>CM065745.1:13737290-13809790 GCA_033310375.1 Conus canariensis
CAACCCATTTTCCTGTATTGCTTTTGTATTTTTTCCTGTGTCGTTTTGTTTTGTTTTGTTTTTTGGACTGGTATTTCTAATCTGAGGGTGAAAAGTTTGTCAGGATGGCTGGGATCGTTTGCGAGGTCTGGTTTTGATTTGTCTCAAAAGTATAAATTGATCAGCTGTCACATGACATGGTAGGACAATAATGGCTGCCAAACTGCCTGGAGTAGGCCAACACTTGTGTTTAACATGTGGTAAATGCTGCATCCTACCACCAACCAAGAGCAATAGTCTTCAGTCATCTGCTGAAAAGGAATGTAAGTTCAGTGTAATATTGCCCATATTGAGTGGTCATTGTCGTAAAAGATAAAGATTTCGCTCCGTGAAACAACCATTTAAAGCTGCTGTTTATGACATTCAACATCATTAAGCACAGTGTCAAGTGATTGGTGGAGCCAGAGGGCATTGGCCAATGAGAATGGAGCTCACTGGTTTTCTAGTTTCATCCAGCCACTGACAAAATGGCAGATGAAAGTAAAATGTGTATTTGTTTTTTGTTTTTTGTTTGTTTTTTTTTCATTGTCATTAAGTAGGCCTGTTTTCATAGATTTTTAAATTATCGTCAATCGACAAGCAGGTGGTTTTGCATGGGATTAGGTAAAAAAAGAAAAAAGATATATTGGGGGAGAGATGGTGAGGGTCAGGAGAGAGGTCAGAAAAAGAAAAGTGTTGTCCTACCGTGATGTTATGAAATGTTGTAAATGATTATGTATAGATCTATTTCCTGATTACATGACAGGACTTTCCCAACCACATGGCAACAGCCCTACACAAAAGTCGGTGGCTATGATGAAATCAAAGAGTAGAAATACAGCAATGAATTGTAGTAAACATGCTTTCCAGTCGTGCTTGGTCAGAACACATGTCGATGTGAGTGCCTGGCTGTCACGGCTGGTCAGTTGAGGTGAACTCGCGGTCAGGTGTTGTCAGTTCTGAACACAGCAGTTCCCAACAAACGTTGGTATTTTCATCTGTCAGCCTTTCTGCTTATATTCAGAGGAACACACAAAGGAGGCTAAGGCATAAGTCTGTGTGCGTTAATTGGTCGTATTGTATGTGATGTGGTGGTGGTGGTTGTGGTGTGGTGGTGGTGGTGGTGGTGGTGTGTGTGTGTGAAGAGTAGACATAAAATTTCTTCAAAGTACCGAGTGCAAACAAGAGATGAATTTTATTTCATTTTTTTGCCGTACTGATTTTTGTGGTTGATGTCGTGGTGGTGGTGGTGGTGTTATAATGAACATTAAATTCAACATAAAAAATCAGCAAGTTTACACTCACAAAAAAATCTAGGTGTATATCATATATACTTATTATTTTAACTATATTATATACATATATACATTTTTTGCTTTCTTTATTCTGTCAGCCACAACACAATTTTGGCAGTTTATAATCACACAGTTGAATTTTATTTTTTGATGAAAGAAAAAAATGTATTTTTGCCTTTTTAGTGTGGTGGTGGGGGGGGGGGCTACATATGCAACCTTGGTATATACATGATTAGTCATACCTACATGTTTTTGACATGTTGGAAATATGTGAGTCTTTCCGAAGTAAAGATGGCATTGTTGTGCGTAAGCGTTTTAATCCACTGAAGTTTGTACTAGTATTACTACTCTATAAAGTATGCACCATATCATATTGTTTTAAGTGGTATGGTATATATGTAAATTTGATCCAGATATCACAGCTTTTTTTTTTCCAAGGAACTTTGAATAGTTTGTGAAGTATGTCTTCTGTTATTGTAGCTTGCTGCATTTTAGCAGATGTTTGTACATATGTGTTGCTCAGCGAGTTGTTTTCAAGCGTTCCGTTTTCAACATTCATTTGTTATCAACTGTTCATTCTGAATTGTTGTTCCTAATAACTGGGCATTAGATCAGGGGTGGGAGTTTTTTTTGTTCGTTTTTCTTTTAACAACAGTGTAAGTGAGAACATGTCCCTGATTCTTCCACATCTCCCTTCCCGCCATCTACCCACCGACCCATCCTCCCCAGTGTCTCCTCCCCCCCTGTCCCCTACCACCACCCCCCTACCACTCCAACCTCTTGAAAAAAAAAAAAAATGCAACCTCCCTTAATACATGACATTATTGCTCCCATGCCCTCGCAGCTGCTACTTCCCGACAGGCAATCCACACCTGCCGTGAGCTTACCTGACAGAGGAGACCCTGCACGGCCGCAAAATCACCGGCGGCAGAGCGTGCCTGTTCCGATTCAACTTAACTCAGGAGGTCACTGATTGTTTTGGTCACAATGCCAGGAATGCTGGTTGGGTGGTGAATTTGGTGTAGATAAAGACAAGGAAAGAAAAAGGCAGGTTCTGAGAAAAAACGAGTCTTGGAATGGAAGGGAAGAAGTTGTTATCAAGAGGTGGAAAGAGTGTAGACTGAGACAGAACTGTGAAAGGAAAAAGAAAAAAAAATTTCTGCAGGGAAAGGGTGTCAATGCAGAGTTAGATTGATGCATCTTAACGACATGCTCCAGAAAAACAAGTCACTGTAGGGAGGGAATCCTCATTAGCAGATAAACAGACTGAGTGCTGGCAAAGACGAAAGCATTCCCATGAAGCAGACATTAGGATGGGGACGATTGAAATAGTTCACCTTTCACAATTTGGAGTTCCGTCGCATCTGTCCTAGGCATTCGCCACTCGACGTTGATCTGATTGGCTGTCTGTCTGTTTCCCGTTCATGGCTTGGCTGCCAGTTTTGCGGCAGTTTGCTCCGTACAGTGTCAGAATGGCAGGCTCGAAGCACACACGCGGTGGTCCCTGCACAGGCTAAGGCTTCGTGCAGGCAGTGGGCCAACTTCTCTGACAGTTTGATGACAACAGGGGCCTGGCTGGCCCGCGGGGAAAACATCAGACGCTGCTTCCAAGGTCGGGGATTGGATTCATTCTGGACGTTCAGGCTGGAAGAGATATTCTGTTGGTATTAGCTTCAGTCCTCTCCTAGTCTTCACTGTAAGACTTTGAGCCAAGGCCCTGTGCATAAACACATGCTTAAACAGTCTTGCACTGGCACGTTAAATCCTGTTCCACCTTTCAGAGAAGAGTAAGTCGCTGTGTGCTGATAGGATTGGGTGGCACATAAATGAAACATGAGCCCTGTGGTCTTGTTTAGACATCTTCCTGAAGGAAGATGGAATGTAGATATATTAACCATAAAGTCTCGCTTGTGGTGAACCACAGACTGTGTTGTCGTTGTTGTACCCTGGCTAAAAGACTCCAGGGATCATCCAAACAGCCAAAGTACTTAACACTATGGTACAAATGCATCAGCTGGGGATGAGAACATTACATGTGTGACCGTTTTTGATTGTTCCGTCACGTGGGCAGCCACAGTTCGACTTCGGGGGATTTTGGAGACTGATAATGTTATGCTAGGAGCTTGTCACATCTGAAGACAATCCCCACATAACTATGCAGAGTTTAACAACATTTTGATGCAGCCTTGGTGTTCTAGCATATGTCAATTGGCCGGACACAGCCTTAAGCCAAGGCGGCTCAGACTTCTAGCCAAGGAGCGGAGAAAGGAAGAAAAATGGACAATAACAGGCTGGCATACGTGGTCCACCTGAGAGGGCAGTGCAGCCAGTCAAACCCTTCTGTCCCGTGTGCTGGCACTGTACTCAGAAGCAGTTGCTCACCTGCACAGATGAACGGGACTCCAATGAAGGGGGACAATGGGAAAGGGAGTGAAGATGTTCATTTTGCACCTTCTCAATCTAAGAGTAAAGCAAGTGTTGTCCAGGGTGGAGTCTTTGTTGGCAAGTTAATGGATTTAGTTCCAACGAAGACAAAAATGTTCCAGTGAAATAACTCTTCATCGGGAGTCTTTATTGGGAGGGAGCTTTATCACAAGGAAGAGGGGAGGGGGGGGGGATCCAAAAATGGGAGGGGAGTCATCATAGGGAGAGAGTGTTTGTTGGGAGGGAGATCTAAAGGGGAGGGAGTGTGGTGACAGCGAGTGCCAATGGGGAGAGATTTTATTGGAAGAGGCTTTATTGATAGGGTGTGAGTTTCTAGGTATACATAGTGTTTATGGTGAGAGACTTTACTGGAAGAGTCTTTATTGATAGGGCATGAGTTTCTAGGTATAGATAGTGTTTATAGGGAGAGGGTTTATTGAGTCTTTATTGATAGGGCGTGAGTTTCTAGGTATAGATAGTGTTTGTAGGGAGAGGCTTTATTGAAAGAGTCTTTATTGATAGGGTGTGACTTTCTCAGTATAGATAGTGTTTGTAGGGAGAGGCTTTATTGAAAGAGTCTTTATTGATGGAGTGTGAGTTTCTATGTATAGATAGTGTTTATAGGGAGTATTTGAGAGCACGAGTCTTTATAAGGAGGGACTGTTTATTGACAGGGAGCTTCATTTCTTGATAGGGGATCTTTCAGGGTCGTTATTGGGATGGGGTGATGGGGGGGGGGGGGGGGGGGGCTTCATAAGGAGAGACTATTGGGAAATGGTCTTTATAAGGTGGGAGTTGGGATAGGAGATGGATGTCTTTTTAAGGAGAGTCTACTGAGAATCTATAGGAAGGGAGTCTTTGTCAGGAGAGGATCCTTTTAAGGAAGGAGAAGTCAGTGAAAGGAAGGGGAGAGTATTGATAAGGAAGGGATCTGTATAGGAAGGAAGTCTTCACATACATGGGGAGAGAGTTTTTATTGGTCGGGAGTCTCTATCAAGTGGCTTGAGTTATTAGAACATTGCCATAAACAACACAGGAATGTAAATAAATGGCCAAGTCAAAGAAGATGGTTCTAAGTGTATTTTTTACAGATTTTTTACGTGTATCATAGCATTCCAAGTGGTGGTGGTGGTTTTGCTGTGTGAGTTTGTGTGTGATTTTTTAACTGTGACAAGTTTGATAGAGAGAGCATTGCCACAGTATTATTTATTTCTTTGCACATGTACTTTTTTGGTTCGATTTATTTTCAAGAGTGCATGCCTTTTTGGGTACTACAAAGTGATTTTATTTACATTTGAAATTTAACCGATTAATAGTCATTTAATTTAATTTTAGTGCGATGACTTTTTTCTCTCACATTGGTCTTAACTCTTGTGTTTGGCCGAGATTTTGTACCGATTGGATGATGTGTCTGGAAATATTTTTCTGAGACAGAGAGGTATATGGACCTTTTTTTTTGTTTGGTTGGTTGGTTGTTTGTGTGTGTGTTTGTGTGTGTGTGTGTGTGTGTGTGTGTGTGTGTGTGTGTGTTTATTTGTTATAAATGTGTCATCATCCATGCCTCATCTCCCATCCTAACACCCCCTCCCTTCTCCCCAGCATTCTTATTCCAAGGCTGCTTCGTCTGCCTCTTCCATATGCGGACACACCCAAATCTGTTCAGTCGCAGCCTCCACGAATCTGTTCAGTTGCAGCCTCCATACTGCTGCAGGCCACCAGATGCTCTTCCATACGTGGACACACCCAAATCTGTTCAGTCGCAGCCTCCTCCACACTGCTGCAGGCCACCAGATGCTCTTCCATATGCAGACACACCTAAATCTGTTCAGTCGCAGCCTCCTCCACACTGCTGCAGGCCACCAGATGCTCTTCCATACGCAGACACACCCAAATCTGTTCAGTCGCAGCCTCCTCCACACTGCTGCAGGCCACCAGATGCTCTTCCGTACGCAGACACACCCAAATCTGTTCAGTCGCAGCCTCCTCCACACTGCTGCAGGCCACCAGATGCTCTTCCGTACGCAGACACACCCAAACCTGTTCAGTCGCAGCCTCCTCCACACTGCTGCAGGCCACCAGATGCTCTACCGTATGCAGACACACCCAAATCTGTTCAGTCGCAGCCTCCTCCACACTGCTGCAGGCCACCAGATGCTCTTCCGTACCCAGACACACCCAAATCTGTTCAGTCGCAGCCTCCTCCACACTGCTGCAGTACACCAGTTACTCTTCCGTACACAGACACACCCAAATCTGTTCAGTCGCAGCCTCCTTCACACTGCAGTACACCAGATGCAGTCTGTGTCGGGTCACAAGGAGGCTTTTTTTTTTTTTTTTTGTGATTTGGTGACCAGATTGTGAGAGTTGTATGCACTGTCCAGAATGGACAGCTTACTGTAGGGTGTGTTTGATCACATGGGTTTTTTATATAGTGTGTGTGTGTGTTTTGTGTGTGTTGTGTGTGTGTGTTGTTGTTATTTCATTGTTTTCATTACTTTTTTTATGTGTTTTTTTTCTCTAATCTGGGAGTCAGAATTCAAGGGGAATGCTTGGAACTCACAACACAGCTAAGTTTTATGTTCTTAAGCTACTAAAAGTTAAGCTATCATGTCATTTACTGCTTTTGTTGTTCTTGTTGTCGGCCGATCTGTTCTTCCAGTGAGACTATAAACCGACGTTCCGTTAGTTAATGCATGCATGACACCTTGCATGCATGTAAAATCCCGTTAAAGCACAGCTTGGCTGTTGGAATGGATGACATATTACATATGGATTGAAGAGGAGGGGGGGGGGGGGGGGGGGGGGGCGGAAGCTGAGTGACTGGTGTTGAGTGACATCGTTATTGACTGAATTGGCTAGTAGCAGGCAGCTGTTCTGTCAGTTCTACCCAGGTAAGCAGCCCGTTGTGTAAATGATGGAGTGGATGGTAAAACACTTAGCACTCACTTTCCAAATGAGGATAAGCTCTATACATATATTATATATATTACTATTGCTACCTGAACAGGTGAGACACTTTCACATGTATGACTTTGACAGTCCTGAAAAAGCCTGAGGTGGTAGACCATGCTATGATCATTAAAACTTGAAACAAATTGTTCCCTTGACATTAAATGTCTGCATTTGATGCCACCTTCCTCAGAATTTTTTTCCATTAATGCTCATGCTGTTTCAGCAATCGTGAACATTTTATGTGGGTAATGATGTGCAGAATTATTTGAATATTAGAAATTGAAGATGTTTATCCTTGATATAAGATGCGACATATTTTCATTCATAACTCTCATTTTAGAATCTAAACTGTCACAGTTCCGTTCTGTTCACAGATTAGCACCCAGATGTGTGAAGTAGGAAGACATGACTGTTCTCCGATCATTTGGAGATACCACATACTTGCCAGTGGGTGGTGGTGTTGCCGTTTCCTTCTTCTTCTTCTTGTAGAGGGATGGGGAGTTTGACAGAGAAAGGGAAGGGGATGGCTTATGCCTCCAGTAATCCCTATTTTGGTCCATCTCATTTTTTTTTGTTTCAATAACTTCATTAATTTTGAAATCTATTGGCAGTTTTTCAAAGTGAGTGCTGCTCTCCCTCTCCCCCCCCCCCCCCCCCCCCCCCCCCAACTCCCTGTTAGTAATTTAGCGAACATGATGTTCAGTGGTTGTACGTGTGTAAATACTGTCTTTGTGGTTGGGTTGTCTGCAAGGGATGTAAGAGATATATATTGATATTTGTCTATAGGTGATATTTTTTGGGTTTTGTTTTTTTGTTGTTGTTGTTTTTTTTTGGGAGGGGGGGAGGAATGTGAGCAAGACATGACTTTTTTTGTGTTTTGGTTAACTTCCCCCTTCATTTCTTAACCGCCCTGAAAAAAGCAAAAGCCTGTGTCTAAAACTAAAATTTTACGTCGCTGCTTTCATCAACACTTACAGGTTTTATTATATTGAATGGGTTTGAGCTTTGTTTGAATTTTGACACAATGATTGTACTCCCATTGTGCAACTTTATTCTCCCAGCAGATTTGTTTTTGGTGAAATTTGTTTCTCTCCATGGAGAAGGAGGGGAGAATAGCAGTAGGTGGTTGGGGAGAGAGGAAAGAAGGGGGGTGGGGGGTGGGGGGGGCAAAAGCACCTTGCAACATCAGCACAGAGTTTTGTTTTCTCTTTCCCTGCTTTATTTTTGTGTTTCTAACAGTGGATTTGCTTGCAAAGAAGTTTGCTGGGAACAGCTTCCTTGTTGCCCTGGATTCTTTAACGCGCCACAAATGTATGCTGGGCATGGGACCTGGGTTTATCGTCCAATCGATCCCCCAACATCAATGGATAAAAGGTGTATGATGATATCTTTGAGAACCCTTCAGGCCTTTTCCAGAGTGTAGCTGAAGTTTGAGCAGGTTACATAATTATGGGGGAAAACAGTATTACTGAGTTAACCTTTTTAGAAATCAGTATGGTTTGTTTGATTTGATTTGTTTTTGAAATACTTATGTGTCTGACACGGACGAATTACTCCCTCCCTGCTCACGCAAGGGGAAGAAAATAAGATCCAAAGCATATAAATGTTCTCCCAGTTTATATTCCGGAAAAATGTCACAATCAAACATGCGTCGTAATGTATTTGACGTCACGATCAAACATGCATCATAATGTATTTCGTCACTGAAATATTCCATAAAGAAGAAAAACCGATTTGGGCCATTATAGCCGTTAGTAACGGCTGTTCTGGTAAAACTAAAACATCAGGCATCATCACTGACCCATAATGAACATACCTACAAATTTTCAGAAAGATCGGCCCAAAAGTTTTGTCTGGAGCGAGTGGAACACATTTTGACCACGGACAGACAGACAGACACACAGACAGCATTTCTTCATTCTCATTGTAAAGTACTTCCTGTTCTATAAGAACTGGGAGTACACAAAGGATCCAGTTCGTTTTGCTAGGCCTAATGAAAGTCGGCCAGATTTTCCATTCAGATGACCTGTGATTGATGAGGCAGTGACAGGCAACGAGGCCAAGGCAAAGGCTGGTGGCAGAAAGTGTGAGGATAAGAAGCAGGCTTGTTGAATCCATGTGGGCACAGTTATAAGGAAAGGACGTCTGTGTGTGCACAAGCAGTCGAAACGGATTTGTATGTGTGTGCATATTCAGAAGAAATTAACTTGTATGTGTGCACTATCAGAAGAAAATGGAATTAGACATGTACACGACAAGTGGAGTTGTGTGTATGTGTGCACAGGAGAAATGGAGTTGTGTGTATGTGTGCACAGGAGAAATGGAGTTGTGTGTATGTGTGCACAGGAGAAATGGACTTTGCATGTAGAGTACACAGCAAGGAGAAATGGACCAATTGAGTGTATGTACAATCAGACCCATATTTCTGCATCGTCATTCTGATTGGTGTGTGATTGTGATTGATTCTGTGTGCAAATAAAGAGCAAAATACCTGGGTGTGTGTGTGTGTGTGTGTGTGTGTTCTGGTATTTCTCCCTGTACAATGCATGCATAAGGTGTGCATGATTTACTAAAGTATGTCTCTTCTTTTATTCTTGTTAGTGGTCCCATTTCTTAACCACACCTCCATTCTTCACTGCCCCCTCTTTAAGCCCTTTCATGCATACACGTACACACACGCACACACACACACTACACACACACACACACACACACACACACACACACACACAGATGCACGCATGCACAGATACACACTCACACACAGGAAACTTTGTTCACATTTATTTCTAAAATATGCGTAGCCACGACATATAAATTGAGTAAATCAGATTATGTTATAAAACAAAGAAGATACACCGGATACACAAGTAAAGCGATATGAAAAATGCAAGCAAAAATCAAACAATCACACAAACCGGATACACAAGTAAAGCGATATGAAAAATGCAAGCAAAAATCAAGCAATCACACAATCTGTAAACTACGAGGGTAGCTGTCAGACTGTTAATCAAGATCTGACCAAAAAAAGAAAATTAAGAGGAAAAAAAAAAAAAAAACAGTATAAAACAAAAAAAAAGAAGCAGCTGGATTTATTACTGATCCTGATTGTAACGATACATCTTCTGACCGAAGACTGATGTCATTCTGTGAGTGGATACCAGGCCTCCTCCTGCCTTCCTGAAGTTCTGCACTAGTAAATCCCTCTTCTCCATCACTCTCTTTGACTCTGCCTTTTTTCTTTCTCTCCTGCCGTCTGCTTTTCTTTCTGTCTTTGTAGACCATTCCCTTGTGTTTGTTCTGAAAGCTTGTATGCACTGTTGTCTATTTGCTCATACTGCCTTGTTCTATGTATTTCCGCGAAGTATTTTTTTCTTTTTTGGACTATTGATTTTCTAATGATTTTATTGACCTGAGAGCGATCAATCAAGGGGAATGCTGTCAGATGTCAACAGTTTAGATGTCAACAGTTTAGATGTCAACAGTTTAGTAATCATAACTGCTTTCATTGTTTGTTTGGTTTCCTTTCTCCTCCATATTTCTTTTGTTTGTTTGTTTGTTTTTGACAGTCTGACATGTTGTGAAGAGACTTTTTTTTTAATATGTAAGGCATTGTCAATCAACTATAGCACTAAAAAGTCTCTATTTATAGAAATGACAATCAATGGCTGTCAAACCTATCTTGAAAAAGAAACCAAAAAAAAAGAAACAAACATCAAAAGCCATTCACGACATAACAGCTTAACTGTTGACATCACGTACAATAAAGAAGACTAAGCTTAGCTAAGAGCACCAGCCATTGAGTCTGATTTCTCACTCCCAGAAAATGACCACAAAAAAAAGCATGGAAAACCCTTAAATGTAACAAAAGAAATATATACAAAAAAAAAAAAAGATACGGGCAAATATGCACACAGCAGAATGGACAACTTGCACCCAACGCTGACAGTGTGTACCAATTTTCTTGACCCCGTCACAAAATTACAGCAAAAAAAGCTGGCATGTCATAAATAATGACCAGAAATAACAATAAAAGAGCTTCCACATCAAAGAAGAAAAAGGGTCCACAAAGGAAAAAAAAAAAAAAAACAGTTGATATCAGTAAAGATTAAAGAAAAAAAAAAAAAAGAAAGACTGTCAAAGAGAGAAACAGACAAGAAGTTGAAGTTACTGGCTCAGAGCTTTCTCAAGCCCCCCCCCCCCTCCCCCTCTCCCCACTCCCCACCCTCCCCCCCAACACCTGCATCCTGACGATGAATGTGGGTCCAGACGCCTTCAATTTCTTACAGGTATTTGCAGTAAAAGAAAGGGGGAAAAAACCCCTGTCCTGGTATAAATGATATCGCCTTAAAACCCATTCACTGCCTGAAAATATTACAAAGGCTTTCCCAGTGCCACGGAAATCTAATGATTTGGGGGTAATAATTAACAAAAAATTCTAGCTCAGAAACTACAAAAGATATAAAAATGAAATATATATCATTTTTGAAGGAAATTGAATGAAGATTTTGAATCTGGGCTTCTTTTGTTTTAATTTTGATAATAAAAAAAGTATTTAGGCATTTAGATTTGGATAGTTCTTGTGCACGATCAAAAACATATGTATTTACCACTACATCTTCACATCCAAACAAGAACACAAAGCAAAAAAGTTGAAAATAAAGTTTGTATTGTCACACTACACCTGTAAATGAAAGTAAAACAGTTTAGAAGTCTATCAAGACGCTCACACTCTAAGCAGACAGGTCAGTCCACGACCACGCCCCCCTCTCCCCGCCACGCCCCCTTGCTGGACTTCAACCCTCTCTTTCACTCCTCCTCTCCCCCTACCTTTCCCTCTGCCCCGTGTCACGCCGTGAGCAGGCAGTGCTCCCCTCTCACGCTGACTATCACGTCACTGGCCACTGGCACACAATGCAGAGTACACACTAGGCTGGCTCGTTTGACGCTGGCGAGCCGTCAGCTGAACACACACTGAGGTCACACAGCCGGACTCAATAACTGACGAATATGGTCGGCAATTCCATCACTATCATCATCTCACCTTCATGCTCGAGTGAGTCGTTGAATAAAAGATTATTGTCTTTGTCAAAAATCATTAGCAGAGCCTGCTCAGCTGTGTAAATATGTTGATTTGGTCGCTGCGCTTGTCGAAGGTTGCGCCGCCATCTTTGCAAGCGAGACAAAGTGCTGGCTGGTCATCCAGTCAGTGATGAGAATAAATGGGCTTTCCCCTCACGTGTGGTCATTTACATATCATTTTAATACTACAGACATATAAGGCTTACTACGCACACTCTATTTGAGTCCGTTGATAGAAATAGTAACGAATGAAAATTCAAGAAAAATGCATGACGTCAGTGGACGGCCCATAGGCACTGGGAAAGCATTTTTAATGTGGCGTCAGCTGATGGCTTAAAGGCACTCTACGGGTTAATTAATAAATAATATCACCTTAATTGATAAACGACAGACTTGCGCCAACAGGAAAGGCGGAAGACAACAAATAGTCTCTCCACCTTCTGAGAGATCTGCGGCAGGCGGAGATATTATCTGTATAGAGAGCGCCCTCTGCCACCCTCTTCGGGACAGGATAACTGTGTACGACAATGGCTAGGGTACAATCAGACTATATACACAGCTTGTGTTCAATGATTTGAGCTCAGAATCTTGTGAACAGAATACCTGTTTTGAACAGCAAAGCAACGTATTTTGGCGCATCTTCTAAACGACACGATTGAACAATGTATAAAGCAAATCAAGTCATGTTTCTTTATGGCCCAGTCAGACAGAAAGACTGTCAGAACTGAAAGTCAAAACTCAGACCTGTAAAGATCAAATAAAATTAATCTAAGGCAAGCTGTCATTCCCCCGACGCTAAGAGATCAATCTCAAACTTGATCACAGTCCATGTGCCAGTGTAATGAAAAAAAGTTTTGAAAAAAAAAAAAAACAGGCTGCATGTGCAGTTATGCTGATATTAGATGGCATGATTTAACAAAAACAACAAAAAAAAGACACTTCAAGGCAACTTATTTTCATGGTACACTAGATGGCACTTTCAACTCTGTGTGTGTGTGTGTGTGTGTGAGTGTGTGTGTGTGTGTGTGTGTCTGTGTGTGTGTCTGTGTGTGAGTGTGTGTGTCTGTGTCTGTGTGTGTCTGTGTGTGTGTGTGTGAGTGTGTGTGTGTGTGTGTGTGTGTGTGTGTGTGTGTGTGTGTGTGTGTGTGTGTGTGTGTGCACGAGCGTGTGTGTGTGTGAGTGTGTGTTGTCTGTGTGTGCATGCTGTTTTGTGCTGCTTCTTTCTCTGTGCAAATAAATTCTATACACAGATGAAGGGCAAGGGATATGTGGGGTAAATGAGCAGAGAGAGAGCCATGTCATTCTGGTTTGCCCAGTTTAGCCATAATAATCATCTTACTGGGCAAACATTACCATTTTCCCAGGTCAGCCTTTCATCTTCAGAGTTATTTATGCCTTCAGCACGGCAGTGCCCAAATGACATGATGTCACCGAGTGATCCCCGTTTAAAACACTCACGACGATAAAACCCATCCACCCCAACCCCTCCATATTGCACCTCTTCCCCTCACAAATTATGCTGCCTCTTTCATTCTTGTACAGCCACTGACGTTAGGTTGGCTGAGGATACTCATCCATTCAGAAATGATGAAAAAAAAAAAAAAAAAAGTTCACTGCCATGTGCATAACTGGCAATTGTAGTGGTATACAACTTATCAACAAAGATTATTCCACTAGCAAAGATTGTGCAGCTGGCAGCACATTACTAATATTAGCAGTCATATTTTGATGGGTTACTTCTACTAGTTTATGTGCTTATGTGCCTAAAAAAACCATCTCCCTCCTCCATCCTTTGACCCACCTCCCTCCCTCCACCGCCATGTCCACCATCATCTTTCTTCTGTACAAACAAGCTTTTTTTTTTTTTTAAATAAATCAAATATGATTTGCAGGCAAAGAAATTCAATATGACAGACATAACAATCTTCTGCACAATTTTTCTTTAGCAGAAACAAGACAGACTCGTTTCTTTACACGAAAGCTGATTTGTTGTTACTAAACAGATTTACGTATCACAGAGATAAAAATGTTCAGCATGATTCTCGTTCATTGATGCTAACATATGATTAGATTTTTTGTGTATTTGGCTGTACACTGTAATATTTGGATAAACGTTTGGTCCTGGTGTTGTTTGAAAACAAAAGGCAAATAAATAAACATAACATTTATCAATGACATCATTAAAGTGATCGAACATGTATCACAGGTCCTTTCATGCCTGGGCATGTCTTTATAACATTGTTCAATTATGGGCAGTGAGCTGTCCTTTTTTTTTTTTCAATCAGTCACACAAGTATACATGAAAAAGGTGAAATAAACTTGTCCTGAATTTGGTTAATTCACACATTCTTGATAATGTCATGATGTCTGGTGAACATGGTTTTTAATTAAAGGCAATCCAGCCAAGGGAGATAAGCCTACACAATTTTTGACAGTTCCTTTCTAATGACCTTCACTGGCACTATTTTTCTTCACTGCACACAGTACACAACTGTAACATCAACGAACACTATGTTTTTTCACTCTCAGTTTTCATGGCCCAACCAGTCAAATAAAACCATTTCATAGCTGTCACTGGAGAGAAAAATAAAGTTATGGGGAAAAAAAAGATACATGCACAACATACACTCACAACAGAGTCATTAACAAAATAAATGCAACAATTTCTAATGTGACGACTAAGCCACTGACTACCTACAACATACACTCACAACAGAGTCATCAACAAAACAAATGCATCAATTTATAATGTGACAACTAAACTACTAAATCCTTAGCTCTACTGTGTCTGGTTCTGCCTCTGGTCTGTTGCTGTGGTCTCCCCAAGTTGTCACGAAAAACGTCTGGACGAGAGGGTACTTGTTGCTTTTTTTTTTCTTTTAAATAACATCTCTCCTTATCTACGTAACTGTAAGAAATTTGACATGCGAAAGGCAAAACTGTTTGAAAATTTGAATCTGACAAAATCAATCACGTACACTCAAACATTCTGGTAGTGTGAGAGGTAACTTTGCTTATTTGGTCAATCCCAACTGCACAATCAATGCAGTTACACTATGGCCTGTTGATGTCACTGTCCTGGTCACATGATCACCCTTTCCGTTTCTTCCCCTCTGACTCGCTTTCCTCCACAGAAACTTCATTCCACCATCACCAGGACTGTTGTCATCTAGGGCTACAAAATCTACGATTCTTCACCAGACAGAACCATTATTTCTTGCCCCCCCCCCCCCCCCTCCCTTTTTTTTTTTAAGACTATGGGTTGCAATATAAGCGCATGCCAACCGTCAGCCAAATAGTAACTGAAGTAGGCAAGCGAGCAACTTCTAACTACATGTGTGGAAAACAAGACAATCTGGTACCTTAAACTATCAAATCTACAATCTATGCTTTTGGTATAAAAAAAAAAACTGGCAAATCTACAATCCAATACTTTAAACTATCAAATCTACAGTCTATGCTTTTGATACCTTAAACTGGCAAATCTACTGTCTGATTCTTAAAACTATCAAATCTACAATCTTTGCTTTTGATACCTTAACCTGGCAAATCTACAATCAATCTATGCTCCCCATCTACAGAGTTTGCAAGCATCCAATAACTATCCACACTTCCTGTCACAGAAGTATGAATATAGATTAAACCTCTTTTTTTTTTAACTCAGTTTCTATAAGTTTTAAGACATACATCTATCTCAAATCTGCAGACTTTTCTCATTATTACAAGAATGAATCAGTTAAGAAAACAAAAATTTGGAAGTAACCACCATTTGAAGTGAGTTACTTACCTGACGGCCATTTGGAGGCAACGACTTCTTGAATTTTTGCCAATCCTCTCATGCACCTTTTCTCAAGCCTAACTAAAATCATCGACACAAAACAAATTATCACTGTTATCATCTTTATCATCAACTTCATCATCACCATCATTGTCACCACTGGCTCGTATCTAGTATTAGTTTCACAGATCTGTTCACCGGCAGGATTGTGTAGTTAAAGACATTCATGAATAAAACGATAGAAACAGACAATAACAAGGCAAAGCTAGGCCAAACTATCTTTGGTTTCATAATACTATGATAACAAAAACTTCTCAGTAGTCTGTACTCAGACTTCAAAGTATTAATCAACAAACTAGATGAGTCTTTGATGAAACAAATCAACATACTGTTTCTTCACACACAAATCAAAGGTTTCATTAAATCAAACAAACCCTTTGCATGTTAACAAATGTATAACTACATAACTAGCTACAGACTTGAGACAACTGAACTGACACAATCCTGTGACTAGAACTACA
Organism: Conus canariensis; assembly: GCA_033310375.1. Classification (NCBI taxonomy): domain Eukaryota; kingdom Metazoa; phylum Mollusca; class Gastropoda; order Neogastropoda; family Conidae; genus Conus; species Conus canariensis. The sequence goes on from CM065745.1 coordinate 13,753,361, forward strand.
CCTAAACATTCTGTAGATGATAATCTTGAATCATGCTGGCATGCTTCTAAACGAACAAACCAGGTTTTCTTGCTGTCACATTTATGTCCCATTAGATGATGATCTTGAATTATGCTGGCATGCTTCTAAACGAACAAACCAGGTTTTCTTGCTGTCCCATCTTTCACGTCCCATCAGCTTTCCAACTTCCATACCTGCAAGTGCCATCTCCCAGGGTCGTTGTCTCCCAGCCCCAGTTCTGATGGTCCACATGAAGCAAGCAATAGAAGGTCACCATGAGGCAACCCACCAGAGGAGACACTGCTCTGCTGCCGAGTCACTTTACTGGTGTTCAGTGTGGTGCCTGTTCTGATCCAAGGAAAACAGGACACCACTTTCTACGCCCCTGCAGATAACAAGGAGTGTTTAGTAGCAGAGCCAGCTTGAGAATGCAGCATCCAACTCCAGCATGGACTACCTCATCCATTTGACTGTCACCATGAACTGCCAACAACTTCGACATGAACTTACCACAGGTAGGGGGTCCTGGAGAGGAACTGAAACAGAGGTCACCATGGGAGAACGACGTAAAGAGACACAGATTCTGAGACTGTTATTTACGGCAACCAATGAGGACAAGGATGGTGAAAGCACTGCCCTGGAGTTCTGTTCTGGTCTGACAGAGCTTGTGCTCCATACTTCCTTCCTTCAGAACATCCTGCAGCAAGCAGGTCCCAGAAATTCAGACAGCTCTGGTGAGAAAATGTGAACACTGTCAGAGATCCAACCCTTTAGTGGATAAGACTGGGCGCCCTCGGAGGCACAACCATGACAGGAATGAAACTTGACATCATGGTTCCAGTCTTCCCCGTCTGAGTCCACAGCACACTCCACTGGTTAGATGTTGGCGAAGGTAAACACAATTCCACCAATAAATGCCTCTGACAGGTCTCAGAATGATACTGTTCCAAACCGGGGGACCGGAATAGCTCAGTGGTAGAGCGCTGGACTCGTAATCCTGGGGTTGCGGGTTCGAATTTCCGCCGAGCCGTTTTGGTACAGGGGGATTCTTCCCTCGGAGTTAACATTGGTTCTGACTCCATTTCCCATACAGTCCTTCGAATGAGACTATAAACCAAGGTTCCGTGTGTGAACGCACGCATAACATCTTACACACACGTAAAATCCCATCACCAACTTTCGGAAGAGAAGGCCAGTTTGGCCATTGGCATGGATGACACGTTACACATAGCATGCACCATCCCCGAAGCTGGAGTATGGCTGCTTAAATGGCGGGATAAAAAATGGTCATGCACACAAAACTCCCACTCCCTTTGTTGGGCAGATGGGATTAATACTTGCCTGTCTATACAGGGAGTGTCTGCAGGAGTATCAGCCTGCAAACGCAGAAGAAGGAGAAGATGCTGTTCCAACCAATAATCACAGACAGAGAAAGGTAAAGGCAGCATTAGCAGTAGATGACAGTTATACATGACGTACATACAGCTCTGAATGGTATTTTCATTTTTTGTTATTCATGTCTCCGCCCCTCAGGCCCCCTCCCCATTCTCTTTACCTCTCGTCTCCATCCCCCTCCTCACTTAAGAGTCCCTCTAACAGGGAAAGTTTTACATTCCATATTTCAAGTTGACTGTATGAAGAACATCCAGTGCAATCACATGAGGGAAAAACGTCCATGATGTATGTGGAGAGGGAAATCCATTTTTCTCATCAACTGTGTCCTTACTGAATCAACAACATCCAGCGCAACTGCGTAAAGGGAAAAAGCCCATAACTTATGTGGAAAAATTAAATTCAACAGGTTCTCAGTAGATGTAAGGAACATTTCATCTTGAGGATATGGGCCACATCTCACTGGTGTACACAAGCTCAAACATGGAGTGAGAAAATGAATACAGGCATACGAAAGCCCATAGAACAGATATGAATGTACAGAAAGCCCATAGTACAGATATGAATACACAATTAAAATTACTGCTCCAAAAACACAAAACAGCTCTGAAAACAACGAATACAACAACAAATATTGTATAATCTCAGTGCAGTTATGCAAAAATAAAGCCACGGTCAAGAAAAGAAAACATTTGATCTTTTCTCCCTAAACAAATAGCACAGAAGTAGATACAAGCAACATCAAAATTATCGTTTCTTCTGATTTGGAAGCGCGTCAGAAAACACAGCAGGCAATAAAAAGTCACCACTACAAACACATTAGACAGTCAAATGTATCTCACGATAATAAGCATGCAAAAAAAATCAACCATATGTTTTTTTATGACATTTTGGGAGAGGGTGAAAAAACAGGATAATAAAATGTAACCAGTAAAAACATCTGCGCAAGTAGGGAGGAAGGGGGCATGAAGCGTTCTTTTATCTGATAATGTGCCAGCCACGGCAAGGAAAGGGAGCTGGATTTTTCCAGAAAGATCCAACAATAAACATTTCAAGCACAGCTCCTTCCCCCTAGCACTACCACACCATTTCTATCTCCTTGTCTTGTACACATCAGGTTTAATAAAAAAAAAGAATAATGATAATAACAAATGAATGATGAATAAATAAATATATAAATAAATGAACTTTACCACGCTCACCAAGGCAGTTACGTTTTCATGAGTATCTATTGATTAGTTTGTCCGTCGGCAAGATTGTGCAAAATGCATTCAACCAGTTTAAAACGAAGCTTGGTGAAAAGAATAACCTTGACCCAAGGGTGAACTCCTTCAATTTTTGTGCAGCTCCCAGTCATCAGCAGGTGCTGCTTGATGGAATCTGAGTCAGGGGGAGACTAAAGCTAAGGCTGTTCAACTTTGGTGGAGCCCTGCGTTGTCGCCAGTGCCTTTCTAATCTATAATGGACTCTACCATTGTGTGTAGCTACACTGCTTTTTGTTATGAGGATGCCTCCAAATAATGGTAACATAGTTTCCAGTGTTACAACAATTTTTTTTTTCCTCTTAGGAAGCGCCTGGAGAATTTTCTTTCCTGTGTTACCCATGTGCAATCTGGTCCAGTTCCGTTAGTCCAGTCCCAGTTTTCTTCGGATGTATTTCGCCACGAGGTGCTGCGGCCTCGTCTGCCACTCCTCCATGACTTCATGCGGCGTGGTGATCTGGTCGCCCTGCAGTCGGTCCAACAGCGTCACACACACCACAGCACCTTCAACACACAGGTTACAAAAGGTATGAAAGGGTTAACATGGCAACTTCCCGTCAAGGGCAAAATCCTTTTCAAAGAGACAAGAAAACAATGTGTAAATGAACAAATGCAGAAACTCTACACCAGACAAAAAAAAAACAACAACAAACTTGTGGCAATAAAGGAGATACTACCCCTCCAGCATGGCCAAAGCCATTTACAAAAAACAACACAAACACACACACACAACACACACACACACACACACACACACACCACACACACACACACACACACACACACACACACACACACACACACACACACACACACACACACACACACACACACACACAACACACACACACACACACACACACACACACACACAACACACACACACACACTTTACTTTTGATGCCGGCGCGATAACTGTAGGCAGCGAAACAAAGCGATTCCATTTCAATGTTCCGGATCCCCTCCTGGTGCATGCGTCGCAGAAACGCCATCTTGTCCGCGTCATTGTGGTCACAAAACGCTCCATCCAGCCTGGCTTGTCCTGGAAAAAAACAAACAACCACCCACTAACTAGGGAAGTTTACAAACAAGTAAGTTAAATCGTCTTCACTGTCTTCTGTGGTTTACTGTCATGAAAATTTTGTGTATGTAACAGTTTTTAATCCCATCGTTCATGTAGCCACTGTCTGTTTTGGAGGATGATGTCTAAACACAACACAGAAAGCATTTGTGTGTGTGTGTGTGTGTGTGTGTGTGTGTGTGTGTGTGTGTGTGTGTGTGTGTACGTGTGTGTGTGTGTGTGTGTGTGTGTGTGTGTGTTTGTGTGTGTGTGCGTGAGTGAGTGTGTGTGTGTGTGTACATGTGTGTGTGTGTGAGTGTGTGTGTGTGTGTGTGTGTGTGTGTGTGTGTGTGTGTGTGCGTCTGTGTGTGTGTCTGTGTGTACATGTGAGTATGTGTGAGTGTGTGTGTGTGTGTGTGTGTGAGTGTGTGTGTGTATCTATATGTCTAACAGCACACAACGACCAACTTTCAATGTAATGGGATTTAATGTGCTTGCATTATTTCTTTTTATTCAGTCTGTTCACACAAGGAAGGCTGGTTTATCATCTCATCCCAAGGACTTCAAAGGCATCAGAATCTGCCTCGGTACTGACTCCACGGAGAAAGTCTCTTACCTGGCTTTCTACGGAGAGGTTGGTTAGTTAATCATATTCAGATTTAACCTTTGTCCTTCTTCTTCTTCTGCGTACGCAGGCTGATACTCCTGCAGACACTCCCTATATGAACAGGCAAGTATTAATCCCATCTACCCAACAAAGGGAGTGGAGTTTTGTGTGCATGACCGTTTTTTTATCCCGCCATTAAGGCAGCCATACTCCATCTTCAGGGAAGGTGCATGCTATGTGTAACGTGTCATCCATACCAACGGCCAAACTGGCCTTCTCTTCCAAAAGTTGGTGATGGGAGTTTACATGTGTGCAAGATGTTATGCGTGCGTTCACACACGGAACCTCGGTTTATAGTCTCGTTTGAAGGACTGTATGGGAAATGGAGTCAGAACTAATGTTAACTCCAAGGGAAATATTCCCCTGCACCGAAACGGCCCGGCGGAGATTCAAACCTGCAACCATTGGATTACGAGTCCGGCGCTCTACCAACTGAGCTATTCCGGCCCCAACCTTTGCCCTAATTCCTGGGCCACCCACAATCCCAAATACACAATAACATCATTGTCATCTCTTGAACTACAAAAAGGAAATAGTGTGTATTTGTCAAAAACCCAACTAGGTATATGTCGGCCAATTTTGGTGTATGTGAATCGAAAGAGGAAGAATTAAACAGTAAGGTCATTTGAACTAAATACTTCCAACGATGCCGATCCACACTTCAAAAAGCAGTGACTGGACGCAGTAGTGAAATGGGTATGGGTTGAGTGTAACCTGCATTGTCAGTTATGAATAATCTCTTAACTCTCTTTCAGTTCTTTCCCTTGAATTTTGATCACCGGTGATCAACGGTTTTCTTCCCGGAATTATGGTATTTAAAACAATATTTTTGTTATCTGAAGCAATATATCACCTAAAAAACCCGAAATAGACACAGTCATCACAAAAATATTATTATTTTAGAAATAATGCACAGAATTTTATGAAAAGATAAGATAAGATAATGTTGCTTATAGCCCAGCCGACCGCAAGGGGCCACATCAGGGCTGTCACCACGTTAAAATCAACTCACAAGTCATTAAAAAAAAAAAAAAAAAAAAAAAAAAAAAAAACCTTTCACACATCTCTTTAAATGACATCTTCTAGAAACGCACCAGAAACTTCATTAAAAATCTTTCTTCCGTAAAATCTTAAATCAGATGAAAAATGTTAATCTCTCTCAAAAAGTCAAGGATCACGTCAGGCGGGACATCCCTGAACAGGATCTTCATGGACTCCGCTGTAAAATGTTTGTGTCTCACATCGTGCAAGTCCCAACACTCTAAAAGAATATGTTTCATTGTGAGTGGCACATGACATGGAATGCACCACGGAGCTTCTTCACTCTTTAAAAGGTAGGAATGAGTAAAATACGAATGGCCGGTGTGCAGCCGGCACAGAACCGTTTCCTCTTTACGACCACCAGACGTAGATGGGAGGAACTCCTTAAGGTTTGGACGGATCCGAAAGAGTTTGTTATCCGTCTGGGTATTCCAATCCTCCTGCCAGAGGTCTTTCACATAATCATTAATTTTGGGTTTCAGATCTGAGCAGGGGATATATATGTTGGACAATTTCTCTCTTGTAGCATTCTTGGCTAAACGATCAACCATTTCGTTACCTCCGATGCCAACATGACCAGGAACCCAAGCCAGAATAATGTTGTAACCATCCACTTTCAACCTGCTAAAAAATTCAAAGAAATGTAAAAGTTCTGGATGCTGAAGGTTGCGGCCAGCTATGGCCTCCAAAGCTGACAGCGAATCCGACAGAACCAGAAAGTCCCTCTTGGTAGATTGTGAAATTATTTTCAATGCCAGAACCAGAGCAGTAAGTTCAGCAGAATAGACAGAGGCATCTGGAGGTATATGTTTTAACAGTATCTGAGAAGGAGCACCAGGGCAATAGGCTGCACAGGCCACTCCATCCTCAGACTTGGAACCGTCAGTGAAAATTTTCTGACAGGATGGAAATTTTGAACAGAGGTCAGCATACAATGCCTTGTATGCCTGAGAGCTGGTGGACTCTTTACGAAAAGCTGCGAGATCAAAACGAATCTCTGGTGTGAAAAAGGTCCACGGAGGCTGATCCGGAAACTTGGAAAAATCAGACACAACTCCTAGGTCTAGACGTGCATTCCGCGCGTGAGGCTGCATACGAACACCAAACGGCGGAATACAGTTAGGGTTGTTTTCGAATTTGTTTTGAAACTGGGGGTCAAAGACACAGTCATAGGCAGGATTCTGAGGTTCTGAGAACAGTCTGATATAGTAATTTAGGGACATTTTCAGCCTGCGGTTGGACAGTGAGGGTTCACCTGCCTCTGCGTACAGGCTGTACACAGGGGTGGTGCGGAATGCTCCAAGACAGAGACGAAGCCCTTGATGGTGGATAGGGTCCAAGAGTTTCAGATAAGAGGGTCTTGCAGAGCCGTACACAGCACAACCATAGTCCAGTTTGGAGCGGACCAGGGCTCTGTAGAGATGCAGCAAAGTTTTCTTATCAGCGCCCCAGTCAGTGTGTGCTACGACCCGCAGAATATTCAGAGCTTTCTGGCAAGAGGTTTTGAGATTTTTAATGTGGCTGAGAAAGTTGAGTTTTTGATCAAAAATAACTCCAAGGAATTTGGCTTCTTTTACAGCTGGAATGGTGGACTTGTCCAGACGAATTTCAGGATCAGCAAAAAACTGACGAAAATTGTGAAAATGGATTGACCGAGTTTTGGTACGTGAGAAGGTAAACCCGTTTTCCTCGGCCCACTGCTGGATCTTGTTGACACAAAGTTGGAGTCGACGCTGTACGCTGGCGTAAGAAGCTCCAACTGCGTACAGCGCAAAATCGTCAACAAACAGAGAGGACTCAGAGCCCTGGCTTACCGATTTTACAATGTCGTTAATTTTAATGCTGAAAAGGGCAGGAGAAAGGATGCTCCCCTGAGGTACACCCAACTCCTGCCCATGGATGTCAGAGAGTGTGGTGCCAACACGCACCTGGAACTGTCGATCAGCCAAAAAGTTCTGTATGAACAGAGGCAGGTGACCACGAAAACCAAGTCTGTGCAGGTCCAGAAGAATTCCTGATTTCCATGTGGTATCATATGCTTTTTCGAGGTCGAAAAAGATAGCGACCACATGCTGTTTATTGACAAAGGCATTGCGGATGGTGGTTTCCAGACGGATTAGATGGTCAACTGTCGAGTGGTATTTCCGGAAACCGCACTGTTGACTGGCCAAAAGGCCATCGGTTTCCAGCTTCCACATCAGACGGGAGTTGACCATCTTTTCCATCAACTTACAGAGGCAGCTAGTCAGAGCTATCGGACGATAGTTGGAAGGGTTGGTAAGGTCCTTTGCAGGCTTTGGAATTGGAATGATCAGGGCTTTCCGCCAGGAGGGCGGAAAGTACCCTGTGGTCCAGATATGGTTGTATACTTTAAGAAGAGTCTGGAGACAGCTTTCTGGAAAATGTTTCAAAACCTGATAATGAATATCATCCAGACCAGGGGCAGAATCAGTGCAGGTTTGTAAAGCTGTTTTCAGTTCATCGATTGAAAAAGGGAGATTGTAGGCTTCAGAGTTGTCTGATGTGAAATTGTATAAAGATTTCTCTCTGAGCTGTTTGTTTTTTAAAAAGGCTGCAGATTTATTTGAAGATGAGGAGTTCTGTTGGATGGTGGAGGCCAACAGATTGGCAACAGCTTCTTTGTCAGTGATCAGAGCATCGGCAAGTTTCAAGTGATGAATGGAGGGGTTGGTGTTTTTCCCTTTGATTTTTCTGATGATGTTCCAGACTTTTTTCTTTGAAGTTTTTGATGTCAGCCCGGAGCAGAAGTTTCTCCAAGACTGACGTTTACTGATTTTGAAAGTGTGTCTCGATTTGGCGCGGAGTTTCTGATGGGCTCGAGCGTTGGAACCTGAAGGTCGTTGGTATACCCGACGCTGAGCCCGTTTGCGAACTTTTGAAATTTGTTGGCAGTCTAAATTAAACCAGGGTGTTTTGGGCATTTGGAGTTTATTGGAAGACATTGGAATACAGGTTTTAGCACACTTTATCACAGTGTTAGTCAGAGATTCAGCTGGGTCTGGACTCTGAAGAAAATCAGTGTCCTGGAATTCTTTCAAAATATTGGTGGCAAAAAGATTCCAGTTGGCCTTCTTATAATTAAGATGTTGTGAGACAGAGATGTTTTCAGTTAATAAGGGTTTTAAAAGAACAGGGAAATGGTCACTTCCGTGCAGATCGTCATGGACAGACCACTCATAGTCCAGGACCAGCGAGGGGTCACAAATCGACAAATCTAAGCACGAAAGTGAACCTGTGGAAGAGTGGAGGTAAGTTGGAGCTCCATCGTTCAGACAACACAAATCAAAGTCTGAAAGGACATCCTCAAGAAGCAGACCTCTGGATGACGAACTGACACTACCCCAAAGAGGATTGTGACCATTAAAGTCACCCAACAGCAAAAAAGGTCGAGGAAGTTCTTCGATCAGACTGACAAGGTCCTGACGACAAACCGGGACAGAAGGTGGCAGATACAGTGAGCAGATTGTAACAGTCTTGTGGAGAGTGACTCTCGCAGCTACAGCCTGAAGGGAGGTAGTCAGAGCGACAGGACTAAACAGCAAAGTTTTGTGTAAAAGAAGGGCAACACCGCCTGACAGTCCCAATGTGGATGGTTGTGCAGGTTTAGAAAGAATATTAAAGCCAGAAAGAGTGAAGGTCTTCTGGCTTTGAATTTTAGTTTCCTGAAGAGCCACGACGGAAGGTTTTACAGTTTGACACAGAAGTTGCAGCTCCTCAAAATTTGAATTTAGGCCACGGATATTCCAATGGATTAGTTTACTACTATCCATGGTGCAGAGGATGAACAGGAGAGAAGTCAGGTCATCTCCTCGTCATCGTCTGCGTTCAGTGGAGCAAATTTATTGCTTAGTTTCACTGGACTGTTTGGGTCTTCAGACCTGCTGGCAGACTTGCCCACAGGTGAAGAAGGTCTGGATTTTGGAGATGGTGGAGGTTTCTTCCTCATCTCCACCATCTCCACACTTGGTTGAACTCCCTTGCCCGCACGGGCACTGCTCGAGGAAGTTCGAGGCGGGAGGCCTGGCTTTTTCATCTGCCCAGCAGCAGATGGAGTAGACTGCTGGGCAGTCTGAGGGGTGGCAGATTTTTTGCCTCCACCAGGGGCACCCACTTTGGGTTGGGAGGCGGTGGACTTGCTTCCACCAAAGCTTAACGGTCTTTCTTGCAATGTCTTGGTGAAAGTAAAATTGTCAGTCTGGCAGCAGACTGAACGGGTGGAAACTTTCTTTGTAATGGAAGCATAAGAAGACACTGTTGACGTCTGACTGCCAACAACCTGTTTGCGGGCCTCAAAAAACGAAATTTTCTTTTCAGTCTTCACTCTTTGGATGGTGGACTCCTGAACCCAAACAGGGCAGTTGCGTGAAGAGGAGGGGTGGTCGCCACCGCAGTTCGCACAATGAGCCGGGTCTTTACACGGCCCATCATGGGTTGCCTTGCAACAAACACCACACACCTCCTGCCCAGAACAGCGGTCTCTGACATGTCCAAACTTCTGGCATTTGAAACACCTCAACGGGGATGGGACATACAGTTGGACACGTACATTTAAGTATCCGACTTTAATGACCGGAGGCAGCACAGGGTTGCAGAATGTCAGAAAGAGGGTGTTGGTGGGCACTCTTTCTGCACCTTTTTTGACTGTCACCCTATGTACCTCTGTCACACACCTTGGGACGCAAGTTCTGTCTTGATCTCCGCTTCCGAGACACCTTTCAAATCCGGGCACCGAATAACCCCTTTGGTCGAATTTAACTGCTTATGGGGGGTCACCCGGATCTCTCTGTCCACAAGTTTTGTTGCCCTCAGCAGCTGCTCCGATTGCCTCTTTGATCTGCACTGGACGAGGAAAGTGCCATTCCGTAGCCTTTTCACTGACTGAGGGTCACCTGCTAGACCCTGAAAGCCCTTCTGAATAGCAAAAGGACTCAGAGCAGAAATAGGCTTTTCCTGCTCTGTCCCTTCAACCACAAGCCAGGAAGCCCAAAAACCTGTCCTCTGTCTCGTCTCCATATCCGAGTCACTGTCGGAATCGTTATGACCAGAAATGGGGTCCACTGCCTTCCTCTTTTTTATGGGGGGTGTGATTTTGGATAAAGCCATGATTTATGTTTAGAAATTTCGTCTCTCCCTTACCCACCCACCATGGAGTCCAACTAAGGGGCCAGGGCCAAGAACTCATTGTCTTGACCCCTTCCAGGCTTCAGGAGAGATATACGACAAACAGAAGCCTACTGACCCTATCCCCCCTGATCATGCCCAACTCCCGGGAACAGAGAGCTGAGCACTGCAGGGGTTACCTTGGCCAGTCGGAGAACTGCCTGTCTTGACCCAGCCCCATGAAGGGGAAGCCGATTGATACACCCGGGCCAGAGTGTACCTCCTGTCTAGGAGAGGTCCGAGCCAAAGTGATGTGTTGAGGGCGTTGGCCCTCTCAATCACCAGGATCTCATCCCCCTCCGTCACAGGTCGCACCGCACGGCGATCGCGGCGGATCTTAAGAAGACCACAGAGAGAAAAAGAGTGTGCAAAAGAAGGCTTGAAAGGGAGACGAAGAAAGAAAAGAACCGTTAAGAAAGGCAGAAGACAGAATAGGAAAAAGGTGGGTTACTATTTGTCTGGGCCCTCACTCCTAACCTTTCTGACATGGGAGACCCTACCAGGGGCATCAATTCCTACCACGTAATGCTTGGCCAGTCAGCAGCTTGGCTATACAGGCCTAGAAGCATTGACAACAACTAACCATCTAGTCGAGTATTGATGCCCCCGTCAGCAAAGCCTAAAAGATCACTGGACCACGCAAGCCCTCCGACCACGGCAAGGTTGCAACCCCCGGAGGGTTATGAAAAAAAAGAACATCCGTCATGCAAAATGCAAAAATCTCAAAAACTGTTGTGAGTTAAGGACTCTGATGAGTGTGGATTGTGTTCGACCTGCATCAATACAACAGCACTGCTTGAGTACTGACACCGGCAGATGAGTCTGATCTACAAAACATCAACCAACACTCAATAAGGAAAGCAAGCTGCTCAGCAACAGCTGAACAACATTGCTCAGTGGCCACAAGAAACTGGATGGTCCATCAACTCTACAAAAGCCCAGACATTGGTCTGCACTCTCAACAACAAGACATCAGGACAAGTACCCTCACCAGTTTCCTTCAATGGAATACCAGCTGAATCAACTGACAAACTCGCTTTGGCTTAAGGCTGTGTCAGACCAACTGGCTAGAACACCAAGGCTACATCAAAATGTTGTTATGCTCTGCATAGTTATGCGGGGATTGTCTTCAGTTGTGACAAGCTCCTAGCATAACACCATCAGTCTCCAAATCCCTCAAAGTCAGAGTGTGGCTGCCCACGTGGCGGGGTAATCAAAAACGGTCACACACGTAATGTTCTCATCCCCAGCTGATGCATTTGTACCATAGTGTTCAAGTACTTCAGCTGTTCGGATGATCCCTGGAGTCTTTTAGCCAGGGTACAACAACAACAACTGACAGACTACACTGTTAGGGTAGAGGATTTAATAGAATGCTGACCTTTTGAAAACATGTTGAGAATATCATTCTTTAAAACAAAATGGGTATGTCTGCCATGAAAGTAATGACAGCTAAAGGCACTGAACAGAGCCATCTCTACTGACTGTATCACGCAGTTAAACTTAGGGTGACTGATTGTCAATAAGGACTTACAACATTGTCCAAGAGCAATTTTCTTCGATTGGAAAGAAATGAAGGAATAGGAAAAGTATCCAGACTACTTCAAACACCTCTACCAAACTGCTATCGCTCCAAAGCTTGGAAGACACTGTAGAGAATGGCCAGAAGGCAAAACCAACGCAGAAATTCAGATGTTGGTGGAAACCTCAGCACAAAAGAAGAAAAGAAGACGTCATATACACGACAGTTTCACACAAAGGTAAGTCAGGCTGGGGATACACAATGAAGCAAAATGGCCGACCTATCCAGAAGACAATGGTGCACACACTTCAACAACTTCAAGTCAAACAAAGGAGGTAGAAGCCGTGTGCAACACACACACACACACACACACACACACACACACACACACACACCACACACACTGCACACACACATACAGGCACTTAAACATGCATGCACACAACACACACAATCACATACATTCACACACAAAGGTTACACCCACACAACAGGCCCAGTCATAACTACACCCAGACTCTCTGTCACCCTGTCTCACCTTCATAGAAGTCATTGGTGCACATGGTTTTGCCGATGATGGTCTGGTGACTGTCGTCCTTGGACGCCAATGCCAACAGTTCTTCAGCAAGTCCTTTGGACAGCCGGGAAGGATGTTCTTTAATCTGTCCCATTACGATCTGTTCACACACACACATCTCAGAATCACATGCTGCAATTGGACCAATGATGACCTGATATAGAAAAATTAACTTTATCCATTAACTATGTTCCTCAATCTATCCCATAATAATCTGACAACAGAAAGGCATCAGTTTCATTGCTTGCCCAGTCCCTTTACAATCTGATAGTAGAAACACTGTGTTCTTCAATCTATTTCATTTGTGATCTGATGACACAAATGAATCAACTGTATTCTTTGCTTTATCTTCTTACAATCTGATGACAGAAATTTATCAAATCTATACCAGTTGCAGAAAAGGTCAAGAGGAATGAGGAAATCAGTAAATACAGTAATTTTTCCATCACAGATGCAAAGAATAACCTGATCCAACAGGAGAACAAACTCATCCGGGCTTTGAAACTAGTGAATGTCAGGCAACCAGCTCAAACTGTATGCCATCAATACAGCTAAACCTCCTAAATAAAAACCCTTCCAAACAGGGACCTTCCAAATAAAAACCCTTCCAAACAGGGAACCTTCCAAATAAAAAACCCTTCCAAACAGGGACCTTCCAAATAAAAACCCTTCCAAACAGGGACCTTCCAAATAAAAACTCCAAGGCAGACAGAGGGGAAGGGGATGGGGGAAAGAGGGAAAGAAGAGAAGAAGAGGCAAGGGGATAGACTGTATACTTATTTCACACAAAAAAAGAAGACGAAAGTAAGAAGATGACCAAACAAAAGTCTATCCCAAATGCATACCACTTCCATATATGGGCGAAGCAGCCCGTCGACCGCTTCCTCTGTGATGACCACACTGCCAGGTTCCACACCTGTGGCGCAGACACAACACAACACACAATGACCAACAGCAATTCATCTTTTTTTTTCTAATGCAAAGTGAGGTGACTTAGGGGGAAATTTAAACAAATTTTAAAAGGTATTTTGAAATGACTCCACCAGATAACAGGGACAAACGAATTACAGGACAAAACACAACGCGTTTCGACCTCTTAGGTCTTCTTCAGACAAGAGAAACAACACTGAGGACGATGAAAATGAGGAACGAGCTATCACTATATGGGCAAAGCAGCCCATCAACCGCTTCCTCATGATGACCAGTGATCACTCATTCTTTATTTTCGTTGTCCTCAGTGTTGTGTGTCTTGCCTTGAAGAAGACCTAAGAGGCCGAAACGCATCATGTTTTGTCCTGTAATTCATTTGTTAATGTTATCTGGAAAAGTCATTTCAAATATATTTTAGATTTTTTTTTTCCTCTTTGCCGCATCTCCTTTCCTGCTTCCACAGTGGGATTACTCCCATGCGGCTCATTCCGGCTCCATCACACACAACCACACCCGGATTATCCTGTGGCAGGCACACCAAAGGCACTCAACAGGGAGCTGTCATCAATATTCAGTCACCATGTCAGAGGAGACATTCACACAACTGCTGAGTCACATCAGTGGCGTTTAGTGGTGCCTGTTCTGATCCAACAGAATGCAGGACTTTCATTCACTACGTCCCTAAGGACGACAATAAATGCTCCATCATGAGCCAGGCAGGCATGGGGGCACGTTAAGCTCATTGAAAAGAATAATCAACTCCCTTCAGATCTGAATCAGCCTTTTAACAATCAATCTACGCCATTCCACCACTGTGCACCAACTACCAATCTGCTCAGTTCAGGGGTCAGCCTATTGTCTTTACTTATTCATTAGCTGGGAAAAAAACTGAGTATTAAGATATGAAATTTCAAGCAGGAATGCTGACAATAAGCATTCTCAAAACTCATCCTACAGATCCAAAGACACATTATGTTTGGAGCATGGAGGCCAAATAATGCATGATTTTTTTTTTTTTTTTTTTCTGACCTCTAGTTCTTAATGATGACATTTATCTTACTTCTATCAAAAGAGCAAATGGATTCAAACCGAAAGATGGTGAATTAGTAAATACATTGATCAAACTTTGCCCCTGTGTTTTGTCTGTCGTTTCTTTACACACTCCAATACATATGTCACGCAACATGATTCACCCAACTCTGCCCACTTCCATGACACTGACAGGCAGAGCTGTCAGTTCTCTCTGCTGAGGCTAGCCTCCCATGGCAGCCATTTGCTTCAGGTTCAAAATGCGTACAGTGAATGTTCTAATACCTTTTCACCTTGCATCCTGTCAGGAGCAACAATGAGTCACTAGCCTCTCCATGGCAGCCATTTGCTTCAGGTTCAAAATGCGTACAGTGAATGTTCTAATACCCTTTTCACCTTGCATCCTGTCAGGAGCAACAATGAGTCACTAGCCTCTCCATGGCAGCCATTTGCTTCAGGTTCAAAATGCGTACAGTGAATGTTCTAATACCCTTTTCACCTTGCATCCTGTCAGGAGCAACAATGAGTCACGGTGAAAGTGACGGTGACAGTGCACTGACTCTGAAATTAATGTACACTTAAAAAACTGGTCACCGACTTCATCCCAAAACTGGAAGAAAAAGGTGGTGACAGGTTAGATGATCCGATGTGATGGGTTGGCGTGGATCAACAGAGTCACCACAGAGCAGGAGGATGACCACATCAGCTAGCAGCAAACATCAGCAACACACAAACAAACACTTGTGCAACAAAAATCACTTCAATTAAGATTTTTTTTCTGCAAAATTTAATACAATTAACACTTGCACGTTTTCTTTTTTCCTTTAAACACACTACCTGAGTTCTTCGAGCCTCTATGCTAAAAAAAAAAAAAGGACGTAAAATTAACAAAAGGTCAGATATCTATTTTTGCACTTACCCAGCCCTCCGCTGGTTCCAATGCGGAAAAAGTTGACGTCGCTGCACTGGGCGTGGTACAGGAGTTTAAACACCTCGTGGAAAATGATGGACAGAGACGGTATCCCCATTCCATGCTGAAAGCCCAGAACAGAAATCTCCTTCATTCACTGCAGCAAAATGCTAACTATGTAAATTAAACAAACAAAAAGAGGTCTGTTATCTCTCAGGCCTGGTTGATTCCGGCATATAAAATGAAAGGAAGCAGGGCGTACAGCCTAATCATTTAGTCTTCCACCAAAACAGAACTCTACAGCATCCCCTTATCATCCTCATTCTCACTGATCACCATGAAAAGAGAAGTCTTCATATTATTATCATCATCATTATGAATATCTATATAGCGCCTACCCTTGGCTAGAGACCAAGCCCTAAGCGCTTTACAATCCACACTCGTTTACATAATGGGCTGCCTATCTGGGTAGTGCCGACTGAAGAGCTGCCAGCTGGTGCTTCATTCAATCATTAACTGTGTCATCCAGTCCATATCATTCAATATCGTTCACTCAATTTCCTTACTTCCTTCATTCTTTCCATTTCTCACGCAGGGTGCATGCTATGTGTAACGTGTCATCCATACCAACGGCCAAACTGGCCTTCTCTTCTGAAAGTTGGTGATGGGGATTTTACGTGTGTGCAAGATGTTATGCGTGCATTCACACACGGAACCTGAGTCTATAGTCTCATTCAAAGGACTGTATGGGAAATGGAGTCAGAACCAACGTTAACTCTGAGGGAAAAATCCCCCCTGTACCGAAACGGCCCGGCGGAGATTCGAACCCACAACCCCAGGATCACGAAGATTATGAGTCTGGGTCTCTACCACTGAGCTATTCCAGCCCCCACTGATCACCGTGAAAAGAGAACTCTTCATATTCTGAAGCTGTTCATACCCTGCTCTCAGGTTGACCTCAATTTCCATTCCCCCTCCACAGGTATGTCCTTGATGAGTGCGTGCCAAGATAAACTCAGAACAGGCATCATTCAAGACCAACTCAGAACAGGCACTACTTGAAGACCAACTCAGAACAGGCACCACTTCAAGACCAACTAAGGACAGGCACCATTCAAGACCAACTCAGAACAGGCACTACTTGAAGACCATCTCAGAAAGGCACCACTTGAAGACCAACTCAAAACAGGCACCACTTGAAGACCATCTCAGAACAGGCACCACTTGAAGACCAACTTGAAGACCACTTGAAGACCAACTCAGAACAGGCACCACTTCAAGACCAACTCAGAACAGGAACCACTTCAAGACCAACTCAGAACAGGAACCACTTCAAGACCAACTCAGAACAGGCACCACTTGAAGACCATCTCAGAACAGGCACCACTTGAAGACCAACTCAGAACAGGCACAATCAAGACCAACTCAGAACAGGCACCACTTCAAGACCAACTCAGAACAGGCACCACTTAAGACCAACTCAGAACAGGCACCACTTAAGACCAACTCAGAACAGGCACTACTTGAAGACCAACTCAGAACAGGCACCACTTCAAGACCAACTCAGAACAGGCACTACTTGAAGACCATCTCAGAACAGGCAACCACTGAAGACCATTCCAGAACAGGCACTACTTGAAGACCATCTCAGAACAGGCACCACTTCAAACCAACTCAGAACAGGCACCACTTGAAGACCAACTCAGAACAGGCACCACTTGAAGACCAACTCTAGAACAGGCACATTGACTAGTACCAACCTAGAACAGGCACCACTCTAGACCAACGCACTCAAGACAACTAGAACAGCACCACTTGAAGACCAACTCAGAACAGGCCAAACAACTCAAACAGGCACACTGAGAATCAGACAGGCACCACTTGAAGACCAATCAGAACAGGCACCACTTGAAGACCAACTCAGAACAGGCACCACTCTAGACCAACTCAGAACAGGCACCTTCAAGACCAACTCAGAACAGGCACCACTCAAGACCAACTCAGAACAGGCACCACTAAGACCAACTCAGAACAGGCACCACTTCAAGACCAACTCAGAACAGGCACCACTTAGACCAACTCAGAACAGGCACCACTTCAAGACCAACTCAGAACAGGCACCACTTCAAGACCAACTCAGAACAGGCACCACTCAAGACCAACTCAGAACAGGCACCACTTGAAGACCAATCAGAACAGGAACCACTTCAAGACCAACTCAGAACAGGAACCACTTCAAGACCAACTCAGAACAGGCACCACTTCAAGACCAACTCAGAACAGGCACACTGACGACCAACTCAGAACAGGCACCACTTCAAGACCAACTCAGAACAGGCACCACTTCAAACCAACTCAGAACAGGCACTACTTCAAGACCAACTCAGAACAGGCACCACTCAGACCAACTCAGAACAGGTACTACTTGAAGACCAACTCAGAACAGGCACCACTCAAACCAACTCGGGAAACAGGCACCACTTCAACACCAACTCAGAACAGGCACCACTCTGAGACCAACTCAGAACAGGCACCACTCAACACCAACTCAGAACAGGCACCACTTCAAGACCAACTCAGAACAGGCACCACTCAAGACCAACTCAGAACAGGCACCACTTCAAGACCAACTCAGAACAGGCACCACTGAAGACCAACTCAGAACAGGCACCACTCAACACCAACTCAGAACAGGCACCACTCAACACCAACTCAGAACAGGCATTATTTGAAGACCAACTCAGAACAGGCACACTCAAGACCAACTCAGAACAGGCACCACTCAAGACCAACTCAGAACAGGCACCACTCAACACCAACTCAGGACAGGCACCACTTCAAGACCAACTCAGAACAGGCACCACTTGAAGACCCCTCAGAACAGGCACACTTGAAGACCAACTCAGAACAGGCACCACTCACGACCAACTCAGAAAGGCACCACTCAGACCAACTCAGAACAGGCACCACTTAAGACCACTCAGAACAGGCACCACTTGAAGACCAACTCAGAACAGGCACCACTTCAAGACTCAACTCAGAACAGGCACCATTCAAGACCAACTCAGAACAGGCACACTTCAAGACCAACTCAGAACAGGCACCCACTGAAGACCAACTCAGAACAGGCACCACTTGAAGACCAACTCAGAACAGGCACCACTTAAGACCAACTCAGGACAGGCACCATTCAAACCAACTCAGGACAGGCACATTCAAGACTAACTCAGAACAGGCACCACTTGAAGACCAACTCAGAACAGGCACCACTTGAAGACCAACTCAGAACAGGCACCACTTAAGACCAACTCAGAACAGGCACCACTCAAGACAACTCAGAACAGGCACCACTCAACGACCAACTCAGAACAGGCACATTTGAGACTAACTCAGAACAGGCACCACTCAAGACCAACTCAGAACAGACACCACTCAAGACCAACTCAGAACAGGCACCACTCAAGACCAACTCAGAACAGGCACCACTTGAAGACAACTCAGAGACAGGCACTACTTGAAGACTAACTCAGAACAGGCACCACTCAACACCAACTCAGAACAGGCACCACTCAAACCAACTCAGAACAGCACACACTGAAGACCAACTCAGAACAGGCACTACTCAAGACCAACTCAGAACAGGCACCACTTCAAGACCAACTCAGAACAGGCACCACTTGAAGACCTAACTCAGAACAGGCACCACTCAAGACCAACTCAAACAGGCACCACTTGAAGACCAACTCAGAACAGGCACCACTTGAAGACCAACTCAGAACAGGCCCACTTGAAGACCAACTCAGAACAGGCATCACTTGAAGACCAACTCAGAACAGGCACCACTTAAGACCAACTCAGAACAGGCACCATCAAGACCAATCTAGAACAGGCACCACTTCAAGACCAACTCAGAACAGGCACTACTTGAAGACCAACTCAGAACAGGCACACTTGAAGACCAACTCAGAACAGGCACCACTTGAAGACCAACTCAGAACAGGCACCACTTCAAGATCCAACTCAGAACAGGCACCACTTGAAGACCAACTCAGAACAGGCACCACTTGAAGACCAACTCAGAACAGGCACTACTTGAAGACCAACTCAGAACAGGCACCACTTGAAGACCATCTCAGAACAGGCACCACTTGAAGACCAACTCAGACAGGCACCACTTGCAAGACCAACTCAGAACAGGCACCACTTCAAGACCAACTCAGAACAGGCATCATTGAAGACCAACTCAGAACAGGCACCACTCAAGACCAACTCAGAACAGGCACCATTTGAAGTCCACTCAGGATAGGCACCACTTGAGACCAACTCAGAACAGGCACCACTTGAAGACCAACTCAGAACAGGCATCACTGAAGACCACTCAGAACAGGCATCACTGAAGACCAACTCAGAACAGGCATCATTGAAGACCAACTCAGAACAGGCACCACTTGAAGACCAACTCAGAACAGGCATCATTGAAGACCATCTCAGAACAGGCACCACTCTAGACCAACTAAGTGCAGCAGTGCAGTATCTTCTTCTTCTTCTGTGTACACAGGCTGATACTCCTGCGGACACTCCCTATATGGACAGGCAAGTATTAATCCCATCTACCCTACAAAGGGAGTGGAGTTTTGTGTGCATGACCATTTTTTATCCTGCCATTAAGGCAGCCATACTCATCTTCGGGGAGAGTGCAGTATCAACTCTGGCGGGTTGCCACATCATCATTTGATAATGACTGCTCCTGTGGACTACCGGTGCCACGGCAGTGACGGTTTTAACCGGGGTGTGGCTCTGAACTGGCAGCCGGAGTGTGCAACATGGAGTAGTACCACAAATGGCACAGAAGGTAAGACAGACCAAAACAAAAAACCAAAAGAGAATCTCGGGTCGGTGGTTTGATTCTCACCCAGGGCGGCTTTCTTCTCCCCCATTTCCGCTTCACCCTGCATCAGACATGAAATCAGAAAAAGCCCAAAAATGTTTTCCGCCAGTCCTACCTGCAGAAGGACAAGGAGGAACACTGCAGCATCCAACGGCCACTCTTGACAGTAACCTTGCCTCCACTGGTATCTTCATCATCCAATTTCAGACCAGGCAACTGAACATTGAACAGGTTAACTGTCCTGAGCGATGAGCAGGTTAACTCTTTCATTCCTACTTTTCCATGAACCATTACTTCCTCTTGTTCCCTTCATTCCTGGATTTAGAGAAAAAAAAAAAAGATCTGTAAAGTGAGAACTGCCACGTATGCAGTAGCAAACCGGCCAGAATAGAGCGGCGACCACTTTCCCAGGCTGTAGGGGCCATCTGGCATCCATTCCATTCATAAACACTGCCCCGCAAGCGACCATGTCATGATGTGTACCGATGACGTGACTCGTGCGAAGTTCAAAGCGCTTACCACGAGAACTGATTTTCCAGACTGCAGGAAGGAAAGGAGGGATTTTGTGCTGCCCGGTTTTCCCGGGTTGTTGGGATGAAAGAGTTAACTGTCCCAAGCGAAGCTGTGTGCTCACACTCTGATATGACGTTGGTACATCAAAGGCAATCACTCAGCGGATCTTTCTAGACTAGGAGGCATGGTTAGCTCCCTTGCTCTCCCACTTTAATTTTTGAGGATCCTAGTAAAATTATTACAGCAGTTTTTCACCCTAAGCAGGAATAAGACACTTGTCTGGTGTGTGAGAAAAAGCCTGAAAATTCTCTGGGGGTCCTGAAAGGCTGAAATGTCAACAAATTGAAACTAAAATGGAACAATGGATGAGGATCACGAATTTACTTGCGACCAAAACCTAACAGGTCTTTCAGTTACATCCATGTTTAACATCGCCACTCACCTGCCGTGATATGGCACACAGCCCCCAACAATCTCATAACATCTGACTTACACACAAGCACCCGCCACTTTTTTTTTTTCAGCTGATTCATGTGCATCTCCAGAGTGGCCCTGGTCACCTTTAAAAAATCTTAGTTCAAGTTTTTCTTTCTTTCTTTCTGTGTACGCAGGCTGATACTCCTGCGGACACTGCCTGTATAAGACAGGCAATGGAGTTTTGTGTGTATGACCGTTTTTTAATCCCGCCATTAAGGCAGCCATACTCCATCTTCGGGGAAGGTGCATGCTATGTGTAACGTGTCATCCATACCAACGGCCAAACTGGCCTTTCTTCCGAAAGTTGGTGATGGGATTTTACGTGTGTGCAAGATGTTGTGCGTGCGTTCACACACGGAACCTTGGTTTATCGTCTCATTCGAAGGACTGTATGGGGAATGGAGTCAGAACCAATGTTAACTCCGAGGGAAAAATCCCCCTGTACCGAAACTCGAACCCGCAACCCCAGGATCACGAGTCCGGCACTCTACCAACTGAGCTATTCCGGCCCCCTTAGTTCAAGTTAAAACAAAAAAAGTCTGATGTCTGGGAATGGACTGCATGTGTGTCTTTCAGATGAGGCCAATCACCCAGGTCTGACAGGCAGCAAAGCATTTAGCATCTGTAAAACAACCCACAGCAACATCAGAGTTTTTGCTGGCGAGATGATGCAAACCAACCAAAATTCCATTCTGAAAAGGTCCAAACAAACACACAGACAGACAAGGAAAAACTAAAAACAAAGAAAAGGAACAAAACGAGGGTGATTCCATTCTGAAAAGGTCAAAACAAACACACAGGCAAGACAAGGAAAAACCTAACAAACTAAAACAAGAAAAGGAACAAAACGAGGGTGATTCCATTCTGAAAAGGTCAAAACAAACACACAGGCAGACAAGGAAAAACCTAACAAACTAAAAACAAAGAAAAGGAACAAAACGAGGGTGATTCCATTCTGAAAAGGTCAAACAAACACACAGGCAAGACAAGGAAAAACCTAACAAACTAAAACAAAGAAAAGGAACAAAACGAGGGTGATTCATTCTGAAAAGGTCAAAACAAACACACGGCAAAACAAGGAAAACCTAACAAACTAAAAACAAGAAAAGGAACAAACGAGGGTGATTCCATTCTGAAAAGATCAAAACAAACACACGGCAAGACAAGGAAAAACCTAACAAACTAAAAACAAAGAAAAGGAACAAAACGAGGGTGATTCCATTCTGAAAAGATCAAAACAAACACACGACAGACAAGGAAAAACCTAACAAAGAAAAGGAACAGACCAAGGGTGCCTCCATACTACAGCGACTTGCTCTTCAGGAAAGAGCAGCCTGAATTTCACACACAGAGTTCCCATGATGAAGAAGCTGTACAGTAATTTTTGCTTTAAGATCAATGCTACTTACGCTGACGGACAGCACAGGACCGACTTTATACAGGACGTAACGGTCAGACCCTCCGGCGATGTCCGTCAGTCCCTGGCCTGCTGGTAACTTGTAGTTCAGGGCCTCCACCATGTAGTCGGCAAACTTGCGCATACGAGACGGGGAGCCCCCAAAACACACGAACTGGAACATAGGGCGTGTCATGAAAGTAAGGTCTGAGGGCAAGACAGAATCCATGTGCTCTGTGACATCATTTATATCCTGCGTGCTGCAGACTGTAAACCATGCCCTGCATTTTACAATGCATACTGTGGGCATGTCCATTCAGTTTATAATGCATACTCTGTTCACCATGATCATAGCCTGCACACTGTCCTGTACACAATACTGCACGCCATGCACTCTACGGCCATATCCCCTGCACAAATATGCATTGTCTCTCTACAGTATGTTCAAAGCTACATAGAGGCCGAAACTTTCATCCTTGACTCCAAGCCCTGTGTCTTCTACACCAGAAGGGACTTGTTCAGGGATTTTTATTTTTCATTCTGTTCTGATCAGGCCCCTGGATTTTCTAATGATCTGCAGCTGATCAGACTACTTGAGAACCAAACATCTAAAACCAGTTACTTTTCACAGAAGCATATGCATGAGAAAACACGCATGTGAACCATTCCCAACATGATTAATCTGTAGTTCAGGGCCTCCACCACGTAGCTGGCAAACTTCCGCATACAGGACGGGGAGCCCCCAAAACACAAAAACTGGAACAAAGGGCATATCATGCAAGTTACGTCCGAGAGCAAGACAGAATCTATGTGCTCTGTGACATATACTTCACACCATGCAGGGTGCTGCATACCCTGCGTACAGTAGACCATTCCCTGTCTTCTATGACATATACCCTATGCATGACCATGCGCACCATAATGCATGCCCTGCTGATTAGAATGCATTCTCTGTGCACCGAGATCACAGCCTGCATGCTGCCCTGTACACAGCAACGCATGCCCTGAGAACTTTAATGCATCCACCTATACACAGAAAATCTGCCTGAGCCCAACAACACACACCCTGTGCACTATAGTGCATGACTGGCACACTGTAAAATCGCCTTACAATCTGCACATCCTGAATAAAAGGTACAAGCACAACAGGGCTATTTACAAAGCTTAATAAAATAAGAGAGAATCAACTCACATCTCTGAGGTAAATTTACAATTCATGATAGCTAATCTACTGTCATCTTTAGGATGGCTTGCTCAGTTGCTGACACCTGGTCCCTGCCATACCAGCCGAAACCTTCCTCACCCCAGCAGATCAAACCAGGCGGAGAATTAAGCCAACCATATTTACAGACTGTGTAAGCCAAAACCCCCTACAAAGGCAGATTTACAACAACAATAGAGCCTTCGCCATACAACCCACTGCAACTGAACAATACAGAAACTCCTTTTTCATTAGAACCCCCCTGGAGTGGAACCTCTTGGACAACAACACCGTCCAGCAGCAGAATGCCAGTGCCTTCTCCACCGCACTAGGCAGGGTTGAGGCGGCCGTTTTCCACCACTAACCCGCCATCACCCCTCCCCCTCCCCCCCACATCCCCTTCTGTTTTTAATCTTTTGAAGTCTTGCGCTGCGCAACCAGTTGTATAACAGTCATTATTGGCTCCTACAACTAGCCGCCAACCAACAACTACAGGCGGAGATCCAGATCCAGATCCAGACCTTGTAAGAGGGAATCTATGGACATTCTTAATGTGGTGGAAATGTCCGAGCCATGAAGGCCTCACAGCCTTTAGTTTCTTCAACCCATAAGAAAAAAAAAAGTTGACACATTACAAGTCAACAAACTGGTGCCACAAAAAACTTGTAAAGAAAAGTCATGTGGGCAGAATGACGCTGTAGAATGGACAGCTAATGTCCACTTTGAACACTCTGTACAGACTAACTTCCTAGCCGTCAGATTGAAAAAAGACAAAAAGGTGGCACACTAAATACTGTAACAAGAGAAAAAAAAGCATACTGATTTTCCAAACAAAGGCAATGGCACTTCAAGGGCAACCTCTCAGTAGATCTATCTAGAGTGGGAGGTATGGTTAGCTCCCTTGCTCTCCAAATCTAATTTTCGAGGATCCTAATATTACAGCAGTGTTCCACTCCAATACGAATAGGACACTTGTTTAGACAGATAAGGGTGAATGTGAGTACTTCTCTTTGTGTGCATGTGTGAGTCCTATTCTGTTTGCGCATGAGCGAGTACTTTTCTGTGCATGCATGCATGAGTACCTTGCTGTGTGAGTACTTTTCTGTGTGAGTACTTCTCTCTGTGTGCATGTGTGTGAGTAGTATGTGTGAACATGTGTGAGTACCTGTCTGTGTGAATACTTCTCTGTATGCACATGTCTGAGTACTTCTTTGTGTACTAGTGTGTAAGTACTTCTCTGTGTGCGCTTGTTTGATTACTTCTCTGGGTGTGCATGTGTGAGTACTTCTCTGTGAGTACTTCTCTGTGAGTACTTCTCTGTGAGTGCCTGTGCAAGTATTTTTTTGCATGGGCATGTGTGAGTACTTCTCTTTCAGCATGTATGTCAGTACCTCTGTGTGTGTGTGTGTGTATTTCTCTTGTGCGCAATTGTGAGTTCTTCTTTGCATGCATGCGTGTGTGTGTGACAGCGAGACATACAAAATAAGAATGTGAGAGAGAGACAGAGACAGAGAAAGAGCTAGAATACTTTCCAGCCAAGCTGACACTTTATAGTGGCCATACATGTGTTCCCATTCCATCATTTGATTCATACCATATGTGTGTTTAAGTCTTAACAAAGATAATTATGTGAACAGACAAACAAAATCTGATAACAAAAAGAACCAGAAGAGCAAAAGTTTTTTCTATAATGAGTTCAAAACAAAGAATATTTCACAACAAAGGAACAACCTGTTAAATGTATTATAGCATATGTGTATGCGGGGGTGTGTGTGTGTGTGTGTGTGTGTGTGTGTGTGTGTGTGTGTGTGTGTGTGTGTGTGTGTGTTGTGTGTGTGTGTCTGTGTGTGTGCACGCGTGTGTGTTTGTGTGTGTAGGGGGAAGAACAAGAAAGTGATAGTGGTGCATGCATGTGTATGCATGTAAGTGTGTGTGTGTGTGTGTGTGTGTGTGTGTGTGTGTGTGTGTGTGTGTGTGTGTGCGTGTGTGTGTGTGTGTGTGTGAGTATGTGTATGCATGTACGCACATCTGTGTGTGTCTATGTGTGTGCATGTGTGTCTATAAACGTGTGTCTGTGCTGTTCATGCATGCATGCATGCAGCGGTGTGTGTGTGAGCGTGTGTGTGTGTGTGGGGTTGTTCGTGTGTGTGCTTCAGAGCTAGAGTCCAAAGCATAATTACTTGCACTCATCTCATATGCCAGCATATCAACAGTGGCAACAGCTGCTCTTCCAGTCATGTGTGCCTTCATACCATAAAAATGCCAACAGACCTGACAAAGACAGAGAATGGCTATCCAAAGGGCAATTTGCCAGTAGATGTGAAATGGTGTGTGTGTGTGTGTGTGTGTGTGTGTGTGTGTGTGTGTGTGTGTGTGTGTGTGTGTGTGTTTGTGCTGCGTGCGTGCTGCGTGCGTGTGTGCTGTGTGTGTGTGTGTGTGTGTGTGTGAGTGTGTGTGTGGTGGCAGTGTTCCCCCACATATTTTTAGGGAGTACTGTACACCCTTAAAGATTTTTGTAAAAGATATCTATGCTATGATTCAAACATTTTAGGGGATACAAATGTAAGCAAAAACTTACCATCTCTTTTTTCTTTTTTGGGGGGTCAAACACATGTATACACTTACATTTCAAACATCAATGCAGAGTGTGTGGTCAAACTACCAATCCTTCCATTGGATCTTATTGTATACTGAACTCAAAAAACAACTGGGGATGTTTCAATTCCTTTATTACACTGTCAGCCACACATGGCCCTTTCAGGTCCCCCATTACATTTAAAAAAAAGACAGAAAGATCATTCCTCTCACTGAAAAATATCATCACACACACACACACTACACACACACACACACACACACACACTACACAATGTGTTGTCTAAAACACATAAAACTCCCACACAAATTTGCACATGATAACAAGTTTAAACCCACAAACACTCACTCATCATAAAAATGTGATGCCAACCACTGCAACACACTGGCTGCTATACCCCCCCCCCTCCACCCCCCCTCCCCCCCCCCCCCCCCACACACACACACACCATCCCCCCACCTCCATCCCCCAACACCCAAAAAAAAAAAAAGACAACACTGAGAACAGCCAAACATCTTTTAAAACACATAGTATTGTCGTCAACCAAATTCTACATGACCTTCGATCTGATTTTTGAGCATGTGACCTTCACCTTGACATCATGAAACATGTCCTTGAGGTCTTGACTCTTGTTGCCCAGGGCGATGTGGTAAAGGATGTCCTCCTCCATGGCAAAGACATGCTGATTTCTCACCTGCAGTGGCCCCTTCCTGTAATAACAACGACCAACTTGTTCAGAGAGGTAACCAAGGGTTACGACATAATCAACTCAAATCAGGCTGTTCTGAATAAATGTGTTGCACTGACAGCCAAACAAAAACCTGCATAGAACTGATTTTAACTAGAACTGTAATGATTCACATTGGCATTAAAAAAAAAAAAAAAAAAGCATGAATACACACTTAAAGTGTCTGTCATACACATAAAGAAACACACACACACACACACACACACACAACACACAACAAACACCAACACATCACAAATCACACACATACACAAACACACACACATACACAAACGCCGCGCACACACACAACAGCACCGCACACACACACACACACACACACACACACACACACACACACACACACACACACACACACACACACACACACACACACACACAACACAAACACAACACACACACACATACACAACACACAAACACACACACACACACACACACACACACACACACACACACACCGCAGAAAGAGGATATAAGAAGCCTCAGACACCAAAACCGTATCATCAGTCAGCCTGAGGAGGAATGAACCGTGATTCATGAGACAGTCATGTTCAAGTACACCTGCATAACATTCATATTCTACATTCTTGTTCTGTTCATAAAGCAAGATGGTCTTCAAGACAGTGAGGAATAGGAAATAATGTTGTTGAGGGTGGAGAGAAAGGAAGGAAAGAAGGGAGGGGGGAGGGAGGGAGAGAGAGGGGGCAGGGGGGCAGAGAACAAGACAAGGAGAGAGAGAGAGAGAGAGAGAGAGAAGAGAGAGAATGAGGAGAGATGAGAGACGAGAGACGAGAAGAGAGAGAGAGAGAGAGAGAGAGAGAAGAGACAGAGAATAAGAGAGAAAGAAAGAGAGAGAGAAGGAGAGAGAGAGAATGAGAGAGAGAGGGAGAGAGAGAGAGAGAGGGAGAAAGACAGAGAGGGGTGGGGGGGAGAGAGACAGAGACAGAAACAGACAGGCAGCCAGCCAGAAAACAGAGACAGGCTCAGAGAAAGAGACACACAGACAGATGTCCAGAGACAGAGAAGCAAAACAAAAGGAGATAGTTAAGCACGGATACTGAGAGTGAAAACTAGATTTTCACAGTAGTTGTTTGAGAATGAAACACCTTACATGTTAATTCAATGATAGTTATAGAAAAAAAAAAAAAAAAAAAAAAAAACTTCAACATTAGCCAAAGGGAAAGACAAGAGTGTCGGGTTGGGGGCAGACAGAGACAACGGGATGAAGAGGGGAAAGGAAGGAAGGAAGAAAGAACAAAATTGATAATAACAGGGAGGAGGAATAATTTTACATTTACCCCTCAATGAAGGGAAATATTTAATTACCAACAAAAAAAAAAATGTAGAAATGAAATAAGTCACTGGTAATGGTACAAGAATGTATACAAAAATTGTGTATGCTCAAGGCAGTTTACAAATAAATGCATTGTAAGAGAGAGAAAACAGACGGCACGAAAATTAAAACAGTACACCACATTCAGCGAGAGATAATCAACTTGCATAGAATACTGATATGTATAATATATGTACACAGACACATTTTTGTATACTGAGCAGCATCGATAAGAGGGGAAACAAACAGATGTGTTTGAATAATAGTGGAAAACAAAGAAAAATAAAGGTGGACCTAGGGTACAGGAAGAAAGATATATCTGTTGATTACAGAGACAAAGAATGAGTAAAAAAAATTTTTAATTGTTAAACGGTCTACTCACTGTGATACATATGGAGGCAGCTCTTCTATACTCTTTATTCTCAGAACTGGAGGCTGGGATGTGCCTGATTCCGCCATTTTGACAGGTCACCACTGCAAATGAAACGTTTGTCAGATAACAAATATTTTGTTTCATGTTTGATTGAAATTATCATGACAGATCACCACTGCAAATCAAACATTTGTTACATAATACTATTAATAGAAATTTTGTTTTATATTTATTTGAAATTATTCAAAGATCAAGTCAGTAAAAGCCAGTATTCTGTAGGAAATCTTGCCTTGGCTTAAGGCTGTGTCAGACCAATTGACGTAGGCTAGAACACCAAGGCTACATCAAAATGTTATGCTCTGCATAGTTATGCGGGGATTGTCTTCAGTTGAGACTAGCTCCTAGCATAACACCATCAGTTTCCAAAAATCCTCAAAGTCAGAGTGTGGCTGCCCACGTGGCGGGGTAATCAAAAACGGTCACACACGTAATGTTCTCATCCCTAGTTGATGTACTTGTACCATAGTGTTCAAGTACTTCGGCTGTTCGGATGATCCCTGGAGTCTTTTAGCCAGGGTACGACAACAACAACAACAGCAGGAAATGCTGGCAACACAAAAGTGAACCTTTGCTGTCACAAATATGGCCAGCTGCCATTGGAAGCAGACAGCAGAATCTTGGAGTCCCTCAAGGCACTGTCTTTAGGCAATTAAGCCCAATTTTATTCCCTAGCTTGCGTTCAGTCTCAAGTCCATCTATATGCAGTTGATCCATCAAACCTGGTCAAGAGTTTCAGTTTCAGTTTCAATTTTATCTTGGAGGTGTCACTGTGTGCTGACTAGTCCGTAAACGCTACACCGCATCCGATAAGTTTCGAAACCACTCTGAGCATGATTTAAAGCTGATGGATAAATGAATTAATGACTGTGATGAGAGAATTTAAGAAGAAGGTCATGTTGACAGAAGAAAGCTAAACACTGACAGACCATGTAACAAGGTAGGAACATCTTAAATGGCAGGAAACGTACGCTGGTGAATGGGGTATGAATTTTATCCAAGGAGTGTTACATTCTCATGAAAAGATTAAAGAATCACCTCACTTTTTGTTACCACCTGAATGATCAAATTCTGCAGAAAGTGGACCAACATGTCTCCCTAGGTATCGATATTGATGGGACCGCCACCGTCAGAAAAAACAATTTTTTTTCCTAATTTTGGACAGATCACCATGCCTATAAGAAACAAGATCACAAGTCTCGTCATCTGCATGACGTACTTCAGGACAAGCCCTTTGAACCAGGCTAGCTCTTCCTACCAGAAATGAACATGGACAGGCCTCATTCAAGACAGTCATCAGAAGACTCTATGCAGAACATTATGTTAATCCAGTTATAACCAGAGAGACTCATCAAGCCAGCAACAAGAACTGGAGAAGCTAGTGCAGTTCCAAGCACATTACCCTGCCGCTCAAAAGAGATCTGCAGCAACTGACATCATCATTACAGCTTCTTCAAAGGAACATAATTTAGGGAATGGAGCAGTCTTAATGAACCGTCAGTGTCAGTGGTGTCATCTCTCTCTCTCTCTCTCTCTCTCTCTCTCTCTCTCTCTCTCTCTCTCTCTCTCGCTCTCTCTCTTTCTTTCAGTTTGTTCCTTTAGAAATCTCAAGTTCTCATGTTCATCAAGAGTGAGATTTTTGCTAAAGCCACCATATTCAATCCTACCACGAAAGCAACCATACTCCATCTTTGAGTTTGAGGATGATTTGCTGCCAGTGTGCATGTGTATTGTCTTTATGTCATCCCTCCAACTGGCAACATAATGGCCAACTATTCTCTAACTAGTGCAAGAGTTCAAGCGAGACAATGTGCAAGAAATATTTCTGTGCATGTGTTCATGCACTGGACATCAGTTTAAACAAAGTCTCATCTGAAAGACTTGGAGGAACTCAAAGTCCAGCACCAAAAATTAACCTCACTGTCTTGCGAGCGAATCGAACCCCAGACCTCAGGAGGGGATTGGAATCTGCACTGACCTTAACCTCCAAGAGTGAATCTCTATAAACTTGGCTGTCGAGAGTGTGAATCGAACCCCTGACCTTATAAGTTATAAGCCTAACCTTCCCCGAAGCTGGAGTATGGCTGCCTCAATGGCAGGATAAAAAACAGTCATACACACAAAACTCCACTCCATTTGTTGGGTAGATGGGATTAATCCTTGCCTGTCTGTACAGGGACTGGGGAGTGTCCGCAGGAGTATCAGCCTGCATACGCAGAAGAAGAAGAAGCCTAACCCACTTGGCTGACCTGACCTCTGGTGGCATCAGTCAGGGGTTCTGGCTCCTCGGCTCTTACTGTGAAGCTATGAGAAAGGGTAAGTTCACATAGAGTTTGCATTGAAGCTATGCTTCATTGCCTCACCTCAAACTCGGGATGAATTCAGTTACCAGTGCCAGTTTATCCCCTATTGGTAGAGGCGATAAACCAACAGTTCCAGGCAATGAATTAGGTAGAGAGAGTGCATTTAAAACGACAGTTCATCCTTGACCTTCACGCATGGTATGGCCGGCCAAGTCTTAATGAGATTGATTATGCTGTGGCCAAGTAGGAATTAACAAGCAAACACTCCTACTTGTTGAGAAAATGCCAACGTTAAATACCACCACCACCACCCCTGCCCCCCCCCTTCCCCCCCCCCTTCCCTTCCTTTCTGCATGCCTCCAAACCCTCACACACACACACTTGAACTTGAACTTGAACTTGTAGGTGCTAGAGGCCTTAAGAGGCCTGTTCACCATTCTAGGTATAACATTGAGACGAAAAACACCGCATGCGTGGAAGGAAGAGAGTCACGACAGAGACTATCTATGTTGATAGCATTCCGGATTATATTTTGTCGGAAGTTCCTGCCAATGAGTGTCTAACCGTGATTTGAAGATGTTGACTGTAGGGGCTGTTACTACGGAGTCAGGAAGACCATTCCAAACATCAATCACACGAAGAGAGAAGTAGTTTCCTCTGATATTCAGTCTGTGATGAACTTTGGATAGTTTCAAGGAGTGTCCTCTGCTGTCCCTATTGGTAAACAGTTCAAACCGTGGTTTATCACTCCGGTAAATGCCATGTATAAACTTGTACAAGTCTATCATGTCACCCCTTTTTCTTCTGTGCTCAAGGCTTGGAAGTTTGAGAGTAGAAAGACGCTCAGGATATGGTTTATCTTTGAGAGATGCTAAAAGTTTAGTTGCTCTGCGCTGAACATCTTCTACATCCTGGCACACATACACACACACTACAAACAAAAGAATATTATTTACAATGAATCACTTTTTACACCTGCGAATCAAAAAGGCACAGCCAACGAGTGACAGCGGCACAGATTGGGAAATAAATCAATGTCAGTACAAAATGTCCAAGACACATTAACGGTGTTTAACTGGGAAATTCTATACTGCCATTGATTTATTGAATACAACTGGAGTTTGGTATCATGTTTGTGGTATAAACTGATAACCCAAATGAGGATTTCGCTACCGATCTATCCTAATCCTAAGGCTGACCGTGAATCCACTAAATTACCTACTTGCCTATTTTAGTTTCCGTGAAAAACCCGGGGCCAGTGATTTGCCGGATTCGCAAATAAACAAAAGTGAAAGTACAGTGCGCGGTCACTTTACAAACAACACGGAAACACATTATAGACTGAAGTATTTAAGCTCTACCTCAGTAGTTCGTCGTCCGCTTTGATGTGAACGTGCGAGTGGACAGCTTCTCTGATCAGACAACAACTAGGCCTACGCCAGCCAGCCGGCTTCCTCTCAAGCGAACGCCGATTCTCTCTGCACAGTCTCTGATTGTACTGAGTGACAGGTCAAGGTCAGGGTCCGTCCTAGGTCAAGGTCTCTGCCTCTTGCAAAGGGCTTTCAAGGGTGAACTCGCCCTATGGTTTTCCATTCCAGTCATGATCTTTGTTCCCAAGATCAGCTGACTGTGTTTACTAATATGTCACCCTCTCTCTCTCTCTCTCTCTCTCTCTCTCCCCACTCACCACACACACACACACACACATATACTGACTGAAACCATTTACTGTTAGATTAAAATATTGTTGTACTGACATTTAAAAGCATAAAAATAATAATGAAAAACCAAATTGATACAAATAACATCTGAATGATATAAAAATCATAAAGGAAACTTAACAAAGAAACATTTAACACCAATTAAATAATAAAAATAAAACATTGTAATTATAAACAAATTACATCTTAACTGTGCTGAAAATTAAAATCTCTCTCTCTCTCTCTCTCTCTCTCTCTCTCTCTCTCTCTCTCTCTCTCTCATGCCCCCCCCCCCACACACACACACAACCGTCCCCTCCCCCCCCCCAACACACACTCAACACACACGTACACAAAAAAGTATGGACGCACGCACTCACATACACTCACATACAAACAAAACCAAATTCTCTCTCTCTCTCTCTCTCTCTCTCTCTCTCTCTCTCTCTCTCTCTCTAGCGCGCACAGCATATGCATCGTCACTGGCCCAGAACAAAGTGTATTGGTAGTTAAATATCGTCCCTGGCCAAAACTACACTATCGGTGGTTGAACATCGTCACTGGCCAAGGTAGTCAAACATCGTCCTGGGCCAAAACAACATTGGTCCTTGAATGTCGTCACTGGCCAAAACAACAGCATCGGTAGTGAAACATCATCACCGGCCAAAACATCATCACAGGCCAAAACAACAGTATCGGTAATTAAACATCGTCACCAGCCAAAACAACGGTATCGGTAGTTAAACATCGTCACCGGCCAAAACATCATCAACGGCCAAAACAACAGTTACGGTAATTGAATATCGTCACCAACCAAAAGAACAGTATCGGTAGTTAAACATCGTCACCGGCCAAAACAGTGATGGTAATTAAACATCATCACCAGCCAAAACAAAAGTAATGGTAATTGAATATTGTCACCAGCCAAAAGAACAGTATCGGTAGTAAAACATCTCACCGGCTAAAACAACAGTATCGGTAGTTAAACAACATCCCCGGTCTAAAGAACAGTATCGGTGGTTAAACATCATCACCGGCCAAAACATTGTCACCAGCTAACAACAGTATTGGTAGTGAAACATCATCACCGGCCAAAACATCGTCACCCGTCAAAATAACATTATCTGTCGTTAAACATCGTCACCGACCAAAACAACAGTATCGGTAGTTAAACATCGTCACCGGTCAAAACATCATCACCAGCCAAAACATCGTCACCGGCCAAAATATCGTCACTGGGCAAAACAACAGTATTGGTAGTTAATTATCGTCACCGGGCAAAACAACAGTAATGGTAAGTGCATATCATCATCAGCCAAAAGAACAGTATCGGTAGTGAAACATCGTCACCGGCCAAAACAACAGAATTGGTAGTTAAACATCGTCACTGGCCAAAGCATCATCACCAACCAAAACATCGTCACCGGCCAAAACAACAGTATCGGTAGTTAAACATCGTCACTGGCCAAAACAACAGTATCGGTAGTTAAACATCGTCACCGGCCAAAACATCGTTACCGGGCAAAACAACAGTATTGGTAGTTAAACATCGTCACCGGCCAAAACAACGTCACCGGGCAAAACAAGAGTATTGGTAGTTAAACATCGTCACTGGGCAAAACAACAGTATCGGTTGTGAAACATCGCCACCGGCTGAAACAACAGTATTGGTAAACACCTCACCAGCCAAAATAACATTATCGGTCGTTAAACATCATCACCGACCAAAACAACAGTATCGGTAGTTAAATATTGTCAACGGCCAAAACAACAATATTGGTAGTTAAACATCATCCCCGTTCAAAAGAACAGTATCGGTGGTTAAACATCATCACCGGCCAAAACATCGTCACCGGCCAAAACAACAGTATTGGTAGTTAAACATCGTCACCGGCCAAAACAACAGTATTGGTAGATGAACATCGTCACCGGCCAAAACAACAGTATTGGTAGATGAACATCGTCACCGGCCAAAACAACAGTATTGGTAGATGAACATCGTCACCGGCCAAAACAACAGTATTGGTAGATGAACATCGTCATCAGCCAAAACAACAGTATTGGTAGATGAACATCGTCACCGGCCAAAACAACAGTATTGGTAGATGAACATCGTCACCGGCCAAAACAACAGTATTGGTTGATGAACATCGTCACCGGCCAAAACAACAGTATTGGTAGATGAACATCGTCACCAACTAGAACAAACAGTAAAGGTAATTAAACATCATCACCATCCAAAACAACAGTGTCGGTAGTTAAACATCGTCACCGGCCAAAACAACATTAACGGTCATTAAACGTCATCATCGGCCAAAACAACAGTATCGGTAGTTGAATGTCACCCCTGGCCAAAACAAGCTCCCCAAACTTTACAGGCTAACCTACATCAAAAGACAACCTACTGATTCATTTATTGTTACAATCTCCTCACCCACCCAAGGTAAAATGGTAAACCGGGTAACGTCCAAAGAAAGCGGAACTGGGGGCATTGGAAAGAATGATCACCCCCTTCCCACCACCTCACCCTCTCCACCCCAGTAACAGAGTTTTCAACAACGCAAAAAGAGAACAGTGCACAGAATTCAACACAACAGTGGCACATTCCTGAGTCACACGTCTAAATAATCCTTAAAGATACTGTAAACTGGATGAAAAGGAAAGAGAAAGTAATGGGGGAGGGGGGGGGGGGGGGGGGGGTGGGGGTGGGGGTGGGGGGGGGGCTTATTGTTTGTTCGGTGTGCTCTGAGTATGCACCAATCGTTTGGAGTTATGGATGTGGAAGTCATGTCATCATGGGAGTAGGGAGTTACCCTACTTATTCATTATTTTACTGTTTGCAATTTCCTACCTCATTCAAAATTTCCATTCACCCTGAAACATTTCAAGATAGACTAAAAATTTTCGTCATGTTCTTTACTTGTTCACCTAAAATAATTGTAGAATGCATACCCACATCGCTTACGATCTGATGCGACGGCAGGACTTGGACGGGTAGCGTCATTAGATGATGATGATGATGATGATGAGAGAGAGAGAGAGAGAGAGAGAGAGAGAGAGAGAGATGATGATGATGATGATGATGATAATTTTTATTTCCAAGGGTAACAGATAAGCAAACACGTGCCTTTTTTCATCCGGCCCTTGCCCCACAAAGGGACTATAATTAAGCATGACTGGCGATTAAAACTTACAAAACCTCTAACAAACACACATATCTTCACAGTATTAAAAAGTTGATGAGTTGTTCATCCATTAACATTTAAGGCGTAGATGACTTTAAAGTGAAAAAAAGCGATTGAAACAACAAACAAGAATAAAGAAAGTGACTACAAAGAAGAAAAAAATCAGCTCACACAGATATAGAATAAGCGACCCTCCTATCAAAAGGGGGGGGGGGGGGGGGGGGAGATACATTCCTTTTGTAAAATATTGACATACAAGAAGCTGCTAAGGATGATAATTAGACAACTACAATGCATCAATAATATCAACATTTTTGTTCTTTTACATTTACATGATGTGGTTACAAAGCAAGACGAGAACTAACAGCACGACAATCAGTTATCAGAGAGAGAGAGAGAGAGAGAGAGAGAAACTTGTCCTAACAAGCTCATGCTGTGAAGACGTAAAACACATCCATTCAGAGAGAGAGAGAGAGAGAGAGAGAGATGCTCTTTCGAAAGGTCAAGGTTAAAGACGTAAACACTTCCGGTACCGACCGCAATGGCGTCGCCTTCGCTGGAATATCTCAACAATGTCTGGCAATACGTTCCTCAAGGCCATGAGAAAGCTCTGAAACAAGCATTCTACAACACAGCAGCCAACATTTTCCTTGTTGCTGCTGCAGCCGCCGTTGTCGCGGTGTATTTCGTGTTTTCTCCATTTGTACGTCCGCTATGTTGGGCTCTGTTGTGCGGGACGTTTCTGTACCCTTTCAAACGAACACTGACAGACACTCTCCGCGCCTGGCTGAAAGGTCTGTCCTCATCAGGCACGCCTTTCTTTCTAGGCCTCATCATCTTGCCAGTGCAGATGGTCACGTCAACAACAGACACACTGAGTGATGCCATCTGGAACAATGTCGGCATCATCCTAGCAGTCCTGGCTGGGTTGCCCCTGCTCCAGCTGCTTTACCATTTCGGACCTCTGTACACGTTGGCGCAAGGCCTGTTGTCAGTTCTGGACTTCCTCTACAATTTCCTGGACTACTTTTCTGCTTTCTGGGTACTTCTAGACGTTTATCAGTGACTATCATTGTCTAGCATTTGCCCTATATTGTGACAGTTTAGATCAATCATGGCACTTCTAGAATAAATTATAAAGAATTAATGAGGCAATTGATTTTGAATTCAGGACGATGCAGAACCATGCAAAAATACCCAGACCCTAGATATATCCAGCAGAAGTTGGTGCATTTTAGGAAGTGAACAAACTGGGTATTGTTACAAATAGATACATGTATCTGTTCCCTTCCCTCACCTCTCAGTTCCCAGGTCAACAGAGCAGCCTCTCCTAGGGTCAGACCCCTCACTCTCTCTTCCTTTTCACATACCCTTTAGTTCCCTCAGGATTTTGAGCCTATCCCCTGTGTTGCCACACTCCGGTAATATAGTGTGCAATATGTGAAGTTGAAGATTTTTATACATTGATTGTTGTTTATGACATTACTACACAATACTAGTTTATAAATATTGATCTTTGACATGTTATTCCATGCTGCTCCTCCCCCTTTCTCTGCTCCCTTCGTCTTGCTCCTAAATCCTCCCCTGAACCCCCTTCCTTTGCTTACTGGTGCTGCTATTCCCCCTACACACACGCGCACACACACACACACACACACACACACACACACACACTCACACACAAACACACACACACACACACACACACACACACACACACACACACACACACACACACACTACTAGCTTACTTCTTACCCACCTTTACAGCAGCCGTACTCAAATTCCCTTGGGCTGTCTCTCTCCTCCGCCATTCCTGCCCACTCTGTTTGAATTGTGCTAACTTCCCCATCACTTTTCATGTATGTATTGTCATTATGCTGAGTGCTATCAGGAAACTACTATTTTGTCCATTTTGTTTACAGTTTGTAAGGTCTAAACCAGACATTGTCAAAAATGTACTCGTCTGTTTCGTTTTGTACTTAAAATCTGCATTACTTTACAGTTACACTTTCTTTTGTGTGTTTATTTGTATTTTGGCCTGATACTTAAATTTGAACTTGATCTCGCT
Source organism: Conus canariensis (assembly GCA_033310375.1). NCBI lineage: Eukaryota > Metazoa > Mollusca > Gastropoda > Neogastropoda > Conidae > Conus > Conus canariensis. The sequence goes on from CM065745.1 coordinate 13,791,776, forward strand.
TTCAGGCCATGAGTGTACATTCACAAAATGTTATGAATGCAAGACTTTGTGCCTGTACATGTGTGAGTCAGTGAGTTTGTGTGTGTGTGTGTGTGTGTGTGTGTGTGTGTGTGTGTGTGTGTGCACTTAAAATGTGTGGGCATATATATGAAATCTGAAATACTGATTTCAAAAATTTAATTATTTGTGTGTGAAGTGTGTGTGTGTGTGTGTGTGTGTGTGTGTGTGTGTGTGTGTGTGTGTGTGAAGTTGACTTTTCTGTAGCAGCCCTGACTTGGGTAAGAATTTTAAACAAAAGTTGACATTAAATACGTTAAAGAAAAACTTTAAAAGGCCACATTTTTGGTAGTCCTAGAGGTTAGAGGCCCCCAGTTCAAGATTACTTTGCTTGATGTGAAATGTGAGAGCCAGATTTCTTTATATTGTAAGCCAGCTTGTTGTTATTTGTCTAACTGTAGCTAGATAATGCAAGATGGAGGCATAACTCATTAACTTTGATCTGGACAGATTTTAATCAAGAAATCAGTGGGGTTCAGAGGGATTACAACCTGGTGTAGTGTTTTGTTAAATGATGATTATCACAATATCAGATGATAAATCCATAATGGTTTGTACAACAGAGTCACATTCACTTGTGATAGAAATTGTGGGAAAACTGCATTAGAAATCGTGACCTGTAGACCTTTTGAGGTTTATGATTTTTTCATTTGGTAGAGGAAGAAACTTTATGTATATGAACAAGTGAAACCTGTAAATGCATGATTTTTACTTTTTAGGTAATTTATTTGAATGAATTTGATATGTATGCCCAAAGTGAGGCAACATTTGTTATCACAATATCAGTGAAATCCAGGCCAGGACTGACTCTTGTTTTGCACTATCTTCTGCAGTGTTCAGCAAGAAGTGAAAAAAAAGAGAATGACACAAGTTATAATCTGGGTTGTAGCATTACATCAATTGGCTGTGCTCCTTGTTGAGTTTGGATTAATTACTATTTCCAGTTATTTTTCTCTGGAAAGGATAGAAAATGTTACTGGCAAACAAAATGTTTGTCACTTATTGTATTAGTGAGCCACAGTAAGTATGTAAGATTTAAACCTAATTTTAGAAGGAAAATTTCCTTTTGGTTATGTCGCAAGCTTGCCAAATATCAAAATTATAGTCATCCACCAGTCTGAATCAGTTCTTCATGAGCAGTAGGTTACATTATTTGTTTCTAACATGTTGCTTCAAGAAAGTTCAACTCGGTAGGAGTAGGATTCATACTTCGGTGTGTTAACATTATAGTTATGGGTCGCCAGTATTGTAAATCAATACAATGAACAGTTTTAATGTAAGACCAGCGAAAGAAACAACAATGAAAATTGGAGGTTTTGCAGTTTAAGAAAAATAGGATGTGTTGATGCAGTCATTAGTGTTTGTGTGTACATACATGCATGCGTGTGCCATAGTATTGTGTGTCCGTGTATGTGTGTGCATGTGCAGCATTTTGTGCTATGCGAGTTAGCTCCCTTGAGTGATTGTAAAATGTTCTATAAAGTGAAATATAGTTCAAAAGAAACAAAGAACCAAAAAACCGAAATAATTCTGGTTGAAGGAAAGTCGCCCATAAAAAAGTATCCTTCAATGTAATTTGTGCTAATTTCACTTCAGCAGTTGGTGATAATCCACAATAAGTTTCATCATCTTGATATTTGATGTAGGTATACACAATGGTCGTCGCCTACATGATCGTGGTGGCGGTGTACTGGCGCCCGGAATCAAGGCGTATGCTGTCACGACTGGCAATTCCAGTGTGGGTTTCTGTAGTGCTTCACATCGCCTCTGCTGCAGGGCCGCTTCGTGTGCCACTGCTGCTGGTGCTGGTCACCATGATGGTGGTCGGCTTCGTCGCAGAGATCAAACAGGCCAGCCAGAAAGAGGCTGCAGGTGAGAGGTTACTGTGAGCATATTATTTAATTAAGTATTGAACAAACTGATGAATTAGATGAAAGTGAACAATGAGATCCGTACACTTCTGGGTAAATGTGAAAGTAGATTTACAGAAAGTCAACTCGAATTAAAGACAAACAAGATCCATGACTTGCTGAAGTTATGAGAGGTATCAAAGATGTTTCTCAATTATTTAGTGTGTATGTTGAAGATCTGCTCATGTTCAGAGTGTGTGCACTTCTTCTTTTATTAGCATAAACCCTGCTAGTGAAGTAAACTAGTTCAAAGAAAAAAAGATTCCTATATTTCAATATACTGCAACAACATTGCTTGACACAGTGATACACACACATGCACATGTGTGCGCAGCAAAACACACACACACACACGCACACACACAAGCACATGTACACACACACGCACGCACACACACACACACACACACACACACACACACACACACACACACACACACACACACACACACACACACACTTACTCAGCACACACATGCTACACACATTCACATACCATATTACATCCACAACACACACACACACACCACACATGAGCAAACCATACATCTACACACACACACACACACACACACACACACACACACACACACACACACACACACTGAATGATGCAGCTGTCAAAAGCTTGGCTGTATGAATGGCAGAGGGTGGAACCAAAGAGTCGCCCACAATGAAGGCAGCACGCGCCCTGTTTGGCTGGCGATCAAATGCCAGTGGAGATGAAGGAGAGGCCGCGGTCAAGAAGGAAAAGTCAGAGGACAGTGGATCAGGAACGGTCAAGCTGGAGACGGGTCCAGTTCTGAAGCCGGCAACCTCGACACCGTCAGCCTCTTCCACGACCTCTGTCACAGGCGGGGCGACTTCGGCAACGTCAGCCTCGAAACCAACATCTCTTGGCGTCAAAGGACAGAGTGAGGTGGGATAGAGTTTGGTGCAGCTCCACATTTGGATTTTTTTTGACATTTTTTTTTCTTTTACTTATTTTATTCCTCTTTTACGTGTCCCAACCACATCTTGTGCATACTGTACTGTGCACATTTTAAGTTCAGCATTAAACTCTGTGCTTGTTAATTATTATTATTATTATTATTATTTTCATATGTACAAACTGTTTTGTTGTTTTATGTCCAAGAAATTCAGATTAACAGGTCTGAGATTTTTTGTTTCTTTCGTTGTTTCTTCTACAGTGCCTTCTTGTTTGAGCTCTGAATTCCGACTTACCCATACACGGCTACACTTGGACTTATATCATCACAATTTCAATACTGCCAGTCCACCAGTCGCAATTAGTGTTAGGTTGTCTGGAAGCAGACTACCAGAGGAGACACTGCACTGCTGCTGAGTCACTTTGATAGTATTCAGAGGTGCCTTGTTCAGCCTGTCAGATGTGCCAGCAGTCGACTAGGAGCAACTGTAGTGAGGTTGCTTCGGAGCATCCCTTGGTATGAGACACGCTACTGCTGCTGAGTCATTTTGGTGGTTTTCAGCGATGCTTTCTATGATCCAGCATCTTCAGGACACCACTTACTGACAACAAATACTTTGTGAATGTGCCTCTCCACATTTCACCAACAACAGTCCCCGTGAATTTGCTGACACCATAGATTTTGTTATTACAGGTGGCAGTTGTGGTTATGGAGATGAAAATCAGGTCACCAAGAGAGCAGGGTATGACAACCTCAAAATTTAAAACAAAAACAAAAAACTAAAGAAGCTAATGATACTGCGAAGGTGGTTCTATAAAGTTCTGTGCTAAACAGAAAATGAGCTTAATTTGTGCATACTGTCAGACTTTGACTGTGATAGTAACGTTTGTGAAAGTATTCACAGATGTCTGTAACAGAAGTAACAAATGTCTGTAAAGTGTGAAAATGCTGAGAAAATTGCAGGCACAAAATGATCTAGGTTATGATATTTTTTTAAGGGTAGCTTAAAGGTTGTGTTTACTGAAAGGAGTCAGAAAGGCAAGGATCAACAGTTTGCATTGGACAGTGAGGATATCTCTGGACCAAGAAAAGTTGTATGATGCCATTTTTCATAACATTCTTTATGAGGAAATTCTCTTCCATTCTGTCTCTTTGTCACTCTTTCAGTTCCAGTTTTATTTTATTACCTCTCTAATACTCCAGTGGCACCTGTACTTCTCATTCCAGCTCCCCCCCCCCCCCCCCCGCTCCTCCCCATGCAACTGTTACTAGGTTCGTTTCCTCCCAGCCCCAGAACTCTCAGTCCCCAGGGAGTAATACTGTTGAGTCATCATTAGGCAACCCACCAGAAGACACTGCATTGCTGCCGAGTCATTTGGTGTTCAGTGGTGCCTGTTTTAATCCAACATGTGTTTGCCTTTAGTTTTGTTTGCTTTCGGTTTTGTCAGGGAGGCGTCACAGTGTGCAGGCTAGGGTACATTTGCTTCGCCTTGACAGTACATGGGGGTTCAGATGAATATCTAAATGTATAAAGGAAGAAGGGTTTATGGATGAGACTTAGCAGATGCTGTCTTCCTCTTTGTTCTGTCTCAGTGTTTGTCTGTCTGTCTGTTTGTTTCTCTCTTTGTTTTGCAGATCAAACTCCCTGTTTCTGTCTGTCTCATAGACTTGTTTCTTCATCATGCTCCCTCCCCGCCTCCATCACTTTCTCATTTTCTCTCTGTGCATCGCCTTCTTGCTCTCTCTCTCTCTCTCTGTCCTCTTTTTCTGTCTGTCTGTGCCGTATGTTCTCTGTCTTTCTCCCTCCTCTCCTCCCTCTCTCTTTCTTCCCTCCCCATCCAACCCCTCCCTCCCTCCTCCGTCTCCCCTGTTCCTCCTTTCTCCTTCTTCTTGTGTGCGTCTCTTTTCCTGTGATCATGTCTGTGTCCATCTCTCACTCTCAGCCTCACATGAACTTTGGGTGTTTCAGGGGGGCAGTAAAGACGGTGGCGACAGCAAAACCAGCAGCGCCCAGGAGACGTCGTTCAGCGTGCGTTGCTTCCAGGGCTTGCTGTGGGCTCACGTGCTGGTGCGCCTGTGGATGCACTTATGGCTTATCCTCATCCTCCTCCTCCTGCCCCTGCTGCACCTGGGACTGAAGAGACTAGGTGAGGGGTCTTACTTCGGGTCGGGTGGAATGAGGTGGCTTGATTTGTTTACAGGTATGTTTGTCTCAGAATTGAAAGGATCAAGGGCCCAGTGGGCCTGGTGGATGAAGACTTGATCTCTTGATCCACGAGTCCTGGGTTCAGTTCCCTCCTAAGACAAGCAGGTTTGAGAAGGCTTTTTTCAAGTAATCGACAATGTGCTCAGACCTCCAAGCCATTGGAATGAGATTTCAAACTGAGTTAAAGAAATCCTGAACACACACAAAAAAAATGGGTTCATCAAATGGAAAGAGTCTGTGTAGAACAGAAATTCAGTTCAAGAAACAGTGGAACCTGTCCGTATCAACTTTAAGAAATCCTAAAACAAATGGAGTCACTAACGGTAAAGAGTCTCCATAAAACATAAATCTACTTCAAGAAATAGTGGAACTTGTCCGTAACAACTCGAAGGAATCCCAAGGGAAAAAAAATTGTAGTCTTTATTAAAGAGAGAGAGTCTGTGTTAGGACATAAATCTTCTTTAGGGGGAAAAATATTTGACAGTGTGTTTTTTTGACTACTTTGATGAAGAAATTCAACATGGGTTAGATGCTGATCCAAACCATCAACATTATCTATGGGAATAACAGCGGTGAGGTACTTTCTTCTCTGACATTATATGATAGCATTGCGCTGTTTTTACAGGACGTATCTGTGTGCTGTAGTGCGAGTCTTTGTGTGTATGTGTGTGTGTGTAAGAAGGGGTGGGGTGGGTGGGGGGGGGAGTTTGTGCGGAGGGACGTATATATAGGGATGTATGTGTGTATCATTGTGTGGGAAGGTATAAGGGGATGTGTGTATGTGTATAGGATGAATTAAGATTTGTGTGGATTTTTGTATGGTTGATGAAGATGGGTGCACGCATGCATGCACTCCTTTTTTAAAAAGTACAGCTCAGAATATCAGGTCTTCTGTTGTGGAAAAGTTTTTTGTTAAATCGGTACTAGACCATTTTTAGAACAATCAGATATTATAAGGCAAGACTGACCATGATCGTTTTGTTGTCTGCTCTCAAAGGAGGAATGTGTTTGCTGAAGGAGCTGTGGTCACGCATCAGCAACAGTGTGGGGTCGTGGCTGACCGCACGGCAGGACGCGCTGGCGCCCCGTTCAGTGCGGGGAATGGGCAAGCTGCTGATGCGTGGGGACAGGAAGGTGAGCGTTGAACAGAGAGAGGAATCTTGGGGTGATTGGGGTCTGGCTGGGAACTGATCATGGAGAGTTCATTCTTGTCACAGTAATGTTGCCTAAGTTCTGCTGAGCCATGAGTGACCGACAGTTGTCTCATCAAGAGAACAGCCACCATTGTACAGGTGGTTATTGTTGCTGATTTCAGGCTGGGTGATCATGGGTTTTAAAGTCTCATGAGAGGTTATGTGCTTGGGGGATTTTAAGGCCTTGCCCGACTCCTGTCTGGAGTTGGTTGAGTGTGCTATGGGTTCATATAGAAAGATTTGAGCAACACACTTGGGTGTCATCTGCTTGACGGATGTGTCTCTGAGAGTGTTGCTTATAATTAAAAACCAAGTCTGCAGGTGTTTGTATTTCTTGGGCTTGGTTCATGCTAGGATGTGTCTCGGACCAAAACAGAACTGTGTAGCACTACACACACACACACACACACACACACACACACACACACACACACACACACACACACACACACACACACGGACGCACGCACACGCACATGAACATGCACACACACCACACACGCACACACACCACACACACACAGACACACACGCGCACACACACACACACATACACACAATACACACACACGCACACACGCATACACATACCCTACATACAAATGTATTGATGTAGTTCAGTTCGATTTTCAAGATCTCTCTCTCTCTCTCTTTTCTCTCTCTCTCTCTCTCTCTCTCTCTCTCTCTCTCTCTCTCTCTCTCTCTCTCTCTCTCTCTCACTTTCTCTTTCACACACACACACACATACACACACACACACACAAAACAGAACTTTTTAATATGTGCTGATGTATACTGCGGCAGTTGATCGGGGTCCTTGAGAGCTCACTGGATAGTGCCACTAGCACTCTGATGATCCTGGCCCTGCTTATTGGCACTTTCATCTTCACCATCATCGGCTTTGTCCAGGTCAGTGGATTTTGTCTCTGAAAATCGGTATGAAGGTATCGTAGTTTGGGGAACTTCAAGGCAGTTTGAAAAATTGGACACCGTCTTTGATTGAACCTCTCAGCTACCGGTATTTGTTTGATGGCGACATGTACCAAATTACAAAATTTGTTTTTGTAGAGTGTCAGTGGAACTTGTGAAACTGGGGGTCTTCCTTTTTTTCCCCCAGAAAACTTGTTCAGATTGCACCAATTTTTGTATAGACTCTAATAGTGGATGCAGTTTGCTGTGCATGTGTCTGTCTCTGTGTTGTTGACGTTTATGACTGACTGATGTGGTCAGTGCTGTGCTCTGGGAAGTACAAACAGTGTTCCCAACATGGATGGTGACTAGCCACATATTTGTCACCAAACTCAGTGCTACTTTAAGTTCGAATCAATTTCAAACACACTAGTGTTATCTGTGTTGATGTTTGAGAATCGTTTTCAGTGTAAAAGTGCCTTGATTTTTAATATGTACAGTTATGTTGAATGTTTTCTGTTATGATATTTTATTGTTCTTTTCTAGTCAAACTCGATATCAGTAGGAAAAAAAAATTGTTCAGCTGGAATCAGAGCAGACTACGACAATTGCTTATAAGAGCTGAAGCAGAGGTTTCAAATGCAGTGTCCTAAAGCTTAACCCTTCCCAAATAAAGTATACAGAAAGGAAATGTAGAGTCACCCATAGCAAGTGCAGACAGGTAGATAGGCTGTGATTAGAAAATGACAGATGGGCAGATCAGTTCTTTAAAACTTTATCAAGGGAAGATTGGCGAAGAATGAATCAGCCCGCATTGTACAGAGAACTGCCTCTGCCCCCAGATCCAGCGGGAGAGCATGTACATCATCACCGTGTCCAGCAACATCTTCAACAACACCGTCAACCAGGACCTCTCTCAGTAAGTTCAACCCTCCATGGCTGTGGGCTCGGTATTCTGGTGTGTGTGTGTGTGTGTTTTTTTTAACGCTGTTAGTACTACTTACAATGATAAAAATTTTCGATGAAAACATTGGAGATACATGGTTGCATTATGTAGCACACCAACATGAGAGTTCAGTCTCCTGGAAGCTGTAGATGAAGGATTCTCATTGGTCAGTTGGGATTTTCTCGTTCTGTCAACCACGTCTGAATTGGTGAAGAGTCCTTGATGACAGTGGGAAGTTTCAGGAAACAAGACAAAGAAACAAAACCAAAAAACCCTGAAAAAGATTGGCACAGTTTATTTTAGTCAGCAAGGGAAATGTTGTTTTAACCGTTTGATTATTTGTAATATTATTGTTATTATTATTTCTTGTCTTTAATTGTTTACATTGTGAGTATTCTAGTCACATATTCTTGACCAGTTTTTGTTCCTGTCTTAACAATCGTGAGCGCTTTGAAGAACAAGTACTGAGAAGAGTTTGAATCCATAATAATAATAATAATGAATACTTATATAGCGCCTATTCTCGGCTAGAGACCAAGCTCTAAGCGCTTTACAATCAACACTCGCTTACACAACGGGCTGCCTACCTGGGTAGTGCCGACTGAAGAGCTGCCAGCTGGCGCTTCATTCAGTCGTTTCCCGTGTCATCCAGTCAATATCGTTCAATATCGTTCACTCAGTTTCTTTACTTCCTTCATTCTTTCCATTTCTTACGCAGGGTGCATGCTGTGTGTAACGTGTCATCCATACCAACGGCCAAACTGGCCTACTCTTCCGAAAGTTGGTGATGGGATTTTACGTGTGTGCAAGATATTATGCGTGCGTTCACACACGGAACCTCGGTTTATAGTCTCATTCGAAGGACTGTATGGGAAATGGAGTCAGAACTAATGTTAACTCCGAGGGAAAAATCCCCCTGTACCGAAACGCCCCGGCGGAGATTCGAACCTGCAACCCCAGGATCACCAAGATTACGAGTCAGGCGCTCTACCAACTGAGCTATTCCGGCTCCATGCGGGTTTGCCTGCCACAGTTCACTCCGAGAACCGATCTTCACAATTTATCAAGCAGCCAAAAGCTTGCTTGGCACAAGCTTGTATCTCACTACAGCGTCTGGTCTTAGACCATTCTGCAGAGAAACAGTGACGGTCACGACTAGACTTGGAAAAACTCCCTGAGCACAGATGACTATGCCGATACCTGCTTGGCCACATGTTCTCCCCCACTCCCACCCCCTTACCTTACCCCATCCCCATGGCTTCTGTCTTGTGGCAGTAACAGAGCTGTCAGGTGCTACACTTTTGGCTGTTGATTGTTTCGTTAAAAAAAGGTGCCAAGTTCAACTGGGAAGGGGAGAAAAAAAACAGAAGAAAAATCATTACAGTCACAATTTAACTGCTGTATCAGTTGGTTTCATTTTCAGTCTTTGATTTATTGTAGGTCAAGTCCACATCATGTGGTGACTGGCCAGATTTCTGTCTTCTAAGACCACCTCTTGCCCAGGTGCGAGGGGCGGTGTGACAGAAAATGCTGTTGAGTCTGACCTGTCGCATCACATACAAATGCAAGGCTTGAATTTGGAATACCACACTAAAAGTGTCAAAAGTGCTGCACCTTGAGCCTTAGGGGCCTTGGCAGCTCCACCATGATAAACAGGTTCAGGTCCCTTCACTTAAGGTGGGCAGACTGTTAATGCAGAGCGTCAGGCTGAATTTGGGCTTCTCCTTCCGTAACAACTTCTTCCAGTGTGTCCTCAGTAACCTGTGCTGGTAATATGAAGAAAAAAAAAGAGTTGAGTACAGCTGAGCACTGACTCAGGTTCCTTTGACTCTCTTTGCCCACGGCGGAACTAGGAGCATCATTGAAGATATGGCATATTTTCTGACAACTTTTGAAGGAAAACTCTTTGAGTTCAGCTGAAACTAGAGAAAAATTCCTCAGTGTCAGCAGTTTTTCAAGATGAACTGTTGTTGGATGGAAATGGTAGTGGTCTCGCTTATTCCAATACCATTTAAGCTGATTGCTTTTAATAAGTTTTTTTTTATTGTTGGTAGGGGGATGGGTAGGTGGTGACTGCATATGTCATATGAAAACAGGCATCTCTGACACCTGGAGTGACTCGACTTCAGTGCAGCGTCTCCTTGGGTGGGTTCCCCCATGGCGACCTGATGTTGACAGCTCCCTGTGGACCGTTGGGTCTGGGGCTGACAGAATTGCCTGCGTGTGGTTGTGTCTGTAGGAGCTGGAATGAGCAGTGTGGGTCTAATGCCACTGAGAAGGCGTGAAGGAAGAGACAAAAAGAAAGTAATTAATCCAGTCACTAAACAGACAAATTTCTTTCCCCAGGTGGCTGCCAGACGCGCCAGCCATGCAGGATACAATGGACTCCATGGTCGGCAAAGCCTACGTTTATGGCCGCACCTTTATCACCACAAAGGTGAGAGAGAGACATCGTTGATTATGATTGTGAAGATGATGGTGATGACGGTCGTTGGATCCGTAGATACCTTGGTCAGTAAAGCCTACAGGGGTTGCTGTTAGAGGTATGTTATTGATGATTATGAGGATGGTAGTGATGACAGTCATTGGATCCGTAGATTCCGTGGTCAGTAAAGCCTACAGGGGTTGCTGTTAGAGGTATGTTATTGATGATTATGAGGATGGTAGTGATGACAGTCATTGGATCCGTAGATTCCGTGGTCAGTAAAGCCTACAGGGGTTGCTGTTAGAGGTATGTTATTGATGATTATGAGGATGGTAGTGATGACAGTCATTGGATCCGTAGATTCCGTGGTCAGTAAAGCCTACAGGGGTTGCTGTTAGAGGTATGTTATTGATGATTGTGAGGATGGTGGTGATGACAGTGGCCTGCACCCTAAGGTGCATGATTATTATTAACAGTAATTATGATGGTGTTAGTGAGCTGGACTCTTGGCTGTATTGATTCAGAATTAATTTTCATTTTAAATTTTTCTTTCGCTTATTGTTGTATAAAAGCTGTTTTCTCACAGAAGGATGATTGAGAATGGAAGGAAAGTGAAGACTTTGGATTCAGTAACGCTGGTTTGGTATCGTCATGGAGAAGGGAGAAGACTCCGAGATTGCAAAAAGATAGCTGACATCAACGTTGTTGCCAATCCTTCTTTGACAACTCTGTCTGTCTGTCTCCCTGTCTCTGCCTCTGTTTTACTGTCTCTGTCTCTCTCTCTCTGTCTCTGTCTCTCTCTCTGTGTCTGTCTTTCTCTCTCGTGTGTGTGTGGCAATGTCATGAAAGTTTCATGCAATATGGCGTTCATCGTCTACTGATGTGGACAAGTATTGTTGCTTTTTTTCTCTCTTCACATTGCCAGGTTGTGATTTTTCAGAACCTTTTACTATTTGGTACTGATGATCTTCTCTACACGTGTGGGCAGAATGGGAAAGGTAAAATCCAGGGCATGATTGATAAGTGGGTCCTAAAGGTGAGAGAACTTTTGCCGGATGCGGTTGCTGATGTGTTTTTGAACTGGGTTATTGCAGGTGAGAGAGCTGCTATCAGGTGATGAGCACGCCAATGTGACGCAGGTGGAGATGCAGGTGCTGGAAGTCTGGGACCAGGTCTATGACAAATGGTTCTCAAAGGTAGGCTGCCTCTGTTGTGTGTGTGTGTGCCTGTGTGTGTGTGTGTGTGTGTGTGTGTGTGAGTAAAAACTTGTTGAGCAGTGTTAAAGTATTCACATATTTGTATGCTTATCAACATGCTGCCTCTGCAGTTAAGGCTGCAGGCTGTATGACGAAGACTGGAGTGCGTGTCTTGCAGTTTGTTCTGTTTGAGGAGGTTGTTCTGCATCAGCGAATGACTCACATTCTTATTCTTTTTCAGCTCGGGGTTTGGAGGCGGGGAGGGAAAGAAAGCCAAACTGTCTGGAAAGCCAAACTATCTGGAAACTGTCTGGAAAGCCAAACTATCTGGAACTATCTTTACCTTTATATTTTCAATTTATCTGGAAAGTAAACGAATTCAGTGGGAGATTACCAGAGTACAGAATGTTACTTCTAGTTTACATTCCTTTAAAAATCCTTTCCCTCAAATATGAGTAGATTAGATTCCCACCACTGCCTTCATTACCCTTCATCCTTGCTGTCAGCCCCCCCCTCCACACACACACCCTGCTCTCTTCACATGGATGTGAAAAAATTTGTTTAAAACCACATTCTCAGATCTGATATCTTGTCATGTCCAGAATACCACGTCCAAAACGCCAGCGTTGACCATGCCGGAAGTGGGGGATGTCTGGGCATTGTGGGATATGATGTCCCAAGGACAGCTGCTCAACGTCAGCAAGATCACTGCTTTCGCCCAAGAAAATGTGGGAACATTTGTTTCGGTAAGTACTGTCAGTAGCAGTTTGAAAAAGAAAAAACATCAAGAAGATTTTTGTTTGTTTTCTTGTTCAGGAAAATAAATCAGCAATGTTGAGTAACAAAAGATTTTTTTTTTTTTCGGATAGATGGTGTGGGATGAGGGAACAGTTCTTAAAAAAAAAATTGTGAGTGCATCTGCTGTCATAAGTCCTTGAGTATTTATTTAAAGAATTAATTTTGAGGAACAAGTTGCCTGGACAACCAGATTCATTTTTGTAGAGAGCAAGACAAACTTTGGGGTACTATCCTCCCCCCCCCCCCCCACCCCCCCGCTGGATTGCTATGGTGGCACCTCCCAAAGGGAGAGCCTACATATCATGAGTCTATGATCAAGCCATTATTGTTGTTGCCCGGGGGTTGAATAAGTGGTAACCTGCATATGCTGGATGACAACAAACATCACTGAAGGTTACTAACAAGACGCAACAGCCTTGCACGGACCTGTTTGCCGACATGATTTTAACCCATTCTGTGCATGTTAAACTATTATGATTATGGTGAAGAGTAAACAAATTATAACCAAGAAATGAAATCCAGACAAGAAGTCATACAATGGCAGTCACACAGATTATCACTCCGGTCTTCTCTCTGCATGCAGAGTTCAGTGCTCTGACCTTTGAGTGACGACTTTGGTGCTGTGAAATCTCATCTCGTTCAGTCTGCCATTTTGACAACATTCAGAAACGCACGCTCACCAATGGGGTTACGGGGTCTGGAGAAAGAAAGAAACGATGAAAAGGCATGGCGGGGATTCATGTTCGTCTGGCAGTGGACGTAAGATTCTGGCATTTTTGTATGAGTAGATGGTGACACTGTGGCTGTCTTCACTATCTGCTCATGAAATGGTGTCGTGATGTAAACTCCTCAGTTGAATCAACCCAGCCCCAGTGTGACCTGTCATGGTCGGTTGGACAAAAACTACATGAATTGTTGAATCGACCTGAATCCCAGCCAACGAGTTCAAATCTACCGTAAAGTTTGGTCTATAAGCCGCGACTTTTTTCCCCAGCTTTAAACCCTGCGGCTTAAACAACGATGCGGCTTATTTGCAGATTTTTCTGATTCCAGGAGCATCACACCCTCATCTGTTCTTAGCTTCTCTTTAACTCACCATATTGTGTTTACTGTTCATGAATTTTTTGATGAGCTCCATGTTGATGTGTTAACTGTTCACGTTGTTACAGTGTTAACTGCTCACATTTTAAAATCAAAGCCGCACACATGGAAGCATGCAGACCATTATCAGTGGTTTTCGCAAGGCTGGAATGTGTACTGCAGCAGACGACAGTGCAAGCGACGGAGCAGCAGCGACCTTCACCTTGCCTCAAGAGGAAAGCAACAGTGAAAACGAGGCTGAAGTCAGTAACAAGATGGCGGAGGAAGCGCTACTATTTCTGTTCAACTCCGACACCGAAGAAGAAGACTTCAGCAGATTCAGTGAACAGGATGATGATGACACTGAATAAATTTTATTTTTGTTGTATATATCTGCGGCTTATAAACCAGTGCGGCTTATTTGTGAATAAAGTTCAGATTTAAAAAAAATTTAGTGGGTGCAGCTTATATACAGGTGCGCTCAATAGACCGAACTCTACGGTATCCAAGTGTACCAGCGAGTCAGCCTGGAGGGACAGCCACCGCAAGATCAGTTTCACTATTGTCGGTCTGGAGCAAAGTGCCAGCCACCCTAGGATAAACACATTTGGTTTGGGGGGAAAAAAAAAAGTAAGACACTGACTTTTGTAGTAAAAATTAACAGCAGCATTTGAAGGGGGGTGGGGATGTGGGTAACCAGTGTTGAGATGCAGCCAGCCTCACCAAGAATCCCTCAGGGCTTCTGGCCTGGGAGCTTGAGGTAGCCCTGTTGTCTTTTTTTTTTTTAGGGTAACCTGACTTGATGCTGAGAAAACACCAAGTGTCTTGCCATGAGATTAGGCATGAAGGGCAGAACTTGGAGGGCTGACACAGTGTGTGGTGATGAAAGAGAGCTCTTCCAGTTAACCAGCACTCTGTTGTTTGTTGGTTCACTTGGCAAGTGTGTGTGTGTGAGTGTGTGTGTGTGTGTGTGTGTGTGTGTGTGTGTGTGTGTAATGATAATGAATATTTATATAGCGCCTATTCTTGGCTAGAGACCAAGCTCTAAGCGCTTTACAGTCCACACTCGTTTACACAACGGGCTGCCTACGTGGGTAGTGCCGACTGAAGAACTGCCAGCTGGCGCTTCATTCAGTCGTTTGCCGTGTCATACAGTCATTATCGTCCAGTATCGTTCACTCAGTTTCTTACTTCCTTCATTCTTTCAATTTCTCACACAGGGTGCATGCTATGTGTTACGTGTCATCCATACCAACGTCCAAACTGGCCTTCTCTTCCGAAAGTTGGTGATGGGATTTTACGTGTGTGCAAGATGTTATGCGTGCGTTCACACACGGAACCGCGGTTTATAGTCTCATTCAAAGGACTTCATGGGGAAAAGGAGTCAGAACCAATTTTAACTCCGAGGGAAAATCCCTCTGTACCGAAATGGCCCTGTGGAGATTTGAATCCGCGACCCCAGGATCACGAGTCTGGTGCTCTACCAACTGAGCTATTCCGGCCCCCAACACATATATGTATGTGTGTGTGTGTATGAGTATACGTGTACGTTGTATTGCGTTTGCATGTCAGAGTCAGTGTAAAGTTTGTGGAATCTCTGCTGCTCAAAGAAATTTTCAGATCACCAATCGGTTGATTTGAACTGTAAACTGAATTTGCTGATGCAATTTTTTGACACCTTTGGCAATTGCGTCTCTGGTAAACAGGTTTTAGCTCGGCATCTGCTCCAGTGGGTTTCCCTGTGTTGGTAGCATGTTGTTTTGTCTTTTCAGGTGTTGGAGTCAGTGTGGTCGGTGATTCGCAGCAACATGAACCTGGTGATATCCATCCTCACTTCCACACTCTCCATCGTCTTTGGGGGCGGGACTGCTATCCTCAACTTTGTTGTCTCTGCTGTGAGTAGTGCTGCTGCTGCTACTGCTCTGTGTGTGTGTGTGTGTGTGTGTGTGTGTGTGTGTGTGCATTTGTTTGTATGTCTGTATGTGTGTGTGTGTGTGTGTATCCGTGTGTGTGTGTGTGTGTGTGTGTGTGTGTGTGTGTGTGTGTGTGTGCATTTGTTTGTATGTGTGTGTGTGTGTGTGTGTGTGTGAGTTGTAATGACACACTGTGTTTGTCTCTCTGAGTTCCCCCAATGATGGTTGTGACTTGGAAAAGGCCATGCATGATCAGCTGAGCTGTAACTGAACAGAAACTAAAGTGTGTGTGGTTTTGGAGGGGTGGCAAAGAAGTTTCTTATTTGCAAGTGCTTTTGCAGTGGAAGATAATGATGAGCTCTTCTCAAATCTAAACGTATGTGTATGGGTCTGTATGTTACAGATGGTTTGGAAATTAAAATGTGATATTTATTGATATGCTTAATTCACAAAATTCTTATAGAAAGTCTTTATAGAGGACAAACTGTGGCGAGGAAAGGAAATTTATACAATTCACCAATTTTCAGGAAAATCAATCAACGATAAGAAATTTTCCAACTACAAATTTTGGTTTGGCAATTCTGGGAATTTTATGGAAGCTGAATTTTACAGATGATCTCTCTTTGTGCAAGTTTAGTTTTACAGATGAATGACATGTCCGTGAGCTGAATTTCACTCTCTGTATATGAGTTGAGCTTTAAGGATGATCTCTACATAGGCGGAATTTTATAGATGAACTCTCTCTCTGTGCAAGTCAAATGTTACTGATGACCTTTCTACAGAAGCTGAATTTTACCGATGATTTCTCTGTGCAGGCTGAATTTTATAGGTGACCTTTCTTGCTGAATTGTACACATGCCCTTTCTCTTTGCAAGCTGAGCTTTTCAGATGAATTTCTTCTGTGCAGCTAAATTTTGTAGATGACCTTTCTTTGTTCACGATGAATTTTATAGATGGCCTCTATGTGTGCAAGATGAATTTCGTAGATGACCTCTATGTGTGCAAGACGAATTTTATAGATGACCTCACAGTGTGCCAGATGAATTTTATAGATGACCTCTGTGTGTGCAAGATGAATTCTATAGATGACTTTACAGTGTGCAAGATGAATTCCAGTGTGTAAGATGAACCCAATAGACGACTTCATTGTGTGCCAGATGAATTTTATAGATGACCTCACTGTGTGCCAGATGAATTTTATAGATGACCTCACAGTGTGCAAGATGAATTCTATAGATGACCTCACAGTGTGCCAGATGAATTCTATAGATGACCTCACAGTGTGCCAGATGAATTCTATAGATGACCTCACAGTGTGCCAGATGAATTCTATAGATGACCTCACAGTGTGCCAGATGAATTCTATAGATGACCTCACAGTGTGCCAGATGAATTCTATAGATAACCTGTATGTCTGCCAGATTAATTCTATAGATGATCTCACAGTGTGAAAGATGAATTTTTTGGATGACCTCACAGTGTGCAAGATGAATTCTGTAGATGATCTCTGTGTGTGTAAGATGAGTTCTATAGATGACCTCACAGTGTGCCAGATGAATTCTATAGATGACCTCACAGTGTGCCAGATGAATTCTATAGATGGCCTCACAGTGTGCCAGATGAATTTTATAGATGACCTCACCATGTGCAAGATGAATTCTATAGATGACCTCACAGTGTGCCAGATGAATTCTATAGATGACCTCACAGTGTCCAAGATGAGTTCTATAGATGACCTCACAGTGTGCCAGATGAGTTCTATAGATGACCTCACAGTGTCCAAGATGAGTTCAATAGAGACCTTCCTTTACATATAAGCTGATGGATGGAGGGATGCCTTCTCTGTATGCCGGTTGAAGTGTACAGAGCCTTCCTATGTCCCATCCCCAGGCCATCTTCCTGACCACCCTCTTCTACCTGCTGGCCTTCAGCGGCAGTCAGTACAAACCCGTGGAGTTCTTCACCGGCATGAGCCCCTCCCTGGGGTCAGGGGGCACGCCTGGTGGCTCCACCTCCTCCGCCTCCACCACGGGGAACCGCTTTGGACAGGCAGTGGAGCAGGCTATCAGGTGAGTGAGAGTCCACTGGTGGGGAGGGGTGGGGGGGGGGGTGTGAAGGCTCGGGGAGTGGATGGTGAACAGGTGTGTATGTGTGTGTGTGCGTGTGTGTCTGCATGCATGTGAGTATGTTTGTGTGTGTGTGTATTTATGTGTGTTTGTGTGTGTGTGAATGCATGCATGTGAGTGTGTTTGTGTGAATGCATGCATGTGAGTGTGTGTGTGTGTGTGTGTATTTATGTGTGTGTGTGCATGTGAGAGTGTGTGTGCATATGAATGTGTGAGTGTGTGTGTATGAGTGCATGCATCTGAGTGTGTTTGTGAATGTGTGAGAGAGAGAAAGAGTGTGTGTGTGTGTGAGTGCATGTATGTGAGTGTGTTTGTGAATGTGTGAGA
>CM065745.1:13815120-13890120 GCA_033310375.1 Conus canariensis
CTGTACAGGGGAGACGTTGAACACACCAGGTGTGACTGTCGCTCTGATGTGGCTGTTGTTCCTATGTGGTGGTCTCACATGTCCACATTTGCCTCTCTGTAGCTGCCTTGCATCTTTGTTTTTGTTTTTTTGTTTCCAGCGTTTCCGTTCTGTAACGAATGCTGGTTTTAGAAAGAAAACTGTTGTGCCCAGCACAGTTTCTGAGTCAGGTTGTCTTTTATCGTTCTTTGGTTTGATTTTCTCTGCCTCCTCTGCCTGCCCACCCTCCCCCCACAAGAAAGGAAAGGTTTTGGGTGGTCTGTCCGGCATGAAACAATAGGGTGTGGGTTTTTCTCTTCCAAATACTTGTGTGTGTGTGTGTGTGTGTGTGTGTGTGTGTGTGTGCGCGCGCGGCGTGCGTGCGTGCGTGCGTGCATGCATGCGTATGTGTGTGTGTCGTTGTGTGTGTACATGTGTGATTGCATGTGCCACGTTTGTACACCCCTGTGTATGTCTGTGTGTGTGTGTGTGGTGTTTGGATGCACATACAATGTGGTTATATTTTATGTATGTGTGTGCATATATATGCAACACACTGTCACCCCCCTCTTCACCCCAAAGGGAAAAAATGGTCATGGGGAGACTTAATTAGAAGTGGCGAAGGGCAGTGGAAGGAGGGTTAGGGAGAAGGAGGAGGGAGGATTAGGGTCGGGGACTGTGGTTTAACTCAAACTTGTATTTGGATCTGGTTCAAATGTCTTGTGTATCTGTGTGTGTGTATGTGAGCTCATGTGTGTATATGCAAGTGCTTTCATGTCTTTGCTTAACTGCTCTTATTCTGCTTTTTACTTCTTTTTTTTTGGTATATTATGTAAATACTTCTCCTGCCATGGTGTTTGGCATAGAGGTCCAACCTACATCTCTGCCGTTGAGGTTTGTTAGGGGAAAAAAGGGTTGGGTTTCTTTCTGATTTTTGTTTGTTTTTTTTTTTTGTCGTTTTTTTAACCTACATCTCTGTCCTTGGCGTTTGCTAGGGGAAAAAAAGGGTTGGGTTTCTTTCTGATTTTTGTTTGTTTTTTTGTTGTTGTTTTTTTCTATCATTTTACCTTATTTCACTATACTTTTTGTTCTTTTTGCTGGATGGTTGTTAGTGGGATGATTGTTTTTGATGTGTTCCCTTTGAGCAGTAATCAGAGAGGGGAAAGGAATTCTTAGACATTGACTTTTGTCAGATCTTGCTCGGAATCTCTCGACAGTATGGGCATGTAGAAAATGTACATCCTTTATGATATGGTAAAGGGAGACTATTCTCAGGGTGTGATATTGGTCATTGACAGTGCTGACTTTGTTCTGCTCAGAATAGACTTCAGTTTCTTTGCCTTTTTTTTTTGTTTTGTTTTGTTTGTTTCTATCTTCCTTGACATGCGCTACTTTCTTCTTCTCTTTTTGACTTTTTCGTTTTTGGGTTTTTTTTTTTCCCTCTTTCTGTGAATTTTTTTTTCCAGTAGCAGAAGAGTAGTGGGTGGTTTCTTAAACTGAAGGCCATTTTCTTTGCATTGATATTATTTTATAGTTTAATGTAATTAAGAGAGTTAGGTGAATATACCTGCCAGACTTTCAACAATACTAGAGAAAGGGAGACTACTTTTCAAATTAGTAGGAAATAATTTGAATCTGAGAGTGTCTTTTTTGTTTGTTTAGTATTGTTCCACCTGTTGTAGATTGTCACACGTTGAAGTTGTACCACTTGTTGTAAAAGTATAGCTGACAACCTGTTTTGAGCTGTCTGAACTTCAAAAAAAAAAAAAAAACATTCCCAAATTCCTCATGTGGTGCAAAAGAGACAAAGAATGAAAGTGCCTTAAATTTCAAAATTGCATGACTGCACATGCAACCAATCTTGATGAAGAAATACACACACTCGAACACAAAATAATAACAGTAAAGGAGGAATATAAGGGCGAAAGAGTCTGAAATGCTAACAAAGTGCAACAGCTAAAATTCAAAAAGCATCTTCAGGTAAATCAAAGATATTGCCAAGAGATGAACGGAAGGCAGGTAGAGATTCAGGTGAGCAGAGTTTACCTGGAAGAGAATTCCAAATAGGAGGGGCATGGGAAGAAAAACGTGTTTGCCAAAAAATGAATATTATTCAGATCAGAGATTGTGATCAGCAACAAACAAAGATGGTACCTTCTGTTGATTTTTTTTCCCCTGATGTTTTCCTTCTCTTCAAATAGAAAACAGGAATTTTGCATCAAGGTTTGGAATCGGGGGAAAAAAAAAAAAGCATGGTTATGGTTGGCAGCTATGCTTCGACGTTTACCTTACCCCAACCAGAGAAATGGATTTCCTTTTCCTTTTCCATGTGTTGTACAAAAAGAAAAAATGTGGGGTTTTTTTGTTTTTGTTTTTTTTTTCCCTGCATGTTTGCAGTAAGTGCATGGTGTGATTGGCCTGTGTGTTGTCGATTTCAGGAGTGAGAGTAAAGCCGTCGCACAAGTCGGACAGCATGCATGGAACCTATGTGAAACGGTGACTGGCTTTTTATGTGTGTGTGTTGTGTGTTTTTTAAGTTTTGAGGTTGGATTGGTTATATTGCTTGATTTGGGGTTTTCCTCTGGGATTTCGTGATTTAAAAGAAAAGAAAAAAAAGAAGAAGAAGAACCTCGTGGGATGACTTCTACAAATCCTTAACTCCTGGGTCATCAACGGGAGAAAACTGTAATGGGAGGTAAGTTTAGTATACATAAAGGCCGTAATATTTACTTTAAAAAAAAAAAAAGACAAAAGAAAAAAAATAAAGAAGAAGAAAGAAATTTTTGAGTGGAGGACGTGTTCTTCACGAAATAAGCCGGGCGCAGACAAAGAGGACACTTCCGGAAAAAGCCAGATTTCATGAAGACAGGAAGTCTGTGTAACAGGAAGGTTAACTTAGTATAGACAGGCAAAAATGTTCCAGAAAACTGTGCCTTCAGAGCAAAGGGAATCTGTGTTCAGATGTAAATCTGGTATAGACAAAGGCATACTGTTCCAGAGAAACAAGTCTTCCAAGGGAGGGAGTCTGTACAAAGACATTGATCTAGTATAGACAAAGACAAAAATATTCTAGAAAACAATGTCTTTAAAGGGAGAGAGTCTTTATTAGGACATTGATCTAGTATAGACAAAGACAAAAACGTTCTGGAAAACAATGTCCTCAAGTGGAGGTCCTTATTAGGACATTGATGTGGTCAATACGAAGACAAAAATATGCCAGAAAACTGTGTCTCCAAAGGGAAGGAGTCTTAATCAGGAGGTAAATCTGGTATAGACAAAGACCTGATGTTCCAGAAACAAGCCTTCAAAGGAAGCTGGGAGTGGTGGTCTTTATTGCAACGTCAGTCTAGTTCAAGACATGAATGTGTCAAAGACCGCAGTAGGATAGAATCTTGACTTGGAGGTAAATTTAGCAGACAAACAGGGGAAAAAAAAATCCAGAATATCCAGATCTGTAAAGCAAGAGAGTCGTAATGGGAGGTAAATCAAGTAATTAACTAGAAAGAGCAGATCTGAAAAAAAGGAAGCAGTCTTTCTTTAAAGGAAAATTCGGTATAGATGAAGGAAAAAAACGTGTTCCAGAGAAGGCTGATCTGTAAAGGGGATGAGACAGTTGGAAAAAAAAAAAAAAAAAAAAGTTCAAGAAAATGCAGATTGATCAAGCAAAGGGTTTTTTTTTTTTTTTTTAAAATTTTGGAGGATCCTTATTCAGAGGTTTCACGGTGAAAGCTTTTGTTGTTTGATCAAGCTCTTACAGATGCTGGCCAGCATGAAGGTAAGTCCATTGCGTCAGGAAACCAGCTTGTAAATAGTGATAGGATTTTTGTATTTGTATGTTTGAGATAAGACCTTCTAGAGCATTGAAATCTTATTCATTGAATATATGAAACCCCCACCCCCCCCCCCCCACCCCCCGGTCCCACCACCAACTGTTGGCATGTTGTAAATGTTCGTCTTAGAACTGTGATAGGATCCTGAGATGGTTTGGCATGTTAGATGTTGTATAAGGTGCTGAATTTTTTTTTTTTTTTTTTTTGATTTGTGCTGTTGAATTTATTTGGATACTTTGGTTTCTGTGTGTGCGTGTGTGTGTGTGAGTGTGTGTGTGTGTGTGTGTGTGTGTGTGTGTGTGTGTGTGTGTGTGTGTGTGTGTGTGTGTGTGTATGAGAGGAGGGGATGAGCAGAGAGAGAGAGAGAGAGTGTGCGTGTGTGTGTGTAGCCTGGTGGATGAACATTCTGGGAAAGAAAAGGCAGTGGGCAGGGTGTGTGTGTGTGTGTGTGTGTGTGTGTGTGTGTGTGTGTGTGTGAGAGAGAGACATTAAACAGAAAAGTATGCCTGTTTGCATGGCCATGTAATCTTGTCTCTGTACATTTCTGCATGCGTTTGTGTTAACATGTGATATGGACTGTTTATCATCAGACACATTTTGCACTTTGCATCTTTTACTGGATGAAACACAAGTTAATCTATATTTCCTCATATAGGTCTTCTTTTAGTCTCTTTTTTTTTTCTCATAGTTTGATTTCTAAAATCTTGATGTATATGTAGAGTGATACAAAATATACGGTTTTATTTGTTTATTTATTTGTTTGTTTTGCTTTGCTGTCTTCAAAAGAAACATGGTTGAAAATTATGTGAAGGTGTGTCCAGGAAAAGTAGCATCCTTGGTTGTTGAAATAAGGGGAGTGGAAACACATTAGCATTGCGAGGAGGAAGATGATTATGCTTGTGGGAATCACAGAGTTGTAATGTGACTGACTCCTTCCAAATCCTCATCCCTTTCCCATTTTCCACCAGCCACACTCCCCTCTCCAGTCAACACACCTGAGCTGTGTGACAAAATGCAGTGGTATTGGACACTAAAGTTTTACCATTGTTTCAGTGTTCTTTTTCTTCAAAACCCTTGGCACATGTACTATTCAATGCCCTCAAAAATCATGCAGTCTCAAACAGTGCAGTGTAACGGGGGTCCGGAATAGCTCAGTTGGTACAGCGCCAGACTCGTGATCCTGGGGTTGCGGGTTCGAATTTCGGTACAGGGGGATTTTTCCCTCGGATTTAACATTGGTTCTGACTCCATTCTCCATACAGTCCTTCGAATGAGACTATAAACCGAGGTTCTGTGTGTGAACGCACGCACATCATCTTGCACACACACATAAAATCCCATCACCAACTTTCGAAAGAGAAGGCCAGTTTGGCCGTTGGTATGGATGACACGCTCCACATAGCATGCACCTTCCCCGAAGATGGAGTATGGCTGCCTTAATGGCGGGATAAAAAACGGTCATACACACAAAACTCCACTGCCTGTCTATACAGGCAGTGTCCGCAGGAGTATCAGTCTGCATACGCAGAAAGAAAGAAAGAAAGTGCAGTGTGGTGAAATAGAGTATTTTACAATATCAGCCACAGTGGGTAACGTCACGGATTCCTGGCAGGGAGTTCATACGTTTGATTCCCATCAGAGCAGTTTATTTGTCGTTTTTCTTTCCCAACTGATTCCTGTCCAGAGTTGAGTTTGCAATGGTTCATTGGGAGCACACAGTTTTCATCCATGTAATGGATGTCTTTGAGAGTGTTGCTTAAATTTCCTGAGTGTGGTTGAAGCCGAGATATAATGAAGGTTAAAAACAGAGCACAGGCATGTCATGCAGTCTCACACCGGAGTGGAACTACATAGCGCCGTCTTCATCTTCATCATCCTTATATTCATTGATCAACATAAAAAAAAAAAAGACCTCGGATTTTCTGGCCTTTCATGCCCTGTTCTCATGGAGACCCTCAGTTTTGATGTCTTCTCGGCCTGTGTGCCCTTGGTTGGTTCACGTCAAGGTCGCTGGTATCGGCATTTTCTTTCTTTCTGCGTACGCAGGCTGATACTCCTGTGGACACTGCCTGTATAGACAGGCAGTGGAGTTTTGTGCGTATGACCGTTTTTCATCCCGCCATTAAGGCAGCCATACTCCATCTTCAGGGAAGGTGCATGCTATGTGTAACGTGTTATCCATACCAATGGCCAAACTGGCCTTCTCTTCCGAAAGTTGGTGATGGGATTTTACGTGTGTGCAAGATGTTGTGCGTGCGTTCACACATGGAATCTCGGTTTATAGTCTCATTCGAAGGACTGTATGGGGAATGGAGTCAGAACCAATGTTAACTCCGAGGGAAAAATCCCCCTGTACCGAAATTCGAACCCGCAACCCCAGGATCACGAGTCCGGCGCTCTACCAACTGAGCTATTCCGGCCCCCGCTGGTATCAGCATGTGCCTGGGGACTGTCTTTGGACAGATACAGGGATGCCGGAGAGGGACACCAAGTCATGCTGGCTCCATGACTAAGCGGTTACTGTTTTACATAGGATCAGAGCAGGCACTGTTGATCACCATTCAAGTGTTGTGGCAGCAGTGCAGTGTCTCCTCCGGTGGGTTGCCTCATGACAACCTGACGTTGACTGCTCCCTGTGGATTGCTGGTGTCGGGGCTGCAGTGTGACACGCTGGGATGGAGCTGTGGATGGGGAGCTGGATGTAGTGGTGTGGGGGGGGGGGGGGGCAGTGCCAGTGAAGTGGTGGAAGATGAGACGATGCCAAACAAGCACAGTGTTACTGGACAGAGAACTGGTAACAGTATGAAAAAGAACAATAATGACAACAAGAACTGCAGTAAGAAGAAAAAGAAGAAGAATTATAGCAACAACGATAGTACTGCTTTTCTGCACCGTATCTTTGTTGGCAAAGATGCTTATCATGAAGTCTAAACCAAACATGTACATACATGAGCACTCTATGTACTAACAACACACATCATCAGCATCATTGTCATCTTCAATCATAAAGATTTGATTTTACATCCAAATATGTCTTTGTGTCAGCATTTTGTTTGTAAATGCTTTGTTCTAAAAGTGTATGTGTGTGCATGTGCGTGTGTGTGTGTGTGTGTGTGTGTGTGTGTGTGTGTGTGTGTGTGTGTGATTGATTGATTGATGATTGATTGATGAAGTACGCAAACACTGCTAGCATGAAGGCTTTTTTAGGAGAAAAAAAATTGATGGTTTCTTTTTGGATTTTATTTATAAGTTGGCTTTAAAAATTTGGTTTGCTTTCCAGTTTGGCTGTTTCTCATTTCTTTGTTGTGTGTGGGTATGCTTGCACATGCAGGTACCTGTAAATGAGTGGATATGTGGGTATGGATATATGAGAACGCTTGGCTATGTGTGTGTTAGTAAAAACAAGCTATTGGTATGTCATGATATACCTCTCAGTTTAGGGGGAGGCAGCGATGATGTTGGAGTAAGGGATTGAATGAGTGACTGTGTGTGTGCTTTTGTCCAGACAAATGAGCGAATTAAACTGTCACATTTTCTCTGCAGGCGCAACTGAAAACAAGACAGTCAGGACATATCCTAGCTCTTCCATCATTTAACAAGTAACATTGCTTTGTCGTAGAGGCATGATTAGCATAACCCAGGGAAGGGGTGGGTGGGGGAGGAGCGAGTTGCATGTGTATGTATGTGTGTGTGTGTGTGTGTGTGTGTGCGTGCGTGTGTGCACAGATATAGTTGGTAGGTAGATTTTATTGGGTGGTGGTTGAAATGCAGTAGTAACATACATATTCATGTAAGTGCATGTCTAAGAAGTTGCATGTGTACATGTGTGTGTATGTGTGTGCGTGTGTGCGCGTGCGTGCTCAGCGATAGTTGGCAGGTAGATTTTACTGGGTGGTGGTTGAAATGCAGTAGTAACATACATATTCATGTAAGTGCATGTCAAAGACTTTCTCTCTCTCCTTCTACTCCCAAGCCCTCCCCCCCCCCCCACCCCAATCCTTTTTTCCCCTCTTGTTTTCTTTCCCTTTTTTTCTAAAAAAACTGGATGCATGTGCAACCAAAACTGTAGTGTGAGAAATAAAAGAAAATTAAACAAGGATATTTTCACTGAAGTCTGTAGACATGTACCTACATTTTGTTTGTTTGTTTGCTTTTGTATTAGCAGTTCAGACAGGTGTCACCAAGATGGGAAAAAAAAAAAAAAAACATGTACACAACTGTGATACATGGGATGCCCCAAAAGCCAGATTTGAGAGTTGTTCTTAACAGAAAGTGGTAGAGGCACTAAAAAGTCTCAACAAACAGTTGCACTCAAGTATATTGCTAATTTTTTGTTACCAGTGGCAACACAGTGATGAAGGTGTTAATTCTGAGGTCTCTCAGTAGTTCAGATCAAAGTGCCAACGCATGAGCCAAGAATCTCAAAGGAAAGGAAAGGAACTGGTACTGAACTGTTGTGTTTCAGGGACTGAGAGTGATTGTCCTTTTGACGAATGCTCTGTAACGTCTATAGGCAACGCTGTGATGGACATGCAGCCCTTTGTCATCAGTCGTTAGCAGCAGGATCGAGACGCACTCACCAACCCAGTCCTTTAGTGGTACAAAATGCTGTCCAGATTAAATGTTTCAGGCACAGTGAAAAAAGCGAAAAATTGATCTGTCAGAAATCTTCATCAACTGAGTGAATCTGTTTCTCTAACCGAGCTTTGCAACATTTTAAACACCAGATCAGATACTGATGTATTTATGTTTGTTACTGATTTTACATGTACACAAGTGACCTTGAAACAGATAGAAGGTTTTTATATCTCACAGAATTCAGCTGTGATTAGATCAGCATGCAAATGTAAATGCATGGCAGAAAGAAAGAAAATGTGCATGTGGAAATGTGTGGGAATGGATACACTGAAGCAGAAATGCAAATGCACTCCGTACGTTCCTTTGAACTGTGTCAAGGTGTGGTTTGGTTTTTTTGTAAGTTTTCTGGAAAAAAAAACAACTTTCATGATTATGGTCTTAAAAAAAAACTTTCATGATTATGTTGGGAATGAAAATCTGAAAGACATTTAAGGGATTGAAAAAAAAAGAAAATCCCGAAAGCTCATACTGTACACATTCATACTCACGCAAGTATGCACGTGCACACAGCTGTCGTCCTCGCCTTGCAGGATCGTACGTGTTCCCAGATCGATCCACAGTATCTTTCTACTCACCTGTGCTCCTCCCTCCTCCTCCTGGCCCCTCCCACTGTCACCTTGGCTGCACTTGCCCTGACCCTGCTTCATTGTTTGGTCTAGTTGCAAAGTGAGACGACTGCAGGCGGAAATCTAAACAAATCTTAAATAAATGTTAGCGAACCGCCAAGAGAAACGTGGACAAACAAGTCACAAGACAAAACACAACGCGTTTCGACCTCTTAGGTCTTCTTCAGGCAAGACACGAACAAATAGGACAATGAAAATGAGCGCCTGCCTACCTTGCGCAGAAGAGATCTAAGCTAAGTGACAGTTTCGTTCATTTTCATTGTCTTATTTGTTTGTGTCTTGCCTGAAGAAGACCTAAGAGGTCGAAACGCATCGTGTTTTGTCTTGTGACTCATTTGTCCGAGTTTCTCTTGGCGGTTCGCTAACATTTATTTATCATTGCTTGGTGTTTGGTTGTTTGTTTTTGTTTAATTTGTCATGTTTCCTAAGGTTAAGGAATCTGAATTCACGAACAGCATAGAATCAGTTCATTTTTTTAATCATGATAGATCATTACATGCTTCCTTAGATAACCAGTTTTTATCATGATAGATCATTACATGCTTCCTTAGATAACCATGATAGATCATTACATGCTTCTAGATAACCATGATAGATCATTACATGCTTCCTTAGATAACCAACTCTGAGCTCACATATGATATAGAATTCATCACTTTTTTTTTTTTTTTAATTCTGATACATCCTAACATGTTTGCCAGAGGAAGGGGTCAGAGTTCATAGATAATGTAGATTCTTCTTTTTTTTTTAAACATGTGTCATAACGTGTTTCCTTAAACAGTCAAGTTTGAGCTCAGACATAGTATGAAATTAAATGCTTTTTTTATGTGTCATAACATTTCCCTTCAGATGATAAGTTTGAGCTCAGACATAGCATAGAAGGTAAATACTTTTCCTTTTCTCCTTATATGTCCTGACATCTTTCTTAGTAACTGAGTTCATATATAGCATAGAAATTTTTTTTCTGTTATATCATTAACATGCTTCCTGAAGTAATGGGGTTTGAGTTCACACACAGCATAGATTTACTGAGGCCATTTACACTAGCATTTGTCTTCCAGGCTGAGTCCAGACTTGCACAGTCCTCTACGTTAGATTTGGGCTGGTGGCACTCTCTCTGTCTCAAACACACACACACACACACACACACACACACAAACTTACACACACACAAACACACACACACACACACACACACACACACACACACACACACACACACACAAAATGCCATTGATAACCAGTAGGCTAAGCAGAATAGTGAGTGAAGAATGTGCAACGTATGGCGGATTTTGACCACTTCCGTTGCCCATATCAGAAGAATCAGACAGTTTACAGAGACATGTGCTGTGCTGTCTGGTGCCATTTGCCTTGATGCATTCTGTACATGTTCGAAAGGGTCAGCTTGCAAGATCAGCGCAGAGTGTAAATTACAGTGTAAAATGCAAAGAGGTGCCCTTGTGCCGGATGCATGCTGAGTCTGAACTGAGCGCGCACTGTTGTGTAAATGGCCTCACTTGCTGTTTTCATGTGTCCAAATGTGATTCCTTTATGTAACATGGTCAGAGTTCACACGTAGCACAGGATTGGTGGGGTTTTCCCCCCCTAGTATATCCTAACATGTTTCCTCAAGCAGCAGTCAGAGTTCAGACATCGCGTACAAGTATGTATGTGATATATCATTATATGTTCATGCAAGTGTTTGAGTTGACACATTGTGTAGGATCAGACTTTAATGCTTTTTTAAATTACCGCAGAGAAGGGTCTGTTTTCAACAGTACCTGTTGGTTTGATTGGTTGGTAGCAAGTTGATGTAAATACTGTAAAACCAATGGTTAGTAGCAAGTGAATGTAAATACTGTAAAACCAGTTTGAACCAAACTTACTGTAAGTATGGAATGTGCCCAAGGATGAACCTGTGAAGACGTGGTATGGACCCTGATGTTGATCCAGATCATAGATGGCCCATAATCCTTTCAGCAAGATGACTACGTATTTTCCAAACGTATATGAACAAGTTACTGTTTACGAATTAGATTACTACACATTTTCCAAACGAATATTAACAAGTTATTGTTTACGAATTAGATTGCTACACATTTTTCCAAATGAATATGAACATGTTGCTGTTTATGAATTGATACTGATCACAATTGTCTTTTGCGTAATATGACTTTTTTTATGAAATGTAAAAATTTGCTAATTATATTAACAGTTTGAATTTTCCCTGCCCTATTACAAAAAAGGATTTGAGAGTGTCTATGACATTTTTTTTTCCCTTATGGAATATGAAAATTTGCTAAGAATATCAACAGTTTGAATTTTTCGTATCTCATTATGAAAAAAAGTTTATGGGAAGTAACTCTTTCAGTTCATACCAACTATGACAGCCTCTGACGTAAGTTTTGTTTTGCTCATGAGCTGACTTGTTCACAAAAGTTTGAAAATTTTTTTTCTACAGATACTATATTTTCCTCCAGTGTGACAGTTCAGACACGTCATATGGAGGGGTAGGAATGGAGTTTGGGGGGGGGGGGGGGGGGGGGTCTAGCCTTTTTTTCATGAAATTTTAAATGGTATTTTTGCTTGTTCATCACGCATGGAGACAATGCACATATACACACTCATATCTCAAAACATAGGAAAGGTAAGTCATGAGAGCAAGCAAACGTGCTGTGTTTTTGTTTCGTTTCATTTACAAAAATAACAAGCACATGTTTCCTCTGGCTGTGTGACACATGGAAGATGTACTCTGCCCTGTGGAGCACTGGCACGTTTTCCTTTTCACCTGTCACACACACAGTGCATCTCTATGAACAGCTCTCTACATCTTCCTCGCTTTCTCACTCCCACCCCAACCCCCCACTTCCTGCCCTTGGCAACCCATTGTACTTAGTCTCTTACAGAACATGACCAGCCAATGACTATACTCTCTTCTTTCGGTTTTTGTTGTTGTTAGTCTCTTGCAAAGTATGTCTATTCAGAGTGCGTTACCCCCCCCCCCCCCCCCCCCCCCCCCCCCCTTCAAGAGATTCCTGTGGGCTTTGTTAATATTTTGCGCCTTGTTTTTGCTTTCTGCCTTATGTCCATCCTTTTTCAAGCATCTTTTGAAGTTGTCTGTGGTGCGTAGCAGCTGATGTATATGAGATTAAAATATTATCTGTGGCATCGTACACTAAGCCATATATAATAATAATAATGAATACTATATAGCGCCTATTCTCGGCTAGAGACAAGCTCTAAGCGTTACAATCAACACTCGCTTACACACGGCTGCCTACCTGGGTGTTGCGATGAAGAGCTACCAGCTGGCGCTTCATTCAGTCGTTTCCGTGTATCAGTCAATATCGTTCAATATCGTTCACTCAGTTTCTTTACTTCCTTCATTCTTCCATTTCTTACGCAGGGTGCATGCTGTGTGTAACGTGTCATCCATACACGGCCAAACTGGCCTACTCTTCCGAAAGTGGTGATGGGATTTTAGTGTGTGCAAGATATTATGCGTGCGTTCACACACGGAACTGGTTTATAGTCTCATTCGAAGGACTGTATGGGAAATGGGTCAGAACTAATGTTAACTCCGAGGAAAATCCCCCTGTACGAAACGCCCGGCAGAGATTCGAACCGCAACCAGGATCACAAGATTACGAGTCAGGCGCTCTACACTGAGCTATTCGGCTCCATGTCAAGGCTTGGTGGGTAAACAACCAGTGAGTACGACATTTGGCAAATGCCGCATCCTAGGTTGCCTTTCAGACCATGCTATGTGCCTTGGCTGCATTCCCCTAGATCATGGCACAGAGCCTCATGCAGGAGCCAAGCTATAGGACATGTGACAGCGCTCAGGTTTTGGCTGTGTCTTACTGTCACGCATATTTCCTATTTCACAGCTCTTCCATTGCACTTACAGTGTTTGTTTGTGTGGGTTTGTTTCTCCATCCTGTGGTGTTGCTTGTCCGGTGGCCTGGCCCCCAAGACAGAGGGACGCGTCAGTAGGGAAAGGATGAGAAGTGGTGTTTGTCTGGGTGGAACTGTGGCTCTAGGGCTTTACGTTTGTCACACTGAACGTAGGCGGATAAAGGGCAAGCACTCTGATCAGACCTTGTGATTGGCTTCTTGCCGTCTTCGTTGCTCCCACTCAGCTGAAATGTCTGGGACTTGCTCATAGAAAAAGAAGACATGGCCATGGCGAAGAGTTAGCCTGATGTGTGAATGCCTCCATGTGACTGTTTTCCCTTCCCTTCCCCTTTCCTGCTTTCTCCTGTCTGCTGTAAGCTTTTGACCACAAACCAGTTTTCTTGTCCCAGGCCACGTGCTGGCACGGCCACTTAGTCAGGGACCAGTGTCATCATCTCTCTCTACTCTTTCACCACCAGGTCCTGTGTAGATGGTTGCCGTCTTTGTTCTCAGGTTTGTCGGTGTGAAAATTATCGGCTGCCAGTGTCGGCACATGCCCTCATCTGCTTAAACTTTCAGGAGTTTGCTGTGCGTGAAAATCCTTTGTCTGCAATGTCAGCACTGCTGTGATCTCACTGTGCTTCAGACTTGATCGGTTTGTGTGTGAAACTCGTTTGTTGTTAATGTCAGCACTGCTGTGATCTCACTGTGCTTCAGACTTGATCGGTTTGTGTGTGAAACTCGTTTGCTGTTAATGTCAGCACTGCTGTGATCTCACTGTGCTTCAGACTTGATCGGTTTGTGTGTGAAACTCGTTTGCTGGTTAATGTCAGTATTGCCGTATCAGCTTTAAAGGTTTTTTTTCATATCTGTGTGTGAAAGTCAGTCATGGCCAGTGTCCATTTATGCTATCATCTGCTTCTCTGGTTTGTGTGTTTGGGAATTATTCGCTGCTGTTGTTGGCTTTTTCATCGTTGTTCGCTGCTCTTGTTGGCTTTTTCATCGTGTGCTTCAAAGTCAACTTTTGTGTGTGAAAAGTCACTGCCAGTATCCCCTGTATGTGTTGTCATAATGCTTGGAACCATCTGGCTGTCAGTGTCTGCATAAAGACATTGATTTTTAGTTTCCTTTGTTCCTTCATAAGGAAGAAAACTTTGGTGCTCTAATGGATCGACTGAAACCAGTTTATTGTCAGGTTAATGTTTGGTTGTTCTGGCACGTAATGAAGTGATGGCAGACTGTTAACTCTGTGTGTGTGTGTGTGTGTGTGTGTGTGGTGTGTGTGTGTGTGTGTGTGCGTGTGTTAATGAAGAAGAGAAAAGATTGTTCCAAAGATCAGTGAAATAGTACAGTTCCAACTTACTAACAACTGATTGAAGAATCAATAGAAAAATCCCCTCCCTCTCTCTTCATCTCGCATCCAAGGTCTGTTCTGCCACACATGTGACACTCAAATCTCACTGGCTCAGACTCTCTTCTCTCCTTTATTTCTCATCCTGATGACTCCTACTTGCTTGTGTTTCTTGTCCATTTGCTCGTTAAACACGTTGTGAAATGGAATAATAAACTAACAACCCCCCAGCGGGAATTGATTGCAATCTTGAAAGGTGTTATCGAGTTGTCAGTGTCTGCTGCTGGATAGTGATCTCATATGCTGTCATTGGTCAGATTGTTCATTGTGATACAAACTCCCCAACATTCAACGTGTCTGTCTGTCTTGACATTAGTTTGAGTTGTTTCAGTGTTTGGAGGCCTGAAATGGGAGTCCTGGAAAAAAATTTTAATTTTTTTTTTGATTGAAAGGACTTGCTTGTTTGAATGCTGTTTGGTATGAAGCCATTGAATATGATGATGATTGGATTGGTCTTTGGTTATTGTATGGTTGGTGTGACTTGGTTTTGTTTGGCTTTGTTGCGAAAAAAAGTATTATTGAAGATTATAGATGCTGGTGAAGTAGATGATGGTTATAAAGAGTGGAAGAATCTTTACCGTAGCTTTAAAGTGAAGTCTGTGTGGGAGAAGGATTTGCTGGATTGTGTGTGAAATATTTCACTGTCAGCAAACAGTGACTGGGTGGTGTATGGCATGCTTCATTGTTAAGGAGAGAATTCATGGGGCTGTGTGTGTGGAATGATCCATTGTATTGGATGGAGTATGGCAGGTTTTGTGTAGGAGAGTTTCATTAGATGGTGTGTTTGGTGTGTTTCAGCTCCTTGAGCTCATACAGTGTGACCCACTGAGGAAAGTAACTCCCAGGCCAGCCTTTGACCTTGACCATGTGTCCTTGAGTTCGACCTTGAGCTTGAAGTGGAGTGACCTGGATTCCCTTTTTTCACAGCTTGGATCTTCGAAGCTTTTTACAGCGCTGCATTCTGTTAGTTCACCGACTGCTTGTGCAATATATTGACTTTAACGCTGCTTCTGCGCCATGCATGTCCTCTCCTCAGATCTACCCCCTGGGGCATTTTTTTTTTTTAACCACACACAGATGTGTGACAGTGGGTTTTAGCATTGGCCAGATCAACTCAGACAGTTAGGAGAAAGATGTATTTGAAGCTGTTTGAGATAGCTGTTCAGACGACAGCATGGAATTCATTTCATGTGTTATGAATAGATCTAAATGTATCTGCGCCAGTGATTGTTGCTGTGACTAGGATTTTGAGGATCTGTCCATTCTGATTGAGAATCATCCAACAGTTTGAGAACAGGTCAGAAATGAGAATCGTCAGTTTTGAGGATCTGTTTGCAGTGCGCCCTCATGAATCTGTTTGGATGCAAAGGGGATGATTTTGAATTTAATTCTGATTTTGAGTATGGACATGAGTAAAATTTGTGTTTCATGTTTTGTAAGAAAAAGAAAAAGAAAAGAAAAGGTATAACTCACTTTTTTAAAGTAAAAATCAACCATGAATGTCACACACTGGTGGCCGATGTTATAGAACTTGTAAATATGACCAGCGGAAGCATGTTGTGGTGCGTGTGCTGTGATGCACACAGAATGATCAGTGTTCTTCTGATGTGTGAATACCAGCTTGCAGAAGGTGCCAAAACTGATTTAACTATACAAAGGGTGCTTCAGAATGTAGGACGCATGTCAGAAGTTGAAAAAAAGAAAAAAATTGCATTGCCCTGTACTCTTGATATTGCATGTTAGCATATGCAAAAATCCTATGTTGACTTAGTTTCCCATGAATTTAACCCAAAGCTTTTCAGTGTTATAAGTTGTGGAATGCATAAATTCTGAAGGCCAGCTGTTTCAAAGTCAGTCTTTCAAAATGTTTGTCACTCCATCTTTTCTAAAGCGCTTACCTTGCTATGTTTTGGTTATTAAAAAAAAAGAAAAGAAAAAATATTAACAGTGCACAAAGGACTAAAGAATTATCAGTCTTCTAACGAGGTCTCTTGTGTCGGTATACGGTAAGATAGTGGGGTTAACGCCTCACTGTAAAAGTTTTGATGCAAGGGACTTTGGTAATGAAAGGGTTGATTTGATTTGTGTATTAATAGGTATGTTAAATTGTGTTCTCTAGAAACTCCCTCTTTGTCCCCTGCATGAGGTGGTCATCACTCTTCTGCAGAATCCGTCAGCAGTTCATGTTCTTGACTTCACTGCAGCGGTCTGTTACAAGACAGAGTTTGGCGGTTAGAGTCTGATGCGAGAGTGGATATACTTATTTCCAACTAGAAATTAATTTTTTTTTTTTTAACAAAATATGTCATTTTGATAGTCGTTGGTAATGATGTTCTAGTGAAATCCACACCAACGGAGGTCCTTGCCAGTACATGTCTTGCTGATTATTTGATTTCTTGTTGTCTAACACTTCAATTTTTAAATCCGAGGTGGGCAGTGAACTTTTCTTTTTATAGATTTGTCCGCATCAAGGGCATGTTGTAAAACCCAGTCACATCATGCAGTTAATGATCACATCTCATTTTCTGAATTTGTTGTGAATTGAAATTAGGTTTGTTTTTGCCCCATCTCTCCCTCCCCTCCCCCGCCATCCCATACCCATCACCACTTATTTTTGTGTTTTAGTCTTTTATTACTGTTGTGAATAGATACTGACTAAGAGACTGACGGATGTGTCCTGCTGCTAGTTCCTTCCCTTTCTTCTTTTGTGCAAGGGATACTTCTTTGTTAATTCTTGTATGTGGGGGAAAATGCACAAGGGGTAGATCTTTGTGTGGAGGAACACATTTGGAAAAAAAAAAATCCACGCTTTGAGGCCACAAGTTACACTCATGTGATTTGAGGTGCATTGAGATTTTGGTGCTGCAGAATCCTTTTTTCTTTTCTCTTGTGATACCATCTCTTTGTTTGGTTGGTGCTCTCTTGCTTGTGTTTCTGTGTAGTTGCTGTCGCTGATGTGTTTTGTTTTAGGCATCGCCACCGGTTCTTTGCCAGTCTGTATGTGTCTGTGTCTGGGTGTCTGTCTGTTTTTCTCTGTAAATTTTTTTTTCTTTGCCTGTGATAGTGTTTTCTCTGTAGAGGAGATAAACCTTTTTCTGTCTGTCCCTGTTTCGCTGTCTGTCTGTTTCTCTCTGTGCACAAAAAAAAAAAACAACATGTTTGTGAATTGTAGTTATTTTTGGTCCATCTCCGGAGTAGGTGGAGTATACTGCAGATTTTTTTTGTATGTCGCTCCTGTTTTGAAAAGCTGACGGTTTGAATTTTATCTCGGGGCCTCTTTTAGATCTGATCACAAGTGCGTGTAAGTGTGTGTGTGTGTGTGTGTGTGTGTGTGTGCTGAGATCATGTTTTGCTGTTGTCCTTAGTCAGTGCTGCTTGAGATTGTTTTTCTTTGGCGTTCCCTTTCTCTTCGAGTCTCTCTCCACAAGCCTGTCCTTCTCTTCATGCCTCTATGTTCTATTCATAGCTCTCTTTCCGTCCTTTTCTCTCTCTTT
Source organism: Conus canariensis (assembly GCA_033310375.1). Classification (NCBI taxonomy): domain Eukaryota; kingdom Metazoa; phylum Mollusca; class Gastropoda; order Neogastropoda; family Conidae; genus Conus; species Conus canariensis. The sequence goes on from CM065745.1 coordinate 13,833,035, forward strand.
GCTGTTTTCAATCAGTCTGCAGTTCTCTCTCACTGCTGATGTAGAATGATTCTATTCCAGGTGTACATATTGTGATGAGATTGATATTTTGTTGTGACGTTGAGCTGGTCTATGCATGGGCAGAAAGCCATAGACGTTGTCTTGCCTAGAGCTGGAACTGGAACCTTCACCAGGTCGGTTCTTTGTGCGACTGTCTGTCCACTCACTGTCTTGTGTTTGTATTTTTGTAATTTTTCAACAGAACAGATGTTTTGAGTTGTTGCTGATTTTTTAAGTTTTGTGAGTTTTCAAAATGCGTTGGATCTGTAGTGGGATATCAGCTTCATTCTTCTGCATGCTTTTCTCCAGCTATATGATGTTGACGCTTTGCACAGAAATGGATCAACTTGGCAGATATATACATCATCAGGGTCTACCTTTTCTTTCTTTCTCATTTTTATTTTTTATTTTTAAAATAAATGTTTAATGCTTAATTAAAGAAGGTTCCCACATTTCTGGTAGACTCTTAGTTCTGGCATTTGACTGGAGAAGTGTACAAGGCCTTGTCGTTCCAAGGATTTGATTAGAAGTCCTAGAGTTGGAAAGCTGGTCCTTACAATACCATTGGAAGGTTGGTAAGTGCTTAGCTTGGGGAGTCGGAAAATCTTGAGAGGTTTTTTTTCCTTTAGCCACCTGTAGAAAGGTTAATCCTGGTAGACACTTTCTTCAGCAGAGTGAAAGCACATAAAAGATACAAGGAGAGAATTTCACACAAAAAAAACACAAAGATCTTTGTTCTTGCACTGAATCTTTCACTCGCCTCACCACTTTGTAGTCATGCCGGGTGAATTCGCGAGAAAATAGTACCCCAAATTAAGAGGTCACATGACAAGATATGTATATTTTGAGCTTATTCCAAGCTTTGGTAATTCACTTTATGTAGGTTTTTCAATGCATGTTGAGGTGTTTTAACTTCGTTATTTCAGTGAAGACTCCCATATTGTAAGTGAAATCATGTTTGTCTGTGTCGTCTTTGGCATGGAAGGTTCCAGGCAGATGGACGCCTCTGGTGTGGTTCAGTGGAAAGTTGCTTGGAATGATGAAAACCTCTTTGTGATCCGTCATCGTCTTTCTTCTTTACCCCCGAGAGCACAACCTTTCTCTTTGGCTGTGTTTGGATGATAAGCTTTGTTAAGCAGACTGTCTCACCTGAAATGTCAGGCATCGTTCCTGTGCTGGCTTACCTGTGTGGTCACACCTGTCAACTGTCTGATTGTGGTTCATGGGCTGATGAAGTCCTTGGTTTTCTTCCATGGAAGTGTTTTGAAACAGCGGTCAGTTCCAGTCTCATGGCCGTGTCGGTGCTCAAGTCATTTGTTTGCAACATTTTCTTTCTTCTTTTTTTTAAACAGAAAATGATCATGTTTATTTTTTCAGTTTGGGAAAGAAGAGGGAGGAGATTTTGCATTTACAGTTGATATCTGTGTTCATCAGTTGACGAGAGAAAATAATTAAAGAAGTTAAAATGAATAAAAGAAAAGGTCAATCATGAGAAGGTTCTGCAATTGAAGAGAGAAAATTATGAAAGAAGATGAAACGAATGAGATAGGTCAATCATGACGAAAAATCTAATTCATTGAGTTTGTATGGAAACCACTTGCGTGTACATGCTTGCATGTATTTTCTCAACTTACTTTGGCTTTTTGTAAACAAAACATGTGCTTTTATACTTAAATACAGTCATTGAACCGGTTTTCTGTTTTATGTAAATACCTGAAATGATCTCCCACAGAAGCATTTTGTGAATGAAACTCCTGACGCATCTTTATTTTACCATATCATATCAAGCTGGTTGATGTTATTGATGCTTGGTTCTTTTTTGTTGTTGTAATTATTGTATTTGCATTACATGGTGTTGTTCGGATATGAAGACATTTATGAGAAAATGTGTGTATCCATATACACAAATTATGACTAATTAAGGATCAGTTACATATAGGCACTTGAAGATATATCCCATAATACACACCATGCAAATATTGAACACAGTATGCATGCTAAGAAACATGCAATATAGTGTATGATGAAGTATGTGGGGGGGGGGGGGTTGTTTTTTTTTTTGGGGGGGGGTCTTTTTTTTTTCTCTGTGGACACATTTCTTTTCCTTGATGAAAAAAAAAAAAAAAATAACAGACAAGAATGCTAACTCCTGTACCCATCGTGAAATAAAGGTACACAACTCTAATCCAGCAATGCTTATGCAAGTCGTCACACACACACACACAAACACACACACACACACACACACACACACACACATAAAGGAAAGGCCCATGAAGCGAGCAAAGAAAGTTGCCAGCAAAAGGAGTCCCAAACTTGCCACCTGTTTCTCTCCCAAAGTGCACATAGCAACAACTCCAGACAGAATGGCGAAACAGAAGACAGCATTACTGATGTAGCCATTGGATCCTACTGTTAAACAGAAGATAGCATTACTGATATAGCCATTGAATCCTACTGTTAAACAGAAGATAGCATTACTGATATAGCCATTGAATCCTACTGTAAAACGAAAGATAGCATTACTGATGTAGCCATTGGATCCTACTGTAAAATGGAAGATAGCATTACTGATATAGACATTGGATCCTACTGTCTACCAGGAGGCTGGATGCCCTTTTAGGGTTGCAAGATTGTGTTCCAAGGTTTAGGGTTCGATTCTCACCCATGAAAGCAAGGATGGAGGAGGTTTCCTCTTCAGAGTTAAAGTCTATGCAGGCTCTATTCGAAGCCGCCGCCCCCTCCCCCCCCCCCCCCTCCCCCCCCCCTTTCCCCATCATTTCCCTCGGGTCATTCAGACAAGACTTTGAGCTAAAAGACCTGTACATGAACGCATGCGTAATGAATCTTGCATACATAATAAATCCTGTTCTACCTTTCAGAGAAGAGAAGGCCATCATAGGTTGGTGGGGTGGATGACACAAAAGTGAAAGGTGAAAGGTCGAAAAGGGTCGCATATACTAAAATTCCTCAAGCAGTGGATCGTTGATGTTTAGTCAAGGAACAAGAAGAGAGAGACGCTGAACACACAGACAAAGGTAAACAAAATGGTCATGTTTACTTAGTTAAGGCATTGTTTACAATGTCGTACTGTTATCCTCTTTATAACTGCTCCACCTGTATTAAGCGTTTTGTTTGTTTGTGCGTTTTTTTTTTCCTGGGGCTTAGATGTGTTCTATGGTTTCTTATATGGTTACTTAATAAAGTATTTGCTTTGCATTTTCTGCCATGGTTTTGTTTGTTTTCCAAACAGCACTGTGGGAGGTGTAAAACAGAAACAAAAGGGGAGTCACAGGTACATTGTATGGTAGGGCAAGGGTGACCATGTGGGATGGAGGGATACTTCTTTGCCTTCTTTCTGTTCTTCAACATTTGGTTGACGACAGACTGGATATTACCTTAATCAGTCGCCTATGTATTCCTACCATAATTTTTGCTGATAAATTTATTTGCCTTAAAAAAAATTTTTTTTAATTTTATTTTGAGTATTGATTTATGTATGCGTGTCCAATGTCTGCATGGTTATGCAACTACAAGAAAGTATGTTTTTTGTTGTTTTTTTTTCACACCATTATATGGACAGTCATGTGTAATTATGCTATCATTATGACAGCATACTCAGTTATTTTGATATCAGCATGACGCAGTATGCAGCTGTTCATGCTTCATTCCATATAGGAACGCTGAATGCAGTCAACAGTGGCTCATGCTCTTAATTAATATAGCTCAAACTTGTGTAAATAAATCCGTTGAAAAAAACAAAAACTCCACACATAGATTTAGTTTTTCTAGTTTTAGTTCATCACATTATTCTTCCTATGATTCTGTGTGCTTATGTCCTTTTGGTGCATGCGTCTGTGCACAGCAGTACATGTGCATTGTGTGTATTTTGTTTCAGATTTCTGTGGGGGATTTTTTGTTTTGTTTTTTAACCTAAGCTGAAAGAAAAATAGTCTTTTTGTTGTTGTTGTTTGGGTTGGTTTTTGCTGTTGCTATTTTTGGTTGATAACTAAAAGGCGCAGTATGTGGATGGGTTTTCAGGTTGTGGTTCAATCAAGGTGAAACACACGCCTCCAGTCCATCGTTGTCACATGTAGCATGCCTCAGTCCTTCTGTTCTGTCTGGACCTTTGGAGGATGTATGTGTGTTGCAGTTTGTGAAACAAACACATTAATTATTGTGGAGGGTGATTGGTTCAGAAAACCTTGTGTTCAAACATCATGGATGGAACTTGTTCCAACTTTGGCACCCACATTCAGAAAAATGCTGTCTCTCTCAACACGGGCTTCTGTCCGTGTAATGCACATGTTGGTCCAAGAAATGGCTTTCAGCATGGGGGTGATGTTATGACATCAGGACAAACCGAGGAATTTCAGACGGCGTTCTTTCTCAGGCATTGTGGTTCCAAAGCCACAAATGTCGGGCAGCAGCGTTCTAGTGGCTTCTCGTTTTGAAGGAGAAGATGGTTGACCAGTCACAGGTCCTTTTTGCCATTTTGCCTGTGGCCGCCTTTCCCTGTTCTGGTTGACCTTCATAGAGGGAGCCTGAAGTAGGTGTTGGCTGATAATAAAGTTGGTCCAGCTTTGTTCCCGGACTCTTTCATTGGCTAAGCTTGCCAAGCCAAATTGTTTTCTCAAGAATTTTTCCAGTTTTGAATGTTATACCTGAAATCCTAACTTTAATGGACAATCTTTTAAGATGATTTAAAAAAGAAAAGATTTTCAAATAGGATGACAAAAGGTTACCAGATAGAGCCAAAATGGTGTTCTCTGAATCTCAGCAAGTTTGCATATTGTAACATTGGTTTCCTTCATGAGCTGCTCCTTGTGTTGATCAGAGCAAGGATTTGGGATTACAAATGCTTTCAGTTAAAAGCTGAACTTCACTTTACATTCTCCCCTTTCCTTAATTTTTGAGTTTTCCACTCTACAAGGTTGCCAGTTATTCATCAAGGAGTTAGTTTTTCCTGTCCAAAACATGCTGACGACCATGCACATCACAAGGATTCTGGTTCTCGTCGATTCCTGGCACGAGTGAAAGGCCAGGATGGTCACAACCGGTCCCTGTGATTGCTGCACCTCCAGGTTTGGGGAGTGTGGTCGGTGTTGGCTTTGGTTGTGATCTTCAGCCACACATCCGACATGCGAGTGTCGCTTTGGGACATTCTGTTGTTAAAGGCCTCGCATTGCTCTTCTTTGAACGTCATGATTTTTGGTGCAAGTTCTTGAAAAATTGTGAAGGGTTATCCTTAGGGCGATTATTTTCTGAAGTCGAAGATAAAACCACGATGGTTGGACCAGACGTAATTTCATAAAACACTCTTTCATAAAACACTCTAGCAGTCTAGACTTTCTGCAGAGCTTTTTTTTTTCTTCTTTCTTGTCTCTGAAGACAAGTGCACATATTCTGTAGAATAGTTTCTTTGCCCGGTGTGCCATCTTTCTCCCTCTAGATGAATCCTTAATGTTCTTCCTGCCCCTGCTCAACCTTTTTTTTCAGTACTGGTAGTCTGTTGAATGACATTTATGGGAGCTGACTGGCAGCAAAGGGCCGTCATTCCCATTTTTCACGGTGAAAAGTCATTTTCAACATGAAAGATGGTAGTACTTTCATTGTTTTTGATGCTGTGACACGATTATATGAAGAGTCAAAAGAACGAAAGCAGTCTCGTGACCCAAAGAACCCATGAGCCATGAAACTCATGATTATTGGAGTTTGTCTGTATTTGGCACCTTTCCTGTGTGATTGCGTGTCGGGTACACAGCACCTGTGCTTTTGCGTATGAGTGACAGATTCCAATTTTCATGAGTTTCAATCTACTTATACAAGTCATGATCAGCTTGTACATGACAGTCGTATCATACTACATTAACAGGCCAAAAGGCAAGACAAAAAAGCAGGTAATCATACAGTAGCATCACGAGTAATTATTTTGTGCAAAATTAACGTTGTGAATCAGAAATTCATTATTTTCATGATTAAAACTAATCTGAAGTTCTTGAGTCTTAAGAAACTCGTGTAGATATTTCCTTTGGTTTAAAACGTTTTCTGCATTTAATAGCCACGAGAGGAGCTTTTCTCCTTTTTTGCCAGATTCTTTTAGCGTAACATTCCTAGCAATTCTCTAAACTTGGTTCTTGGGTTACCTTTTTTGCTTCCCTTGTGTTGTCAGTGACGACGTCAAGATGCATCGGAATCTGTTGAAGATGGAATGCCAGCATGTTTATTACCCACCCTTTTTTTCATATTATGACCTTCATCCTGCTGATACTGAAAAATCCTTTCAGACTGTATGAATAATTATATGTATACATATACATAGTTAAACATATGTATGTGTGTGTAATCATCATATCAGCAGTGGGGCTTTTGCATTTTCAGCGTAGCCTAACATTACAAGCCTTAAGATGACAGTAGTTAAGCTACCATGACATGACTGCATTCTGTTGTTTGTTTCTCTTTCAGGTCATGGTGATGTTGTTTTGTTTTGTTTTGTTTATGTGTGTGTTTGCTTTTAATGATAGTTTGACTTGTGACGTGACTTTATTTCTTGCGCGAGTTTGACGGCCCTGAAAAGGCTCTGCGCGGTCGGCTGGGCCGTGGCGATGAAAATAATAGCAAGGTCTTTAGACAGGGAATTGGCTTGTTGTGTTGTTAATTTCATTACATTTGGGCATGCCTGTCTTGGGCCTGTTCACGTTGTTGACAGTGTTTCCAATATATCCTGTGCCTCTTCTCCACCCACTCCTCTCCCCTGCCTTCAGTAACATTTTTATTGAACCAGTTGATTTTATTTAAAGGCAACATTTGCTGGTAGGAATGAACGAGTAAGGTGTTTGTTTGGTTAGGATCATCGTGATTGTGGGGTCACACAGTCGCGGTAGTTGTGACTTCACGAACAATTACAACATGCAAGATTATGTGACAAAAGAACAATTACAACATGCAAGATTATGCGACAAAAGAACAATTACAACATGCAAGATTATGCGACAAAAGAACAATTACAACATGCAAGATTATGCGGCACAAGTTGATGACATCGTCAGCAGTTAGATATTCAAACTGGAACAGGGTAACGCATCAGTGTACAACAGTCACTGAAGTGTACCCTTTTATTGACTTGAAAGGATGATCGTTATGGATTTTGCTCGCTTCATCAAGATCTTGTGTGTTGTTGTTTGGGTTCTGTTGTGATATTCTCGAAGGAACTACACCATCATAATCTGTTGTCAAGCCAAACTCATGTGTACAGCCCATTCGACCGCAGAGACTCTTGTCAGGAATATAGTGATGAGCATCAGATCTTTTTGTGTATGTTGGATACTTTTGATAACTGTCCTGTCTTGAGATCACTGGCGACAGTCCAGAGGTTGGATGTAGACGTAGATGTAGAAAAGAGAGCAGAAGGGGTGTAGATGGTGAACAGTCTTGTGTGCTTGAATGGGTCTTTTTTTTTTTAATGTCAACAATTGTGAATTCATATGTTTTCCATTGGTCTGGATTTCTGTTGTAGCCGTTTATTTTGTTGCGAGACCCTTTCTTGCCATTTATGTTGCTTGGCTGCGTACATGTACGATACTTTCGAGATGGTTTGCGCTTAAAAAAAATTGTTCTTTAGTTTCTTGCTTGAAGCAGTTCTGGGTTGGGGCATTGTGAATTCCAAGTGCAACATGTCACTTTGGGTCGGCGCATCTAGCAAACTGTCATCAGAGTGTCACTTTGGGTCGGCGCATCTAGCAAACTGTCATCAGAGTTTCACTTTGGGTCGGCGCATCTAGCAAACTGTCATGAGTGTCACTTTAGGTCAGCACATCTAGCAAACTGTCACCAGACTGTCGCTTTGGGTCGGCGCATTTAGCAAACTGTCGTGAGTGTCACTTTGGGTCGGCGCATTTAGCAAACTGTCATCAGAGTGTCACTTTGGGTCAGCACATCTAGCAAACTGTCATCAGAGTGTCACTTTGGGTCGGCGCATCTAGCAAACTGTCATCAGAGTGTCACTTTGGGTCGGCGCATTTAGCAAACTGTCATCAGAGTGTCACTTTGGGTCGGCACATTTAGCAAACTGTCATCAGAGTGTCACTTTGGGTCGGCACATCAAGCAGACTGTCATCGGAGTGTCACTTTAGGCTGGCGCATCTAGCAAACTGTCATCAGAGTGTCACGTTGGGTTGGCGCATTTAGCAAACTGTCATGAGTGTCATTTTGGGTCGGCGCAATTAGCAAACTGTCATCAGAGTGTCACTTTGGGCCTGCGCATCTAGCAAACTGTCATCAGAGTGTCACTTTGGGTCGGCGCATCTAGCAAACTGTCATGAGTGTCACTTTGGGTCAGCACATCTAGCAAACTGTCACCAGACTGTCGCTTTGGGTTGGCGCATTTAGCAAACAGTCATGAGTGTCACTTTGGGTTGGCGCATTTAGCAAACTGTCATCAGAGTGTCACTTTGGGTTGGCGCATTTAGCAAACTGTCACAAGTCACTTTGGGTCGGCACATCTAGCAAACTGTCATCAGAGTGTCACTTTGGGTCGGCGCATTTAGCAAACTGTCATGAGTGTCATTTTGGGTTGGCGCAATTAGCAAACTGTCATCAGAGTGTCACTTTGGGCCGGCGCATCTAGCAAACTGTCATCGGAGTGTCACTTTGGGTCGGCGCATCTAGCAAACTGTCATCAGAGTGTCACGTTGGGTTGGCGCATTTAGCAAACTGTCATGAGTGTCATTTTGGGTCGGCGCAATTAGCAAACTGTCATCAGAGTGTCACTTTGGGCCTGCGCATCTAGCAAACTGTCATCAGAGTGTCACTTTGGGTTGGCGCATCTAGCAAACTGTCATGAGTGTCACTTTGGGTCAGCACATCTAACAAACTGTCACCAGACTGTCGCTTTGGGTTGGCGCATTTAGCAAACAGTCATGAGTGTCACTTTGGGTTGGCGCATTTAGCAAACTGTCATCAGAGTGTCACTTTGGGTTGGCGCATTTAGCAAACTGTCACAAGAGTCACTTTGGGTCGGCACATCTAGCAAACTGTCATCAGAGTGTCACTTTGGGTCGGCGCATTTAGCAAACTGTCATGAGTGTCATTTTGGGTCGGCGCAATTAGCAAACTGTCATCAGAGTGTCACTTTGGGTCGGCGCATCTAGCAAACTGTCATCAGAGTGTCACTTTGGGTCGGCGCATCTAGCAAACTGTCATGAGTGTCACTTTGGGTCAGCACATCTAGCAAACTGTCACGAGACTGTCGCTTTGGGTCGGCGCATTTAGCAAACTGTCATGAGTGTCACTTTGGGTCGGCGCATTTAGCAAACTGTCATCAGAGTGTCACTTTGGGTCAGCACATCTAGCAAACTGTCATCAGAGTGTCACTTTGGGTCGGCGCATCTAGCAAACTGTCATCAGAGTGTCACTTTGGGTCGGCGCATCTAGCAAACTGTCATCAGAGTGTCACTTTGGGTCGACACATTTAGCAAACTGTCATCAGAGTGTCACTGTCATCAGAGTGTCACTTTGGGTCAGCGCATCTAGCAAACTGTCATCAGAGTGTCACTTTGGGTCGGCACATTTAGCAAACTGTCATCAGAGTGTCACTTTGGGTTGGCACATTTAGCAAACTGTCATCAGAGTGTCACTTTGGGTCGGCGCATCTAGCAAACTGTCATCAGAGTGTCACTTTGGGTTGGCGCATTTAGCAAACTGTCACAAGAGTCACTTTGGGTCGGCACATCTAGCAAACTGTCATCAGAGTGTCACTTTGGTCGGTGCATTTAGCAAACTGTCATGAGTGTCATTTTGGGTCGGCGCAATTAGCAAACTGTCATCAGAGTGTCACTTTGGGCCGGCGCATCTAGCAAACTGTCATCAGAGTGTCATTTTGGGCCGGCGCATCTAGCAAACTGTCATCTGAGTGTCACTTTGGGTCGGCGCATTGTACTGCAATTTAGCCAACTGTCATTTATGCTGAGTAGTGTTAGAGGTGATTGACAGACTTAAGCTGGGAGGTGGTAGTTAGTTGCATGAAGAAGGGTTCAGTTTTTATTTGCACTGGAGTGCAGTTTGAGTAGAAATGTAAAATGAATCTTTTTTTATATATATAAATCTGATGCATTGCAGGTTTTTAGCATAGGAGCATGATTGAAAAAAAAATTGTGGTGGTTGATTAGTTGATTGCTCATGGTTTGTGGTATTGTTAACAATTAATGCTTTACCTTTTGGATCACTGATTTTTATTTTTAAAGGTTTAAATTTCTGTGTGAAAAAAAAAAAAAGTAAGTCGCACTACTAGCCCTTTTGTAGCAAAAATAACAATGTGCATTTTTATTAAGTAATTTTGATTCTCTCTGAAGAGAGAATACCTACATTTCATAAGATTTCTTCTACTTTTTTTGTTTTGTTTGTTTGTTTGTTTTTTTTTGTTTGTTTCTGCTTTTTGTAATCAGAAACTGGACTTTACAGAAAAGTGACAAATTTTCTTTTGACTTCCAGGATTTTAAAAGACAAGTCTTTGCTGGAAAATGACAATTTGACTTCCAGGATTTTAAAAGACTAATCTTGACTGGAAAGTGACAAATTTTTTCTTGACTTCCAGGATTTTAAGAGACTAGTCTTTACTGGAAAGTGACAAATTTTCTCTTGACTTTCAGGATTTTAAGAGACTAGTCTTCACTGGAAAGTGACAAGTTTTCTCTTGACTTTCAGGATTTTAAGAGACTAGTCTTCACTGGAAAGTGACAAGTTTTCTCTTGACTTTCAGGATTTTAAAAGACTAGTCTTTACTGGAAAGTGACAAATTTTCTCCTGACTTTCAGGATTTGAAGACACTAGTCTTTACTGGAAAGTGACAAATTTTCTCTTGACTTCCAGGATTTTAAGAGACTAGTCTTCACTGGAAAGTGACAAATTCTCTCTTGACTTTCAGGATTTGAAGACACTAGTCTTTACTGGAAAGTGACAAATCAAATGCTTCTTACTTTCAGGATTTCTTTTTTTCTTTTTCTTTTTTGTTAAAGAAACTGATCTCACTGGAAGTGATAAATGAACTTCTGCGCTTAATCAAGTTAAAGAAAAAAGGCTTTCTGACTAGATAATTACAGGAATTTTTTTCTTTTTATCATATTTGTTTTGCTTTTCTTTTTTTTTTCTTTTTTTTTACAAAGCATCAGATGACACACACACACATTTAGTGAACATGCCTTGATTGTCAACTCACATCTGTTTTAAACCATCAGATGAAGGCAGGTTTTGGAGGGATTTTTTTTGTTTTCCCAACATTTCTTGGTGAAATTACTCCCATAATGCTTATTCCGGCCGTCGCACACAAGCCACACCCAGATTCATCCTATTGCTGCCTCTGCACCAGCAGTTCAGAGGGAGCAACCAGTTTATGAGGTCATCACAGAGAAAACCAGCACTGCTGCCTGCTCACTTTAGTAGAGTTCAGTGGTGCCTGTTCTGATGCAGCACAAGCAAGGCAACACCTACTAAGCTCCCAACTGATGACAATAGCTGCTTAATCAAGGAGTCGGTGGGAGTGAGCATCACCCTGCAAACAGATGCCCATGTCCATTCATCACTACTTGCCCCCGTGATCTTGCCCATACACAAGCCTTTGACAGGAATTCGTGGTAGGCCGGGACATGGAGAAGAATCTATGAGGCAGATCTTAACAAAAGCAGGTCATGAAAGGCTGTGGAATATGAAGTTTATTTTTTTCATTTTACATGCTGATTTCATCTCAAGTCTGCAGTCACTTTTGGCATTGTATCCTTTTTTCTTTCTAGTTGTTAACAGGTGTCATCCATTTGCCCAGTTTTAATGGAAAATGTTTACAGATTCAGTTGCCTAGGTGTGTATTGAACCATGGACATTTTCTTTCTTTTTTTTTTTTCTTTTCTTTTTACTGCTTCCGCATCTGGAGTGAGAGCAGGTCCATACTGTGTAGAGGCTTTCACGTAGTGTGTGGTTTACACTGGCAATAAAACAATTAACTTCTAATTACCTTTGTGTTTCTGCATTTCTTTTGTTCTGTTTGTGTGTGAGTTCCTACATGTACGAGTGTCCGTTTGCTTTCTGTCCCCAGTCTTCCGAGTCTCTCATGCACGTAGTTCAAAAACCATCCGTGCTTTCTACATCACACCTAAACTCATTCTGTCCTCGGCGGAAGCACTATTATTCTCGTACATGCTACAGGAAACTGTCGACGCCAGGCTGCCAACATAACCAGTAATCTCCCACAAGAGAAGACACTGTACAGGGGGATCACATAAAGTGGTGGTCAGTTGAACTGGTTTGGAGCTGATAACAACATCGGCTATGCACACTGCCCCGTCCATGTTGGACATCACAGCCATACAGCAATGGTGGCATGTGATCCTCCCCCAGACGTTGAAAATCGAATTTAGTTTCATGTCTTACTGCTAATCCAACTTCGCGGAGCCTTGTCGGGGCTGTTACCAGGTGGAAAACCATGGTCGCAATCGTCCAGCCATGAAACGGAAGGTTTTAGTGCGGTTTGCTTACAGCCCAGCCAACCTCACACAGCCTTTCCAAGACTGCCACAAAACAGGGGGGAAAACTCCTGTCTTGAAAAATATCGCCACCGATATGTTATCACAACATACCTATTTACAGTTAGATAGATCACATTTACGACATGCCAACTGAAGACTTCTCATCATCCTCCCTTAATTTTTCGCTGTTTTTTTTGTTTTTTTTTTTAAATGGTGTTTAAAAAAATGTAAAAAAAAAAAAAAAAATGAAACCAACAAGAGCAGGTGGTTGGGGGTGGTGGGGAGGGACTTCAATTACAAGTGCTAGCACAACCAAACTTGGCTGAAAAAAAAAGATATTGATAGGATTTGTCAAACCATCTTCTGCATGAAGATGACACTTTTCAATTCTGCAGATGTGTGATTACTGTTTTCTGTAATTTTTTCCATTATGAAACTTTATATTTTCTATTAAAAAAAAAATTGTACTCAATTACAATGACCGATTTATACATTGATGAAAGATCTGCTAAAGGATATTTCATGCTAACATTGCAACAAATATAAATTAATATTATATCATGCTATTTCTGTTAAGCAAAGGTGCAGAGATAAAAAAAAAAAAAAAAAAAAATGCTGTAATGGTCGAGCAATAAACCATCGCGTTACAAAACACAGAACACAGATTGGCCTCAAATAGAAAGGTAGGACTGAGTTTGTCATGTCAGGCCAATCAAGCAGGTAAAAAGGAACAAAATCAGCAGATTGAACAGCTTTATTGTTTTCGGATTATGATTTCCAAAATTATACAAACTGATTTGCTTTCCTGTACTCGGTCTAACAAAATCTTGTTACACTGATAAAAATGGGGGAAAAAAACCCCAAGGAAACAAACATAATGAATACATGAAATGAAATAAACCTCATATGCAACTTTATTCTCTCCTTGATTTTCAATCACCGTAGATCAAAGTTTTTGATGTGAAAATCATCACATCTAATGACCTGTTTTTGTTGTTGTTTTTTTTTGTAATTAATGGAATAACTTGCTGAAAACAAACCAAAACAAACGCATTCACAAAGGAAAAAAAGTTATCTGAGTAATGTTAATATTGTTGCATAGTTAATGCGAAAGAAATGTGAAAAACTCAAAGACTGCTGAGAGATTAACAAACTAGACAGAAATTAATGTTCAAAACAAGCCTACGCTGAACAATGGACTTGATGAAAGGAGAGGGCAGTCTCCGCAGCTCCGGCTGAAATGAGGTAACTTTAACTCACTGGCCCTTTTCACCCTACAAGCCCTTTTCACCCTCAAAAGAAACTTAAAAGCAAGCTACCGACAGCCTTTCCCTACACACACACTCACACACACACTCACACACACATACACTCACACACACATTACACACACGCACACACACACACACACACACACTCTCACACACACACTCGCACGCGCACACACACACACACTCACACACACACACACACACTCACACACACATACACTCACACACACATTACGCACACACACACACACACACACACACTCGCACACACTCACACACACATACACTCACACACACACACACACACACACTCACACGCATGCACATACACACACACACACCTGTCTCCTCTAATCTGTTCCATTCGTCGCACATGAGGAAAAGTTGGCAAACTCTTTTTTTCCCCCATTTTTTTTTTCCTTTCAACTTCCTGCATGTCATATCATTTCCTCAGAAGAACTGTCCTCCTCCCCCCCCCCCCCCCCCCCCCCCCCTGTGTTTCTATACCTGGTATGGTAAATATCACAGAAAAACGGAACTACACTCCTGTGATCCATTTCCATAGCTCACTTTGCACACTGTACTGATGACCTAAGTATCACTGTTCACCTGTGTGTGTGTGTGTGTGTGTGTGTGTGCGCGTGTGTGTGTATGTGCATGTGTATGTGTGTGTGTGTATGTGTGTGTGAGTGTGTGTGTGTGTGTGTACATGTGTGTGTCTTTGTGTGTGTGTGTGTGTTTAGCACTTTCAATGTTTTAAACCAAAGTTTTCCATTTTCAGCATGATACATCACAAGTTAATGGCAGTTGGTATGGTGGAGATGAAAGCGTTTCTTGAATCGTGCACACCATTTTCATTCAGTTCTTGCGAGAGAAGCACATTTCAAACAAACATTCTTATCCCTCCATCTTCCCATTCTTCCAGTCCCTCATACTGGCATTTTTCTCTTTCATGCTTTGCTTGCTGCAGTGACCCTTTCCACACAGTCATTGTGACAACGTGCAATGTTTCACAGACAGCATTGGGCTGGTCTGAGTGTAAAGGTCGAGTCTGTACAAAGCTCTGTAAACCACATTTGGAAAAAAAGCCTCTGTTTCGTTCAATGCCTGGTCCATATTTCACATGACATAAAAGAATTACAGACAGGAAATTAACAAAAAAAAATTGTTCATTTTTTTTTTTTTCAAACTTGCAGGAAAATCATGAAAATACAGTTAGGCATGCAAAAAATACAAAGAACTGCGACAAAAAGCACTGACTTTATCATAAATAGAAATAGGTCTGATTAAATATTGACAAAGTTTCTGTGAAAAGTAGGCAGAAATTTGTGTTTTAAGAGAAAAGAAATAGCTGAGTGTCTCAACTTCAGCTGCATCTTCTAATGTCAGCAACCATTCTCTCTTTGGGCCAATCGATAACGGCCATTCCTGTCTTAATGAAGCTTAATGTTCACCAAGACTGCCCACATGCTTTGCATAATAAAGCACAACTGAAGGCTGCTTGGCCTCGTGGGTACAACATTGTTCCTCAATCTAAGGACCCTGTGATCAATCCCCAACTTGATGTAACCAGACTAGTGACTTCACCTTTGGAGTCAACATCTCCGTAGACTCCAACCCTCTTCAAGACCTTTGGATGAGATTTTACACCATGTTCCTCTGTGTGTGTGTGTGTGTGTGTGTGTGTGTGTACCCTGCATTCCAATGAAATGAAACAGAAAAAACAAAATGACAACAACAACAACAAAACCTTTGCATGCACATCAAATCCCATTTCAATGGTCGTAGAACTGAAGGTCATCATGTGCCCTTTGGATGGATGAAAAGGAATGCACATTGGTGTCATATGTAGACAGCTTCCCTGAAGACAGACTGTAGCTACCCTAATGCTGGGATTAAAAATGGTAACATGCACAAAATCTTCCTCAAATATGAACCAAGGAGTTCCACTACTAAAGGAATGAAGATGATTTTTTTTTGGTGGTAAATTGACCACAATTCTGGAATGAAAACCCCACATCATTTTTTTCACAGAATGAAAAAATCCACAATTTTCAATTAACAGTGCTTATTAAATCTTCTTGAATTTTTCTGTCTAGAACCGATGCAAATTAAATACATTTACAGTTTGGCAACAGGCAGCCTGATTTCTTGCATGGAATAAAACTGCAAGAATGCATAATTAATGAGCTGATCAGAATCACTGTCCACAATGTTGAAGTGCACTGCCCTTGGAACCTCCGTGTCCTTCCAGAACTTCACCTTGATTCTCTGACCAGCAGACCCCTCCCCAACAAAACTAATGTCAGCCGACTTCAATGCCAGGGACTGGAGGATATGTCTGACCTCTGACCTACTTCCTGTTACCAATGCATCCCAGCAGTACTTCAAATACGTAGCCCAGTTAACATGTCCATAACCGTCTATTTCACTGCTGGTAATCTGCAAGTCAAATGATGTCACAGTCTCTGTGACAGGCAGATCCTGATGATGTTCTGCTTGCGACAGATCTTGGTACGGTCTCTCCTCTGTGGCTTGTCCATGACTGGACTTCTGGTGATGCCTCACTTCAGGTTCTTCTGAGCCATTTCCGTTATTTCTGGGCCCTGTCTGTTCAGGTGCCCTTTGAACGTTCACTCTCAGCTGTCGTCCAGGTGTAGAAAATCCACCAAACCTTTCCCTCCACCAATCGGGGAAAGGCGCTGGACGTCGAGTCTTGCTGTCCACATTGACACTCTGCAATGCACAGGAAGCCAGGGTCAAGTTGCTGGAGCGCAGCAACACATCCGTGTGTAAATTCATGGAGGATTTCCCAACGTAAACCAGCTCTTCCTCTAGCGTCAATGGAGTCTTGGTGAGGGTGATGTCATACATTTCCTTGGCAATGATCAGCTGGGCGGATCCCATGAAAATCCCATAGTCCATGTAGAGGTCTTGCACCATGAGAAATGGTTCACCCGGGTAGTTGGGCATACGGTTGAACGACAACGCTCGCCCACTTTCAATGAGGTTCAGTACGTGCCATGGTTTGACCACCACTGTTTGGACAAAGATGAGAGAGTGATTTGTCTCAATTATCGAAAGCAAACACACATAAATATAACTAAGTCATTCTAACTATCAAAAACAGACAAGAGTAATTAAAAATAAACAACACTGAAAATAAATTCCAAATGTCTATAATAAAAAAAAAAAAAAAAAGGAAAGAGGCAAAAATGATCCTTTTCTTTCAAAGATTATTGAAAGAATGCATTTTTTATAATTAAAATTTGCAAACACACATGCATTCACATTCACTCACACTGAACGTACACACATGCACATACACATGTACTTGCACACACACATGCACTAGCACTCGCTCGCTCACACGAACACACACACACACACATACACACAAATACAACAGGCACAAACACACACACACACACACACACACACACAGAGGCACACCCAGAGGCATACACAACAGACACATGTACACTAGCTCTTGAGTTCACATAAACACAAACTCTTGTTACACAAATCAAACAGCAAAGAAGGCAGAAACAGCACAGAAGGAAGATAACCAACTAAGGAATGAACAAAAGAAAGAACGAATAAATGAAAAAAGAAAGAAAAAGAAAAAATGAATACATGAAAAAAAGAGGGACAGATCAAATTGACCATTTGAACCAAACGCTTCATAAGGGAACCCCCAAGGCAGAATCAGCCGCATTTTCCCAGGAGAAAGCCATTCTCGTTTCACGCCAGCTGCTATCTGGTTAGCTATCCTGCAACATTCCACATCAGAAATGAATTCTATAACCTATGGTGAAACGCATGCATCAAACACACGAAAGCAGACCTGGAACTATTCGCACATGATTCATATCAGTCTGGTCCAACGAGATAAAAAGAGTCGAATGCCTTTTACAGGTAACTTCTTCCCCCCCCCCCTCCCCCCCAGGTATGTGTACTCACTTTGGTTGGATGTTTTTGTTTGTTTGTTTGTTTGCTTCTGTTTGTTTCTCTGATGCCTCTGGTGTGGGAGGGAGGGGAAAGGGATAGGGGCAGGTGGGGGTGGGTGGGTGGGTGGCAGGAATGGCAAAGAGGGACAGGGGGAACAGGGGGGAGGGAGGGGTGGAATAATAGAGGGTCAGGTGAGGGTGGTGGTGGTGGTGGTGGAAAGTGGATTGGGAGGATTTGTGGGGCTCAGACAAATGCGAAAGTTGGTCGACAGATTCAATGTTAAGTCTACACCACACCGAATGAACAGATGCTGGAAGACATGGACCACATCAAGCAGGGAAAGAAATCCCCCCCCCCCCCCCTCCCCAAACAAACAAACAAAAAATCTACTTGTCCTACCAAATTTCTACCTGCCCTCTCTTACTAAACAGACCATTATACATAACTATCAAAGCCGATTAAAATGCACCCTGCACACATACTTGAGACAGGGAAACAAAGGAAATAATCTCTTGTTCCTGCATTGAGGAAACGCAATGCCTGCACACGTCTGACACATTTTACATAGGACAAATCTTGACTGGGTGAGATGACTCTTTACTGGCACTCCTCTCTGAGAAAAACTGCTGGAGGTGGCGAATGTGTGCAAGTGAAATAGAGAAGGAAAGTACCATTGGCTTGCACTGAATAGAGGCCCACTCAATCACCCTTTCCCTGACAGTCAAAAACTGGTTGCTCTCTCCACGTATCTGCCATAAAGTTAAGTTGTCCTGCACTTTCAGATGGACAAGTCGTTCAAGCCCTGTCAAGTATCTATGGTCCATTCTATACACACACACACACACACACACACACACACACAAAGTTCTGGTGTTTTATTTTTAAGTGCATTAGATAACTAAGTATTTGAGGGGTGTGCGTGTGTGTGCACTTGCATGTTGTGTGTGTGTGTTGTGTGTGTGTGTGTGTGTGTGTGTGTGTGTGTGTGTGTGCGTGTGTGTGTGTGTGTTGCTGTTGTTTTGTTTTATGTCTTTTCCACATTATGTGATATTAGACGGGGAAAAAAAAAATCGGGGCCGGGGAAAAAAGGTTAACACAACGAGTCAAAAGAATTAACTTATCTACAACCTATAACACAAAAATAGAAAATCCACTTAATGAAAGATAAAAAGAAAAAAACAAACATATAACTCTTCTGTCTCATCTCACCACTGACTGTTATCTATGATAAGTATTTGCCAACTGGACTTTTAGCTAAGTGCAGAAAGAAAAGATATGTTTCACTTGCTGACAGGAGAACATTTTGAATAGGCTGTACAGACATATTTGGAATGAATTTTTTTCAGTGTGTGTGTGTGTGTGTGTGATGGGGGGAGGGGTTGGCAAGTCTTTGCCTCTACAACATTGTCTGCACATAAACAAGGATTAAGTTGCATGTGTGCAAGTCTACGGTGAGAGGGAGGGAAACGGGCTGAATTGGATCATTTGATACCTCTCTGGCAACACCTTATCAGAGAAACTAGAACATAGAATAATGAGGAAACGTTGTGGTCACTGAGAGAGTTGCTGACAGACGACATTAGGTTTGTGCAATAGTACTGCGCACTGAATTAAGTGTGTGAATATCAAGACATGATCAGTTGAACCCCCCCCCCCCCCCCCCCCCTTTCCAAACAAGGAACCGTCAGAATCTTTTCCGTCATTGAACGCAACATTACATCCCGCATCCCCCCCCCCCCCCCCCCCCCAACTCCGACACACACACTCACACATACACGCGCGCGCGCACACATAAACACACACACGCAAGGAAACATTCGCACACAACCTCCCCCGCCCCCTTTCCTGCTGATTTTTCTAATGCCGTAGATATTTGTATGCATGAAAAAAACTGACAGCTAAGAGGATGAACGGGGAAGGGACGGTGATGGTGGCTCTAAAATAGCACTCTGCCAACGTAATACTCGACCTACTTAACAAACATCGTCATTTCTTGTGCATGTCATAGGATACACTTCGGCGTCCTGCCCGGAAGTTCGCGGAGGAGAACAAAATTCGAAACATCGCAGTAATCTCCCATCATCCCTAGTTTCTTTTTCGATATTGTAATCTATAGTTGAACGTTTGGATTCATATACTTTGTATACATACTACATTAAGCACCAAGAATAACTATTTTTTGTTGTTGTTGATAAATCAACCGAATCTAAGAGTTTACAGGTGCTGTGTGCAAAATCGTCAACAAATCAGTAGCCATTCTGTAATAACTATTACTCACAATAACTGTCTGTAATGCATATACACCACATCGTACCTGGGCTTCAATATGAGTGTCTTGCATTTTCACATCTCTTGCACCAAACGTAGGACAACAGCACGTCCCAAAAATGTGTCAGGTTTAGGTTGTAGTTCGAATTCGATTCATCAGTGTTGGCCAACATTTTTTTTTTTTTGGTTGTTTGTTGCTAATAGTAACCAGAATCGCTGCAGTAAATACAAACTGTCATCCTAGTTGGTTACTCTTTTGTCGCTGGGCTGAGGACAATATTGTTGCTCCATTGTCAATATTCTTCAATTCACAGATAGAGAGGGTGAAGAATCGGTATGTCCCAAGATGTAGATGGGACGGCATCACAATCTTCACATTTTGCCACTTGGAGTACCATTGCATACATTGAAGGCATATGTCCCATCATGTTGATCGAATTGACTTTGTGTGTGTCTGCTGTTCTCGAGGCTGTTCACACTTAACTAAACTTCAGAGATGTCAGTGTCAAAATGTCAAGGTTGAAACAGACAGATAGTGGTTCTCTTGTGGCAAAGACTACAAACAGGTAGATGGCGGGCCAACTCGCTGAACAATGTACAAGATGATGGTATGCGTGCTCAATTAGAGAAAAGCCTAGCTAATTGAATAATTTTCTCGCTAAGAAGTATTGGACTCAAAGAAAGGTGAATAGAGGAAAGGTAAAGCGAAAGGCAAAGTTAAAGGTAAAGCTGGTTGCGAGGTCTTCTGTGAGCCCTCACGGTCTTCAGAACTCCAGCATAGATGAAGGTGGAGGTGGTGGAGGCGAAATACTGATCCCTCCCTTTTTATATTTTAGGATTAAAAAAAAATAATAATAATAATAATAAAGAAAAAATAAAGGCCTGGGTGGGAAAGGGAAGCGAGATATAGATCCGTCTCCGTCTGCATCTCTGGTGTCTTGCTTTACTCTCCCACTACTTGCGTTTATTTGAATCCCATGTTCACACATGCAGGTAACTGTAACCACTACTGGGCAAGAGAAGTGATCGATTGGCTGGGCTGCCTTCTACGGTAAGCGAACGCCGGCCGGCTTCTTGTGTTAGTGTCCACTGGTCAGCAAAGCTGGCCTACTGCCAGCACAAAGCCTTGCCACCATGTGTGTGCTTTAAACTCGATGGTTCGACATCGGCGATCAGTCAGCCAGCTCCAGCGCTGGTGACCTACTCCTTTTTGAGGAACCAGCCTTTTAGGAAGAAGAAGAAGAAGAAGACAGTTGCCACAGAGCCAGTCAATTTAACAGGAAGAGGCAAATGCCTTCAGTGTGCGCAAGGGAACTCCAATCGACAAAAAAGGGAAGAGTTACTGACCCTGTCCTTTCTACATCTTTGTTCAGGTACAGTCACGGTATTGTTTTAGTCTATTTGGTCTGATTCGTGTTTGTGCATCGTTCGTTTGTCTGTTTGTTTGTTTGTTTCCAGCTCGTGTGACTATTCTTTTATCTGTGTAGTTGTAAATCATAAGATCGTGCTGGAAAAAAAATACCAAGGACGCTCTATCATGAGAACTGAGTCAGTAGAATGCCACTTGATTTCAAAACTATATCAGCTGCAGATGATAAATACTTCAGACTGCAATGGAAAATCCATCTTGGGGAGAAAAAGGCTATGCGGATAAAAACGACAAGTTTACACGGGCATAAGTTATGATGTGCATGCGGAAGAGCTGGCAATATGACAGGGCATTTTTAGCTGTTCGCATGTTTTCCATCACGATATCGAAAGTGAAACTAATGGTAATGGGCGATAACTACAATCCGTAGTTTTGGTCTCCCCTGATCAACTTCCGGGGCAAAGCTCGAGAGGATTCGCAATCAGTTTGCATTGTTTTAAACGTACTTCAGTGGAAGAAATGGCATTGTTTGCTCAGTAGGTTCAGTAATTTTATGTCGACAGTTTAGGATTTATTTTCTTGAATGCTAGATCAGAGTCTCGAATCTCAATTACATCAACAAGGAGAATACAATCAGCTGACGGACTAAAACGCAGCTCCGTGGGCTTCGTAGGGGTTTCAATTTTATCAAGGAAGCGTCACTGCAGACGGTCTAGTCCGTGTAGCTACACCACATCTGCTAAGTTTCAAGACCACTCTGTGCGAGATTTACAGCTGATGGGTAAATGTATTAATGACGAAGAGAAAGGATTTAAGACGAGGTTCCCTCGGATACATGAAAGCGTTAATCTTGGTCAGACCAAGAGTACCTTAGTCATATTGTCTGCGTCACTGTTATTATACATGTGTGTTTTTGTGTGCGGGGGTGAGTGGGTGGGTGGGTATGGGCCCATGGGTGTGTACCAGTGTATGCTGTGTGTCTGTATGTGTGCATGTGTAGAAGTATGTGTTGGAGAAAAAGAAACACCCGAAGGTGCTGGGGAGGACCCAGAGAAGCACTGTCTTCACCTGCCTTTAGAGCAGTCCTGTACCACCCTTGGAGGCCTGCGCTGTGTTGACGATGGGTACAGGCACGCGCAGGACACTCCATTAAGATATCAAGGGACATAACTGCTCCTGAACAGAGGTAAATCAGACCACAGGATGCAGCTCATAACAGCCTTAAAGTAGCATCCCCATGGGTGTACCAGCCTGTATTTCGCGATCATCAGGGACCCGTACAAGAAACAGGAAATCGACAAGCTGTAGCGTACACAGCGAATGGCAGTACGCTTCATCGCAAAAGATTACAAATCTAGAAAACCTGGCTTTGTAACGGGCCCCCTGAGGAAACATGAGCTCCCTACCCTTCAGGAACGACACGAGAGCCTGCGGCTGACCTTCTTTTACAGGGTGGTTGAGGGGCTGTTGCCAGCAATACCTCCTGAGCAGTTCCTTGTGCCTCAACAACCTGACCGACGCATCCGCCATCCGCCAAGAAGAGCAGACTTTGTAGTAAAAAATCCAGTGGAGAGCAACACACGCAACAACGACAGGTGCTACAAAGTTCCAAACTGCAGCACAGAGCAGTATAAACAATCATTCTTCCCAAGAACTATTATCAGGTGGAACCAACTAGACAATAGTATTGTGCACTCAAATAATACTGAGGCCTTCAAGCAGGCGGTGGCCAAAGTCCAATGCCACTAACTTTTTCACTGCGCACCCCACCTGTTGCGTCGACGCCAGATTCCTGGATGTAGCAACGAAATATAACAGATACAGATACAGATGTGTTTGTGATCATTGGGCTTGTAAGTTCCTATATGCATGAATGTGGGCACACACACACACACACACACACACACACACACACACCACACACACGAACAGCCATTACATGTGGACTTACATACACAGGTGTGTGTTGAAAAATTCAGAAGTGGGGGAAAAAACAAGTACAGGTTAACAATTGGTCCGTCATTACATTAATGATTTCGCAAAGATTCAAAAAGAAAAAAAAAAAAAAAGGGGGGGGGGGGGATGTAAAAAAAAAAGGGAATGAAAATTCATGGCATTAGAATATGAATATAAACACCTTCACTAGTAGCATATGTGGATCATCGTAATCTGTCTTGAAAACAGAACCATTCATATTGCCTGTTCAGAGGCCTTTCATCCACTGATTCAGGCTCATCAGTGAGACATGGCAGATAGCGTCTGTGCTCCCTTGGCATCAAATTGGTACGTACCACAGTTGATAATTCTGTGGTATTCTCACCACCAAGGGTTCAAAACAACGGCACCCCAAAGCAAACAGTGAAGAGATGAAACGGGAAAGGATGTGACTTTATCTAGTTAACTCTTTTGCATTTGTTTCAGTGTATCGTGAATTGAGACAGAGGATCAGGTTCTGCTTTGGTTAAAAGTGTATTAGTCCGTTGGATTTAATAGCATCTGTTAAAACATCAGCAGCAGGAGCAGAAATTTTGGCAATGTTACATGGAAAGTTCCCTTGTGTGGTGCCGTCCATCCTTGGGGAACTTGCCCTCATGATGTGCCAATAACAGAATTTCACTTTGTTGCAGGTGAATGTTGCAAGTGTGCTGATGCAACTGAGGATTATCTTGTATCTTGAGCGTTTCAAAATGTTCCAATGAAATTTCCAAAATTGTTCTTGAAAACAGTTCAAAGGGGTTTCTTTCTCTGAGTATCACCTGTAAATTTGAAAAAAGAGAAATTCTGTGTAAAGGTCATCTCTTTGATAACCAAATTGATATGAAAATGAGTGCGCTGCTATACTTTTGTGTCTTTTAGGCATACTCTCAGAAGTCCAGTTGTCATGGAGTTCATTTCATTGATTGTCACAGGGTAGCAGCACAAATTTCAGCCGGAGTGAAACGGGAGTGGATCTCTCCTGGGAAAATTCGGCTGATTCTGCCTTGGGGATTTCCTTATGAGGCGTTTGGTTCAAATGGTCAGTTTAATTTTTGATGATTTTTGTTATGTATTTTTTTTCTTTCTTTCATTTCTTCTTTCGCTTATTTGTTTATTCTTTTCCTTCTTTTGAGTTTTATAAGTGTTAACATGAGATCATATTTTGTGTGAGGCATGCTTTTTGAGTGTGTGTGTGTGCGCTCGCGCATGTGTGTGTGTGTGTGTGTGTGTGCGTATGCGCACTTACAGTACACGCATGTTTATGTGCACTAACACAAGACAAATGGTGAAATTTTTAAGAATACTTATTATGATCCTATTTGACAATGCAGAGGCAGACAAAAAAAAACAAAAAAAAAAACGCTTACCCTGTGAAATTGGAATACAGTGCTCTGGATTATCTCAATTTCAAGGCCATCTTCATTGATTTTGATATGATTTCTTTTTTCTCTCTCATCTTCTTTGTCTCATTAGTGGCGTCAGTCCTCTGCCCTTCATTCTGGCTTCCCTGAATGCAGCCACATTCAGTTATGTTCTGTTACGCTCCTTGTATTGCAGTCCGTAGCGAGCAATCAGTGTGAAACTTGTGTCAAAGGTTGATGACTGCAGTGTGACGAGAGATGTGAGTGGTAGGTGGGTCCTCTAGGGGAAGGACTTGGAATAATTTCTCGATGAGAATTATCTTAACATTTCACCTACACCCTCTCTCTTACTAGTGGTGGAAGGAGCAACTTGCTGGTACTAGTCATCAAAGAAATCTTTATTTTTGTTCCGGGTCTTGGTAAAATACTGAAGAGTGGCTCTGAGATAATTTTCTTTAGGCCTGTACTCTTAGAAGTACTTGTAGCTCCGAGAGACAGAATTGAAGAGAGAAGTTCAAACATTCAACATTTGATTGAACAACAGAGAACTGACACAAATCAAGTGCAGTTTCACACATCAACTTTACTTGCTTTTACATAGGTAAGTATTTACATGTCACTTCAGTAGGCTAGATTTTAGTGCTCATTGAACCACAACAATGAGGGGCCCTTCCTCACTCCTACTTTACTTGCTTGCACTCTGTGCAGCAGCTTAAGTTGGCATACAGTGGGCCTGTCTAAGTTACACTGAATGCATACTTTTAATACACATCCATTTCGCTTGCGTACACCCAGTGCAGTAGCCAAACTGGTACTCATAGACAGGTTCTCACTGTTTCATCACAAAGTGAGGGTAAGGGTCTGATGGGTTTGAGTCCAGGTGGTTAGCTAACTTAGCTTATATCGGAGAGGATAGTTGATCTCTCCTGTGGCTGGTGACTGCTCCTCCCTGGTAGATCTGTTGTCTGGTGTCACCCCGGTTTACAGTGAAGCCGTGGTGTCTGGCGTTCCCCCGGCTTTTGGCGTAGTCCCAGAGTAGGGTTCAGCTATACTGTGTAGCGTGACCAGGATCCTAGTTCTGCGATAAAGAGAACTTGGTCTGTAGGTGAGAATCTGATGGCTGGTTTGTCAAGTGCACACATTTACCCTTTGTTTCTATCTTTCAGAATAGGAGTGAGACTCAGCCAGCAAAGTTTTCTCTATGGTAGAGTTTCTGCTATAACTATTAATCTCCACTTTTGTTTAAAGGCTCAAGTTAAGCTTACAAAAGGGTAGGAGACAGTAATACAATGTTACACAGTTTCAATCAAACAACTCTTCCATGTTTCTTATGAATAAAATCACATTGACTTGGGCTACACTTAGCCCAAGTACACATGTGGTGTAGACTTAAAGTCAAACACTACAAATCATTCCAACAATCACCAGTATTTATAAATCAGCTTAGCAGTTTTTAACCTAGCACAGGCATACTGTCTTCCTGATCAAAATTAATCATTGAATTATTATCTTAACAGACAGAATTGCATACTGGCAAAAGTCAGGGTGCACACAAAGAATAGTGGTCAGATTGTTAACAAAGAATCATAACCACTGAGAGAGAGAGCTTTTACCATATGATGGCAAGCAAACTACTACACAGAATAATCATTCATCAGTTTGATAAATGTCACCAAGTATTTGTACAAAGTTATCATGTTAACCCACACAGCATACAAAAAATCAATACATAGATTCGAAAATGTATAACAGAGTTCCAACTCACTTTTCCTGGGAATGAACCAGTGAATGACTTGAGACCAAGGAGGGTACCAGGAATTTACCAGGCCTTCTGTAGTCGTCCCTTTGTCTTCCACTGTTCTCATCTACAGGCAGTCTTGAGGGGTCAGTGAAGTTGCGACCCTATGTGTCTGGTATATGTATTCTAAACTGCCAAATCAGGTTTTTGATCTGGCTGACAAGATGTCGGTCACACACCAGGGGTGAGAGGGGGACGGATCTAGTCTTATCACCATTCGCCTCGGAAATTGTTTGAACCTAATCGGCACAGCTCATTGAGATCGGCGATCGGTTAATTTATGCGTCCGTATAGACGAATGCTAATGTAGACCGTCGCGGGGAAAACACAGTGACATAGGTTACCAAAGGTGCACGGTACACATGCAAGAAAGGGGGGGGGGGGGGGGGGGGGGGGGGGGGCGGTGGGTGGGAGCGCGGGAACATGCCTTTGTGTCAGTGGATAGGAAAGGGGGGGTGTGTGTGTGTGAAGATAGCACCGGGAAGAGGGGGGGAGGGGGGGGGGGTGAGACGGGCCATTGTTACAATGCAATGTAAATTTTTCTGCGTAGTGTCGCCCAGGGGTGGGGAAGGAGGGTTCAGAAGGGAAGGGAGGTAGGCCTATAGGAATGACTGAGATTGCGGCATGACGTAATTTTCTCTTGCAACAGATAGCGAGGTTGTGCGGCTCACGCTGTTCTAAGAGAGAGAAAGGGGAAGGGGGGGGGGGGGGGGGGGTTGAGAGGGGAGAGTGGGCATAGATTTGAAATCTATTCTTTGGTTTGGGGTTTGAGTGGGACCGATCGGATGGTTTTGTCAAGCGTTTCGTTACATGCAGGCAGAAGTTAAAATGTGGAAATGAGTGTGGAAGCACTGACCCACCAAATGAATGTAACAAAACATAAAGTAATGAACTTTGATGTATTGATCTTCTTCAGGCATGAGAAGCAAACTAACGACAGAAATAAAGGGAAAAAAGTTCAGGTTAAAAAGCTCCTTTTTTTTTTTTTTCGTTGTTCTCCAACTTCCAATTTTTCCTCCTTTTGTCAGGTGGGGCCTTCCCACCGTCTCTCTGAGTCTCTCTCTCTCTCTCTCTCTCTTTTTTTTTTAAATAAAAATTAACTCATGCTCACATCAAATACATAAAATGCACTAATAAATGTTGATGTTTGTCTCACTGGTTTGAAGCATACATCACAGTATGGGGAAAAAAAAACTAATGTTAATTTGTATTAATTTGATACCTTGATCTCATTGTGTGTGTGTGTGTGTGTGTGTGTGTGTGTGTGTGTGTGTGTGTGTGTGTGTGATTTATATGCATTCCATGACTTCACTTTTTAGTGAATTAGTCCTTTGTTTGATTACCTGCACCTCCAATTTCCTTTCTCTTTATTATTTTTGATTGTATATATTTATCCCCCCCCCCCCCCCCTCCACTTCTTTTTCTTATCCATCTGTGTGTGTGTGCAGGTAGGCGCATCCATGCCCATGCAAAAATTTAATGATTTAGAAATGCATTCTGCTGAAGTTTTTTGTGGAAGAAAAGAACAATTAGCATTGTATAACATATAATTCATTGTATGTGAGTGTGTAATGGAGCCTGATAGATGTGTACATCGTTATTCTGAGTACAGTGTGATTATGTGGAAATGAGTATAACACTTAAGTTTCTTAACTTTTATCTGTCTGTGCTGTCACACACTGTATCTCCCTACAACAAGAGACTAACAAAGTGTCTTGTGTTGTATGTGTTATATTCTGTGTCATGCCACCACGCCATGTATATTCATGTAACAAGAGCCTAATAAAGTGTCTTGTGGCATATGTGTTATATTCTGTGTCATGCCACCACACCATGTATCTCCATATAACAAAAGACTAATAATATATTAATGTGTACTATGTCTTCTGTGTTATATTCTGTGCCATGTTAAACTTTTGCAAGCTGGTTTCATCATATAAAATTTTCAAATCGGGGTGAAAATACCCTCTACAAATTAAAAACAAAGAGTGGAACAACCCTTTAAGCCTTAATGAACTAGGAGCACAGCTACCAAGCGTACCCTTTTTTTTTTTTTTTCAGTGGCATTGCATCTACAATGCTCATTCTGACCCCCCCTCCCCCCCCCCTCCCCACAGCCTGGTCCAGCCCACCGCCGCCCCGGCACCAGCAATCCGTAGGGAGTAGTCAGTGTCAAGAGGCAACCCACCCGGTGGAGACACTGCACTGCTGCTGAGTTGCTTCGGTGGTGTTCAGTTTTGCCTGCTCTAATCCAATATACCCAGGACACCATCTACTAAGCCCCCTACTGACGACAATAATTAATTGCTTGGTCATGCAAAACCAGCGTGACTGAGCTCTTCCTCTGGAGGGCGCCACCCACGTCCATCCAATGACAGCCCCCATGAATTTGCAGGTACCGGTGACCCTGACAGAATCAAACCAAGGCCATAGACATGGAGAGGACATCAAAACTGAGGTTGTTATGAGAACAAGGCATAGAGGGCCTCAGAACCTGAGACTTTTTAAATACTTATTGATGAGAATATGGATGATGAAGATGATACTACGGATTTCCATTCCAGTCTGAGACTGCATGACAGGTCTGTACTTTACTTTACGCTAACTTTCATGATATATCCTGGCATCAGCCTGGCCAGAAAGATACAGACTCCTGCAGTGTTGGTGAGGAAATTTGTGCAACACTCGCAGAGACTGGATGAAACCTGTTTGTGTAGCCCCAGTCTTCCCAACTGAGCCCGTTGCAAATTCAACTCTGGGTAGGAGCGCGACAGGGCAGAACAATCCCACATGGCTCTGATGGAAATCGAACCTACGACCTCCCAGTCAGGAGTCCGTGACACTAACCACTTTGCCACAGTGGCTGGTAAGCGTGCCCTTTCTTCTTACTCCCTTGCCACAGCCATCACTATGGTGGTGTGTCCGCCGCCTAGTCTTGCTGGCACTGACACATCATTGGGGGACGTAGTGGCTGATAATAATGGAACAGGATCCATTGTAGTGACAGACGCTCACCTGTGCTGAACTCAGTCAACAGCTCACACATCCTGCTGGCATTGGTTCCCAGTGTTTGCACGCTGAGGGGCTCGCTATAACTTTGGCTCAGTGGTCAGAGCACAGTCGTACCTCGATTGGGTATCTTCTTACTGCCTTGGCTACCAAAATCCAGACAGACAGAACTGACCGCCTCTGTTTGCAAGAGTCTGACATTGCAGCCCATTAACCAAACAGGGAACAGGAGAAAAGCTCCTCATATTTTAGCCACTTAACTTTTTCTTTCATTCATGAACAACTTCTTTTTAACAGTTATTTTGCCATATGTTTTCAGATGCTCGTACCTTTTGTTGACTTTTTAAAAGGGTTTGCAGAGAACTTTGTCATATTTATGCGTCTGCTTTTAATCTTGGACACAAATTACTCTCTAAGCAACATGTCTTTTGTCCAAGCAGTGGTGGTCAAACCATGGCACATAATGAGCCTTGTTGAAAGTGGGCGAGCGTTGTCGTTCAGCCGTATGCCCAACTACCCTGGTGACCCATTCCTTAGGCTGGAAGATCTCCATGCGGACAACGGGATTTTCATTGGATCCACCAGGTTGAACATTGCAAAGGAGATGTATGACATCTCTCTCCCCAAGGCTCCTCTGACGCTGGAGCAAGAGCTGGTTTACGTTGGAAAATCCTCCATGAATTTACAAACGGATGTGGTGCTGCCATCCCAAGACTTAACCCTGGCTTCCTGTGAGGTGCAGTGTGTGGTTGTGGACCGCAAGACCAGACGTCCAGCACCTTTCCCCGACTGGTGGAGGGAAAGGTTTGGTGGATTTTCTACACCTGGACGACAGCTGAAAGTGAACGTTCAAAGGGCACCTGAACAGACAGGGCCCAGAAATAACGGAAATGGCTCAGAAGAACCTGAAGTGAGGCATCACCAGAAGTCCAGTCATGGACAAGCCACAGAGGAGAGACCGTACCAAGATTTGGCACAAACAGAACATCATCAGGATCTGCCTGTCACAGAGACTGTGACATCATTTGACTTGCAGATTACCAGCAGTGAAATAGACAGTAATGGACATGTTAACTGGGCTACGTATTTGAAGTACTGCTGGGATGCATTGGTGACAGGAAGTAGGTCAGAGGTCAGACACATCCAGTCCCTGGCATTGAAGTCGGCTGACATTAGTTTCGTCAGGGAGGGGTCTGCTGGTCAGAGAATCAAGGTGAAGTTCTGGAAGGACAGGGCGGTTCCAAGGGCAGTGCACTTCAACATCGTGGACAGTGATTCTGATCAGCTCATTAATTATGCATTCTTGCAGTTTTATTCCATGCATGAAATTAGACTGCCAGTAACCAAGCTGTGAATGTTGACTTTGCAGGGTTTCCATTCAGATAAATTCCATGGGTGTTCTTACCTGGTGGTAGAAAAACCACTTAAGAGTTATCCTCCAAATGAAATTTTGTTAGGCTTTCACACTGAAACAATGGTCATTCCTTTACTGAGGTTCCAAGGAGATCTGTGTGGGTGTGACCGTTTTGACCCCACGTTTAGGGAGGCCACATTCCGCCTTGAGGGGAAATATCTTGACATGACCTCAGAGCGCATTCATTTTTTCATTCATCCCATAGTCCCTCACACATGAAGGCCTACCGTTCTACATAACTGGAACAGAATGTAATGTGCATGCAAGGTTTTTTGTTTTTTAATGCTAATATTTACAGATAAGACCTTGGTTTAACACCTTATGCATCTGCACAGATGCTGAATCCAAACAGAAAGTCACTCACTTGGCTGTATCCAACTGAGGATTGAAAGCAGGTGTCTTGGATCAGGGAACAATGTTGTACCCGCTAGGCCAACCAGCCTCCAGTTATGCTTAAGTCTGCAAAGCCCAGAGATTATCGTAACCAACTTTATGCTGAATCAAGACAAAGTAGCCCCTATGTTCACATCGATTGGCTGAATTAGGTAATGGTTCCTGATATTGACAGGTATAGCATTGTTTTCTTTGTGGTCACATGCGGAGGGGTTTGCTTTAACTTTGGCTCAGTGGTCAGTCCACTGGTATCCATTGTACCTCAGTAATTTGTCTTTTTACTGCCATGATAAGCAAAATAAGGCAAAAGAGAGCTAGTAACAGCAATTGTTTGCTATCGCTAGTGAATTAACCAGAGAATGAAAGTAAATATGAAACGAGGCAGGGACCAGTAAACAGTAAATAATAAACAAGTAGGGTAACTTTTGCTTCCACCATAAGACAAATACAGGCCCATAACTCCAAAGGAATTCCTTTAGAGTTATGGGCCTGTATTTGTTTCATCATGGGAGCAAAAGTTACTCTACTTGTTTAGTACAAACACAGAATGTGAGAAAATTCCTCATATATTTGCAACTAACGCTTTGCTTTTATATTATAATCGTGAACATTTTCTTTTTGCAATAGTTATTTTGTCGTATGTTTTTAGTTATTCACAGCTTTTGTTGACTTTTTGAAAGGGTTTGTGGAGGACTTTGTCATATTTATATGTCTGCTTTTAATCTTGAACACAAATTACTCTCTAAGCAACATGTCTCTTGTCCAAGCAGTGGTGGTCAAACCATGGCACATAATGAGCCTTGTTGAAAGTGGGCGAGCGTCGTCGTTCAACCGTATGCCCAACTACCCTGGTGACCCATTCCTTAGGATGGAAGACCTCTATGCGGACAACGGGATTTTCATTGGATCCACCAGTTGAACATTGCAAAGGAGATGTATGACATCTCTGTCCCCAAGGCTCCACTGACGCTGGAGCAAGAGCTGGTTTACGTTGGAAAATCCTCCATGAATTTACATACGGATGTGGTGCTGCCATCCCAAGACTTAACCCTGGCTTCCTGTGAGGTGCAGTGTGTGATTGTGGACCGCAAGACCCGACATCCAGCACCTTTCCCCGACTGGTGGAGGGAAAGGTTTGGTGGATTTTCTACACCTGGACGACAGCTGAAAGTGAACGTTCAAAGGGCACCTGAACAGACAGGGCCCAGAAATAACGGAAATGTCTCAGAAGAGCCTGAAGTGAGGCATCACCAGAAGTCCAGTCATGGACAAGCCACAGGGAGAGACCGTACCAAGATCTGTCGCAAGCAGAACATCATCAAGATCTACCTGTCACAGAGACTGTAACATCATTTAACTTGCAGATTACCAACAGTGAAATAAACGGTTATGGACATGTTAACTCGACATTGTTTTTGAAGTACTGCTGGGATGCATTGGTGACAGGAAGTAGGTCAGAGGTCAGACACATCCAGTCCCTGGCATTGAAGTCGGCTGACATTAGTTTCGTCAGGGAGGGGTCTGCTGGTCAGAGAATCAGGGTGAAGTTCTGGAAGGACAGGGTGGTTCCAAGGGCAGTGCACTTCAACATCGTGGACAGTGATTCTAATCAGCTCATTAATTATGCATTCATGCAGTTTTATTCCATGCCTGAAATTAGGCTGCCAGTAGCCAAGCTGTGAATGTTGACTTTTCAGAGTTTCCATTCAGATAAATTCCATGGATATTTGTACCTGCTGCTAGGGGTAAAAAAAAATGTTATCCTGCAAAATAGAATTTTTTGGAGGTTTCACAGTGAAACAGTTGTCTTTCCCTTGAGAGAGAAAAGAAAATTGTTCTTCTTTGTTCCTGGACTAGAAGTGTGAGATTACAAGGACTGAAGGAGATCGATGCAAATGAGATCCTGAATCCCACCCACCACCAAGATGGCCACATTCTGTCTTCACAGAGAAGGTCTAAAGAGGACCCTAAAATGCATTCTTTTTCATCCATCCCATGGTCCCTCACACCTGATGGTCCACCATTCTTCATAAGTGAAGTGGAAGCTAATGTCTGTGCAAGATTTTATTTGTTGTTTTTAAATGCATATGTTTACAAAGAAGACTTTGGGATAATGCCTTATCCAAAGCAGAGTCTGCAAAGACGCTGAATCCTAAGAGGAAGTACCTGGCTGTATCAAGCCGGGAATTGAACCCACGTTCCTTGGATTAGGGACCAAATCTTGTACCCACCAGGCTAACCAGCCACCAGTTGTGTTTAAATATGCAGAGCCCGGAGAGCGTCACTACCAAAATTATGCTTAATCAAGGCAAAGGTAGACCTCATGCTTACACCAGCAGGACATTGAAAGGTACTGCTAAAGTCAAAACTTGCTGCCATATTTTCTTTTTTTTTTCCTCTGTTTTGAAGTAGTCAGTTCACCATCCACTGAAAGCTGTTGATCTAACCAGACCCATACTCTGCATCATGAATTCAGCGCTTCCCATCCACCCACCCCCTACATTCTTAGCATCCCCCCCTCCCCCCCCCCCCCCCCCACCCCCCACATCCTTTCATATTTTTACAAGTGATTTTTATTCTTAGAATTCATTTTCTGATATACCCGTATATTCAGATCAGGTTAGACACTGCACTGGCCAGTATGTGAACAGAGCCTTTTTCCTGCTGTGGTTCAGATGGCTCTGAACGGAAGTGACGTTATGTTCACATGAATCATGCACTGTCACCGACACATTCAGCATCTTCACCATGATCTGCACATTGTAGAGAGAGATCAAGTGAATGAAGAGCGAAAGAGAAAGCTGGTGGGATGAGGAAGGGGGGGGGGGGGGGGGGGGGGGATAAGTAGAGAGAAGGTCATTTTTGATTGAAATGAGCTTGTCTTTGAAATTGAATGGGATAGATAATGCACCCCACCCCCTACCTTCGTCAATGGACTCATGATGTTTAGTGTGACATAGTGAGAAATGTAAAACTTTAGTTGAAAGTATGAAAAAAAAGAAGAGTGCTGAAGACAGAAAAAAAAGAAAATGGATTGTATGGAGGGGATAGATAGGGCCATAAGGTGGGGGGGGGGGGGGGGGGGGGGAGATTTTTTTTAAAAGCTGAAAAGAAAATAAGCATAGACACTATCAGCAATTATGAGTGAATGAAGAAATGTCGCCTTATCCCACAAAGAAAAACTGAAAAATAAACTGTTTGATTATTTGGAAAAAAAAAAGAAAGAAAAAGTTCAAAAACACAGAAGAAAAATGAACATGCTTAATATAGATGCTCCAACTGTGTACTATGAAAGGTGATCTCTAAGGGTGGTCATTCTGGATCACTAGGTTATAGATGTAGTTTCTGTGGCTTTCTCTGGAAGGAAAGGGGACAGAACCTAGGCAATTCAGAGTGAACCACAGACAACCCTCATGAATGAATGGTATGACATGCGAGACTTTTTTTCTTTTTTTTTCACAAATGAGGAGTAACAAAATTGGCAATTTGCCCATTTTCAATCATGTGCAATGACAGGGGAGGGAGGGGGGGGGGGGGATTGGGGAATGGAGGGATAGGGTGTTCATTGGCTGGCTTATTTTTTTTCTTTTTTCTTTTTTCTGTAAGGGGTGAAAGAGGCTAGTGTACTGCTGCTGAGTCAAAGTGATCTTGTTTCAGCCAGACCAGCAAAGGCTGCCTCTTCCTTTCATCATGTATGTGTCTTACTTGTAGTTCAGTCTTGTTCATAATGTTCATCATCCACTCATTTTAAAGATGCAAGGGATGTTCACTTATTTCATGATTCTTGTCAGATTTCCCTCGTTTTTATTCATTTAACTAAATTTTGCTCTGTTTAGGTAATAAGTCATTTGGGAAACAATTGTTATTGGAAACAAGTTAAGTTGTTTGATTTGCTGCTTTCTTGCCAGGTTTTTTTTGTGTGTTTCATCATAAACGACAAATTCAGCCTTACCTTTGTACTTTTGTTTAATAGAAAACAGCGCAATTGGATGTAACTTGATATTTGTTGCTATTTTTGCGCAACATCGACGTACCTTTTATCAGTGTACAAATCAATCATTGTGATCAGTTGAAGTTTCTAACAAAATGTCCGTTTGTAATAATGAAAATACTGCTGAAGTGTGAATACTGCTGAAGTGTGAATGGCAGATTTACAGTTTTTACCATTAGTGTGCTCTGTAGTCATGATATGGCTTGATGTCTGTTGCTGTGCCAAATTTGGTTGTGTTCTTTTTGTAAGTGCATAGTAATGCCAAGTATACAGTGTTTACAAGACAGACAGACACACACACACACACACACACACACACACACACACACACACACACACACACCAGAAACAGAGTGACGAGATTGTTGCACACAGAAAAAAAAAACCTGGTGATAGTTGCAAGTGCCATTGCTCTACAGGTTACCCCTTACAGATGGATTGTTGTTGAATCATTCTATATTTACACATATATCCCAGTTTGTACATAACCATGCCTTCTTTTAATCAAGAACTTGCGTATTCTGCTTGTAATCTTGCCTTCCTTTAATCAAGAAATTGGATATTCAATTTTGTAAACTGTGGCGCTTCATATGTGCATTGAAGTTTACAGAAATGTTGAGAATTTGAAATTGTACCATGCAGTGAAGTCTGTCAATAACACTTTACCAGGCATTCTTAAACACTGGGTCTTTTAGACGGCCTGGGGGCTGTATTGGGAGTCAAATCTAGTATAAAGACAAACCCAACAATGTTCCAGAAAGAGTTTTTGTAGAAAGGAACACTTGATTAAGAGATGAATCTAAAGACAAAGATAACCCCCCCTCCCCAAGTCTTTAAAGGAAGGGACGCTTTATTAGGAGGTGAATGTAGTGTAAAGACAAAGACAAAAATGTTCCTAGTCGTTACAAGAAGGCAGGCTTTACCGAGATGTAAATCGAGGATAAAGACAAAGACGGTAAAGGTTCCAGGAAACAAAAAAGTCTAGAAGGAGGGGAAGCTGCATTGGGAGTTAAATCTAACCTAAAGACAAAGACAAAAATATTCTAGAAAAAAACAAAAAATCGAGTCTTCGTTGGAAGGGAGGACTTAATAAGCTGTTGAATCTTGGGGGGGGGGGGGGGCGAAGAAAAGAAAGCCAGGGGAAAACAGGCAAAGAAAACAATATTGCAGGGGAAAAAAACTTTAAAGGAAGGGTGGTTTTATTGGGAGTTGGATCTGATGTAAAAACAAAAGACAACAATGTCCCAAGTCTGTAGAGGAGGGGGAGCTTTAACGATGCAGAAATCTAGTATAAAGACGAGGAGAACAACGTGCCAGAATCAGAATTGTGACAAGAAGGGAGCTTCTGTTGGGAGTTAATTTTAGTATAAAGACAAAGACAACAATGTGCCAGAAAAGGAAGTATCCATGGAAAGGAGGCTCAATTGGGGTTTAAATCTAGTATAAAGACAAAGACGACAACATTCCAGGGAGAAAAAAAAATATTGGAAGGGAGAAATCCATTGGGAGGTAAAAGCAGCATAAAGACAAAGACAATAAAGTTCCAGGAAAGAAATTTAAAAGGAGACTCAGAGAAGTTTTTAAAGGGAGGTAATCTTTCATGGGAGGTAAATATAGTATGACAAAGACTTGTTCTGGAAAGACAAGCCGTTAAGGGGAGGAAATCTTTATTGGGAGGGAAAGCAAGTTTGGACAAAGACGACAAAGATGTAGAAAAAGAAGTGTCCAAATGAACAGAGTCGTAAAATCTTGGAAAGTAAAATTTACAATTTACAAAAATAGATGTCTTACAGAAAAAGAGGCCATGCAGTTTGAGAGCCTTCATTATGGGATAACTCCAATATTGATGAAGAAAGTAAAGTTCCTATTAAAACAAAAATAGAAAAATGTAAAGGGAGGGTTTGTGTGTGTGTGTGTGTGTGTGCGAGCGCGCGCACGTGCGTGTGTGTGTGTGTGTGTGTGTGTGTGTGTGTGTGAGGCAAACGTAATATGAACAAAGATCAAGAAAAAAAAGAAGTCTCTAAAGGAGGGGAATTTATTTTGAATTATTTTTATTGGATGAAAGAGATTGAGGGTGATGGGCTTCAACTATTTTGTATTGTATGACCCGTGCAATAATATCTTTCAGCATTATATGGATTCTTTCTCTGTGCGATATATATTCCTCCATGTTGTGTGTGTGTATGTGTGAAGTTTGGCTGGCCCTACCTGAGGGAGGGTGTCGGCCAAATGAAGTGGCGTAGCTCTACCTAAAGGAGAGGGTAAATTGGAAAAATCATTGATAAAGCTCCGCCAAAAAATGTAGACAAATGAATCACAAGACAAAACACAACACCTGTCTAGCGCCAAATTGGATGAAGAGAAGTGATCGGTCGTTCATTTTCGTTGTCCCGAGTGTTGTGGATCTTGCCTGAAGAAGACCTAAGAGGTCGAAACGCGTCGTGTTTTGTCTTGTGATTCATTTGTCTGTGTTTTGGGCGGAGCTTTATCCATGATTTTTCGAATTTGTTTAGATTTCTGTCGGCAGTCACCTCACTTTGCAACTAGGTCTAAGGGAGAGGGTGTTAGCCAAATGAAGTGCCATAATTTGAACATTTCTTTTTCTTGCATGTCGGTATATCTGTACATAGATCCTTATATGTTTTGTTGTTTTTTTTTCTCTTTCATTACCTGCATGTGGAGGCCTTCGAGCTGTTTCAGTGCAGACTGAATCCCAATCCTTTGACGATTCCGTACCATGAGCCTCTTTTTGCTTGCTTTCTTTGACTTTTTATGCTTTTTTTTTTCTTTCTATCTGGTCCACAGTTTGGTTTCCTTC
The DNA here is from genome assembly GCA_033310375.1 of Conus canariensis. Lineage (NCBI taxonomy): Eukaryota > Metazoa > Mollusca > Gastropoda > Neogastropoda > Conidae > Conus > Conus canariensis. The sequence goes on from CM065745.1 coordinate 13,871,206, forward strand.
GTTTGTTTCTTGCTCATTGTGACCCAGTGGTGCTTAGGAGCTAGAAGAGAGACAGACAGACAGACAGACAGACAGACAGAGAAACACACACACACACACACACACGCACACAGACACACACACCAGCACACACCAACACACCACTGACAGAGTGAAAGGAAAGAGAGAACTGTTCAGTGTGTGTGACCCAATATTTTGAGTGTTTTTTTTATAATTTTTTTATCTCTTTGGATACACAGTTCTAATTGGTTATTTTTTTTCTGTTTGCTATTGGCCTACTTTTGTAAAGTAAACAGTAATCAGTTGCAATTCAACTTTTGTTTGCAGGGCATCTTGTTTGAAAGGATTGGTGTTCAGTAATACCAGTGAGAGGACAGCATTCATTTTGTATGTGTATATGTTTGTAACCCTTATTCCACAAATAGGGTTGTTTTTTTTCTTTCAGGTTTTCTTCAGGGTTTCTTTGGGGTTTTCAGCACACCCTTCGTGTATGACACTGTATCTTGAACAGTTCCAATAAAAAGGCAGGGAATCGAACCCAAAAGGACTGGACTCAGTTCAATTGCATGAGTGTGGTCCTGTTACACTCATTTTCCTGTCTTTTTATTCTAGAAAGTCATTATGTCATATTCGTCTTCTTTTCTCTTGACAGTTTATAACATGGCTTCAAACAGTGATTGTCTGTTTCCCTTGTGTTTTCATTTCTTTGAACGTTATTCGTTCTGCTTGAAGAGGACCCAACAAGTAGAAACGGGTTGTGTTTGTCTTGTTATTTGTTTGTTCCTTTGTGTTGACGGCCCAGTATTTCAGTTTGTGCTCAAGTGTAGAATATGGGAGCGGCTTTTTTTTTTCTTTTTTTTTCTTTTTTAAATAGATTCAAGGTTGTTGTGTTCTGTTAAGAAGGCCATGGAATTTCAAATGCTACTCGGACTGAAGACTAAATAGCTATCTATTCAGCTGTATCTGTTTGCCCAAACGTTTGTTTATCTACTGACTTATTCCTTTGTTGTTGCATGTAAATAGTGTTCATCATTTTATAAAGTTGTTTTCTTTAAACTGCAGAGGAAAAATGTTGGGGAAAGCCTACCACATTCTACATAACATAGTATCATGCTCGTCTAATGTCACTTAATGTGGAAAGATGTTAAATTGAAGACAACAACAATATAGTATCATGCGCTTTAAGGTGTCTGCTGATCTTTTGTTCAAGTTTATAACATGGCAGCTTGCGTGTGTGTGTGTGTGTGTGTGTGTGGTTGTGTTCCTTTGAGAAGGCCATGGAATTGTAAACAATACTCAAAGAGTTAACACTATACTGCTATCTATTCAGCTGTGCTTCTTTACCCAAATATTTGTTTATTTATTTATTCATGTATTTATTTAATTAGTTCATTGTTGTTGCTTGTAAATATTGTTCATCATTTTAAAGCTTTCTTTTGTTGAAACTCTGGATTAAAAAGGTATGGAAAAGCCAACCACATTAACATTAGTTCAGTTGGTAGAGTGCCGGACTCGTGATCCTGAGGTTACGGGTTCGAATTTCGGTATAGGGGGATTTTTTTCCCTCGGGAATTAACATTAGTTCAGACTCCATTCCCCATACAGTCCTTCAAATGAGACTATAAACCGAGGTTCCGTGTGTGAACGCACGCACAACATCTTGCACACACGTAAAATCCCATCACCAACTTTCGGAAGAGAAGGCCAGTTTGGCCGTTAGTATGGATGACACGTTACACATAGCATGCACCTTCCCCGAAGTTGGAGTATGGCTGCCTTAATGGCAGTATAAAAAAAACGGTCATACACACAAAAGTGTCAGAATCTTCAACTCGATGAAGGTGGACACTCAAAGAAAGAAGAAGAAGAGTATTACATAATTTAAGATGTCAGTAGTTCAGCGATCATCTTGTAAACTAATAGATATGACAGGTAATGGTTAAATTTTGTGTATTGTTATTGTTTGAAAGATCAGACTTTTTTCCTCCATGCGGTAACAATATTGATTTGACAGACCAGCCGCCATGGCAAATTGGTTAGCGTCGCGGACTCCCGGCAGGGAGGTCGTGGGTTCGATTCCCATCAGAGTCATGTGGGATTTTTCTGCTCCGACCGGCTCCTACCCAGAGTTGAGTTTGCTATGGGCTCAGTTGGGAAGACTGGGACCACTCAGTCAAGTTTCATCCACTTAATGGATGCGTCTCTGAGAGTGTTGCTCAAATTCCTGACCAACACTGCAGGTGTCTGTATCTCTCGGGCCTGGTTGACGCCAGGATATATTATGAAAGGGGGCGTAGAGTACAGCCCTGTCATGCAGTCTCAGACCAGAATGGAAATCCGTAGCATCATCTTAATCATCATCATTCTCATCGATCAGCAAAAAAAAAAAAAAAAGTCTCGAATTCTGTGGCCCTTCATGCCCTGCTCTCATGGTGACCTCAGTTTCGATGTCCTCTCCACGTCTGTGGCCTTGGTTTGGTTCCGTCGGGGTCACCGGTATTGGCGAGTCCATAGGGGCTGTCGTTGGACGGATGTGGTGGCGCCCTCCGGAGGGAGAGCTCACTCACGCCGGCTCCACGACTAAGCAATTATTGTTGTCAGTAGGGGGCTTAGTAGGCGGTGTCCTGCATATGTTGGATCAGAACAGGCGCCACTGAACATCACCGAAGTGACTCGGCGGCAGTGCAGTGTCTCCTCCGGTGGGTTGCCTCTTGACGACTTGACATTGCTCTCTGTGCCGGTGCCGGGGCTGCGGTGGGACTGACCGGGCAGTGGCTGTGGACGGGGTGTCGGAATGAGCGGCGTGGGTGCACTGCCTCTGAGGTGGCACTGAAGATGAGACAGCAAAAAAAAAAAAAAAAAAAAGTAAAAAAAAAGAAGAAAATATTGATTTGACAGAATAAGGAGGAAACAGCAAAAACAAACAAAGGAAACAGCAGACGAAGAGACCTGGAATCACTCGCTCAAAGTGCCATCATTTTCTCTGCTGAAGTGCACTTCATAACGAAATGTGTTGGTTTTAGAGAAGATAGGCTTCTTACTCAGACAGAGTGAAAACTAAGAACTAAACTGAGTCATTTGAAATAGAAATTTCGCAAAAAGTAGGGCAGTTTTCCTTCACACAAAACTTGGAATTCTTTTGAAATAAAATGTCATTGATGAAGAAAAAAAAGGACAGTGTTTCGTTGCTACTCGAACAACCACTGGTAGTGAACTAAAGAAAGAACTTTTTTTTTTTTTTAACCAGACCCCTTGTCACTTTTCATATACGTTAAATCCTACAATTGAAAATGGAAAAAAAAGTTCTTAGAAATGTTTACAAGAAAGAAAAAGAAGAAAAAAAGGGAAGCATTAAGATTTGGTCTTCTTATTTTTCGTTTCGTTCGTTCTTTTATAACATAAAATTTGTATGTTTCAAATTGGCCACACTACTATGCAGTTATAACAGATTTCCCCCCTTTCCATGAATAATTAGTACCTTCCAGTTTTTGTCTTATATGCATGTCTAAAACTGTAAGGCAGAAAAGCACTTTGCGAGATCTCGGTGCAATGCGCTAACCCAGTGTGCAGTTCTAAATCTGACTCACCTCAAGACCTATACCCTGACAGGCAAGAACCAAGAAACAGACAGTTTTAGACAATCACGTACCTAAGCAGTCGAGCAACACAACAGGGAAGAAACTGGTCGTATAACAGCTGCAAACTAAACCAAGGATAACTGGTAATGCGCGAATTCATGATTGTAAACAAAAGAGGCCCATACAAGCCGGCCAAAATGTTCACCATCTTGGCCCTATCCCCCCCCCCCCCCCCCCCCCCCCCCCCCCCCCGCCCCCCCCCCACATCCCATTCCTTCTTCCTAAACAACAAAGTAGGAGTAGAATTCAAAGTGCCAGTGCCGCCTTGGCTTAAGGCTGTGTCAGGCCAATTGACATAGGCTAGAACACCAAGGCTACATCAGAATGTTGTTATGCTCAGCATAGTTTGGCGGGGATTGTCGTCAGTTTTGACAAGCTCCTAGCATAACACCATCAGTCTCCAAAATCCCCCGAAGTCGGTGTGTGGCTGCCCACGTGGCGGGGTAATCAAAAACGGTCACACACGTAATGTTCTCATCCCTAGCTGATGCATTTGTACCATAGTGTGCAAGTACATCGGCTGTTTGGATGATCCCTGGAGTCTTTTACCCAGGGTACGACAACAACAACAACAACAACAAAGTGCCAGTGAAACCTGAACGATGGATGTTACTGTATCCTCACCTCACCTCTTCTCATTCCCATCACCTACGTGGCCAGGGGGGATGAGGTTGGGGGGTGTGGGGGCATGAGGGACGACTCCGTCGACCTTCTTCTCCATCGCGGCCTGTCCTCTGCTTCTTGCAGGAGTTCTGGCAGCCTGAGGTTTGTCCACTCTATCACGTTCTACGACCAGCTCTTTCTCTGCCTGCCTCTGCGCATTCCTCCTTCCAGCGTGCCTTGCAGGATTGTCTTTGCTAGCGAGTCGTGTCGTGTCGTGTCGTGTCACTGTGGCCAAACCACATCAGCTTTCTCCTCCTAACTGTAGCCAAGAGGGGTTCCTATGGTCCTGCCAGAGTGGTCACCTGTTCTCGGACAGAGTCGTTGGTTCTGTGCTCTGTCCAGGAGATGCGGAGCAGTCTTCTGTATGCATTCATTTCAAAGGCTTGAAGCCTTCTCCCCAATTCTTCCGTCAAAGTCCAGCTCTCACACCCACACAGGAAGACTGAGAGGACGCGGGCTTTGCATAGCTTGAGTGTTGTAGAGAAGCTGATCTCGTTTCTCCGCAGCTTCTAGAGCTTTGCCAGGCTGATGTGGCAAAAGCTAATCTGACCTTGACTTCTACTGTACAGCGTCCGTGTTATGTGAGTGAGGAGCCGAGGGATGAACTGCATATGTGCTGCAATTAATCGATTAGTCTGTCAATCTGTCTGTCATTTCATCTATCAATGCACTGCAAAATCTCCATTCCGGAGCTGGATTGACGCTTTCTTAATGACTACAAGACAGGACAGAAGTCTATGCACATCGTTACAACAACCCCGACATGTTTACATGTGATTGACTGGGCTATGAGCAACATGGCTTGGCTTGACATCGCTATAGTTGTGTAGTTTCTTTGAGAAGATCATCACACACACACACACTTTGCTGAAAGGAGCAACATTCGTAATAATCACAATTTTCGGACAACAAAAGGATATACTACAGCAACTGTTTTAAAACTGTGTGTGTTCCGGTCAGAATGATTCACTGCTGATTTTTTTTTCCATCTAAATGCACTGCATAGTCTTGATTTTGTTATATTTGTCATAATTTACACATGTTTTCTTCCTTTTTGAATAGTTGTTTTGCACTTGTTTTTCTGTTTCATTCAAGAACACCTCGCCCTCCATCCCCTCGAATTTTTTTGTGGAATAAAATCTTGCATACTGAATTGAATTGAAAAGTTCAAAACTGAAATCAGGGGTCTTTTTCTTTTCCTCCGCCAAGTTTTCACTTGCGTCTGTCTGTATGTCTCTTTCGCAGAATCACACACACACACACACACACACACACACACACACACACACACACACACACACACACACCACACATTGAACATTTTGTTGTTTTTTAACCAAAATCTTGTTAAACCGGATCAAGTGTTTGGTCAGTTCTACAGTGTTCTGTGTCTAGTTTAACTTGCTTCAAAAGAAAAGTACAACAGAGTTCAGCCCCATAGAAACGACGAAACCAGTGATGTGGTAAAACCAGTGGTTTACATCGTTTTGTCAAGGATGGATGACACCAGATGAAAGTTGACGTCATCGTTTGGTTAAAAGATGACGATACATGAAGGTTGACGTCACGTGTACGCCATCTTAGCCGTGAACACTTTCAACTTGAATAAAATCCCGATGACGTGATAGGCAACGATTTCTCTCTCTCTCTCTCTCTCTCTCTCTCTCTCTCTCTCTCTTCAAAGAGAACAGTATGACTTTGGCAAGCAGGGTTCGATGCTCTCCCTTTCTAGGTTCATGTGATACTTCGAACAAGTCGAACGGCTAAACCATCCATTTTTATCTGTACAGGGGCATCCTTTTTCAAAATGTAGAAGGAAAAAAATATGCGTTAAAGACGGAAGGGTCGTCTTACGCAGTAAAGAACAATGTTTATAACTTGTTAAACTGAACTTGATTTTCAAACTTCGATCACGAGAAATCTGCCAGGAAGAAGTTTGTCGCTCGCTTTACCAAGAGCACAACAATGCGGATGACGAAAGTCTTGAGTATACATTGTTTTTGTTACTTTAGCGGGTGGGTGATACGGGTGTAGAAGGTAGTGATGTAGTGATTAAAAAAAAAAAAAAAACACGTTGAAATCTCATAACCTAGTGGCCGCGGCTGGAGAGTGAACTGCTGAATGGAAGTCAGAAACTCATCCTCTCATTCCGCCGTCTTAGAATCCTCCCTGAACAGAATCATATACCCAGTTACTGTTGGATAGATTGAGAGAATTTTCAAGCCGTGAAAATTTGATTCATGAGAGGTTCGAACTCACAACAATCAGCTCCACAGAGAGACGCTTAAACTATTGGTCAACGGGTCCCAAAGACACGGTAGAGAGATACATTGCTAAGAAATAAGTTTGGAGGGGGTGGGGGAGACAGAGACAGACGGAATGAGTACAGGCTGAAAACTGGTCATCTTTGACCGTAGCGTCCCATGACCGAGGTTTACACACACACACACACACACACACACACACACACACACACACACACACACACACACACACACACACACAACGTCGCATTTTCGGAATAAAATAGAAACGCTTGTTCATGAAGACATGAATTTTATGATTAATCAAGGCACAGCTTATTCGTGATTAGTGACACATTTTATCTGCTTACCTGCATACCTACCTACCTATCTATCTATCTGTCTATCTATCCACACACACACACACACACACACACACACACACACACACACACACACGTATATACATGTACATTATTCTCTCTCTCTCTCTCTCTCTCTCTCTCTCTCTCTCTCTCTCTCTCTCTCTCCCTCTCTGTGTGTGTGTGTGTGTGTGTGTGTGTGTGTGTGTGTGTAACTGAGAGTGTAGAGGTCTGGGAAAGGACTTGCGTGTCGCTATGTGGCATGATAAAGGGTGGTGGTGGTGGTAGTGGTGGTGGTGGTGGTGAGGGGGGAAAAGGAGGCACTAGGCAATGTGACGGCATTCTGAATGTAAACTCACGAGCGTGAATTCGATGAATAATGATATGCGGTATGAAATGTTGAAAAAAACATGACAGAAATGGAACCAGTCCCCCCCCCCCCCCCCCCCCCCCCCCCCTGTTATTGTCATGATTGTGTGCATTTTCATCACGTTTTATTTTTGTTCTACAAAGGCCACCATGCACAATACCAGTTATCTTTATCTAAATTACCTGTCGGTGCCAGAGCATATGATCCTGGACGTCTGACTGGAGTGCCCCATTCCCAAGTCAATGACGTGTTAACAATGCAATGTACGGTCCATCTGCAGCAGTTCCATCATCATCATCATCATCAACCAGGATGTGCTGATATCGGTTTGCTGAATGCAATCAAACCACATGACATCTTTGAGTTATTTCTGTCAGTTTGCCCGGCAGTTTCAACAGGAAAGTTAGCCTGTTCAAAGGCCCGCTGCGTAACTAATAGTAATTTGAACGACAGGCCATCGAAATGTGTTTTTTTTTTGGTTTTTTTTTTGGTACTGGAACGATCCGAAGTGATCACTTTGATTCGTGTTCCACTTTGACATTTTTCACCGTTTTTGACACTAATTTGTCAGTTGCTTCCTACTTGATGAAAATGATCAGAGGAGGCAGGGGAAAGGGGGGGATGGTGTGGGGGTGGGGGGGGGGGGGGGGGGGGGGGGGGGAAGGAAAGTGTGTGTGTGTGTGTGCGTGCGCGCACGCGTGAGGAGTGGGAATGGGGTTGAGAATTCGTCTGCGTACGCAGGCTGATACTCCCGCGGACACTCCCTGTTTAAGACAGGCAAGGATTAATCCCATCTACCCAACAATGGGAGTGGAGTTTTGTGTGTATGACCGTTTTTCATCCAGACACTAAGACAGCCATACTCTATCTTCGGGCAAGGTGCATGCTATGTGTAACGTGTCATCCACACCAACGGCCAAACTGGCCTTCTCTTCAGAAAGTTGGTGATGGGATTTTACGTGTGTGCAAGATATGCGCGCGTTCACACATGGAACCTCGGTTTATAGTCTCATTAGAAGGACTGTGTGGGAAATGGAGTCAGAACTAATGTTAACTCCAAGGGAAAAATCCCCTATACCGAAACGACCCGGCGGAGATTCGAACCCGCAACCCTTGGATTACGAGCCTGGCGCTCTACCAACTGAGCTATTCTGGCCCCGGGGTGGGAATAATACAGGCATATTCCACAACCCAAACTGTCCGGTGGACAACACTTTGGGCGGCAGGTAGTCAAAATGAGCTAGCCTGTAGTGTCCAAGGGCGGGGGGAGGGGGGGGGGGGGGAGGGGGGAGTAAAAGGCACACTATGGGTCCAAGTGGACAGCTCGGGAGGGGTGGGGTGGGATGGGGAGGCGGTTCGAGCCGTGACTGTTTGCGTAACCGGATTGCTCTGGCTACGTTAACTTCCGATGTGGAAGGATGCCACCCATTCCTCTTCTTCGTCGTCTTCCTCTTCCTTCTGTTAATCATCATCATCATCATCATGATCATCATCATCGTCTTCTTCTTCTTCTTTTTCTTCTTCCTCTTCTTTTTTTTTTTTTTTCTCCTTCTTCTTTGTTGAATTTTTCTCAAAATATTTCCCGTGTTTGTTCTTCAAGGCATCCAGTCCCTAAAGTGCCACACACAACTTGCATCAGCAAGTTGTGTTTGTTTGTTTGTTTTTGACCAGTGAGAATTAGGAAAAACAAACTGATGAACGGATTTCAATTTTCTGTCGCAGACTACATTAGCAGTGTTCTGCTCTTCCGTACATAACATATCCCGGTGTTAACACACCAGGCCCGAGAGATACAGGCACTTGTAGTGTCAGGAGATCTGAGCCAAACTGTCAAAGCGACAACGATGATCAAGTGGAAGAAACTGGAAGGTGGGTTCCAGCCTTCACGTCTGAGCGCACAGCACTCTTGTCTTTGGCCAGCCAGGGCCAAACACTGACAACCACAAATGAACGCCACTGATGTGGGAATCGAACGCACGGCGCCACAGTCCTCAAGTCTGCAGTACAAACCATTGCACCATATAGCTATGGACGGCATGAACAACTTCATTGACATTGGTCGATCTACGGTAAAGAAGTCACTCTAGAGAGGCGTCGGAAGATAATTGGCATGGGAGAGGGAGGTTGGGGGGGGGGGGGGGGGGGGGGGCTGAACTGAAACTGTCCCCCCCCCCCCCTCCTCTCCCCCGAAGAAAAAGAAAGCATGCAGTCGTCTAAATACTAATAAAAGCAGGTGTTGTGTGTGTGTGTGTGTGTGTGTGTGTGTGTGTGTGTGTGTGTGTGTCCCGATAATGCGATCAGGCTATCTTTAAGCTACATCTATGTTGTTGTTTTTTTTAATTCGTGTTGACAATTCATGGTTAAATTTTCGTATGTGATGCAACACAATTGCTTAATTGTTATAAATTGAATGTTTTGCGTTTGCATGTAGTAAACTTGTACGCTAAATATTAACCAATTTATGATGTCAGTATTTTCTTTCTTTCCTAGTTTAGTCTCTTGTCTGGATTTGTTTCTTTTGTTTCTTTGTAATGTTGAAAATTTGGGGGGGGGGGGGGGGGGGGGAATCTCAGGATTTTGTTTATTTGTGTATGCATGCATGCGTGCTACACTTGTATTATTTATCGTATACTCTCTCTCTCTCTCTCTCTCTCTCTCTCTCTCTCTCTTTCTCTCTCTCTCTTAAACAGCTTAGTAAGCTTTATATTATTCAAAACATCTTATCACAAGTAAGCCTACCTTTTTGAACATCTGTTAACATCTTTTAACTGACCACATATCTTGATGTTTACATTTCTTCAATTTGATGTCTGTGTAGACTGCTACACATCTGTCAGTCTGCCTGTCTGTCAGCTTCTCTCTCTTCTCTTCTCTCTCTCTCTCTCTCTCTCTCTCTCTCTCTCTCTCTCTCTTCTCTCTCTCTCTCTCTCTCTCTCTCAAAATTCTTACTGAAAACGGTTTTGGTATAGTTTGGTTCAGTCAGGGAGTTGGAAGTGATGTTGCCTTTATCTCTGAATTTAAAGATCGTTTAATCAATTCATGTAAGCAAAACTGGCATTCCCATGTAGAAGAAAATACAAAATATAGTTGGTATTGCTCATTTACGATCATTTTTCAGGCCGAATAATATATCTCAGTCATTAAAAATAGATGGCATCGAGGTGTTTTTGCCAGACTGAGAATGAGAACTCTTGGATTAAAGGCTAACAGAAGATGGTAGGTTGACAACCAGGAAATGGATACTTCATGATTAATGCCTTGTGACGAAGTTGAAGACGAAAGCCATTTTATTTTTCATTGCCCTGCATATGAGTCAATTCGGAATAAATATAGTTTGTTTTCTTTACCTGTTTTGAGCAGACATGATTTAGTAGCTATTCTTGTATCCGGAAACGAAGAAATGACAATATCGCTTTCAAAATGTATTGCAGAAGCGAATAATACGAGGAGCAAGAAACTGTCATCCGAACAACACTGAAACGAAATTTAAAAAAAATGATAATGATAATAAAACAAGGAAGGTAATTACAAAGAAAAAGAAAAAAAAGAGAGACAGAAAGAAAAAGACACAAGGAAGAAACCAAAGTAACGAAAAAGTAAGAAGGAAGGAAAAGAAAAGAAAAGAAAAAAGCTACGGTGGAGGAAAAAACAAAAACAACAAAAAAAAACAACCCGAGATACTGAAAAGACACAATAACTACTCGAAATTTGGAGTTGCGGTAGACGCTTAGTATTTGAATAATTACAGATGGATGGTCAGGTTTGGCATTTATTATGATGATGATTAGTAGTGTGCGTGTGTGTGTGTGTGTGTGTGTGTGTGTGTGTGTGTGTGTGTGTGTGGTTGTTGTGGTAGAATGTTACCCTAAATTACAAATTGCCATGGTTAATATACGTGTAAGTGAGCGCGCGCGCGTGCGCTCGCGTGTTTGCGTGGATGTGCGTGAGCATTGTCGCTTAACTCGTTGCTAATAGTACACTACTGTTTTGTAGATTGTCCCCTTGGCACTAAGGCTGTGAAAAGCTAATGCCAATAACAAAAAATGTGTGTGTGTTGTGTGTGTGTGTGTGTGTGTGTGTGTGTGTGTGTGTGTGTGTGTGTGTGGAGGGAGGGGAATATGTGTTTTTACGATACTAATGTTTTGAACCGTCTTGATTTTCGGCATTTGATGTTCTGTTTCATACTTTTATTTCTCAGTTACATGTAATCATTGTGCATTTTATAAGTGTTTATGCTCTTCATCATTGTGGATTTTTTTTTCCTTTCGAGGGCCTTGTGTAAAGAAGCTTTCAGCTTGTTAAATTAATTTACCCTCATTAACAGATTCGTATTCGTATTCGAATTTCCTCCTTGAAAATGTGGGTCGACCAGTAGATGGATCGAGGAAAGGGGGGTGGGTAAGAACGGAAGGTGGAGGTAGGGGGTCTAGTGGATCACTAAAGAATGTGAACGGAGATTTAAAATTTAAAAAAAAAAAGAGAGAGAGAGAGAGAGATCAAGTGTGCGTTACACAACTTTCAAAAAAAAAAAAAAAAAAAAAAAAAAAAAAGGGTACCCGGCTTTATGTAAACACTGTCAAAAAACAAAAAAAAAACAAAAAAAACAAAAACTATTTTCAGATTCACTTGTTTGACAAGGTGACACACGTTCTAGTGAAATGTATTCATAAATTTCAAAACGAGATCACTGTTCCACTGACAAGACACGTCGAGTGCACCCATTAACTGACGTCAGTGAAATTGACAACTTGAGCGTGGAGTGCAGATGTACGTAGGATTTCATAAGTAAGCTTTATTGTCCTTCTTCAGACTCCTCTTGGGAGCGCAAGGCTTGATGTTCTCATTGAATCCACTTTCATTTGATATTGACTGTTAAATACCTTCACACGTAGGCGACACGTAGAGAGAGAGAGGTGTGTCTATGTGTGTGTGTGTGTGCGCGCGCGCGCGCGCGCGCGCGCGCGCGCGTGTGTGTGTGTGTGTGTGTGTGTGTGTGAGAGAGAGAGAGAGAGAGAGAGAGAGAGAGAGAGAGATTAAAAACTGTATTCCCAAACGTAACAGGCAAGCAAGACAACGCTTTTTTCTTTTTTCTTTTTCTTTCTTTCTTTTTTTTTTTTCCGGAGAGAGAAGGTCGGGGGTGAGGGGTGGGCGTGGGATGGGAGTAGGGGTAGGGACCGGGAACTCGATTTTTTCCATTATTTCCGTGTTGTTTTATCATTTTGTTGTTGTTGTTGTTGTTGTTGTTCTATTGTATATTGCTGACTTCCAACGTCTTATAATCCACGATTCACATAGCCTAGCAAAGGATATCATTATGTTCGTGTTGAGCTCGAGACAGACTGCGTGATACAGGCTCACACACATGCATGTGCGCTTACATCGCGTGCGTTAATTAAGTAAGGTCAGTAGCTTTGTTCGTTCTTTACCACAACTGAATCACATGGTCAACCAGCAACGCGAAACGTTCAGGGAAGGGGAGGGGGGAGGGAGGGGGGTGCCATTGGACGGAGAGGGGGCTTTTTTTTCCTCATCAAACATTTCGTTCGTTCGTTCGTTTGTTCGTTCACTCTCTCTCTTCATCCGACCCCAGTGTAAACTCTGATAGTCTCAGTGGATGGATAGAGGATTGGGGGGGGGGGGGGGGGGGGGGGGGGGTAGGCAAAGAGTCGAATAACCGAAGTAAGAGAAAGGGAGAAAGGGAACGTCAACAGTGTTGGCTGTGTTCGTACACACAGCTTTAAAACACCAGCACTCAGCGTTATATTGTGTTAACACTATCAAACCTATTTTCAGGCTCACGTGCCCGACAACGTGAGGTCGTGACAAACAAAGGCACCGTGACGCGCTGATGGAGTATTCATGAAGTTCAAAACAAGGTCACGAACCCCACCCCCACCCCCATACCACCCCCATCCCCCACTTAGGCCTTTCCTTGCAGAACCGACGAGACTGATCAAGCAGAGCGATTTCATAAAGCCCTCCAGCGCGAAAGCCTTTTCACACACACACACACACACACACACACACAGAGAGAGAGAGAGAGAGAGAGGAGAGAGAGAGAGAGTTTGTGTGCGTAGGTATGGCTGACGGGACTGAGAAAGGTACTTTATTGTTGACATACAGCAACAACACACTCGCACAGGTCCCTCACACCGGGCTCTCGTTGTTGACCCCTGTAAGAAGTAAGCGACACGAAGCTTGAGAGCTATGCTGACCTCTGAACTTCTTCCCCCGTTACGTGGACTGCTACGTCAAACAAGAAACGTGGAGACTTGAAAGGCCTCTGTCCTTCAGTCATATTTTTCTATGTTAGAGAGAGAGAGAGAGAGAGAAGAAGAAGAATTATTTTACTGAAACGGGCCATTGTCCTATCTGAAACATGGGTGTGATCAGTGTTCAGTATAAATAACAACGGAATATTTGAACGATAAGATTTTTACTCGCATAACAAATAGCAATGACTGTTGTTGAACCTTTTACTATTTTTTTTTTCTATTTTCTTTTTTTTTTTTTTTTTAGCTTTATGTAAGAAAACTTCTTTTCTTTCTTTCCTTCCTTCATTTTATCTCATTTTTCTTCTTCTTCTTTGTTTTCTTTTTCATTTTTTTTGTGTGGAGGGGCTTCAGCCGTTGACAGCACCAACGTGTGGTTGACAGCGCTTAGGTTTGAGACAGCAGGATCAACCACACAGACTGTTGGCATTTAAAAAAAATTTTTTTTTTACCTCTTTTGCATTTTTTTTTTTTTTTGAGGGTGGGGGGGGGGGGGGAAGAAAAGAATTGGGGGGTGTCCTCAAACATACGTTCAAAGCTTTACTTTTCTTCATTGATTACTTCTAGTTGGGAATTTTCTTCGTCACGCCGTTCTACGCTTCACTGCTCTCCTTGTAAGAACGCTGGATTTCGCTTTTCTCCCCAGGACGGTAAAAACACCACGGAATGACAGGCGGTGTGTGTCAGTCAGATACCAGGGACGGACACCAGCTAAGCAGCTCCACTGATGAGCGTCATACAGAAGACGAAAGCTGACTATGGACTGGTGACACAAATGATAGTGTGTGCAAGGCGAAACTGAATGGTGCGCCTGTTCTAACAGTGAAAGGTTTAGCCATTCTTCATCATTTCCACCCCATCCTCTTCTCTTAATACTCCCCCCCCCCCCAAAAAAAAACAAAAAACAACACACAACACACCCTTTTTTGTGTAAATATGTAATAATTTATGTAATTTCAGACATGCCTCAATCCTCCCTCCTGTCCGTAGTCAGCTGAAGAATAAACACCATGAACTGAGTAATACATATCTTGTGATTTGTGTATTCTTTCGCTTAGGGGACCGCAGTGAAATTTGTCTTTGCTCTTGAAGACTAATAATACGTTAATCTTCGTTATATCACTTTCATCAACAATGATAGTGGGATTGTATGTCTGCCCTTTTTTTTTGTCTGTCCTTTGTCCTTTGTTGTCCTTCGCCTGCCCACCCTCTGCCGACCTATCTGCCCCACTTCCACGCCTTTGTTCAGCACAGTAATTTTCTTTGTTTGGGGTAGAAGGGAGATGGAAGCATTACAACACTTCTGCTATGCACATTAGGCGCTACATAATTTCAGTGAAATTGTCCTGTCGTTGTTATTGTGTACCTGGATTCTATGAAAGAGCATTTCATTATCTGTTCTTGTTATGCTTATTCACCACAGTATTGTCGTTGGTGGAGGGGTGGTGGCACAGTATTGTCGTTGGTGGAGGGGTGGTGGCACAGTATTTTCGTTGGTGGAGGGGTGGTGGCACAGTATTTTCGTTGGTGGAGGGGTGGTGGCACAGTATTTTCGTTGGTGGAGGGGTGGTGGCACAGTATTTTCGTTGGTGGAGGGGTGGTGGCACAGTATTGTCGTTGGTTGATGGGTGGTGGCATAGTATTTTCGTTGGTGGAGGGGCGGTGGCATAGTATTTTCGTTGGTTAGGGGTGAGGGGTGGGAGTGGCATAGTATTTTCGTTGTTTGGGGGATGGTGGCATAATATTTTCGTTGGTTGGGGGTGATGGCATAGTAATTTTCTTGGTAGAGGGATGGTGGCACAGTGTTTTCGTTGGTAGAGGGTGGTGGCAGTATTGTTGGCAGAGGGTGGTGGCACAGTATTTTCGTTGGTCAGAGGGATGGTGGCACAGTATTTTCGTTGGTAGAGGGATGGTGGCACAGATTTTCGTTGGTAGAGGGATGGTGGCACAGTATTTTCGTTGGCAGAGGGGTGGTGGCACAGTATTTTCGTTGGTTGGGGGTGGTGGCATAGAATTTTCGTTGGTCAGGGGGTGGGGTGGGGGTGGAAGTGGGAGTGGCATAGTATTTTCGTTGGTTGGGGGGGGGGGGGGGGATGGCATAGTATTTTCGTTGGTTGAGAGCTGGTGGCATAGTATTTTCGTTGGTGGAGAGGTGGTGGCACAGTATTTTTGTTGGTTGAGAGCTGGTGGCATAGTATTTTCGTTGGTGGAGAGGTGGTGGCACAGTATTTTCGTTGGTGGAGAGGTGGTGGCACAGTATTTTTGTTGGCAGAGGGATGGTGGCACAGTATTTTCGTTGGATGAGGGATGGTGGCACAGTATTTTCGTTGGTTGAGAGCTGATTGCATAGTATTGTCTTTGGTGGAGAGGTGGTGGCACAGTATTTTTGTTGGCAGAGGGATGGTGGCACAGTATTTTCGTTGGGTGAGGGATGGTGGCACAGTATTTTCATTGGATGAGGGATGGTGGCACAGTATTTTCGTTAGTCGAGAGATGGTGGCACAGAATTTTCGTTGGATGAGGGATGGTGGCACAGTATTTTCGTTGGTAGAGGGGTGGTGGCACAGTATTTTCATTGGTAGAGGGGTGATGGCACAATATTTTCGTTGGTAGATGGGTGGTGGCACAGTATTTTCGTTGGTTGAGGGGTGGTGGCACAGTATTTTCGTTGGTAGAGGGATGGTGGCACAGAATTTTCGTTGGCAGAGGGATGGTGGCACAGTATTTTCGTTGGTAGAGGGGTGGTGGCACAGAATTTTCGTTGGATGAGGGGTGTTGGCACAGAATTTTCGTTGGTTGAGGGATGGTGGCATAGTATTTTCGTTGGTTGAGGGGTGGTGGCATGGTATTTTCGTTAGTGGAGAGGTGGTGGCATAGTATTTTCGTTGGCTGAGGGGTGGTGGCACAGTATTTTCGTTGGCTGAAGGGTTGGCATAGTATTTTCGTTGGTTGAGGGGTGGTGGCATAGTCTTTTCGCTGGTTGAGGGGTGGTAGCATATTATTTTCGTTGGTTTGGGGGGTGGGGGAATAGTATTTGCAATGGTTGAAGGGTGGTGAGAGAGTTGTAACATTTCTGCTGGGGTGGTACCAAATTTCAGTACTATTGCTGTGACCTACTTCTTATTAATCTGGATAATATAAGATATAGAGCTCCATTATCTCTAGTTTGCGACTTAGTTAAAAACTGATCACCAGCGTTTTTGTTTTTGTTTGAATTGTGTGCAGCGCTCTGCATACCACATCTAAACTTCACCAGGCACCTCATAACCAAACTAGTGTTCGGTTCATTTTTGAAGCAGGTTGTATACGAACTGTAGTCGTGTAATTATGTCCTGAAACAGTGTGAATTCATCGCTTCTGTGAACTAAGCCATCGTTCAGTTCTTTGTAGGAGTGAGTGATGAGTCTCTGCTAAAAACCGTAGCGTAAACTAGATACTAAATTTAGCGCTATGCTGGGTTCCACCCAAATACGTCCAAATCAATATTGGAAAATTAGAAAAATAGTTAAAGACTCGGAATCAAAACATACTTGGAGAACATTTCGACAGGGTCGCCCTGTCTTCATCAGCTCACCGCTGCTGTTGTGGCAGCGAGGCCTGGTGGGGCGACTGTTGTGTGAGGTGAACGGTTGTCGGGATCTGATTGTAGATGGAGGGAAGTTCAAAGCCTTGATCTCTGTTCAGGCTGAGGCGTCTGGTCTTGATTTCGATGGCTTCTTTAACTTTTCTTTTTGTGAGGAAGGGCTCTATAGATAAGATCTTGGTTTCTTGGGGCTGAAACTGTGGCCTGTGGCTTGTAGGTGTTCGTGTATGGAAGAAGTAGATCGGTTTGGGTGTTCCTGTAGACGGGTGGTGAGTGGTCTTGCTGTCTCGCCAATGTAGGTATGGGCACAGTCTTGACAGCCTACCTGGTACACTACACCACACTGCTTGAGGGGGTCCGTTTTGTCTTTGACATGGGTCAGTTGCTGGCGTAGGGAGTTGGGTTTGCGGAACACTTTGGAAAAAGCTGGCTTGAAACCCACGAAAACTTTCCTCTTGAGATCAAAGTCAGACAATTATTCCATGTTTTGTTGAGTACCCTGCTCCACTCCATACAAACTAAGACAGTCAGTCCGACCAATGGTTTTCAATGCATCTAACATGTGAATATACACATACTGGGTGTCCATGTTAGAATATGTTTGGGGCCCACCATTTAGCGGCTTGAACATATTTCGTTGGAAACAAACGAGCACGCTCTAATATAACACCTTGACATAAAGCTCCAGTTTGTCCGTCCCCATGTTGTACATAAGACACATATTGAGAACCAAACACTGTCACAGGCGTAGTCTAGCAAAAACGTTTTCAAATTTACTACAATCTCAGTTTTTATCACACTTATATCCTCTTAAAAAAAAAAAATTAAAATACGTTTTCTTTGCTCTGGGTATAAAAACAATCCCCAAGGAAACTCAAAACAAACAAAACTTAGATGCGAAATTAACTCCATGGATGTTAACAACACCGTACCATTACCATAGTAACAGAGAGAGAGAGAGAAGAGAGAGAGAGAGAGAGACGAGAGTGGGGTGGGAGTGGAGGTGCAGAGAGAATGGAGTGGTGATGGTGCTTGTCGTTGGTGGTAGTAGTCGCGCGTGTGTGTGTGTGTGTGTGTGTGTGTGTGTGTAGGGGGTGGGTGGGCGGAAGTTGGAGGTGCTGAGAGAGAGGATATTGAGTGAGAGACTGAGTCTACTAATGCACATGCTGCCGTTTAGGCCTATGTACTTTTGTCTTTCCTTTTATCATTGTACCCTAATTCTGTCGGACGAAGCCCAGTTGAGTTTAAATTTTAAAAATAAAAAAGACAGAAAGAAAGAAACAAAGAAGGAAAGAAAGAAAGAAGAAGAAAAAGAAAGCACCAGCCATCTTTCAGTGATTTCATCAAGTTTGATAAGGAACATTTTCCCTTTTTTTCTCTATTGCATTGTCTTTTCCTTCATCTTCTTTGGCTTCGCAAGGAACCATACAAGCTCACACGCCTGAATTCTCAAGTGCCACTCACGCCCACGTGACATGGCGACCGGATCTGCGGTGTCAGTCGAAATCATCCAAGCGGAACGAGTCACGGTCGACACTGGACTCGTCTGACTTGGTCCTCATCCTGGATCGTGGTGCAGTCACCGCTCTCACGTGTATTGCCACGTGCCTTGTACCCAGGTCACACCCACGACCGTCGTGGGATTGACTTTGGGTGCATATGTACTAAGGGGAACAACTCGGAGAAGGTGGGCCACAGTGTAATTACGAGTATGAGATTTCACAAAATGGGATTGAGGGGAACGGGGAGACTGAGGGGAATGTGAAAGGGTGGGTGAGTTGGGG
>CM065745.1:13900120-13955120 GCA_033310375.1 Conus canariensis
TAAGTGCACACAACTCTACATGCACCCAGCTTCAAAGGGAAGAAATGCTGCAAACTAAGTGCACACAACTCTACATGCACCCAGCTTCAAAGAGAAGAAATGCTGCAAACTAAGTGCACACAACTCTAAATGCACCCAGCTTCAAAGGGAAGAAATGCTGTAAATTAAGTGGACACAACTCTAAATGCACCCAGCTTCAAAGAGAAGAAATGCTGCAAACTAAGTGGACACAACTCTAAATGCACCCAGCTTCAGAGGGAAGAAATGCTGCAAACTAAGTCAATACAATTCTAAATACACCCAGCTTTATTCCAGTCCCTGTTCTTGTTGCAGCCAAGATTTTCAAGTCTACCCCGGGAGACCAGTCAGACAAGTACTACCTGGACATCACGCCTGCCGGATGGACGTTTTCCATCTGGGGATTCATCTACTTCTGGCAAGCCCTTTGGGTCATCTACTCTGTGGTCAACCTCTTCCGCAAAACCCCGCAGGGTCCTGTTTACCTGTCTCCCGCCCTCCTCCCCCCGGCCATGTTTCTGCTGTACATTTTAGCCAATGGTGGGAATATCGCCTGGCTGTTTCTCTTTGATAGGGATCACATCGAAGCAGCGTTTGCAGCGCTTTTCTTGATTGCCGCTTTCCTCATCGCTGGTCTGGCCGTCAGCTACCGAGCTTTGGAGCATGTCTGTTCAGACTTGGTGACCCAAGGCCGCACAGTAGATATCTGGTTGGTGCGTGCTTTCGTTCATAACGGCTTTGGGATCTATGCAACGTGGACGTCCATTGCTACGCTCCTCAACCTTGCCATGATCATCACATATTCTGATGGAAGCAAAGTTAGTGTGACGACGGCGTGCACAATAGCTCTGGGGGTCTTGTCGGCAGAGATTGTTGTTTTCGTGGCGACGGACCTCCTTTTGTTGGACAGGTACTCGCGCTACACTGTCACACCTTACATCGTGGTGGTGGTCGCTCTCATTGGAAGCATCTCCAAGAATTGGGAGTCGGGGGCAACCAACTCCATCTTCACTGCCGTCTTGTTGGGTCTGGCATCTGTTGCTTTGCTGGTCAAGGTTATTCTTAGTGTCTACCGTCACGTGACTCGACCTTCTTACAGGCGTCATGTGGAGTCCACGCTTTCTGCTGAAGGCACAGGAAAGAATGTGGCTTAATGTGTATGTGGTGATGTGGAATGGGGGTGAATGGCATGCCAGGATGTGGGATGGAGAATGGGCTCTTTGAATGAATGGTTGTGTGATGGCTTTGAATTTAAGAAAAAAAAATGTATTGTATAATGGTGTAAGTATACAAACAGAAACACAAACATCTCCATTTACTCTGCCATGCACACAAATGCAAACACTACAAACACACTCTCCCTCTTTCTCTCTAACCTAGACACACACACACCAAGACTGTAAATCTCACATGTAAATAACAATTTGCAGTATGCTTTTAACTCAAAGAGAGAAATTTCTAGAAGAGTGAGAATGTGTGTTTTGCATGGGCAGTGACAGAAACAAAATGTTTATTTAATCATTTTATGTGTTCTGTTGTTACTAATTATGACCCACCAATATTTCAATCAGTCACTTTTAGTTGTTTTTTTTAATTGTGATTTTTTTTAAAGCTTGTCTTTATTCTATTGCTAAAAGAATTTAAATGAAGTTTGTGATTGACAGCAGGCGTGGTAATTTGTGCCTTTGAATGGTCTGTATTTCGCACAAAGCTCTTTTTAAATATGATGGCATCAGGAGGTATCTGCTGGCATACATTTGAGAGGACCCTCTCTGTTTCTTTATATGAATATGTCCTCTTCAACTTTTTCTGCAGTATACTGCTAACTTTGTGCCAGTACTTGTGACTGTAGTCTGCTTGATTTATACTTTTTAATCATTTGCCGACAGTTTTTCATCATTCATAAACTTACAGTAATCTGTCTGTGTTTTGATATTTATCATTAGTTGGGAAGTCTTCTGTAGAACTGAAAGTTGAGATTCACAATGAGCTTGGCAAACTGCTTCATGGAGATTCGACTCCCTCTGGACAGCAGCCATTTGTGCTTTAGTCTGAACATAATGTGTGTGTGTGTGGGGGGGGGGGGGGGGCAGCAGGGGAGTGCCAGGAGTGCAGGGAGGGAGGGGGGACACATGAACAGTATGAAAGTCAAGCTGGGAGGGCATGGCATGTGAGACAACCTTACCCCATTTGATCTCTGACAAGAAGATAAATTCATGCACTCTCAAAAAGAGCTCTAAACACCGTCTTATAGGATCATAACGTTTCTCAAACCTTTCTCAACTGATTTCTTTTAAACTCTCTCTCTCTCTCTCTCTCTCTCTCTCTCTCTCTCTCTCTCTCTCTCTCTCTCTCTCTCTCTCTTTCAAATACCATTGTCTCATGTAATGTGCATCCATGTGGCATTATGATATCCCTGCTGCTCATTCCATCTGTAACCTACACATCGGCACCCAGGTTGTCCTGTGGCGGCCCCAGCGCTGTAGTCCTCGGGGAGCAGTCAGTATAACACAACCCAGCGGACTAGCTCTCAAACTTCCCAGATTTTTGTTAGAATGTCGCTATTTAAAAAAAAGCTTTTATCACGAATATGGTGAAGAAATCAAGAATGTCCAAAACTTGTTTGAGAAATGTTGGGTTTGGATGTCATTTTTGGAAAAGTCTGAGAATATATTGCAGAGTTTAGACATAGTGATGATCTGCAAGGGTCAGCATGGACAAGTGGTGGATGATAGATGTTCTTTCTATGCCCTGAATGTATCGGTTAAAACGGCAGGAAGTTGAGAGGCTTTCAGTTCAAAATCAAAGTGCCTTTTCGTTCCGTACTTCTGGAACGTTGACTCAGAAATGCTGGTAGGTAGACAGTAGAAGAGACACCGCACCAAGTGATGATCTTTGTGTGTAGACAACTGATCCTCATCCCTGCGTGGTGAAGGGGTAATGATGTAGACTTGCCTGTTTCTGAACACAGCACCTTCTTCAGTCAGCCCTGATGTGGCCCCTTGCGGTCGGCTGGGCTATAAGCAACATTATCTTACCTTCTTCAGTTCTGTGAGGGATGGTGGGGGGGGGGGGGGGGGTGGGGGGGGGGGGGGGAGAGGGGGCACCAGCAGGGAGGTAATTAGGGTAGAGAAGTAAAGCAAAAGTTGGAGTTGGCTGAGCAAAGGGCAGCAATCAGTACTAACGCGTCCCTTGTACATCACCTTTTCTGGCCGTGTGTACATCTCTTTTTGAGCACAAATTAATGTGATGAATTCCTTGCACCAAATTGTAAATGTTCGCAAGACACACACATAGATTTTGAATTAATATTAGGCTGTTACAAAAAGAAATAAGGATGAAAGTGGACTTCAAAATTTTCTTAAAAGATGTTTGATGTGTTGGAGAGGGAATGAATGCAAACGTCAGTGTGAGTTTGTTTGTTTTTTTGTTTTTTTTGCAACAGTCATGAGAAAGTTATGGTGCAGGCGTGGAATGGATGCTCAACATTCAGTCCTTGTTAGGATGACCTTGGTACACTGATGTTGTCAGGCAGACACGGCATGTTTTTGCTGCATACATTGCACACTTTTTTTCTCTTAGGTTTTCTCTCACTCTGTGTGGTTTAAACGTACGAATGGTTTGTCTCTGTATGAGTCAGTGACTGCTCCCCCTTAACGAAATGTCTTTTTTTTTTTTAATTTCTTTTTTCATTTAAAAAACATTTGTTGTTAGAATATTTTCTTGAATAAATATCTTATACAGCAGCTGTTCCCCTTCCCTCCCTCTCCCTCCTTCTCTGTCATATGAACAGCTGTTTCTTTTGTTACTGGTGCCAGTTTATACAAACAAATGTTTTATACATCTGTGCGAGTGTTATGAATGATAATGTTCAGATGTATGGGCGTGTCGCTCTAAACTTTGTTTTCTTTTTCTTGCTTTTCACTTTTTCCTTCTTTGGTCATGTGGTACACCTCTTCAGGAACTGTTTTTAATGTCACCGTTGAATGAACAATATCATTGCTGTTCTCAGTTTATCTTTTTGTGTGTGTGTGTGTGTGTGTTAGGTATATGGGCAATAATTTGTAAACTGTAAATATGCATGAAGTCAGAGGGGGGGACTTTAATGGTTCCCTTCGATAGTCAATGTTTGTCAACACTTTTTTTTTTCTTTCTGTATACAGGCAATGATTTGTCAAGTGTAAATATGCATGAAGTCAGAGGGGGGACTTTAATTCCTTCCCTTCGATAGTCGGTGTTTGTCAGTATTATAATTTTTTTCCTTCCCTTTTTTTTTTTTCCAATGGGGCAGTTATTTGCTGTCAATATTTTGATTTTTTTTCCTTCTCTTTTATTTTTCAAATGGGGCAATTATTTGCAAACTGTAAATATGCAATGAAGTCAGAGAGGGGGCTGTAATTCCTTCCCTTTGATAGTCCATGTTCCTAAACACTTTTGATTTTTTTGGTTTTCCATCCAGTTTTACTTTTGTCGAGATCAATGTCAGCCGCTGCGAGCACTCATCATAATGCAAAATTTATCGAGCCTTGAGACAAAGGTCTTATATTACTGTTTGAACTGATGTGTTGTCCGTGGTGAGATGAATATTTTTATTTTAGTAAACCTTGTGGAGGTATATGTGATATTTGTGAAATAAATCATAAAAGTAAGTCTAAAGATACTCCACATTAATATTCATCTGTTGTATGTACAATGTCTTGGAAGTTATAACGGTATGAGAAAAAAACTTACTCTTTTTGTTTTCTGTTTGATTTTGCCATATTGTAGACAGTTGTTGTATTGGTTGACATGTATACTTGCTAACTGGGGTAATACACTTGCAGTTGTGTTGGAAAAAGATTGTTCAATGAGAATTAAGAATGCAATCCTTTGAGCAGAGTCAGATAGATTTCTGTTATTCTGTTGCGTTTTGAACTGTTTATGTACTTATCTCGAATTGATTATTGTACAGCACATTGTAGTTTTTTTTTGTGTTTTTCTACAAAAGTGAAGATGCTTCTCCTTGTTGAAAACAATAAAACAGTTGGCCTATTTGTGTGTGTGCACATTGAGTGAAAGCAGTGATTTTTACCTTAGAATTAGAGGGTAGGGAGGGTATTGGGGGAGGGGGTGGGGGTCCAAGGGACTTGCTGCTAGGATCTGAAATCAAACTCTCTTACTTCTGCTGCAGAAAAGACGCTTGTGACTGTCTAGCTTCTTGATTACTCTGTTATTATATATATGTTTATTTATGTTTTCTTTAACCTTTTATGTATTTGTAAGTGCTTATGATGTAAGATTAAGCGCCATACATAATCATTATTATCAGTATTATTATTATCGTCATCCTCTTTGGCCTTGTCTAAGTTCTACACAAGAAATTCTATATTGAAACCTACATGCACATACACCACAAGCATGTGAAGGGAGACAAGCAAGGAAAACACTAGTCTTCTTCTCCACATGTGCTACTGGAAAGTTGCAGCCCTTTGCATGCAGAATTGCCCATGTTTATTGAAGTAAGCTCAATTTGTTTTCAAGAAAGCTGGAACCGCTGTCAAGTCTGGGCAGGACCCAAGTGAAATTGTAAAAAAAAAAGATGTGATGACTTTTCTCTTTGGCAGCCTTACACATGCTCTGAATGATAGTGCACATGTCCATCTCTTTGTTCTATATTACTGTAACCCACTCCCACACTACATGTGACTTGGATGTTTCCTCTCTTTCTCTCTTCTCATCATCACCAAAAAAACCATTGGGATTGCATAGAATATGTTTATTTTGTTTATTCCTTGTACACTGTTCACATGGAAATCACATAATGAATATAATTTTGCCCTTTCGTTGGGAACAGCCTGTTGACAGTGTGCCTACAAGAGAAAACAAATTTCAATAGACATTTTGCCTCAAAGGCATGTATCAATGTAAGCGTCTGTGCACACACACACACACACACAAACAAACACTATAACATAACCTCAATCAGTTAATGGCTTCAGGTCTCGCAGACTTTCCTTGTGCAGACTTGGCACACACACACACACACACTCCAGGCATACCATAATTTCACTGTGCCCCCCCCCCCCCCCCCCCCCGCCTCCCCCCTCCATTCTCACACACGCGCAGAAACATTTGTGCACCATTTCATAAAAGATAAAAGAAATGCATCAATTCAAATAAAAAAATACAAGGCGGGAGGATACAGCAATGTAACAAAAATTACCCCTGAAAGAAACAAAAGAATCGGACAACATGTGCACGCATGTGCATACATGCCCGCAACCCAACACACACACACACACACACACACACACAAACACCCACACACACGAGACAATGCTGCCTCCAACTGACCAAAACCCACATTCAACTTTAACGTCAAGCTGACAACAGAGGCCACGGCCAGACAGCACGACTTGCGCCCCAAATTCCATCATCCACGACTCCAGACCCTAAAGAAACACCATCTCCATCGACACACCTCAACACCCACACTGCCAGTTACAACCCAGAGGCTAAGTGACCCAATACTGGACACCCCCTCCTCCTTCCAACCCTACCTGCCCTTGTTCTTAGCACCCTGTGCCTGCCATGAATTTGACCTGAGCCACTGGACAACCAAGTCTGCTAGTGCAACCTCTCATCCAGCACCTGCTGAACACCTCACACACACACACACACAGGCTGTGGCAGGCCACTTCATGCCGGGTGTGGCTGTGTGCATGAGCTGCACTTGGGTGACTGGTTTGCATTGAGCATTACTACAGAGAAAGCGTAAGAGATGAACAGGTGATGAATCATGTCTAAAACAGCAAATGAAGAGGAGAAAAAAAAAAAAAATGATTAAAAAAAAAGAAGTAGCTCCCTCAGATTTCCCCCACAGTAGATCAAAATAGGAAGAAAATGTCACACCCATGGAAGATCTACAAATACACATGAAAAGTCCACACACAGAGAAAGAAAGGATACATTACCCACACCATGTATACTGCCAGTATAATCATCATAAAAAGTTACATGTGATAATAAAGAAAAAAAAAAAGGAAAGAAAACAACAAAACATTCTGGCTAAGGGCATAATTGCAACTTGGTGGAAGACTTATCCCCAAACTTGCCATTGACCGACACCGACATTACGTAAGCAGTAAACACAACACTACGTAATGACTCAAAACATGTCCTGTACTGTTGGTACATCATTTAACATCAATCATGCTGTTGGTACATCATTTATTATCAATCGCACTGCTGGTACATCATTTATTATCAATCGTAAGTACTGGCAAAACAATGAAGACACATAACTCCACAGCCTCCAGACTGCCAAGTGACCACTTTCAAATGGCAAAGAACAAGCTAAAGTGACGCATGCATGATTTCAGGCGTGACAGGACCATTGGAAAACTACAGATCAGGACGATCAAAACCCAAATGCATTCAAACTAGTCTACATGGGAGAAACTTTAAAATGTTGGGATATAAATAACGATGGCTTATTTACAAGGAAGACAGAATGTAGAAGGAAAAAAAAAAGGAAATACAATCAAGTTTGTTTTCCATGATTTCTACAACACACTGGGCCATTTCAGCAACACACTGTTTCTGGTATTTCAGAAACAAACATGCCCCCCTCCCCCATCCCCATTGTGTGTTTTTGTGGTAACTCCAAAATCCAGGATTTTCTAACTCTCCTAATCAATTGAACGACATGCACGTACGTAAACAAACATTGCTTACCGAATGTTTTGTCCATGTCAATTTTCCTTAACGTCTGTCTCTTCATTCTGTCTTTCCCCGCCATTCTACGCATTCTCTCACTGCTCACAGTGAAATGCTTGTCTCTTTCATACGTGTGAAATATTTTCCCGTCTTCCAACATCATCTTACATGGCACTGCTTAGTGCAAATCATTTTGGAGTCTTGGGGTGTCTTACCTTTGTACCCAGCCATGCATTTCCTCGTGTTCCACCCTAGGCTGTGCTAACCTTTCGGTCAAGTCAGCACAGAATGACAGAAAATGTCCACACCTGATTCAAGTCAACAACCATTCAAGGCTCAATGACCTGGGAGAGATGTATTATCAATGGCCAGAGTGCGTGTCTGTTGATTCTGTGCCAGACATCATCTGTTTGTGAACTTGAAACATGGGCACAAATTTTCAACTTAAAAAAGCTTGACAAATATCCCATCAAAATTTTTCATTCTGAGTGAAGACAGATTTTCCTAGTATACAACGACCACAATAGACCCTAAACACTAAATTTTTTTTCAAGGCATATGGGGAAAACTCTACTATCATTTGACTTTGTCCAAAAACTGAATTGATGCTGTGGCGTTTTGACGACACTGACACTGACTGATCTTTAAAAAACATCTTTACTTCTCTGCCCCCCAAAGTTGCTTGGAATGAATTTGTCTGTCTTACCCCTTGACAGATGCATGCATGTCTCCGACCCTTCGACACCAACACATCAAGGCAATGTTCAAAGATAAACATCTCAAAATTATTGCTACCAATGTATTCACACGAAAGTACGTGGCAGAAATAAGACTGAAAATCTGACTATAGTTTTGTTGAGATGAATAGACACACATTATGTCAGCAAAGAGTACAGTTGACCATTTTCTTCAAAAGATATCACAAAGTGTCTGTATATGATCAGTGGCAAGCTTTAAGCAGTAGAATACTAGGATAGATGCATATGAATTATATTATACACACACACACACACAAACACATCACCTTCATACTCTGGTGTTTAGAGCAACAATCAGCCCAACAAAACAATTATCGATCATTAATACTATTAGACTGCAATCCATCTAAAATCATTTCATATAAAAGATGTCAAATTTGAAGAAAAAAGAAAATCATCTACATGCATATGCATTATTCATTTACATGATTGTTTTATCTTTTCTTTCTCTTTTCCTTATTTGAAGGGAGTGTGCTATTGCGTGTATGTGCACGGGCGCGCATACACACACACACACACACACACACACACGTACACACACACATGCATTTCCAGGCACTAAAGGTAGCCAATACTGTAGCAGGATGTTAAAATATTTAAAAGGATCACTAACTTATCACAATTGTTGCAGTTTTGATTTTGCTCAGTCATTGTAAAGTCAGATTTTTCAACGGTGTTTCAAGCTGAAAAAACACTTTCCACCAAGGCGCAACACATGTAAACACCATGTCTATTTCCAGGTTGTTCTGCAGTCCTACATACTGCAGGACAAAACACCACAATAAAATGCTGACTGCTGATTCCGGCAAGCTGTCTGCATACCACAGTGGAACACAAAACGAAGTGTCAGATTCCACTGTCTGGCCTTTTGCTCCCTGTCTCTCCCCCCTCCACCTACCACTCCCCACCACTTACAATAGATAGATCACATATCAAGCTTCTTCCATGAAAGGCTGGAACCCAGCATGCTTTCTCAACAACATTATTTTTTCTGTGAAGTATGCCAAGTTCTCAGTCATCCGGCAGTGCTTTTATCACCTCATCAGGCCAGATTCACAGAACATGTTTTATAAACTTAAAGAGTTTGTTGCAAATAAAACATGTACAAAACAGCATGCAAAACTGGTTTCATCACCCATGAAAGACAAACTCCTGTATCAGCACACTGTCTAGCTCCCTTCGGACATCTTCGTTGTTGCCAGCAGAAAATTCAGTGCAAGCACACATATCCACAGGCACATGAATCCAACCATCCAGGTTACGCTACATTCCGGGATTTATGCTTCAGGT
The DNA here is from genome assembly GCA_033310375.1 of Conus canariensis. Taxonomy (NCBI): domain Eukaryota; kingdom Metazoa; phylum Mollusca; class Gastropoda; order Neogastropoda; family Conidae; genus Conus; species Conus canariensis. The sequence continues at coordinate 13,909,885 of CM065745.1, forward strand.
CTCAAACCAACATTTACCATGCTTCCATGACGAACTTTTGTTCATGGTGCAGGTTTTGTGCGCATATGTGTGTTCATGCATTCCAAGGTGCCTGCACGAGTTTCACTTTTGTTTTTTTCACTCACTAGTCTTTTCATTCTGCGGAGGATGTTTGAATCTGTTATCTGTTGTGAAGGTACGTTTGTACAGGCACATCCACATCCACCTTTAAACCAATGGTGTAAACATAAAAAAAAACAAAAAAAAACCCAGATAATTTGCACTGGCCACAATACTGGCAACATGTCCAGACACTCGATTATGTAATTTACCTGACATTTTCGGATTTATCAGTCGATGTATATTTCATAGCGGAACACGACTTGAAGACTACATGCAACGGAACAGATCACACCCCGAAGCCATTAGAAAGCAAAATGCCACAACAAAAGAAAAAAAAAGGGTTAAACATACATGGCATTTTTTCCTTTCACTATTCTAACACTACACCAAATGACAACAGCACCACTACGGAGACCCAAGATTCTGATCACAAGCCTCACACTGGCTAAGGTTTATCCCCCACCTCCCCTGCCAATACCTGACTGTGAGTTGAGCGCTGGTCTTTCACACACAGCTTAGTTATGTACACCCAGCACGTCACACAAAAAAACTTAAGCGTGCGACCGGCGGGATTTTGATCATCGGGTTTTCATCACAGAGCTGTAACTGTAAGGATTCTAACAACAGGATTCAATGAGGACACTTGTTGGTCAGTTAACAACAGGGATTCGATGAGGACACTTGCTGGTCAGTTACTGGGACTTGACCCGAGCTAGTCAACAAACAACAAACTCTTGAGCTGGGTCTGATCGACACAATCCTGTGTCTGGTAAGCTCAATGAATGCACGTGATTAACAAATAATAATAAAGAAAAAGAAAAAGAAAGGAAAAGCTCCATTCAGCTAATGGCTGCCCCTGAATACGTTTCTGTGGATTCCTCTACTCTGACCTAAATGCAAGCATGCACATTATTTTATACAAGATAAAAAAAAGGGGTGAAAGGCGGCAGAGCACAGACAGTACAGGCAAAGACAAATGCACTGATCATTAACACACATGTGCATATACCCAGGTACACTCTGATTCACAAACGAATGAAGAAAAAGACAAAGACACCTGCGCCTCCACAGACGACAGGCTGGAAACAACCTGCCCATAAGAACCTCAGGTTAATCAGACATTAATCTCTCCACTTATCCCACACCACCGTTGCGAAAGACCACAAGCATAAAGCACACTGCTCTGTCTCTCGAACCCCTAATGACACTAGGTCCTCACTGTCATGACCACAATTTTTACTTCCCACAGAGGCTACAAATCATTCCAGTGGCTATTTCCACACATTTCCAATTCATGAAACACATCAACGAAATATGAGTGCTTCCAGGTAATCATCTACTTCTTTTCTACATGGAGAGTGTGCACAAAGGTCATTGTGATGCAACTCACTGTGCCACTTTCTTCCAACTCTATAAATATGCTACTAAGAAACTGGCTTGTCAGTAAAATGTGCATGCTTTCCAACTACACTGAGGCTGGCTTTAAAAAAAAACACGAACACATACACACACAAATGAAATTACAAACTTTAGATGCTAAGAGAACTCGAGAACTTTAGTCAAATGGGCCAGCTTGACTTCATTCAAATAAATCAATCACCTTTCACAGAACTTGAGAGCATTTGTGCATTGCCTGTTAGTGCCACACGTCAGTGACTCCTTTCCATCAATGATTAGTAGTCCAGTGTGTTAATAACTGAAAAAAAGATAAGTTTCAAAACGAAGTCACTGAGGGCGGAAAATGAAGCAAAATTTGGAAAGAGAGGGGGTTAGTTACCGCCAAGGACACAGACAAACAGAGTGCAGAACTGGTGTCTAGTCCTGTACTCTGTCTGTGTCCTTGGCGGTAACTAACCCCCTCTCTTTCCAAATTTTGAAAAAAAAAGTGTCAGATAAATGTTCAACATATGAATCAACAGCACGATGAAGAGGTTAGTTAGTTAGTTATAAAGGACAAGCCCTTTCCACCATAAAGAGGTGATATCAGAGCTGTACACTGAGGGTCATTACGTGACTCGAGTTATACAAACACATATGCAATCTGCAACCTTAAAATGTAAAAAAAAAAAAAACGATGAAGAGGTCTAGATCTCACTTGAAAAAAAACAAAAACAAACTTTTTTACATCTTTGTAGTAAATTCTCACTTGATCAAAAGTTTCTTGCAGTTCTCCAACTACTCACTGACATCGAGTTTGTTGGCATCATGGATACACACTGTCATCTCTATGTTGGATTTCCATTCAGGGCTTTCTTCTCCTGAGGAAGGTGGAGCTATCTTTTCCCAATCTAAATTTGATTGACTGCATGTTTGGGATGTGATGGGGTAGAGGGAAAGGGAGGAAAGGGGGGGGGGGGGGCTGGTGAAGGAGAGGTGGTGGGGGGGAGGGTTCAAGGTTATGCTGATATATTCACCCTGAAGGCTGAGAGGAAGAGGCAGTACACTCCATGGCACAGGCGCATTACCCTTCTCATCCACAGGCGCTTGTTTGTGCCAGCTGACCACTCCTGACATCATCACAGGGGCTTGTACTGATTGTCATGCCAACTGACCATTGCTGACATCATCACAGGGGCTTGGACTGACTTTATTGCCAACTGACCATTCCTGACATCATCACAGGGGCTAGCGCTGACTTCACAGAAAAGGACAAACACTGACCGTCGATCACAGCCCACCGTTCTGAATGCACAGGTGTGCCAACAACATGGTCTGAAAGACAGGTGAGGTGGTCGGTCACATCAGAAGAGCCTGTACAGTCGAGCCATCCTTAGCTGGTGGCACACAGGAATAAGCAGCACTGACAAACACATACCAAGGGAAGAAACCTTCATGCACACAGAGCCCTGCACCACACCTGACAAACCTTCATGCACACAGAGCCCTGCACCACACCTGACAAACCTTCATGCACACAGAGCCCTGCACCACACCTGACAAACCTTCATGCACACAGAGCCCTGCACCACACCTGACAAACCTTCATGCACACAGAGCCCTGCACCACACCTGACAAACCTTCATGCACACAGAGCCCTGCACCACACCTGACAAACCTTCATGCACACAGCCCTGCACCACACCTGACAAACCTTCATGCACACAGAGCCCTGCACCACACCTGACAAACCTTCATGCACACAGAGCCCTGCACCACACCTGACAAACCTTCATGCACACAGAGCCCTGCACCACACCTGACAAACCTTCATGCACACAGAGCCCTGCACCACACCTGACAAACCTTCATGCACACAGAGCCCTGCACCACACCTGACAAACCTTCATGCACACAGAGCCCTGCACCACACCTGACAAACCTTCATGCACACAGAGCCCTGCACCACACCTGACAAACCTTCATGCACACAGAGCCCTGCACCACACCTGACAAACCTTCATGCACACAGCCCTGCACCACACCTGACAAACCTTCATGCACACAGCCCTGCACCACACCTGACAAACCTTCATGCACAGAGCCCTGCACCACACCTGACAAACACATACCAAGGGAAGAAACCTTCATGCACAGAGCCCTGCACCACACCTGACAAACCTTCATGCACACAGAGCCCTGCACCACACCTGACAAACCTTCATGCACAGAGCCCTGCACCACACCTGACAAACCTTCATGCACACAGAGCCCTGCACCACACCTGACAAACCTTCATGCACAGAGCCCTGCACCACACCTGACAAACCTTCATGCACACAGAGCCCTGCACCACACCTGACAAACACATACCAAGGGAAGAAACCTTCATGCACACAGAGCCCTGCACCACACCTGACAAACCTTCATGCACACAGAGCCCTGCACCACACCTGACAAACACATACCAAGGGAAGAAACCTTCATGCACAGAGCCCTGCACCACACCTGACAAACCTTCATGCACACAGAGCCCTGCACCACACCTGACAAACCTTCATGCACAGAGCCCTGCACCACACCTGACAAACCTTCATGCACACAGAGCCCTGCACCACACCTGACAAACCTTCATGCACACAGAGCCCTGCACCACACCTGACAAACCTTCATGCACACAGAGCCCTGCACCACACCTGACAAACCTTCATGCACACAGAGCCCTGCACCACACCTGACAAACCTTCATGCACACAGAGCCCTGCACCACACCTGACAAACCTTCATGCACACAGAGCCCTGCACCACACCTGACAAACCTTCATGCACACAGAGCCCTGCACCACACCTGACAAACCTTCATGCACACAGAGCCCTGCACCACACCAAGTCACTTCAACAGCAAACAAACAGCTCTCCTTTCTCTCCCCTTCATCCTGAGGGGGAAAAAAAATTACCAGCTCCAAGGCACTCAAAATAAAAAAATCATTCTCACATCAGAGAATCTGTAGTTTCTTTTTCGCTCCCTCTAATTCACATAGAAACGAAATCCTACCCACAATCAGTAGGAGTAAATGACAGTATGAGTGTTCAGACATCCAACAGTGAGTAAGGCACTGAAAAACGGAAACGGACAACGATCATGGTTTAGAACATTCTGGCACGTATCGATGACTGGCCTCTAGTGACACAGCTGGTATACCACCAGCAATAAGACACATGCATAAATTATCCACACCTTCTGTAACAAGACACTTTTTTTTCATGGCAAAAAATGGTGGTATGAAAATAGAGTCATCTCCACATTATCCACTTTGACACCAATGACTACAGCTTATTATTCTGACTGCAATTTTGTGTTATGTCACAGAGAAAGAGGACAGAGGGTAAGCGTCTTCGCTTTTCGCTAGTTAAAGAGTTTTGTTGTACATACTGAAGTGATTTAACACAGGGCTGAGAGGGAGAGCCTGTCCATCTGATTAGCTCTCTGCCTTCCAGTGATGACTGGCTCTCTGTTTGACATAACTCGCAGCTGTCTGCATCCAAATACGAAGTTAAAAGCGTGCACACAGCAGGCGAAGGCACAGTGCAGGCAGTGGGCCATCTCACTGAACAGCAGGCTTACAGGCTTCCCAGAGAGGACAGCTCTGCCAGCTGCACCACTCTCTCAAGGCACAGTGCAGGCAGTGGGCCACCTCACTGAACAGCAGGCTTACAGGCTTCCCAGAGAGGACAGCTCTGCCAGCTGCACCACTTTCTCAAGGCACAGTGCAGGCAGTGGGCCATCTCACTGAACAGCAGGCTTACAGGCTTCCCCGAGAGGACAGCTCTGCCAGCTGCACCACTCTCTCAAGGCACAGTGCAGGCAGTGGGCCACCTCACTGAACAGCAGGTTTACAGGCTTCCCAGAGAGGACAGCTCTGCCAGCTGCACCACTCTCTCAAGGCACAGTGCAGGCAGTGGGCCATCTCACTGAACAGCAGGCTTACAGGCTTCCCCAAGTCCTGCCAGCTGCACCACTCTCTCAAGGCACAGTGCAGGCAGTGGGCCACCTCACTGAACAGCAGGTTTACAGGCTTCCCAGAGAGGACAGCTCTGCCAACTGCACCACTCTCTCAAGGCACAGTGCAGGCAGTGGGCCATCTCACTGAACAGCAGGCTTACAGGCTTCCCCAAGTCCTGCCAGCTGCACCACTCTCTCAAGGCACAGTGCAGGCAGTGGGCCACCTCACTGAACAGCAGGCTTACAGGGTTCCCAGAGATGACAGCTCTGCCAGCTGCACCACTCTCTCAAGGCACAGTGCAGGCAGTGGGCCATCTCACTGAACAGCAGGCTTACAGGCTTCCCTGAGTCCTGCCAGCTGCACCACTCTCTCAAGGCACTTGGTGACTGTGGCGCCAGCAAGTTGTTGGTGACGTTCAGATGTGAACAGGACTCCAATAAAGGTGGACAGTGGGGAATGCAAGATGAGATACTTATCCTGTGTCCTCTTTATCTATGGTTTCGTGCGTTATGTTTCTTTTCTTCTCTGTCCACTGGTAGTAATTGTTTGCCAGTTTTCATTTGTGGTTTATGTCTTTCGCCCAGTAACTGTCGGTTAGTTATACTGTTTGGTATTTTGTGACCCATCACCTGTTTGTGACCATCTATGAATCGCTCTCATAATGCTCACTGGTTGAAGTGTCCAACAAATCATGACCTTAACAGGACAATTTCTCACCGTTTTTTTCTTTCATTACACATAATTATACATTCATCAAGATCATCATCATTACAATTAGTTAATATTAATTGTTGACATACTACCAATCAGCAATCCTCAACGAATGGTTTTTAATGTTGAACACCACCACATGTAATAGTTGGTCTCCCTAAAAACAACTGTTAACACTGGAGCTTCATTTACAACTTCACACATGATTAATTGATGCTGTACTCAAAAGATAACTGTTAACTTTTTTTTTTTTTTCAGCGAACAACTTCACACATAATTCATTGATGCTGTACTCAAAAGACAACTGTTAACATCTTTTCCAGTGAACAACTTCACACATAATTAATAGAGGAGACCTTTTGAAGATGACTGTTGACACTGTTTTTCTGTGAGCAACCTCCCAGGTACTTAACTGATGCTGTCATAAACAAACAACTGTTGATGCAAGCTCTTTGTGAACAGCCTAACGCAATCTGAACAAATGCCATTCTCAAAAGACTAAAGTTAACACAGATTCTTTGTGAACAGCCTAACGCAATCTGAACAAATGCCATTCTCAAAAGACTAAAGTTAATACAGATTCTTTGTGAACTGCCTAACACAATCTGAACAAATGCCATTCTCAAAAGACTAAAGTTAACACAGATTCTTTGTGAACAGCCTAACACAATCTGAACAAATGCCATTCTCAAAAGACTAAAATTAACACGGATTCTTTGTGAACAGCCCCACCAAATATTCACAGACTAATTCTTTGTGAACAGCCTCACACAATATTAACAGAGCAACATGAGGACTAATTCTTTGTGAACAGCCCCACCAAAAATTCACAGACTAATTCTTTGTGAATACCCTCACACAAAATTAACAGAGCAACACGAAGACCAATTCTTTGTGAACAGCCTCACACAACATTAGCCGAGCAACACAAAGACCAATTCTTAGTGAACAGCCTCATTCAACATTAACAGAGCACAGCCACAGACCACTGGCATGCCCAAGCAGTTAGCTAAAAAAATTTTTTTTGAAAGGAATCCGGTTCTTTGACCAGATGCGCCTGTGAAGCGTGCGTTAAGCAAGCATCAATCAGCCGATGTCAGACCATGACGACATGTCACTGTCAGCATTCAGTATGTCAAAGGTCCGAGGTTGCAGCTGCAACATGGGAAACCTTTGGAGAGGAAGTGCATCGCATCATCTGTTCTGACTGGCTGTTGTTGAGTTCTAGCATCCATTCAGCACCGACATTACATGGAAACAAAACGTGTCGCAAATGATTTAAAAAATGCCTCCAAGGAAGAAACAATACTGATTCAATTTTCATCCAACTGAGCAGTTAAATGTGCTTTCTTAACTTTTTACTTTCAGTTATTTCAGTTCTCTATGTCCTAAAAGCATGTGAAATGTCTCAACCAATGCAGCTTAGGCTAAGCTACCTTTGAGCAAGGGTCAACGGACCCCAACTTACTTCTTCACAGTTTGCGAGAGAAAATCATTCCTACAGAAAAAACAGGTTCTTTTCTGTCCAACGTCAAAGGGGAATATTCAAACTGGATCCATTTTCTCTGATACTTCAAGACAAGGTGAAGTCCTGGCAACGGCTTCCCATACTGAGCCCATGGACTAGCCGCACAAAGGTGAACCAATTGGCATCACACCGACACATAGATTAAAACAAGACTTTTAAACTTAACCTTTCATTCCACTTCCTTCCTTGATAAACCAGCTTCCTATCATAGCAAGCTTGAATATATGTATATGCAGGTATATATGTGTGTGTGTATATATATATATGTATGTACATACATATGTATATGGCAACATGATTAGCGAGTAACACCAATAACATTAGACAAAGTCACATACAATAACGACTCAAGCTGGTTTGTTGCAGGGTATAGATAAATCACGTATGGCAAAAGGATGAGATACAATGGCATCCTTGCATCTCCTCATTAGGAATAGTTAGCTTCCAGAGAGAGCCACGTCACTTGTAAGTACAGGACATCAGTCCATTCACCCCTTTTGGCACGCAGTGATCATGAACACGATCTGTACCCACACTGTTTCACCCCAAAGACCCAACATCCCCCATGCAGACCCCAATTCTCTCTGGCCCCACCCAAGAGTTTGCTCATCAAAATCACTGACCATCACAACTACATTCCCAAACCACTCATTTACATATCAGAATACTAGACCCTTTCCAAACTGACCATCAATCCGACAATGGTTTTTTTTTTTTTTTTGTCGAGTGTAAGGAATCTAAACTGGGGGTGGGTGGGAGTGGGGGGTGGGGGTGACGCGTACCATGAATTGAAAGGTTGAAGACAAGACTTTAAAAAGGAAATAAAACAGATAAAAGGCAAAGACACAAATTCCACAGATACACACAGACACAAATTCATCCATCCATTTTTCACTCTTCGCTCATTTCGGAGAGAGAGAGTGAAAAAAAAAAAAAGAAGAAATCTTTGGTATGTGTTATGGACAGTTCACAGGTGATAACCAAATATCATCACATTCTATATAAATGTCAATCAATCATTAAAAAGTGTGTTAAAAAGTTGGCAACCATGGATATCATACAGATGAGCAATAATGAACACTTGACGCATGAACAACCCTGACTGTTGCTCACAAGAACACTGCTATACACTGCCGTCATGAACAACACTGAGCTCTGTACATATGGCGGCCATGACATGGAATCATCATTTCCTCAAAAGTCAGAGAAAAAACAAGTTCACCAGCACAGTCTGCATCCCACAGTGCTGTCCTATCCTCCAAGTCTTCACCTAAGAATCTTCATCAGGCAAAGATTGGAACAGGAAGTGACCAAATTTACCTCCCTTCGCTAAGTGAACTGACTCTCTGACCAAGAGGCCAAAATGGCACATTTTCCCTCATTCCCGCCCAAAAGTAACTTTTGGGAGTAAGAACACTCTGTATTTCCCTTTCTGGACTGTAATCTGGGCTGCTGTGAAGTCCAACACTCTTCTGCCGGTTCAAGGATAGAAGCTCAAACATAAGAGCACTGGCTCCGCACGTAGGAGGTGCAGGTTTTGATATCAAACATTCTGGAAATTACGAGGGCACAATGATATTTTGACATGGGGGAAATCATAATACTGTGTAGGATGCTTTCACTGGATAAAAACTACCCATGTACTTTTTGACTGGCTCAAAATCAGGTTGTGTAGTACATTTTTGATTGACTGCAACTTACATTGTGTAATCTGTATTTGACTGGCCAGAAATTATATTCCGAAGTAAGTTTTTGACGGCTGAAAATTACGACAATATCAAGGATTTGTTTGATTCAGTGGAAATTATTATTTTCTTTTTTTTTTTTTGCTGTCCCAACCTTTTTGCGCCACCTCAGAGGCAGTGCACACACGCCACTCATTCCGACACCCCGTCAACAGCCACAGCCCAGTCGGCCCCCGCCGCAGCCACGGCACCGGCAATCCACAGGGAGCAGTCAATGTCAAGTCGTCAAGAGGCAACCCACCGGAGGAGACACTGCACTGCTGCCGAGTCACTTTGGTGGTGTTCAGTGTGGTGCCTGTTCTGATTCAGTGGAAATTATGATTCTGTTAAGATTTTTTTTTGAGTAGACGGACACTAGGATATTTAAACTGTTTTCGTTGGTTGTTTTGATACACCTTACAAATAACAGCAGGGGCTGGGATGCTACTTTCTTCATTCATTTCAAGAAGACTGGAATGATATGGTGTTCTTGAGTTTGAGACTGCAAGAAAGGGCGGTAATCCACACCTGCTTTCTTTATACACACCCTGGCACTGACCAGGGTCGGGACATGCAGACAATCGCAGTGTTGTGAGGAAATCACTTCAACCGAAAAAAAAAAAAAATTCTGTCCAACACTGCAGGTGACACTATCTTCCAAGCCTGGCTGATTCCAACATGTCTACATCATGAAGGGAATGGAGAGTGCGCCCCTGTCATGGAATCCAAAGCACAGCACCAATACAATCATTTCAACTCATCACCAGAAAAATTTAAAAAAATTAAAAAGAAAAAGCGCCCCCATTCTGCTGCTCCACAAGAGTAGGTACACAAGATCATGCAGAATAACACCAAGATATGCCTGTTACGGTATGTGAAAGAAGACCCTTTAAAAAAAATCTGCATCTTCTTTCGTGCATTCATGTGCATAACTGGACAGTCACTATATAAAACTGAACATCATCATTTAAAAAAAAATGGACAGACAAATAACATGGACATTATCTTTAAAAAAAAAAAAAAAAAAAAAAGTCAGGGGCACAGAACTGTCACAGCCAAATAATCTGTCCAAAAAATGTAATTGCACTTACGAAACTTGTGCAAAATGGAAACTGTATGATGACCAGTCCGTAAAAAATGGACACAACTCAAAAAGCGCAAAACAGTATGTCTGGAAGACGTTAACTAGCCTGTGAGTAAAGTTCTGATGTTCAGTGGTTCAACAAGAGAGAACAACGACACTGACAACACTTTGTTTACCCTCCTTTTCTCCCCCAGTTTCTGTTTCAAAACTGTCCACAACAACAAGGAAGAAAGGCACTTAGTTTAAATTCCATTTTGAAAAAAAAAAAGTCTGCAGCAAAATCATTTTCAGTCATCTATCCTTCTCTCTGCCTACATGCCATTTTAGTAAAAAAAAAAAAAAGAAGGAAACATTAAGAATTTTATTAAATGCAATGGTCTTTATTTCTTTCTCTCTCTTTCTTTCTTTCTCTTCCTTTCACTCTTTCTAACATCCATCTTCTTCTCCTGCTCTATTTGTTGTTTTAACCACAATTCTCTCTTCCCCCCCCCCCCCCCCCCCCCCCACCTTCTGTATGTCACACAACCACTGATTGTCTTGTCAGTCCAGCCTTTCAGTTCTCTGCCCCTGTCGTTGCGTCGTCGTTGCCTCCCTCTGTGCGTCAGCCCTCAGGGTTTGCGGAAGATGGATATGATCACCTTCTCCAGTGCCAGCACCGGAGTCTCCGTCAGCACCGACAGCGCCAGAGCCGCAAAATATGATGCCACCACGTAACCCAGGTAACGAAACACCTGCGACAGAAAGAAAATCCAATCAAATCAAAGTAATAAAATTAGTGTATGCAATGGACTCGCTAAAGAAACAAAACCAGGTGGAATACGGAAAGGCTATGTGAATCGCTGAAGACTTAGATGGATAAAGAAACATAAATAAGAAAAGGCCACTACAGCTGTGGACATGTGCTGTTGCAATTTCAAGTACCTCCCACGAGGTAATTCCCAGTTTCCTTTTTTCAGAATCGAATCTTAGCATACTGGGATACCATGGCCTCTATATGATGGCTGTTGAAGGCGAGATTCGAGCAGAAATGATCGTCTGACCTTCACATACAAAAAACACCAGCAGGGAAGAAATGTGTGACAGTGTTATTTCAAAGGAGACTTTCCTACAGGAAATTATCGACAAACATCAGCAGGTGTGCAAGGCTGCCAACAACAAGAAGAAACCATCAGCTTCTTTGCACTTCCAGACTTAATCCTTCCCAGAATTCACTTCAGTTCCAGCTTTCTTGAAAACTACTTGAGCTTGCCGTTCTTAACATTGTTCAGAGTCCCACAACACATAGGAGAAGTACAGCGGCTTGCTTGCTTGTATCTTGTTATATGCTTGTGCAAAAAGACCTCTAAGCAGCCTTTTGCCAGTTTCTACCATTATCAATAGTGCTTATTGTCTCTGGCCTATGTGTCTAAATGTGTGTGTGTGTGTGTGTGTGTGTGTGTGTGTGTGTGTGTGTGCATGGGGAAGGGGTGGGGATTGCAAGCAGTATACATGTAAAGTGCATCTATGAGAAAGAAGGGAATGAGGAATGTCAGAAATGGTGGGGGGGGGGGGGTGGGGGGAGGAGAGGGGGAAGGGGGGCGAGGGGGGGTGGGGGCCTTCAGGCTAACGTGCATGTCGTCTGACTGCAGATGTGTGGACGTGTATTCACTGGACACTGTAAAAAGGTAAAATGTCTGTGAGCACTGCAGAAACAACCCATTACAACAATTATCACTGCTGTAAACGGCAATGGCACTATCATACTGCAATGGTGTCAGAGTTAGAGGCCCATTACAACAATTACCACTGCTATAAATGGCAATGGCACTGACCATCATACTGCAATGGTGTTAGAGTTAGGGGCCCATTATAACAATTATAACAAATATAAATGGCAATGGCACTGACCATCATACTGCAATGGTGTCAGAGTTTGGGGGTCTAATGACCCATTACAATTATCACTGCTGTAAACGGCAATGGCACCGAGTATCATACTGCAATGGTGTCAGAATTAGGGGTCCATTACAACAATTATCACTGCTATAAACGACAATGGCACTGACCACCATACTGCAATGGGGTCAGAGCTAGGGGGTCTGCACCTGCCCTCCCCTACCATGAAATTACTGGGAGTAAGAAGGGGGCCAGACAACCCCCTGCCCCCCCCCCCCCCCAAAAAAAAAAAAAAAACCCAAACATTTTGAAGCCAAACAGGTAATGAATAATCAACAATTAACTCTCAACAGTTTTTGAGATTTTTGCATTTTGCATGAATTTTTCATAATTTTTTGTTAACATTCTGCGCATTATTTCTAAAATAATAATATTTTTGTGATGAATGAGTCTATTTCGGGTTTTTTAAGATGATACATTACTTCAGATAACAAAACCGTTGTTGTAGTATATACCATAATTCCGGGAAGAAAACCGTCGATCACCAGTGGATCAAAATTCAAGGGAAAGAACTGAAGAGTTTTAAGAGAAAAAAGTAAACAATACAGACGGCATGTTTTGTTGAGTCTTCTCCAAGTCTCCTCCCCAATTTCAGTAAGCAGTCACAAGCACACAGACAGTTTGTGTCCCATTTCAGTGAGCAGTCACAAGCACACAGACAGTACCTGTCCAATTTCAGTGAGCAGTCCACGCAGACAGTACCTGTCCCATTTCAGTGAGCAGTCCATGCAGACAGTACCTGTCCAATTTCAGTGAGCAGTCACAAGCACACAGACAGTACCTGTCCCATTTCAGTGAGCAGTCACAAGCACACGGACAGTACCTGTCCAATTTCAGTGAGCAGTCACAAGCACGCAAACAGCACCTGTCCCATTTCAGTGAGCAGTCACAAGCACGCAGACAGTACCTGTCCCATTTCAGTGAGCAGTCACAAGCACGCAGACAGTACCTGTCCAATTTCAGTGAGCAGTCACAAAGCAGCACTGGAGTCACACACCACTTACCACGTAACTGATGGTGAAGAAGGCAAAGACGCGGTAGGCTAACAGATCACAGATCATGATGACTGGGTGGATGAGGTACACGCAGTAGGTGAGGCGGGACAAGGGAAGGAACCCCTTCCATGACAACACGCTGTTGATGGGCCCTGCAGACACAGCAAGCCGTGCAGGTCAACAACACACAGCCACTGTCTCCTTCAGTGTGGCCTCAAAGGCACATCTCATGGTTCCCACTCCTTGCTCCATTTACGATCAATGGCTTTAGAATTCTCTCCCTTTTCAACGATGTTACTCGATCACTGTTGCATCTTTCGATCCCCAGCTTCATATACATATCTTTATCTATCTATCTGTCAATCTATCTATCTGTCCATCTCTGTATTTGTCGATCGATACATAGATAGATAGACATGAATATACACACCCGAATTTTACCATGAGGAATAGATGGTGGGAAAATCAGTTACATACATTTAAAAAAAAAAATGACCAGGAATACGCTTTATGTTTATAAATGTGATACGTTGAAGATTTACATGTAAGCATGTTCACATACATGCATCATCACTGGCACCATGACTGATAGAGAATGCCCACTTCTACTGCAGCAGATCTTGCACAAACCAAAGTTTTCCCCTTCTGCCCTCGTCGTAAACATGGCTATTGTTCACTGTATTATTTCCTGAAAGTTTGGCAGTGCTGATCTTTCATCTAAATTCTTCTTTTTTCTTTTTTGCAGGAACAGCTGTGAATCATCTGAACAAGTCCCACACATTCTAATTTGCATGCTACAATCAGCCATCTCTTCAAGACTTTCTCTTTAACCCAGCTCCAGTCCCAATGCTGACAGCCCTGATGTGGCCCTCTGCGGTCGGCTGGGCTATAAGCAACATTATCTTATCTTATCTCAATGCTGACAGCCCTGATGTGGCCCTCTGCGGTCGGCTGGGCTATAAGCAACATTATCTTATCTTATCTCAATGCTGACAGCCCTGATGTGGCCCTCTGCGGTCGGCTGGGCTATAAGCAACATTATCTTACCTTATCTCAATGCTGACAGCCCTGATGTGGCCCTCTGCGGTCGGCTGGGCTATAAGCAACATTATCTTATCTTATCTCAATGCTGACAGCCCTGATGTGGCCCTCTGCGGTCGGCTGGGCTATAAGCAACATTATCTTATCTTATCTCAATGCTGACAGCCCTGATGTGGCCCTCTGCGGTCGGCTGGGCTATAAGCAACATTATCTTATCTTATCTCCAGTCCCAATGCACATGTTCACAGTGTTAAGAGTTACAATATCACATCTGCCATCAGATTTGTCCACTTGTGAAAAAATGTATCCCTTTGTTTTTTTTTTTTTCTGTTTTTTTTTTTCTTGTTTTTTTTTCAGTTTTTTTTTTTTTCTTTTCAAGTAGCAAACAATCCGCTGCCTTAACATCTGAAATGGTGACTAACCTTTTTAGCATAACAAATATAGCTTTCTAGGGTGGTGGCATGTCAGAATGTCTATGACTTCTACATCCTATCACCAATCAACACTCACACCTAGGCACTTGCAGACAATACAACAGTCCATCCCCTGCCCCACCATCTCATCAACCCACATAACATCTCCACCCCCCACCACCCCCCCTATCCCCACATACACAACACACAGTATTCATCTAAGATCCCCATACATTTAACAAAATAAAACGAGCAAGTTCCCAAGTATACATATGCATAAGATCACACATGCATGCATACGACATTTAAACCCAAACAAATGACACATACACACAGCCCTCACTCCATCTACATTCTCTCACATGCTACCTCCCAAACCTTTGTGCACACATACCACAATATACACATTTAGGACAGTACTATTAAAATGAGCAAGCACACACCTCCCCTCCCCTAATGCCCTCCCCTCAACACACATGCACAAATGTTCATGTACATAATTATTTGCAGATTTTTTTTCAGAATTTTTTTTCTTGTTACAATTTCTCACTTTCCTCTTTCTCTGTAATCAGTGAACCTGCAGAAAAGAGGGAGCCCTGAAGATCTATCCTCCACCTACATGTCTTCCCCTTTTTAATACCAATAACTACTGATCTGATGAAGTGCAACATCTTAAATGATACTAAATGGCCTCTTTGCGCTTTGCATAAATTAACATAGGTAAGATATGTTTACATCTCTTCAAAAAAAAAAACAAAAAAAAAACCCTGTCACAATCAATTATGCACAAAAATACAAGAACAGAAAAATCTCCAACATGATTCCAAAGAAGCATCCCTCATATTTTCTCTCCCACCCCCTCTCCCCCTTCTATAAAACCACACAAAACACCCATGCACAAACTCATACGCAGACATTCATAGGCAGACGCACTCACCCCTGTCCTCCTCAACATCCATTCAGCAACCACCCCCCTCCCACCCCCAACCCCCCTCCCACCACCTCTCTCACTTCTCCATACACTTGCACTTCCAGTCTTACCTCCGTTGCCGGTGGAGCAGGCGAAAATCACCCAGCACACCACCAGGCCCCAGAAAGGTCGCTGCAGGGTCTCGTGCACAGTGCGTGTGCTCAGCGACCAGCCAGTGGCGTCCTCCAGCAGGTAGCGGTTCTCCTCGTAGGTGATGAGGGACAGGGTGGTGGAGGTGGCAAAGGCCAGCAACCACCCAGTCAGGGCTACCGCCTGGAAACACCCCACCCCCCCAAAAAAAAAGCGTCATGTTCGAGTCTATGGTTTTTGCCTTGTGCACGTATGTGTGTGCGTGAGAGCGAGCAGATAGGGGAAATTTGTTGTGGTATTGTGTGCGTTTTTAACTGCAAGTGTGCGTTTGGCATCAGGAAGTGATCTTAGGGAAGAGCAGTGAGAAGGGGCAGCGAGGGCGAGGGGAAAGCAGGGAAGGGCAGACACAGTTAGAGACAGAGGGAGAGGGGGGGGGGGGGGGGGGGGGGGGGAGGGGGGGGGGGGTGATGACAGACAGAAGACCAAGATAATAATGATAACAAATACACAAGTACATTTTTACATTTTTTTGTGTGTTTTTTTTCTCCATCTAACCCTTGAACTGGAAAAAAAAAGAGGGAGATGGGGAGAGAGAGAGAGAGAGACAGAGAGAGAGAGAGACAGACAGAGAGAGACAGAGACAGAGAAAGAGACAGACAGACAGACAGAGACATTGGAATAGAGAGAGAGAAAGACAGACAGACACAAACACTGAGGGACAGAGACAGAGACAGAGAGAAATTGGGAAGTACTGACACAGTTAAAATGGATGTCTGGTTCTTGCATGTTCTGAATTATTGAATCAAAACAGCTGTTATGACAGAATTCTTTTTTTTTTCAGTGGCAAAGAGGCAAAGACAGAGACAGACAGACAGAGACAGGCACAGAGAGACATGAGAGAGAAAAAGAGAGAGAGAGAAACACACACAGAGACGAGAGAGAGATAGAGAGAAAGAAAAAGAGAGAGAGACAGAGAAAGAGAGAGGAGAGACTGACAGAGAGAAAGTGAGAGAGAGAGGGAGAAACATACAGAGCAAGACAGAGAGAGAGAGAGAGAGAGAGAGACAGAGAGAGAAAAAACAGACAGACAGACAGACAGACGAAGCACGACCCTCACCCACCTTGTGCATGTAAAAACGGAACTGAAGTTGGGTCAGAATGTACCCCAGCCCCAACCCCAGTGCAAAAGGAGCCACCCGACAATAGGGCTGCTGGAGGATTTTGTAGAAATAGTCAGACTGCCGTCTGAACAGAAAAAAAAAACCAAAAAGAAAAAAGAAAATAATCAATCAAAAAATCTCAATACAGTTACACTGACAATGAGAGTCAGACATTCCTCCCCCCCCCCCCAAAAAAAAAAAAAAAGTTCAGTTTTTCAAAACAAACAATGTATTTAAAAAAAAAAAACTGAATATGAAAAAAAGAATGAAGGACTCAATGAATGAGCTGAATAAATGAAAAGTGAAGAAAATCAATCCAATGAATAAAGGCAATCAATTCCTGCGCACATTAAGAATTATAGATTTTAACCCGTAGAGTGCCTTTAAGCCGTCAGCTGACGCCGCATTAAAAATGCTTTCCCAGTGCCTATGGGCCGTCCACTGACGTCATGCATTTTTCTTGAATTTTCATTCGTTACTATTTCTATCAACGGACTTAAATAGAGTGTGCGTAGTAAGCCTTATATGTCTGTAGTATTAAAATGATATGTAAATGACCACACGTGAGGGGAAAGCCCATTTATTCTCATCACTGACTGGATGACCAGCCAGCACTTCGTCTCGCTTGCAAAGATGGCGGCGCAACCTTCGACAAGCGCAGCGACCAAATCAACGTATTTACACAGCTGAGCAGGCTCTGCTAATGATTTTTGACAAAGACAATAATCTTTTATTCAACGACTCACTCGAGCATGAAGGTGAGATGATGATAGTGATGGAATTGCCAACCGTATTCGTCAGTTATTGTGTCGGGCTGTGTGACCTCAATGTGTGTTCAGCTGACTGGTTTGCCAGCGTCGAACGAGCTCGCCTAGTGTGTACTCTGCACTGCGTGCCAGTGGTCAGTGACGTGGTAGTCAGCGTGAGAGGGGAGCGCGGCCTGCTCGCGGCGCGGCACAGGGCAGAGGGAAAGGTAGGGGAAGAGGAGCAGTGAAAGAGAGGGTTGAAGTCCAGCAAGGGGGCGTGGTGGGGAGAGGGGGGCGTGGTCGTGGACTGACCTGTCTGCATAGAGTGTGAGCGTCTTGATAGACTTCTAAACTGTTTTACTTTCATTTACAGGTGTAGTGTGACAATACAAACTTTATTTTCAACTTTTTTGCTTTGTGTTCTTGTTTGGATGTGAAGATGTAGTAGTAAATACATATGCTTTTGATCGTGCAAAAAAATCTATCCAAATCTAATTGTCTAAATACTTTTTTATTATCAAAATTAAAACAAAAGAAGCCCAGATTCAAAATCTTCATTCAATTTCCTTCAAAAATCATATATATTTCATTGTTATATCTTTTGTAGTTTCTGAGCTAGAATTTTTTGTTAATTATTACCCCCAAATCATTAGATTTCCCTGGCACTGGGAAAGCCTTTGTTTGTAACATTTTCAAGCAGCTTCAAGCAGCGAACGGGTTAAACACACATGCCCACATGTAAAAACATTTATACATCCCCATTACCTCATCCCCAAATATTGAATAAGTCACACAAAGAGATAATATAGAGAAAAAGAAGAGAAGGGATACAGGAATAAGGAGAAAGAGAGAGAGAGAGAGAGAGAGAGAAGAAGAGAGAGAGAGAGGGGGAGAGAGGAGAAGACAGAGAGAGGAGAGAGAGAAAGAGGAAGGACAGACAGGACAGACAGACAGCACACCACAGAACACAGACACACACATACAGAGAGCAGACACTGACAGGGATGAGGGGGAGAGAGAAAGTGCTGAAGATTTGGTATGTTACTGTATGACCGTCAATCATTGGTAGTGGGTGGTGTGTGTGTCGGAGAGTGTGTGTGTGTGTGTGTACTGTGTAGTGTGTGTGTGGAGAGTGAAACGGTACAACACGTGCATTCATGAAGCATGATGTATGCCTGCTATGTGCATTCATGCATGTGTTCATGCATATAATTTTATATATATATGTGTGTGTGTGTGGTGTGTGTGTGGTGTGTGCTTCCGCCAAGAGCGTTTTGCACGCGGTGGACTGTAAAGTGCTACATAGTGTGAACGTTTTAAATGAGAGAAGAGGAAAGAGACAGAGAGACAGAGCAGAGAGAGAGAGAGACCTCCTCACCACACTTCAGGAAGAGAGAAACAGGTAAAAAACACAAAGCGCTGTGCCCATTCCTCCTACCTGAGATTGTCTGCATTGATGTACACGCTCTTAACGATAGTGCTGACGTCATGTGATCACGTCCATCCAAGCTCCAATCACCCGAGAACCCCACGACCTCTCCACAAGACTTTCTGTCAACAGCACAGGTGACAGAACACTGTAAAGTGACTACAACAATAAATAATGAATCTACCTACAACACATGACAGGGCCAAGTAGGAAAAGCGCCAGACTGCTGTTCCAAGGCCTGGGGTTCGATCCTCACTCTACCACATTGGAAGAGATTTTCTTTTCAGAGTTCTTTCCTTCTTTCTTTCTTTTTTACTTCTTTCTTTCTTTTTTTTTTTCTTTTTTCTTTTTGATTTATTTATCTGTCGCCTCATCTTCAGTGCCCCCTCAGTGGCACTGGATCCACTTGCTGTCCATTCCCACATCCATCACAGCCTGGCCCATCCTGCCACAGCTCTGACACCAGCAATCCACAGGGAGCAGTCAATGTCAAGCTGTCATGAGGCAACCCACCAGCGGAAACACTGCACTGCTGATGTGTCACTTCAGCGGTGTTCAGTGGTGCCTGTTGTTATGCAATGCACGCACGACACCACCTACTAGGCCCCTTACTAATGACAATAATTGCTTAGTCTTGGAGCAGGTGTGAGTTGGCAGTCCCTCAAGGGGGCTCTACCACCTCCATCCAACGACAGTCCCCATGAATTTACTGATACCAGTGACCCGGACAGAATCAATCCAAGGCTACAGACGAGGCGAGGACATGGAAACATGACAGTCACCACGACAGCAGGGCATGAAAAGCCACAGACTTTGAGACTTTTCTTTTAATGCTGATCGATGAGGATGAGGATGGTGCAGATGATGCTGCAAATTTCCATTCTGGTCTGAGACTGCATGATAGCGGCCTACTCCACGCTTACTTTCATCATAAATTCCTGTCAACCAGGCCCGAGAGATACAGGCACCTGCAGTGTTGGTCAGGAAATGTGAGGAACACTCTCACAGATGCATCCATCAAGCGGATGACACTCGACTGTGTGGTACCCTGTGCGGTTCCCAAATGAGACCATAGCAAATTCAACTGTGGGTAAGGGCTGGTTAGGGCAGAAAAATCACACAAACACACGGCTCTGTTAGGGAACTGAACTCAAGACTTCTAAGCCGGGAAACCATGATGCGAACCAGTTTGCCACGGCCGCTGGTTTCTCTTCGGAGTTCATGCCTGTGCAGACTCTAATCACTCCCCCCCCCTCCCCCCCCCCCCAATCCTCCAGACGGGATTTCAAACTGACGTCCTGTATGTGAACGCATGTATTACAATAAAAAAAATTGCAAGCACATTGGATCCCAGTTTACCTTTCAAGTAAGAGTAGGCTTTCAGGTATGCTGGTGTCATGTGTGTTGTCCTTGAAGACTGAATGCGACTACCTTAATGACGGGATTTCAAACCTTTGCATAAACAAAAATCTCTCCAATGGTGAACCTTGGAAATCTAGAAGAGGAATGGGGGGGGGGGGGGGGGGGGAGAAGGGGGTACAGAGAGACAGTGAGAGAAAGAGAAAGAGAGAGGAGAAAGAGAAAGAATGCGATACTGTACATGAGCAAGCACAGAGATTCTTCAGTTTACCCCCATCAAACTTCTGATTTTGAACGTCAGGTGCATTACTTGGATCCTACTAACTGAGTAACGAATAGTTCTAGCTTTGAATTTGTAAGTGTTTATGTCCTTGCAATATTGCATACATGTGTGTGAGTGTGTGTGTGTGTGTGTGAGAGTGTGTGTGTGTGTGTGTGTGTGTGTGTGTGTGTGTGTGTGTGTGTGTGTGTGTGTGTGTGTGTGTGTGTGCGTGCGCGCGTGTGTGTGTGTGCATGGGTGACATGCTTTCCTTTTCTTTCATAAAGTTCCGTTACAGTTACAGCTATGAACAGTGACAAACCAGACGATGACAACAAAGGTGATGATGATGTCGATGACTGACCTGAAGGCGAAGGGGACTAGCACAAGGGGAGCAATCCAGTAGAACTGCATGAGGTTGGCCAGAAACCACGTCCAGGACATGCACTGCAAACCCACAGAAACCAGTCATCTCTACCCTGCCATCTATCTATCTGTCTATTCGTGTGTGTGTGTGTGTGTATGTGTGTGTGTGTGCGTATGTGTGTATCTGTGTGCTTGATTGCATGCTTACATGTGTCTGTGTGTTTGTGTGCGTAGGTATGTGTGATCTTTGTACTCCAAAAAGCCTGTAAATACTTGTAGGAAGCAATTTTCATCATGTGCTAAATCTCCTTGAAGATAAAAAGTTTATATCAAATTCTTTTCAAAATGACCTTTGATGAGATCTAAAAATCACTGTAAAATCAAAACTAAATACAAAGATATTACTTTCTGTCTTTCTCCAAAGCTATTTTAGTAGTACAGTGTGGACGCCTCAGATTGTATAAATATGTGATTTTCTCATCATACACACACACACTCACACACACTCTCTCACTCACACATGCACTCTCTCTCTCACACACACACACACACACACTCTCTCACACTCACACACGCACTCTCCACACACACACACACACACACACACACTCTCTCTCTCTCACACACACTCACATACACACTCTCTCTTTCCACACACACACTCTCATACAAACACACACACACACACTCACTTACACACACACACACACTCACTCATGCACACACACACACACACACACACACACACACACACACACACACCCATCTTACCATATGCTCCACGCTGACAAAGTAGTTGTTGATGAAGAGCAGGTTGGTCCACCACTGGTTGACACACTGTTCCTGAAGGGGCGGGGGCCAGTGAGGGCCGTCGGTGATGTAGCCAATCAGCAAGGCACACACGGCCAGAAGCACCATGTAGGCAGGGCTAACTCTGTCAGGAGAAACACCGTCACACAACAGGCTCATTCAACAAGGAGCAAAAAAAAAAAAAAAAAATTAGAATCAACGGGTGAAGTGTTGTGCTGGTTTCTCTTTGCAGTTAAACCAAACTGAGAAGTAGTCTGCCTTTTACAACTCACGTGTGAAAGCACACCGTAAGAATTATGGAAAGGAGAATGAAATGGCGAAGAGTGAATACTGCTTACTCATTCTTTGCCTTCACAATGAGAACGTAAAGATTCTGATTGATCTATTTCTCTCTCTTTTCTTTTTTTTTTTCATTTATAAGGTTTCACATGCTAATTTGCTTGTTTTCTTCTTTCATGTTTTGCTCTTTTAATGTATTCAGTGACGAATATAAACTGTACATGACTGTATGTGCATTTTCTTATGGAAATATAACCACTTTTTGAAGATACAAAAAAAGTACCGTCCACCATCAGAATGGATAATCTTTATCATCCTTTACATCATCATTAACACCACCCCCCCCCCCCCCCCCCCAAAAGAAAAAAAAAAAAAAACCCTTGTAAATTCTGTGACCTTTCATGCCCTGCTGTCATGATGAACATTGAAAATGAAACCGAACACACACACACACACACTCTCTCACACACACACACACACTCTCTCTCACACACACACACAATCACAAACACACATGCACACGCACACACAGACACACACACATGTGTGCACCACACCACACACACACACACACACACACACACACACGTGCACGCACACACACACACACACATAAAACAAACAAAAAGTTTCTTTTTAAATCATCTGTACATACCTGATAAAGCGATGCACATAGTACCGCACAATGTGCACAACCTTCATCCTGCCACACCCATACACAGCACCCAGGAACGTTACAGCCGTCACCACTCCACTGAAAAAATACAGAAAAAGAAATGTTTCAATGGTCTGATGTTCATCACTGAGGAGAAAGTGCTGGATAAATGAAGGAGAAAAAGGAACTGGAAAGGAAGAAGGGAAGGAAAGAAGGGAGGTAAAAACAGCAATAGTGATCAGGAAGCAACACTGGGGTGGATCAACTTGTCAAGGTTGCAGCATAGTGGGGTGTGGACTGGAATCAATGGTGTGGGGGTAATGTAACTGAGAGGCTAAGGAAGATGAGACACACACACACACATGCCACACGCCCGCACACACACACACACACACACACACACTCACACACACTCACACACACACACACACACACACACACACTCACACACACACACACACACACACACACACACACACAAACCCACACGCTTTACGCAGAAAGACAGACTCAGGGGTGGATAAGCACACCTGTTCATTTTCTGCGTTGGGTGTAACAAATTACACTGCAGAAGGCCCCATTCCACCATTTCTTACACCACCTCCCACTGCAGAGACTGTACTTTTGAAAGACCTGTGTTTGTGACCTGACTGAGCTGTCAAGAACGCCGCTGGCTCACTCAGTATGACAGAGCACCCGCTGCTGTTGAGTGCGCTTGCAACGGCCCTGTACTACTGTAACTTTGCTAGGCAGGGATGTAGCTGAACAACACTGAACAAACAGGGATAACCTGATAATCGACACTGGGCAAACACAATGTCGTTTCAGTCCTGAACGGCGACAGGAAGGAGGATCACGTAAAGAATCTGTATGTGGGTCAGTTGAGCTGCTGTCGATGTAAAAAGATCACGGCTGAGCTGTGGCTCTATCCTCTGAGATGACGGTCTTCACTCTCGGACCACGCTCTTCAGCTGCCCAGTGGACATTCCGGTCTTTACACTGGTTTGGGCAAGGGGGAGGGGGAGGGGGGGGTCGGGGGGGGGGGGGGGGGAAGAGAATAGGAAGTGACAGTGGGAAGGGGGGTGGTGGTGGCAGAGCAGTTCAAGGACACTCCCCTCCCCCCCCCCTCCCCCCACTTCTAAACAACAAAAAGTTAAAGAAAAACAAAACAAAACAGGACCAAATATACTATTACTACTTTTAAAACAAAACAAGAGGACCAAATATCATACCAGTAATACTTTTAAAACAAAACAGGAGGACCAAATATCATACCAGTAATACTTTTAAAACAAAACAGGAGGACCAAATATCATACCAGTAATACTTTTAAAACAAAACAGGACCAAATATCATACTATTAATACTATTAAAACACAACAAGACCAAATATCATACTAGTAATACTATTAAAACAAAACAGGAGGACCAAATATCATACTATTAATACTTTTAAAACAAAACAGGACCAAATATCATACTATTAATACTTTTAAAACAAAACAGGAGGGCCAAATATACTAGTACTACTTTTAAAACAAAACAGGAGGACCAAATATCATACTAATACTACTTTTAAAACAAAACAGGACCAAATATCATACTATTAATACTATTACAGTCTGTAGGCTGGGAGGTAGTCGGTTCGAGTCCAGTCATAAGTGTTTGCGAGATTCCTCGGCCCTAGCCAGTACAAACCCAGAGCAGTGATGTTTGCTTTGGGATCAGATGGGAATGACTGGAGTTTGGAACCACACCGTCACATTCAATCCACCTGATGGCTGTGTTGTTGACAGTGTTACTCACCTGACCTTCACCGCAGGTGTGTCTGTATCTCTTGGATTTGATTAACACTGGGACACTGAACTAAAATGAAGACAAACAAAAGATAAGAGAACTGCCCTCTGAAGCAAAACTGGAACTCCAACCATCACCCTCATCCTCCTCCTTGGCCATCATTCAGAAGAGAAAAAAGTGAAAAAAAAAAAAATCAGGAGAATTAAAATGCACACTTTTGTTATTTGTCAGTTGTCCATATTGTCTAAGATCACACATTTCTGATGCTGTTCATGGTTAGAAAGTTTTCAGACATTTCGTTTGGATTTCGACTATATGATGCAAATGTTGAAACATCCTCACTCCATATTCCCCCCTCCCCCCCCTCCTCAAACCCTCCCCTCTCTTCTCTTCTGTGAATGATCCACCCTTCAGGCTAGTGCTGCCAGCCCCGGAGAGCAACTCACCTGACAGCGAAAAAGGAATCTTGCGCCAGGCTGGAGTTGAGGATCACTTGAGAGGACAGCGTGATCACATCAGTGGCTGTGGCCAGCAGGTTCTCTGCCGGCCCACAACACTCAGTGAACATCATGATCACCATCACCATCATCGTCAATGAACATTATCATCCTCACCATCAACATCGACAACAACATTATGTCAGATCTACCCTCAGAACTTGCTGTAGGAGTCTTTCTTATCAAAAGATAGCCGTGCTTTCCACAAAACTGGTGTATGCTGAAAAATTCTTTGCTCTCGACATTTTCATCAGAAAGTTGTTGGTTTCCATAGAAAAGATTTCTTGAGGTATTTATGGAGGATCCAAAATTAGTCTTAAGAATATAACAATTCACACACACACACACACACACACACACACACACACACACACAGCTGCCTAATCCTGTTCTGGCATATCTCACCTTCAAGACCCAAAGGCATCGCATTTAAAAAATAATCAACCAAACCAAAAAGATGAAGAAAAAGTGGCGCAGCAGTGTGAGGACTGGCCCATGTAGTGACATTCCACGGCAATGAGAGGGTGGGGGTGGGACAGAAAAAGACAGCAAAGTGAAAAACAAACAAACAAAAAAAAAGGAAATTTTTATTCTAAAATTACGTTTAATCTAACATACTTACCGTGGCTCACTAATGCAATAAGCGGCAGCAATTTGCTATCCCTGCCTCGTATACAATAAAGTCCGTACGGACAACAAAACCCCTGAAAGGGCCTCGTGCCTTGCGCATGCTCAGATCAATCCTCTTTTCGAGGTATATTAAACCTTGACTGAGAACTCCTAATGGAACCAGGAAGGCGGGGAGGTAGGGAGGGTCTCTGCGTGAGCCACGGTAAGTATGTTAGATTAAACGTAATTTAGAATAAAAATTTCCTAATCGAATGACGAAACCTTCTTAACTCTCGCCTTACCACCCAAACGCTTCACGTACGTTTCTCCCTTAAGTGAAAACATAAGCAAGGACACCAAGAACAGCAACAACAATCGATCGATTGCGAGAAAAGCAAAAAAATACTTAGCTGCTCGTGTACACGAGGCTTAACGGGAAAATGGCTGCCGAGAAAAGAGGATTGATCTGAGCATGCGCAAGGCACGAGGCCCTTTCAGGGGTTTTGTTGTCCGTACGGACTTTATTGTATACGAGGCAGGGATAGCAAATTGCTGCCGCTTATTGCATTAGTGAGCCACGGTATAGTATGTGTAATTAAAAGAGAACTTAGACACAGACTCAGCTCCGCCATCAGCAAGCCACATACCAAAGTAGAGGGCAGCAAAGGACACAGTGTTGGCGAAGATGACCCACAACATGGACACCACTCTGATGCCATGCAGACAGGAAATGGTGCCCTGGGCATGGCTGCAGGACATCAGGGTGGACAGGCTGTTGGGCAGGGAGAACGCTTTGGCCACCTGCAGCCACAACCTGTCGTCTGGCACCGAGTTGTTCACTGAAATGCAGAATGGCAAATGGTGGGAGTCATGATGTCAGCGATTATAGCAATAGTGAAGAGATTGCTCATTCTTTGTTTTCATTGTCCTGAATGTTGTTTCTCTGGCCTGAAGAAGACCGAAGAGGTCGTGTTTTGTCTTATCATTTGTCTGTCCATGTTAACCAGCAGAGTTACTTAAAATTACTTTTAAAATCTATTTTAATTTCCGCTTGTCACCTCACTTTGAAACTGATTATAATAATAAGTTTGTCGACCCAAACCCAACCACCAGTCCACCCATCCCCACACCACCCGGATGTCACTGACCTGCGCCTAGACGGGTGTGGATGACACGCTCAGGGGTGTAACTGTGCATGCTGCTGTCTCCATCATTGATTGTCTCTCCTCCACCATTCTTCTTCATCAGTGACTTCATCTCCATCTCCACCATGCCACTGCCATCAGCGTCAGGCGCTGGAGGCAGCATCTGAAACAGATTTCAATTTAAAAAAAACAATGGTGTTGTCGTCTTCTGTGAAGAGGGAGAGGTGTCGCAAGAAACCACAACTCTTTTCCTTCAAAAATCATGTTCGCTTTTGTTCACAGAAATGTGTAGGAAACCGCAACGGTGATTCTGATTTGGCTTCTTGTGCTTTCGACGCAAAACAATGAACCTCCCCAAGGACAGCAACATAACTACATCATTTCAAGTTTTAAAAATCTAGCTTTTTTTTTTTTTTTTCTGTTGTAACACTGCTCATTCTGCACTGTGTGTTATTTTCTCTCTCTTCCATTCATCCCCCCCCCCCCCCCTAAAAACGACCTACATAAGACTAAACCAAAACATTCCCCTGCAAAAAAAAAAAAAAAAAAAAAAAAAAGAAAGATAAAGTAAAATGAAATAAGATGAAATAAAAAAAATAAAAAAAAGACCAAAGCTGATGTTTGTACCATGTGTATCCTCCAACTTCTGAGATACTAACCTTGCAGGTGAAGAAGCGAGACCAAAAAGAAAAAAAAAATCTTTTAAAGTTTTCAGTAGCCTTCTTCCTTTGTACTGACAGTGGCCAAAGACACAGGGGGGGGGGGGGGGGGGGCAGAGAATGAAGAACAGCACAGTCAGCCTCTACAGTTCACTTTACAGCAAAAAAAAAAAGATGTGGACACAGGGATGCGAAGAAAGTTGAGATGAGCGACACCTGGACAGGGCTGCCAATCACATTAGCAGGGCAGAGGGAAGGGGGAACTGCGAAGGGGCGGGTGAGTGTGTTGAGAGAGGAGCTGGGGGGAGGAGGGCAGGGATGGGAAGGGGAAGGGAGGGGAGGAGGCAGGAGAAAGACGGGGCAGTTCTTTTTGACAACCTGAAGTCATCAACTTTTCCTTACAACTCCCGATCCAAACAAGCCGACACACCAGAGTGCACGGTCAATCTTGGCATGCAGACTTTGACAGGGTACAGATAAAGTTAAGATAATCTACAGAACAAAACGGTTGCAAGCATTTCTCGAAAATAAGCTCTCAGCACAACCACAATACAACTGAATTTGAAGAAGAAAAAAAAGAAAAAAGAAAAGAAATAAAATATGAAATTCTGAAGAGACAGTTTCAACCTACAGATTATATCTAGATTATTCTACCAGTCCTCCTCCGCTTCCTCCTCCTCCTTCTCATCTTCATCATCATGATCATCATCATTATCATCATCATCATAATGATCAATGTGATTATTATCCACCTTCTCCTTTTCCATCAGGTCTTCGTCCATGTCTCCGTTGGTTGAGGAGACATGTGCTCCGTTAGCAGACTTGCCCAGATGCGAACGTCCATTGACAAAGTGTGGTGGAGCGCTGTACTTGTTGTGGTTGTGATTGTCGTCGCCACCTCCCTTAGCCCCGCCCCCGAGAACTAAGGATCGTCTGAGGAAGACGACATCAGCAGCAGTGCCCAGACCCACCAGGATGACGAGAATGGCAATGACGACACTGTGAACAAAAAAAAAAGGGAAATAAGAGAACAATGTAAATATGTCATCACAGACATCAATATGCGATAACAGTTGGACAATGTGGCAGACATGTTTTCTCAAGAGAGAGTGAGTCTGTGTGCGTGTATGTGTGTGCGTGCGTGGTGTGTGCATGCATGCGTGTGTGTGAGTGCTGTCTCATTTTCCATACCCCCCTCTGTGTAATTACTCAAAAGCAGCTTATTCTGGGTTCTTCATACACATGCTCCCCCCCTCCCCCCCCTATTTGTCCAGTCACAGTTCCAAAACAGCTGTCCATAAATAGCCATTAATTTCAGGTGGGTTGCCATCATGAGCAACCCACCACAGGAGATGCTACACTGCCACAAGTCATTTTGGTCTTGTTCAGTGATGGCTGTTTGGATCCAACCTACGCACATCAACCAACGCTAACCCCCCCCCCCCCCCCCCCCGATGACAATTGTTGCTTTGTCATGGAGCCATAATGTGTGACACCCCTCATCCACAGGGCATCACCACATGCATGCAGTTTTATGAACTAGCCAAAACCGAACACTCCGACACTTTTCTGTTCTTGTGATCTGTTTGTGTCTGACACCATATAATGAACTGAAACCAGTTCTAGGCCAGCAAGCACATGGAAGCTAAATCAATGAGTGGAAATATAGAGAAACAGAAATGTCCAAAAAATGAATAAAACAATATAGAAACTCGACAAACTAACTCAGTCTGAGTCTGCAACTACAACATGTTTCATCATTTGGGGCTGTATCAGTGACGCACTGCCTTGGCCAATTCAGTACTGGGACCGCTGATTACTACCACCAAATTAACTCAGTGATAGAGCAGAGCTATTCCAGGGGGTACCCTCATGGTGGTAACAACAGTGGTAAGGCTCTCAGTAGATTGCTGGCAGTAAACGAAGTGGACTCTGTGACAAGAAAATCAATTATTGTGAACACACACACACACACACACACACACACACACACACACACACACACACACAGACATAGAGACAGACAGACAAAGGGAGAGAGAAAGTGAATATCACACAATTTTCTGTCGCATTTTTAGTGCACCGCTGTACTACAAGTACATACTGTAAGTCACTGCGTTGTCCTGCATCGCCCTCTATTCTACTGTACAGTATACATGGTGTGTCACTCTATCATACCCCACTGTTTTATTGGGCACTGTATCGTGCTGTACTGTATTGCACTCTATACCCTTCTCAAGACAATGCATGTCCCTGTTTGAACTTTGGCCTCCTCTCTTCATAGGGCAGAGTGTCACCGCAGTAAGTCAGAGCTCAATTTTCTTTGCAGTTTGCTCACCTGCCAGTGTGACATACTGACGGCAGAATTTTGCCATGGTTGACTATCTTGCTGCCTTGAGCTTTTCCTTTGACATGTGCTCAGTGCGTGCCACACACTTAATCTATGTTTGTCGTTCTATCCAGAAAACTGGTGATAATCCCTTGATCTCTGGTTAAGGTCTAGGGTAGAGTTGGAGAGAGAGAGAGAGAGAGGGGGGAGACAGAGAGTAAGAGAGAGAGAATGCTGGTTATAGCCCACTTGACCGCAAATAGCTATATCAGGGCTGTCAATGCTAAGTTGGAGAATGAAAAGGAAAACAAAAGCAAAAATCAACACCTGTCCCACAGCAACCTTAAGACTTCGGATGTTCCGACTTTTTGGAGTGGGAAGCATGCTTTCAACGGAATATACTACTCTATACATATCCCACAAAGCTGATTTCAGTCTCATGACCACTATGAAGAGGTTGTGTCCAACGTTACAAAACCTATCAATCACCTTTACTAACTGAAGCCCGGAAACCTTGGACAACACTTTATCAGCTCAGCGATAACATCAGGTATGGTGACCTTCGGCGTTGACCTCACAGGGTATAACGCACTCACAAGTCAATAGGTCACAGCAGGTCACTTGCTGTTAATCACGGCTGTCCTATTTGAGATTCCCCTTGGACATAAGTCACATAAGAGCACTTGGTCATCCAGCTTGGAAAGAAGTGAAAGGGAGATAACTGATTTGCTTGCAGATGATCAACTCGTGTAGGTATCTTGACTCCAAGGATCACGTCCACACACCCAAATGGTGACGATAACCTTCATGGCCACGGCATGTACTGATTAGGTTTTTTTTCTGCAACAGAACTCTTATTTTTAGTGGAAGTACTATTACTGTTAGTTTTGTACCCTCTCTTTCTCATTTTTTTTTGTCATATCATCCTTTCCCTGTATACATTTCTTTCTCTCGTCCCCCAGTCCAAACTTTCACAGTGCCTAAGAACAGAGAAGTTTCGTCACTCTTCCTAAATTCAACAGCTTTACAACTGATCCAAGAAAACCTGAGCCCTGTCCTTATTCATCTTTGTGTGTCTGTAACTTCTCTTCTTCTTGCTTGCAGAAGACTTTCGCTTTGACATGAACTTCATCTGTCTTGTCATTTGTTCATTTTGTTTGGCGGTTTGGTAACCTGATTTTGTCCTCTTTTACTTATGTCAGAATATATTCAGCACAAAAAGAAAAAGAAAAAAAAAACTTCTTCACAAAGTTGAAGGTACATTAATTATGTTAGGATAACAAAACAATGGAGGAAAAAAAAAACTTCGAACCCACTGGGGAGATGAGGAATTGAGTACTTCGACTCGCAGAGTCTTCAAAGCAAACCTTGCTTTGAAGACTCTACGAGTCGAAGTACTCAATTCCTCATCTTTCCAGTGGGTTCGAAGTTGTTTTTCCTCCGTTGTTTTGTTATCCTGTTTCAAAAGAACCCAGGCAGTCTAACTTCTTTTATATCCTGTACATAGGTTAGTAAATAAGTCCAGTTTTATCCATGTCTTTGCAGTATGAGAACCCAATAAAGACCCACCATTTCAGATTCCCTCCATTTCACCTTCTGACCACCAATTCACATGCGTCTGTTCATCCACCATCACCCTTCAGCTGCCCACCCACTGAGGGGGTTACTCTACTTTGTTTCCATTCTGGTCATTTGGGAAGAGTTTAGTATTAAGACAGAAAGCTTTGTTATTGTGGGCACTATTTCACTGCCTCCAGGACAACCTGAACAAATGGGTTTTTAACCCGATATGAAGTGTGACTGTCAACAACAAGAGGTGGCTAAGTTTGACGTGACCTGGACGCAGATGCCAAGAAGATGGGCCACACATGGGGGCAGCTGGAGAGACTGGCCCAGGACACAGACAGCTGGAGGGACCTTGTCGGCAGCCTATGTCCCAGTGGGGGCGATGGGCATAAGTAAGTAAGTATGAGGGTTTTGGCTGCTCATGTATTGCTAAATTAACGACAATCGCCGACATTCATGTAGACTATGTAAATGTGATTGTGTAAGGGTGTACAGTAGAGGTAACGACAATCGCTGACATTAATGTAGACTATGTAAATGTGATTGTGTCATGGGTGTATGGTAGAGGAAATGACAATCGCTGACATTCATGTAGACTATGTAAATGTGATTGTGTAAGGGTGTACAGTAGAGGTAACGACAATCGCTGACATTAATGTAGACTATGTAAATGTGATTGTGTCATGGGTGTACGGTAGAGGAAATGACAATTGCTGACATTCATGTATACTATATAAATGTGATTGTGAAAGGGGTGTATGGTAGAGGTAGTGTGTCTGGTAGGGGTGCTGGCCGAGTCCTCCTTATGGGTGCTTGTCAATCTATGGTCTTCACTTGGCACTTGGCTCACCTATGTCTCCCCATAGCTATTAGCATACCACAGCCGCCACAACCCCGGCAACAGCTTTGGCCGGCTGGCAAAACCAGGGGAGGGTAGCCGATGGGTCTCAAACCCTCAGTGAGATAGGGCTTGTCTACCTAAGCATGTGAAGACTGGACTCAGTGGACTGCACGGAGGAAATCACAAACTGATTCAGCAGGCAGCAAGGTGACTCCCAGCGATGCACTGTGGAGTGCATAGCGCATGGTGAGACACAGTCTCGATCCTCAAGTCCCGTGGCGATGGGCGAGCGATGAAGCAGCAGGTATGGGTACACTGGCAGCCGTAGCCACAAACCTGCTCCTACGTGCTATGTGAGTGCGCAGGATAATAAGTGAAATGGAAGCTTGTAACTAACACTGAATAACTGACACTGAATATTCATCATTACTAATTTCCTAATCTTTTCGATACTTTGTATCAGACCACGCACAGAGTCAGACATAACACACAAACAACAACAATAACAACAACACACACACACATACACACACACACACACACACAGGCAGACAGACCAGACAATGATGGCAGCAGGGTTGTCCATGAGGTGCATGTCTTTCTGGCAGGTCACGCGTGGGACGGTCACGTTCATGGGCAGCCTCACTGCACACAGCCATCAGGTCCAATACATCAACCCGACGATCCAATCAGAGCGTTAATCTGGCAGACACAGTACATCTGTCAATCCACACACCAAATCACATCACACCAGGAGGGCACTCTGGCCTGCACACACCTCTGCTGACGTCCAACAAATCATGGATCCGGCCCTTGATCCCCACAACCGATTGGCTGCAATATGTCATGAGTTTATTTCTAAGCCACATTGTAGCTTTCAGTCCAATCTTTTAATGTTATGTGGCATGTGCACACGCATACAAATGCATGCACACACATCATACACATACATGCACTCGCGCACCACATACACTGGCACACACACATGGGCCCGTGCCTACACACCCATACACACACACGTGTACACTCACCACACAAACATACAATGATAATAACGGCACAGCCAATGTTTGGTAGGTACTCAAGGTCTGATCAGCGTGTTGGGCTAATGCATAGGTCAGACATCTGTGAAGTTGTAGCCACGAGACCCTCATCTTAAATTCTCTCATCTTAGTCATTAATCTGTTTATCCATCAGCTTTAAATCATGCGCAGTGTGGTCTCAAAGCTTAGCAGATGTGGTGTAGTGTATACGGACTGGTCCAAATCTCATCGTCCAAATCTCCTTGATGAAAGTGAAACTGAAAGACAGAAAGACGATTAAAGAAACAAAACCATGGATGCAGGTGGAAATATAACCTTCTCGGTGACGCTTACTGTTCAGTCAGTTGATAGACTGTTAGTCAGTTGCTCAGTCCTTTCTGGAATCATGATGTCCACTAAGCCAGGGGAATCAGGACTTCAAGTCCTAACACTGTCAGGGTTTCTTGCTCATGCCTTTACTTCTCACCCATTTTTATTTCACAAATGGATGTTTGAAAACGACATCTGAGCAAGTCAAAATGATAAATGAGGCGTATCTATGTCATCCCTTTACTAGGATCCAGAAAAATGAAATTTCATATTGGAATTATATAACAGAATTTTTTTTTCATCTACATTTCCTTTCTTTATCTCTGTGTGTGTATGTGTGTGTGTGTGTGTGTGTGTGTGTGTGTGTGTGTGTGTGTGTGTGTGTGTGTTTGAGTTTGTTTGTGTGTGTGTGTGTGTGTGTGTGTGTGTGTGTGTGTGTGAGAGAGAGAGAGAG
This sequence comes from Conus canariensis, assembly GCA_033310375.1. Taxonomy (NCBI): domain Eukaryota; kingdom Metazoa; phylum Mollusca; class Gastropoda; order Neogastropoda; family Conidae; genus Conus; species Conus canariensis. The sequence continues at coordinate 13,944,172 of CM065745.1, forward strand.
AGAGAGAGAGAGAGTGTGCGTGAGAGAGAGAGAAAGAGAGAGAGAGGGAGAGAGAGAGAGAGGGAGAGAGTGTGTGTGTGCATGCACGCATACATGCATGTGTATGTCAAACTTATTAAATTTTGACCCAACACACACACACACACACACACACACACACACACACACACACGTGCATGCGCAAGGCAGCAACACGCACGGCAACAACATCATGGTCAAGCCATGATGTACTTCTTTCACCTGAACACCTTAAGCTCTATCAGAGGTGAATTCCTTCTTCCATCCCCCCCCTCCCACTCCAGTCCCCCCCCCCCCCCCCACCCCACTCTACCCTCTCCTCATCCCTCCCTCCATGTAATCCTCCCATCTCCCTAACCTGCATAATGAAGCATTAAAGGGTTGACACCAACACAAGGTCAGACGATTTGAAAGCCCTAGACAGAACTTGAAGCATTAAAGGGTTGACACCAACACAAGGTCAGACGATTTGAAAGCCCTAGACAGAACTTGAAGCATTAAAGGGTTGACACCAACACAAGGTCAGACGATTTGAAAGCCCTAGACAGAACTTGAAGCATTAAAGGGTTGACACCAACACAAGGTCAGACGATTTGAAAGCCCTAGACAGAACTTGAAGCATTAAAGGGTTGACACCAACACAAGGTCAGACGATTTGAAAGCCCTAGACAGAACTTGAAGCATTAAAGGGTTGACACCAACACAAGGTCAGACGATTTGAAAGCCCTAGACAGAACTTGAAGCATTAAAGGGTTGACACCAACACAAGGTCAGACGATTTGAAAGCCCTAGACAGAACTTGGTCACTCAGATCGACGATTCCCCTCACCCCCAAAGCCAGACTGCGAGCACACGCTAGAGGCAAGACACTAAGATAGATTGATCTTTTTTTTATGTCTAATAATCAATCCTAACCATAGCATTATTATTCAGATGTGTTTCTAACAACCAGACCGGAAAAAAACAACACATGACCTGACCCAAAAAGTATACACGGTCATCGCACAAAATACATTCCCTATTTATTTCCAAGCATGCGAGTGATGCGGAGACCAAAAAAAAAAAAAAACAACAAATAACCAACCACCCTAAAACCGATACTAATGCTACCACTGGGAGTCACAGGTGGGGGGTGGGGGTGGGGGTGGGGTGGGGGGCGGGAGGACAGACCATCCGGGTGCCAAGAGTGGGTCACCATGCATGGAATGTTCTGCTCGTCACTCCTATGGCCCACTTTTACTGACAAAAGTGAACATTCGTAAGATCGAAATTGCCATATAAATAGATGCTTGAAACAAACAAACAAACAAACTGTGAGCGGTTCATCATGCATGGGGTACGGCAGTATGAAAGGCGGGTCTCATTCGTCTCCTTCCGCCGTCTTCACCTTCTCTGACCTGAGTCAGGATGATTTAGGATGAGAGGAGTGATCAAGAATGATGTAGCCTACATTCATTTATCGTGGTTACATCTAGGATAAGAGGAGTGACAAAAGAATGATGTAGCCTACATTCATTTATCATGGTTACATTTAGGATAGGAGGATTGACAAAAGAATGATGTAGCCTACATTCATTTATCATGGTTACATTTAGGATAAGAGGAGTGACCAAGAATGATGTAGCCTACAGTCATTTATCACGGTTACATTCAGGAGAAGAAGACTATCAAGATGTAACCTACATTCATTTATCATAGTTACATTCAGTACAAGAAGACTGACCAAGATGTAACCCACATTCATTCATCATAGTTACACTCAGGCCAAAAGGAGTGGCAAAGACGTAACCCAGCCTGTTACCGGAGCGGTTTGCCTCTCGTTCTGAGCGGTATGTGTGCGTGCACAAAGCTATTTCGTTGTGACCGGCGAACAAAGCGAGGCCTTTAAGGGCCATGGCTACCTAACAACAAAACCTCCTCCGTCTTCTGTGAGGATCCCATCCACAGGGCTACTATGAAGCCCGCAGATGCAGCAAGTTTCAGGGCTAGCCGGACCGAGCAACGCGGTTTCAAACATTGGCTGCATCTGTCCGCTATATTGCGAGCGGATAGTGGGCAGATTTGGACGGAGTTCTGTTCGGGTTGTCTTCCCCTTCCAATCATTGCTCGCAATTGTCCAATCAAAATTGCTTTCCCGGAAAGCGATAGTCTATTAACCTATGCGAGGCTTATTTCCCTTGCGAAATGGCGGTTGGTTCCCTGACGCCGATTCAGTGTGATCACAAAAAGTATTCATTAGTTCAAACATGCAGAAAACTGAAAAGACTGAGAATGAGCCTGTGTGAAACGACGTACAAGCAGGCTTCTCCCGTACAGCGACGATCGATGATGGCATCCATATTGTAAGCTGGGTTGAACACCAAAGCTTATTTGCAGGTATCTACGTTAGTGTTGAAGCATTACTGTCTTCCTGCTCACGTCTGACCGCAGCGAAAGTTTTATTCTGTACTGACCACGTCATTATTTCAATTTCCTCGTTTGAACAGTGACATTTGTGCAGAGTGCGCGCGCACGAAGCAGGGTGAAAGGTCAGGTTTGTGAATGCCCCTGTAGCGTGTCTTGCGTGTGGCTGGCTACTGCGGAGTGTACTATGTCGGAACTGTTTCAACTCGGTCAACATCGCCTGCGTCTGCGGACCGCCTTTATTTGTTGGTCGCACGTCGCTGGTGGCTGTATCTGTCAGTGTCTCTCTTTACTTTTCCTGCCTCTCCCACAGGACCCCTCCTTCCACCTCCATCCTACTCCTCCGCATCTTGTGCAGCGTCTCTTTGTCCCCTCTTCCGCTTCAAAAGATAAAGCAGAAGACTGTCTTTGAGAGACCTCTCTTGTTTTGGTATCTATTTCTGTTCGTCTGTGTGTGTGTGTGTGTGTGTGTGTGTGTGTGTGTGTGTGTGTGTGTGTGTGTGTCTGCCTCTCGCTGCATGCCAATCGCTTTTTTCCTTGACTTTTTGTTCTCTCTCTCTCTCTCTCTCTCTCTCTCTCTCTGTTTATCTTCTGACACTGGCTGGAGACCATAAACCCAAGTGCCAACGTGATGGTCAGCTGCACACAGACAGGGAAGGGGGGGGGGGGGGGGGGACCAGACACCGCCTTTTTCAGGATAAGGGGCGAGAAGAGGGGGAAAGAGCGGGGCGGAGGAATGGGGGAGGGCGGATCGGAGGATGTCACGGATGGGACAGAATAAACTTGAAAAACAAAGAGATCCGCTGACCCGCCGGGGCCATCCCAGTCACCGGAGTGGAGTGGGCGTTGTGTTCTCGGACGAGAGGATAGTGTTTGGCTGGTGGACGGGATGGGTAGAGAGGGTGATGCGGCGAGAGGGGGCGGAAGAAAGTGGGGCAGTGGGAGTGTCAAAAGCGGTGTCAGGACCCAAACTAGGTGCCCGTCGCCCCCTGCTTCTTTCTGTCTGACCGACTTTGTATGTTCTCTGTCTGGTCATACAGGCATACGTACAGTACAGCTGGTCAACTTCTCTTCGTTGACGAGGAAGATGAGGACGAAACTGGACAGAAAATGAAGCTAAGAACGAGGAGGGGTAGATACGAACAGACAGACTGACAGACAGACAGACAGACAGAGAGAAAGAGAGATGGGAAGAGAATGAGAGATGGGGGAGGGGGAGAGAGAGAGATGGAGGAGAGAGAGAGAGAGAAGAGGAGGGGAAAGATAAGAAAGAGGTAGAGAGATAGTGTTGCTTATAGCACAGCCGACCGCAAAGGGCCATATCAGGCTGTCACGTCGTTGAAGTCAACTCAAGTCATTAAAAAAAAAAGTCATCCTCACAACTCTTTAAAATACACCTTCTGAAAACACTACGGAAATGTTAAAAATCTTTCTTCCGTAAAATCTTAGGTCAGATGAAAAATGTTGATCTCTTTCAGAAATTCAGAGAGAGAGAGAGAGAGAGTGTTTGGCAATCGCCGAGTTTTATGACTGATCCCTCGTTAAAGGAACCAGATGGTATCTCCTTTTGCTGGCCCGTGTAAACGTAGGAGGTTGAAACACTTCAACTAGCATGTCTGGCTGGCGGCATCTTTACAGCAGAGGCAGCCGTGGTATTCTTCGGAAGTGCCTGATGAGTTGTAGTAGTCGCAGTAGTAGTAGCAGAAGCAGTAGCAGTGGTAGTGGCCATAGCAACAGCAGTCAGTCGTAGACATAGTAGTAGCAACAATAGTAGCAGTAGTAGCAGCAGCAACAGTAGTAAAAGTAATAGTAGTAGAAGTAGTAATAGCGGCAGCACTAGTAGTAGCAGTAGCAACAGTAATGGTAGTAGTAACAGCAGCAGCGATCAGTATAAGTCGTAGTAGTAGTAGTAATAGCAGAAGTAGCAGCAGCAGTAGCAGTAGTAGTAGTAGCAGAGGTAGGTGAAGTGGCAGTAGTAGCAGCAGCAGTCGCAGAAATAGCAGTAACAGTAGAAGCAGTAGTAGTAGTAGTAGTTGTGTGTGTGTGTGTGTGTGTGTGTGTGCGTGTGTGCGTGCGCGCGTGTGGAATATGCACACGTGTTTGTGTATGTGCGCGTGCTGTAGGCTTGATCATTGGCGTGAGTATGTCTGGGAAAGGTGGAAGGGAGACAGTATGCGCGTGTGTGCTACATGGGCGCGCGCGCGCGCGTGCGTGCGTGCGTGCGTGCGTGCGTGCGTGCGTGCGTGCGTGAGTGAGTGAGTGAGTGAGTGAGTGAGTGAGTGAGTGAATGTGTGTGTGTGTGTGTGTGTGTGTGTGTGAGTGAAAGAGATGTGTACATAAGTGAAATAAGAAGGGAAAGAAAGATAAGAAGATAAAGGTGAAGAAAAATAAATTTCACGCGATTGACAACCGCCAAGTACACACACACACACACACACACACACACACACACACAAACGTGGACAAGATTTCAAATAACAAAACACAATGAACTCGGTCCTAATATCGCCCCCAACACGTTATAATGAACTCACTGATACCAGCTTGTATGCACAGACCGGCTGCAAGCGCTCTCGCATTAATTAGTTCGTGCTAACAGCTGACACCAAAAGTCAAAACTACTTCATTATGGAAGGATGCTCTCTTCAATTCATCGTAATTATGGTTTTCATAGTTCAAGCACATCAAAACGGTCATTATCATTAAGTTAAACTGATGATTACGGATTTCATTGAAACAAGCAGGTATCATCTCGTCAAAGCCGTCGTTTTCAACTGAAAACAGCAAACCATCGCGTGAAAAGTTATTTTCATACGTTTCATGTGATAATTAGCCCTCGTCATTTTTTTTGTGAAAAAAAAAACCCAATGAAAACATATTTTCACAAGATAGTTAACCGTTTTCAGAAGAAAATAACTTTTCCACATGATTTGGCTATTTTCATATGAAAACTGCAATCATCGCAAACCAGTTTTTTTTCCCCATGTGAAAATAGCGCATTTGGCACATTGCATGTGCAGCTATACTTTAACGAGATCAGACGGGGAGTCCATGACCACCTACAAAGCAAGGTGAGGTCGCTAGTCACATTCAACGGTAAGGCCCACATCCAGTCCACTACAGGTCGCAGAAGACAGGGATCACCATCTTTGTTAAGGTGGGCGCGATGGAGGGTAGGTGGGTGGGTAAGTGGGGCGGGAGGTCACCTATTTCAGACCCCTTCCACCCACAACCCTCCCCGTCTTCCCTCACGACGCACACCCTCTTTCCCCCCACGCCCAGACAAAATCCTAGAAATCTTCCAAAGCTCTGTACACTGTGCCCCTTCTTCTCCTCCTCCTGCGTACGCAGGCTGATACTCCTGCGGACACTCCCTATATGGACAGACAAGGATTAATCCCATCTACCCAACAAAAGGTGTGGAGTTTTGTATATACGACCGTTTTGTTGGTTTTTTTATCCCGCCATTCAGGCAGCCATACTCCATCTTCGGGGAGGGTGCATGCGATGTGTAACGTGTCATCCATGCCGACGGCCAAACTGGCCTTCTCTTCCGAAAGTTGGCGATGGGATTTTACGCGTGTGCAAGATGTTATGCGTGCGTTCACACACGGAACCTCGGTTTATAGTCTCATTCGAAGGACTGTATGGGAAATGGAGTCAGAACTAATGTTAACTCCGAGGGAAAAATCCCCCTGTACCGAAACGGCCCGGCGGAGATTCCAACCCGCAACCCTTGGATTACGAGTCCGGCGCTCTACCAGCTGAGCTATTCCGGCCCCCCGATCCGATCCGGGGATCGTGCTGGGTCCCCTACTGCTCTGCTCGGGGGGAGCAGCATGATGGCAGCATCACCTGCAGCGAGGTGCCAGACGTCATCCGGGCCATCACGGCGCCCAGGGATGGTTGTCATCTGTTGTCCCGACGGCGGCTGGGTGTCCTAGTGAGGATCCGCGTCGGGCGCGGCAGGCTTGGCAGTCACCTGATCCGGAAGCTCAGGGTGGTGCCTTCTCCGGTCTGTCCTTGTGGGCATGGAGGGAGGTGGGGGGCGGACAGCGGAGCATGTGCTCCAGGAGTGCCCACTGCATGAACGGCCAGGGAGAGAGGTGTGGTCAACAGAGACAGCTCTAACGGCGAAGCTCTACGGCAATCTACAAAAACTGGAGAAGACGGCACTGTTCATCACAAAGGGCCCGACTGACCGTGAAGACCAAGGCGTTCGCAAAGAAGAAGACTGCAGTGCAGTCCTTGGTCTAAATGGAACATAAAGCTGTAATGAAAATGATGGTTGACTGCTGGTCTCCTTTTTCACATACAGAAATCATCTTCCAGGATGACCTGAAGATTTACAATAGAAACACACACACACAACCTTTAAACAGATATTCGTCCGTTGACGTACATGTTTTATACGTCATCATCTATACTTATTTATTTGTCTATCGTGTATATATTTGTCATCAGTCCAAAAGACGGTCTATGACGTTGACGATTTCTGTTCTTTTTCTTTCTTTTTCCTTCTTTTCTTTTTGAATTGTAAATCTTCAGAACATCCTCAAAGATAGTTTAGGTGGGTTTTTTTTAATTGATACAGCTGTCACTTACCTCTCCCCGTCCCCGTTCTTTTGGCCATCTGTCCAATCACTTCCCCTCACCCTGCTTACGTCAACAACTACACGAGCAAGACCACCCAGGGGCAGTGTGACTGATGAGGGGAAAATCGCCCCCTGCCTTCCCTTTACCTCATGCCCCCCCCCACTCTTCGCCCTCCCCCACTCCCAGCCTGTCCCTCCTCTTCTTTCTGCTCCGTCGCTCTCTGAAGTGGGAGGGAATTCAGGGTCGCCTAGGCGGGAGAGTGGAACTGATTATTATTACTACTGATTGCTGCTAATTAATGTCCACGATCTGTAGCGGAGAGAGACTGAGACAGAGAGAGAGAGAGAGAGAGAGAGAATGAGTGGGTGAATTACTGCGTGTTCTTATTCATTAATGCCGACCATAATTATGTTGGTGGTGGTGTGTTGTGTGTGGTGGTGGGGGGGGGGGGGGGTATTACTAAACACTGCTGTTCATTGATGTCCACAATATGCAGTGGGGAGGGACTGAGAAGGAAGAGACAGACAGACAGATACAGAGAGAGAGGGGCTGCAAACACACTGATTACGTTGGGCGTCCAAACAAGCATTCTTACGTTCTACATGATCTAGCGACCCTTTCCCTCGCATCCATCCTTCATATTCCCAAGCTACCCACTCCCCACGCAAAACAAAAACCAAACCTGCCATATCTGACAGAACGCTTCGTATACTCTCTACCGTCTGGATGTTAGGGCAGCTATACTCAAGTCCCTGTTACACAAGGGGAGCGCTCGCTCAATAGGTGCAAGAACAAGACTTTCTGCGCTCGTTCTTTTCTCGCTCACCTCGTCATCTCAGGGTCACACCGGTGACGCGTTTCACGGAGGCGAGGCGGCAAGAATTCTCGCTTGCTTGCGAGCGTCAGATCTTCTTAGCACACTTTAACTGTGTGTGGTCAGAACAGACAGGCGAGAGTTCACTAGCCTATCTTGTGGCTCTCTCGCGCACGAGAAAAACAAACAAACAAACAAACAAAAAAACGACGGCTGTAACGTCCTGCGTCAGGTACGCCAAAAATGACACGATTTTTCTGGCTGGTGCATAAAACGATCAACTGACGCTTCTCAGCGAGGAGAGCTTGAAGGTACGGGTTTATCATTAATATGAATTTGTCTCGCAACAATTTCTTTATTCCCCTCCTGCAGCCTGTGCCGCCAGCATAAGCACTTGCGAGTTCTCGCGTCTAGAAAACTCGATTTGAATGAAAGGAAATCTCACGTGGGTTAGGGAACGGTAAAGAGAAAATAACAAACAAGGAGGATAACTCTTGCGCCAATGATGATATAACTGCAGGCCCGTAACTCCAAAAGAATGCCGCTCACGACACCAAATCGCCTGGCACAACTGACAACATGACGGTGGAGATGAAGCTTCCCTTGGACTGGTAGGTCACACCTGGAGAGTGTCAAAAAGCGAGCGCAACGTGACACGATTATGCCGACATTAATTAACGTTGGGAAGTCTGTTACTCGAGCGCTCGCTCTTGTGTTCGCTGGTCTAGGTGGTGGTTACACTGTCGCGTGTCAAAAAGTGAGATCATGAGCGACCACTGGAGCGAGAAACCCGCCCAGTGTGACACAGGCTTAACTGACCTTTTGCCACCCCTCCTTTCTCTCATTTCCACCCCCTCCCGCCCTTTTACTTCGCCTCCTCGCTGCGTTAATCGCTTGACTGCGTAACCATACAACAGTGCGAGACCTCCCAGGGACAGTGTGGCTGATGGAGAGAGAGAGAGAGCAAATGGGCCAGTTCCTTGACCCGCAACCTTCCCTGGTCCAACCCCTCACCGTCCCCTCCCAATTCTCCCGCAGCCCTCCTCTCCTTTCTGATGTTCATTTCAGCTCCGTCGCTCTCTGAGGCAGCAAACTGTGGTCTGACCGGGTCCGTGGGAGAACGGAATACATCAGTATTAGCACTGTTTAGCACTTTACTGCTGCTCGCTAACGTGAAGGCCTACGAAATTGTGGTGGGCGAGAGAGTGGGTGAAGGTGGTGGATTTAGGAGGGAGGGAGGGAGGATGGGGATGACGGATGAGGGAGGGCCGAACTCTGTGTGTGTGTGTGTGTGTGTGTGTGTGTGTGTGTGTGTGTGTGTGTGTGTGTGTGAGAGAGAGAGAGGGAGAGAGAGGAGAGGAGAGAGAGAGAACTGGGGGGCGGAAAAAGGCCATGCAGGAAAGACAGATACAGTCCCTCCCCCCCCCCCCCTCCCTTCTGAACCGCGCTTCGAAAGCAGACAATAAAGGCATGGACACATAATTCACTTTATCAAGCCCACCAACACTGTGTTCCAGATAAGTTCATACTGCTGTCTGCCTCTCTCTCTCTCTCTCCTGGCTTTCCCATGCCGTTGACCCGCTAAACAATGGCTTCTGTGTCTGAGTACCTGCTACTGGTTTCCTTGCTTTGTTTGTCCTGTCTTAGCTAAACGTGCTGGGAAAGGGCGGGAATGAAGATATGGAGGCGGGGAGGGGGGGGGGGGGGAGAGAGAGAGGAGAGGGGAGGACTCAAAAGCAAAATCGTGGCGTTATGTCGGGCTGTTGGGAAAACAACTGATATTATTCATAGCTTTTGTCGTCTGTCTATTCAGTCTGTCTCTCTCTCTCTTTCCGCCTGTTGGGTATTTCTCATCCTACCTCCCCCCCCCCCCCCCCCTCCACACATACAAACACACATTCACACATGCAGTCATTTGCATCTACAGGAGGGGTGGACAGAGAGAGAGAGAGAGAGAGAGAGAGAGAGAGAGAGAGAGAGACTGAGACACACACAAAGATATCTCCAAGTAAAGATCCTATCCCTTCAAAAACTATTTTATGTGTGGAAAATGTTTGTGTTTGTCTACACAAAGAGATCACCAAGTAAAGATCCCATCCCTTCAAAGACTTCTATTTTGTGTGTGGAAAATGTTTGTGTTTGTCTACACAAAGACATCTTCAAGTAAAGATCCTATCTCTTCAAAGACTTCTATTTTGTGTGTGGAAAATGTTTGTGTTTGTCTGCACAGACATCTCCAAATAAAGATCCCATCCCTTCAAAGACTTCTATTTTGTGTGTGGAAAATGTTTGTCTACACAAAAAATATCTCCCAAGTAAAGATCCTATCCCTTCAAGGACTTACTTTATGTGTGGAAAATGTTTGTCTTAGTTGACACAAAGATATCTCCAAATAAAGATCCCATCCCTTCAAAGACTTCTATTTTGTGTGTGGAAAATGTTTGTCTACACAAAAATATCTCAAAGTAAAGATCCTATCCCTTCAAGGACTTTTTTTTTCGTGCGTGAGAGGAAAATGTTTCTTTGTCTACATAAAGATTTAAGTCGAAATGAAGATTCCTGCCTGGGAAACACTTTTCGGGACTATTTTTGTCTCAGTATTACATTTTCCTCCCAAAATTCTCTCCCTTTAATTAAACGCACCCCTTTTTTGTACTCCCAGTTCTTATAGAACAGGGTGTACTTTAGAATGGGAACGAAGAAATGCTGTCTGTGTGTCTGTCTGTCTGTGTGTCCGTGGTCAAAATGTGTTCCACTCGCTCCAGACAAAACTACTGGGCCGATCTTTCTGAAAATTTGTAGGTATGTTCATTATGGGCCACGGATGATGCCCGATGTTTTAGTTTACCGCTATAGCCGTTACTAACGGCTGTAACGGCCTGTAACGGTTTTTCTTCTTTATGGAATATCTCAGAAAGTACTTGGCCAATTTATAAGCGGTTTGGATGATCTTGTGACAAATCGGAGCCTCTGTCCATATGTAAGTGATGTAATGCTGAAAACGGATTAAACAACCGTTAAAAACCGTTATTCTGCCGTTATTTCTTATATATAGGTGGATTTTAATGAAATTTGGTACATAGAAAGGTTATCACACACAAATGGCACTTCTATATAG
>CM065745.1:13960120-13963798 GCA_033310375.1 Conus canariensis
CAAAGATGCGTTTACACATGCACACACAGAGGTACACACATGCGTTTGCGCATACACATGCACTTGCATAAGCATTAAATCACCCCGCACCTTCAGATGCGTCACATACTTACATGCAAACATACGCACAGACATGGTTGCATTACACAAACGTACACAATCATCGTAGACGTTCACAAACTTAATGCAAGAATATAAACATGCCAAGCTTACACATACAAACTCAGATAAATGCAAGATATATATGAACACATTCACTGACACTGTACAGAGAAATCAACAAACTGCTTTTATATATATATAACAAGCGCACGCATGCAAATACACAAAAACCCGTTGCACTCATACATGCACGAAAACAAGCACACACACACACACACACACACACACACACACACATACACACAAACCTCTGAACACTTACACGCATCCGCACATGTACAAACAGTCTTGCGCTTAACTACAATTACACACAGTATTACTAACAATCAAAATAACAAACCAACAACTATCGATGGACCCCACACATCAGCCAGCCAAAAACTATCACCAACCAGCCAATCATAAACCAACCAACCAAGTGATTAATCAGTAACCAACCCCATCAACCAGGCATCAAACAACCAACCAACAACCAACACACTGCAATTACCAATGAAAGATGTGGAAAGGACTGGGTCAGTACTGTATTCTTTCGTTAACTGGAATTCCATCGCACACATGGAAATCATTCATCCACTCATTCTGTTGGTCCGACTGGCTCTGTGCCTGTGTCCTGGCTGTCTGGTCGCCACACTGCACAGCTCTGTGCCTGTGTCCTGGCTGTCTGGTCACCACACTGCACAGCTCTGTGCCTGTGTCCTGGCTGTCCGGTCACCACACTGCACAGCTCTGTGCCTGTGTCCTGGCTGTCTGGTCACCACACTGCACAGCTCTGTGCCTGTGTCCTGGCTGTCTGGTCGCCACACTGCACAGCTCTGTGCCTGTGTCCTGGCTGTCTGGTCACCACACTGCACAGCTCTGTGCCTGTGTCCTGGCTGTCTGGTCACCACACTGCACAGCTCTGTGCCTGTGTCCTGGCTGTCTGGTCACCACACTGCACAGCTCTGTGCCTGTGTCCTGGCTGTCTGGTCGCCACACTGCACAGCTCTGTGCCTGTGTCCTGGCTGTCTGGTCACCACACTGCACAGCTCTGTGCCTGTGTCCTAGCTGTCTGGTCGCCACACTCCACAGGTCATCGTGTCAAACTATCAAGTTTGAAGCACACACTGGGTGGTTCACTTGCGGTCAAGCCCCACGTGCAGGTTGACCTGTCTGACCAGTGGACAAGAAGCCGGCATCAGTGGCGGCCCAGCCAGCTGAACAGTTCTCTCCCTCTGAAGAGGTCTGTTACCAGCGCGAGCGAACTGGACTCGGACATGGGCAACCACAGGGAAAACGAGGCAAGATGCCTTTTCTCTCGCCCTTTACTTCTTTGTTCCAACCGACTTACCAACCACGGACCGTTCAACCCATCATGAACCAATCTGCAAGTCACCGACGAATCGCCCGACCGGCAATCAATCAACCACAAAAACAAAACAACCCCCCCCCCCCCCCCCCAACGAAAACTGTCAACTGCCAAACATCAACAAACCAACCAAAGATTTGCTGACAACCATCTTCAAAACCAACCATTAACTAAAAAAGAACAAAACAAAAACAAAAAACTCCAACAAAGCCCCGTCATCCAATCAGTTTACTAACTAGCCATCTACCAGCCAATCCACTGACAACCCAACCACTCCCTTACATCGCCAGGAATGGGCGGAAGCGCCTCCATGGGAACGTCAAAGCGCACGTGACAGTAACTTCCGGCGATGACGTCACCGTCGCGCTCTCCCTCGCTGATGACGTGGTGGATCTTCTTGCACTGGTCGTAGTTGCCGATCATGTGGATGTTTCCTTCTAGCATGCCCCGACCTGGCTTGCCGGACGCGTCCAAAACTGTAAGGAGAAAGAGAGATATATACATATATCCTGCTTTTAAATATAATTTACCTTGGAAAAAAAAAATCCTGTCCCCAACAGGTCGTCAGGGTAGGTTCCACAGGGTAGGGTCGTTACGAGCTGTCACGTGGAACAACCACGTGAGTGTTCACCACTGTCAGCACTACCTAATCTTGAAACTGACCGTAAGCTAGTTTCAGTCGGTCAGTTCATCGATGCTTTTCCGCGGACAATAGCTGGCGGTGCCTTTTTGACCAACTCCAGGAATCCTACTGCATGCTGGGTATATGTTTGTATTTCCACTGCCACCGGACGTTGACGCGTTACACGATTTTCAACATCAATCTGCATGATCTTCAGCAAGCAAATACACTGAAGTGGGGCTGACCCATCAGCATGTGCCACTTCTCCCTCTCCTCCCCGTCTCTGTTCCCCACACCTCTTCATCCCTCCCCACCTCTTCATCTCCCCACTTACCTTCTACCCACCCCCTTCTCCTTTTCTCCCTCATCTTCACCCCCCCCCCCCCCCCCCACCCCTCATGTCTCTCCCACTCTTTGCCTTGGACCCACTTTGAATCCCTTCAAAAGAAAAAAAAAAGAAAAAAAAAGAAAAATAAAAGAAAACGCGTCACAACCCTGCATGAACCAGAGACCTTCAGTCTAACGCTCTCTCGACAGTGATGTTCAGGCTGACAGTAAGCACAGAGTTTTCAATCTACATGAATGCCCACAGCAATGACGTTTTAGAATTCGGATATCGTTGCACTTCTCCATATGGTCGCATTAAACACGCGACAAGAGTGACTTTCTTAAATAAAAAGTTACTTGCTTCTGATCAGCCCAATGTACTTAGTCACTGGTAAATATTTGGAGAAGATTACAGAAAACAGCTGATCTGTGTACACCGAATGACAAAAGACAGCATGTTGAATCTGGAGATAACAGAAAACTGTGGATCTGTATACAGAACAAAAACAGACTTCGCACAGACAGACAGACAGACAGAATGCACCTATAAACCACACGCACACTCTGCTCATGAGCCATAGTAACGACACAAGAGATCAACAAAAACAGACTGCATTTCCTGTTGTGAATGGCGCCCATAGCTGGTACAGACCGATTACGAACAATAAGATCTTTATTTCTTTAAGCTCTGACAGCTAACGCCACACAGCTGTTACCGGGTGCAGGAAAAGACGGCTGTATTATACGACTTGAACCTAACTGATCGGATTGCCACACAGTCCAAGATTTCTATAGCATGGAAATAAGATCTTCTTCCCCTACTCATGAACGATCCGGCTTTTCAAGATCATCTATTTCCAATCTTAAAACCTGCAAGCAATATATATATATATTGTTTTTGTTTTGTTTTGTAGTGATTGTATGGGTGGGGGGGGGGGGGGGGGGGGGGCGTCTGTGCCAACATCAAGTACAACTAGCTTTGGACATCGGTCTGCAATTAAGTACACAAGATACTCGGATCGACATAGGTCACGCTCAAACTTTCCAAGCGTGAACACTCTCCAAATTGAAACAATCGGCGTTTTTTTTTACGGAGCAGAACCACTGGACTAACACCAATGACGTTAGCGGTAAGCAAGAAGTGAGAACTCGATCAGACCTTGTCGCAGCACACGTTGTGAGCAACAGACGCCTTCTCTAACGGTCAACTAGCGCTCGT
>CM065745.1:13966398-13971398 GCA_033310375.1 Conus canariensis
TCTGCATAATCAAAAAAAAAAAGAAAAAAGAAAAAAGCCTTCTTTCATATATTGATGTTGACAAAGGCGTAAGACCTGGAGCGGTTTTGGATTGGAACTCGTCTCCAGTGGGCAAAACAACATCCCTGAGGGAGTAGGTGGTAGAAAGGAAGAGGGGGGGGGGGGGGGATAAGGGGAAGGAGAAAAAAAAGGGGCGAGGGGGGGGATAAGAAGAGGACTGTTCGACTCTGGCGAAAGTTTGCTCCTTCCCGAGTGCCTATGTCATTTTTTTTTCTTCTAGCGTACTGCATCAACTGTTTACCTGTTTTCAAGAGGCGCTGTAAGTCGAAGTCTTGGCAGGTATCGGGTAAACAAACGTCCATGGCAATCTCTGGCATTGGCAGAATTCCCTGCAGGGAAAAAAAGAGAGAAAAAACAGATTTGAAGTGTGTGTGGTGTGTGTGTGGTGTGGTGTGTGTGTGTGAATACACATGCAAGTACACAGATACATAAAAGGCTTGCGCACACACACACACACACCCACACACACACACACACACACACACACACACACTCATACACACACGTATACACCCAACTCATATTCAGGTGTAAATACATAGACAGCCTCACTCACACCCACACACACACACGCAGACTCAGATACAGACAGACACAGATGCGTTTACACATGCACACACAGAGGTACACACATGCGTTTGCGCATACACATGCACTTGCATAAGCATTAAATCACCCCGCACCTTCAGATGCGTCACATACTTACATGCAAACATACGCACAGACATGGTTGCATTACACAAACGTACACAATCATCGTAGACGTTCACAAACTTAATGCAAGAATATAAACATGCCAAGCTTACACATACAAACTCAGATAAATGCAAGATATATATGAACACATTCACTGACACTGTACAGAGAAATCAACAAACTGCTTTTATATATATATACAAGCGCACGCATGCAAATACACAAAAACCCGTTGCACTCATACATGCACGAAAACAAGCCACACACACACACACACACACACACACACACACACACACACACACACACAAACCTCTGAACACTTACACGCATCCGCACATGTACAAACAGTCTTGCGCTTAACTACAATTACACACAGTATTACTAACAATCAAAATAACAAACCAACAACTATCGATGGACCCCACACATCAGCCAGCCAAAAACTATCACCAACCAGCCAATCATAAACCAACCAACCAAGTGATTAATCAGTAACCAACCCCATCAACCAGGCATCAAACAACCAACCAACAACCAACACACTGCAATTACCAATGAAAGATGTGGAAAGGACTGGGTCAGTACTGTATTCTTTCGTTAACTGGAATTCCATCGCACACATGGAAATCATTCATCCACTCATTCTGTTGGTCCGACTGGCTCTGTGCCTGTGTCCTGGCTGTCTGGTCGCCACACTGCACAGCTCTGTGCCTGTGTCCTGGCTGTCTGGTCACCACACTGCACAGCTCTGTGCCTGTGTCCTGGCTGTCGGTCGCCACACTGCACAGCTCTGTGCCTGTGTCCTGGCTGTCTGGTCACCACACTGCACAGCTCTGTGCCTGTGTCCTGGCTGTCTGGTCACCACACTGCACAGCTCTGTGCCTGTGTCCTGGCTGTCTGGTCGCCACACTGCACAGCTCTGTGCCTGTGTCCTGGCTGTCTGGTCGCCACACTGCACAGCTCTGTGCCTGTGTCCTGGCTGTCTGGTCGCCACACTGCACAGCTCTGTGCCTGTGTCCTGGCTGTCTGGTCACCACACTGCACAGCTCTGTGCCTGTGTCCTGGCTGTCTGGTCACCACACTGCACAGCTCTGTGCCTGTGTCCTGCTGTCTGGTCGCCACACTGCACAGCTCTCGTGCCTGTGTCCCTGGCTGTCCTGGTCACCACACTGCACTGCTCTGTGCCTGTGTCCTGGCTGTCTGGTCACCACACTGCACAGCTCTGTGCCTGTGTCCTGGCTGTCTGGTCACCACACTGCACAGCTCTGTGCCTGTGTCCTGGCTGTCTGGTCACCACACTGCACAGCTCTGTGCCTGTGTCCTGGCTGTCTGGTCACCACACTGCACAGCTCTGTGCCTGTGTCCTAGCTGTCTGGTCGCCACACTCCACAGGTCATCGTGTCAAACTATCAAGTTTGAAGCACACACTGGGTGGTTCACTTGCGGGTCAAGCCCCACGTGCAGGTTGACCTGTCTGACCAGTGGACAAGAAGCCGGCATCAGTGGCGGCCCAGCCAGCTGAACAGTTCTCTCCCTCTGAAGAGGTCTGTTACCAGCGCGAGCGAACTGGACTCGGACATGGGCAACCACAGGGAAAACGAGGCAAGATGCCTTTTCTCTCGCCCTTTACTTCTTTGTTCCAACCGACTTACCAACCACGGACCGTTCAACCCATCATGAACCAATCTGCAAGTCACCGACGAATCGCCCGACCGGCAATCAATCAACCACAAAAACAAAACAACCCCCCCCCCCCCCCCCCCCAACGAAAACTGTCAACTGCCAAACATCAACAAACCAACCAAAGATTTGCTGACAACCATCTTCAAAACCAACCATTAACTGAAAAAAGAACAAAACAAAAACAAAAAACTCCAACAAAGCCCCGTCATCCAATCAGTTTACTAACTAGCCATCTACCAGCCAATCCACTGACAACCCAACCACTCCCTTACATCGCCAGGAATGGGCGGAAGCGCCTCCATGGGAACGTCAAAGCGCACGTGACAGTAACTTCCGGCGATGACGTCACCGTCGCGCTCTCCCTCGCTGATGACGTGGTGGATCTTCTTGCACTGGTCGTAGTTGCCGATCATGTGGATGTTTCCTTCTAGCATGCCCCGACCTGGCTTGCCGGACGCGTCCAAAACTGTAAGGAGAAAGAGAGATATATACATATATCCTGCTTTTAAATATAATTTACCTTGGAAAAAAAAAATCCTGTCCCCAACAGGTCGTCAGGGTAGGTTCCACAGGGTAGGGTCGTTACGAGCTGTCACGTGGAACAACCACGTGAGTGTTCACCACTGTCAGCACTACCTAATCTTGAAACTGACCGTAAGCTAGTTTCAGTCGGTCAGTTCATCGATGCTTTTCCGCGGACAATAGCTGGCGGTGCCTTTTTGACCAACTCCAGGAATCCTACTGCATGCTGGGTATATGTTTGTATTTCCACTGCCACCGGACGTTGACGCGTTACACACGATTTTCAACATCAATCTGCATGATCTTCAGCAAGCAAATACACGTGAAGTGGGGCTGACCCATCAGCATGTGCCACTTCTCCCTCTCCTCCCGTCTCTGTTCCCCACACCTCTTCATCCCTCCCCACCTCTTCATCTCCCCACTTACCTTCTACCCACCCCCTTCTCCTTTCTCCCTCATCTTCACCCCCCCCCCCCCCCCCCACCCCTCATGTCTCTCCCACTCTTTGCCTTGGACCCACTTTGAATCCCTTCAAAAGAAAAAAAAAGAAAAAAAAAGAAAAATAAAAGAAAACGCGTCACAACCCTGCATGAACCAGAGACCTTCAGTCTAACGCTCTCTCGACAGTGATGTTCAGGCTGACAGTAAGCACAGAGTTTTCAATCTACATGAATGCCCACAGCAATGACGTTTTAGAATTCGGATATCGTTGCACTTCTCCATATGGTCGCATTAAACACGCGACAAGAGTGACTTTCTTAAATAAAAAGTTACTTGCTTCTGATCAGCCCAATGTACTTAGTCACTGGGTAAATATTTGGAGAAGATTACAGAAAACAGCTGATCTGTGTACACCGAATGACAAAAGACAGCATGTTGAATCTGGAGATAACAGAAAACTGTGGATCTGTATACAGAACAAAAACAGACTTCGCACAGACAGACAGACAGACAGAATGCACCTATAAACCACACGCACACTCTGCTCATGAGCCATAGTAACGACACAAGAGATCAACAAAAACAGACTGCATTTCCTGTTGTGAATGGCGCCCATAGCTGGTACAGACCGATTACGAACAATAAGATCTTTATTTCTTTAAGCTCTGACAGCTACGCCACACAGCTGTTACCGGGTGCAGGAAAAGACGGCTGTATTATACGACTTGAACCTAACTGATCGGATTGCCACACAGTCCAAGATTTCTATAGCATGGAAATAAGATCTTCTTCCCCTACTCATGAACGATCCGGCTTTTCAAGATCATCTATTTCCAATCTTAAAACCTGCAAGCAATATATATATATATTGTTTTTGTTTTGTTTTGTAGTGATTGTATGGGGGGGGGGGGGGGGGGGGGGGGGGCGCGTCTGTGCCAACATCAAGTACAACTAGCTTTGGACATCGGTCTGCAATTAAGTACACAAGATACTCGGATCGACATAGGTCACGCTCAAACTTTCCAAGCGTGAACACTCTCCAAATTGAAACAATCGGCGTTTTTTTACGGAGCAGAACCACTGGACTAACACCAATGACGTTAGCGGTAAGCAAGAAGTGAGAACTCGACCCGACCTGTCGCAGCACACGTTGTGAGCAGACAGACGCCTTCTCTACGGTCAACTAGCGCTCGTTGGTGCTGCACGCACCACGTGAGAGAAAAAGATCTCTCAGCATTAAGAGGAGAGTTGCATGGTGGTGAGGGCGTGAGGAGACGGGAAGCAAAGGGGTGACATCCTTTGGCCGTCGAGGCAATGATGTATTACAGTCTTTGTTGGGAGCCACAGGAAGACAACAATACTGCTGCTGCTGCTGGAGACTGACACACAGAGACAGGAAATGGGTGGGAAGGCTGGGATGCAATGAGCGGGGCGAGTGGGGGGGGGGGGGGGGGGGGGGTGTTATGGATTGACCAAAGCTGGGTTAAAATGCTAGTTGAAAATCGGCTCCGGTGGACTGCCCAAAGTATCCTTTTCCTCCCTCTTTTCCTCCCCCTTTTCTCTAGCAGCAAATATTTTGAGAACAACCCCTGCAC
>CM065745.1:13976398-13978898 GCA_033310375.1 Conus canariensis
CCTTCCACTCTCACTAAAGGTTCCTTCCTTCTTCCTCCCCCTTCACCCATCCCTCTTTCCAAATTTACAAAATCACCTAAAGCATTAAACAAATATGACATAAAACCATCATTACCAGCAGCTCCCAACATCATATATCCTTGAATCAAAGTCATCTGAAAGACAGCAGCAACGACAACAGCAACACAAGACAACACGCACACAACCACACACCAGCGCTCCAGGAACCGAGCATCCCATGATTGCTTACTTTGAGCGGCATGGAGCCGATGAGGTTCAGGAGCCCCTCTGGCGGCACGGACTGCATCATCTCCAGCATGACGTCAGTGGGCATGACGTTGGTCAGGTTCACAATGCCGTCAGGGGGAAGAGTCTCCAGCAGTTTCATCGTCTGCTCCGGGGTCTGGGATTTGGTGATGTTCAGGACCACCTGGGCACACGAAGGTTCCGACAATCAGTTCAGATTTCGTGCTATGTCGGGGGGTGGTGGGGGGGTGGGGGGGGGGGGTTAGCTCTGAACGGGGGTCAAGAGAATGGCAAAACACCAGACATTGTAGTTCATTGGTGGTTTCATGGTTGGGGCTTGCTAAGGACTGGGTTCAAACCATAACACTCACTGTGTGATTTTCCAGCCCAGCACGGTAACAACAGTAACACAACCATTAACATCATCTCCGCCAGAATCATCACCATCTTCCTCTTTATCACGCTGGCCAAACCATCATTACCTTCATCAATATTACCATTACCATGACCACACCATCATTACCTTCATCAATATTACCATTACCATGACCACACCATCATTACCTTCATCAATATTACCATTACCATGACCACACCATCATTACCTTCATCAATATTACCATTACCATGACCACACCATCATTATCTTCATCAATATTACCATTACCATGACCACACCATCATTACCTTCATCAATATTACCATTACCATGACCACACCATCATTACCTTCATCAATATTACCATTACCATGACCACACCATCATTACCTTCATCAATATTACCATTACCATGACCACACCATCATTATCTTCATCAATATTACCATCATCATTACCACCACCACCACCACCATGATCACCAGCATCATCGTCATTACCACCATCATCACCACAGCCTCTACCACAAGCATCCCCACCATCATGATAATCTGAATCACCACAATCACCAGACCTGATGAGGCAACGTGGCCAGGATGTCCATCAGCTGCTCTGGGCTCAGCTTTCCCATCATGTTAAGCATGGCGTCGGCGTCGAAGGTCTGCACCAGGTCCACCAGCACCTCCTTGGGCAGCACACCGACCATCTTGCCGATGAGGTTTCCAGGCAGCAGGTCCATCAACTCCTGCATCTGCGCCGGAGGAAGGATCTTGGTCATGTTTACCAAGAGGTCTGCAACACGCCACAATACCCAGTGACTGACCTGGTGAGTGCACAGAAGCTTGTCGTGGCGGTGACAAGAAGTCAATGGATCTACGGAAAGAGACAGTAAGACAAACAGGCAAGCAGGCAAAGAGAGAGAGACCGAGACGAGAGATAAAACAACTCACGAACTACCAAGAGACATAAACACAGCAACAGACCTGCCTATCAGCAGAGGAGTTGACAGGCTCTCTGTCACAGTCCCTTTGGCACTGGACTAGAAAATTGTTAGTATACCAATTACCCCAATGTACTACTCAGCGCCACAAACTTGCAGGGTTTGAGGCAGTGGATTCATTTACTATCTGGAGCATTTATTTGTGAGTTTCTTTTGGCCCCGGGTTTCACTGGACAGCCTACGACTCACAGGCCGTTATTCTCAACTTCCACCTGGCCCCGACTGGCTCCTACCTCAGGGCTGGGTGTGCTATGGGCTCAAATGGGAAACTGGAACCATGGGATCGAGTTTCATCCACGACCAGACATCAACTCCTGCAGAGTGCGTGTGACCCTAAAGATGTGAGTTGGGGGACGATCACAAGCAGATCTTACACGAGGGCGGCACGCTGAGGATGCTTTCTTGGAGAAGGAAAGTCATGCCTTTCATTGGGATTACCGTGCTGATGAGGTTCACATGACCTCCAGACCCGCAGCCCCCACACAGCAACAAACAGACAGAAAAGAGACTTGGTACCACCCCCTCCCCCCTTGCCTGCAGGCAAAGAGCTGTAACATTCAGTAAAGCAGGGTGCACTAGCCCCTGTTAAGGCCGTCAGACTGCTGTGGTTATTATTATATCATTTGGTCAGACAGTTGCGGACTTTCACTGGAGCAACGCCCAGATAATTTACCTGTTATACAAAGTTGAGGACATTCACGTTAACTACGTTAACGGCGTGTTCGGGATAAAATACCTAAGTCAGAGGGATGAAGCCCATCACGGACGGGCACAATACATCTTTTAAAGGACCTTCATACTAGTGTTTTACCTGTGGACAGAGAACCTTCGCAAGAGTCGCCATACTGACAGAACCCTAGTCTTTTACCTGTCGA
>CM065745.1:13983898-13988898 GCA_033310375.1 Conus canariensis
GAGGTACCCAGAATGAAAGATATGCATTCCACTTTCTGATGCTGATGGAGAAGAGAATGTTCTCTAGTAGGGTCTGAATTAATATCTTACCACCGCTCTCGAGATTAACTCTGGTAGTCTTTTCAGTCTACTGAACTAAACAAAGAGAAATACAAAATGGTTCGGCTAAAACTTGAAAAAGATCATGTATCCTGGGCTCGCGAGTCTGAAGACTCCTCCAAGGATAAAACGACCACTAACTACTTTAATGTAATCCTCCAGGCTCAATACGGCCCTCCCTTGCTTTGATAGGATCCTCCCTTGTCGAAACTGTCACTCCTTACGTTGATACACCCCCCCTTCCCCCCCCCTCCCCGGGCAGAATGGCAGTCGTTTGCTTTGATAAATCCCTAGGCAAAAATATCATTCCTTACGTTAATATACCCCCCGCCCACCCCCCCCCCCCCCCCCCCCCCCCCCGGGCAAAATAGCCGCCGTTTGCTTTGATAAAATCCTCCCTAGGCGACACTGTCATTCCTTACGTTGATATAACCCCCAGGGCAAAATAGCGGTAAAAAAAAATGGTTCATCACTTGCTTTGATGCATTCCTCCAAGGTCTAAATGGTCATCAATTGCTTCAACATCACCCCCCATGGTCAAAATGGGTCATCGATAACTCTGAGGTGTAATCCTCCCTGTGTAAACTGATCATCCCTTACTTTGATATCATCCTCCCAGGGCGACAGGTCATTATTTGCTTTGACATGATCTTCCCAGGTCTACATGGTCATCTCGTGCTTCGACATAATCCTGTCAGAATGAAATGGCCATCGCCTGATGTGATACTCCTACGACGAAACGGCCATCGTTTTCTTTGATGTAACCCTCCCAATGTTCTTCTCTGGAAGGGAGCCTCATGGCAACCTTCTGAAATCTCTGTGGGCTGCTGGTGCAGGGAAGGCCCCTGGACCAACCTGGATAAAGCTGTGTGTGGGAAAGCCGGAATGAGCAGTGTAGGGGTGATGAATAGGACGGTGGATAGAAAGTTAAGACAGCACATACACACGCGCGCGCAACACGCACACACGCATACACATACACTCCTCTCTCTCTCTCTCTCTCTCTCTCTCTCTCAAACACACACACACACACACGTACACACACACACACGCACCTACGCACGTACACACACACACACGCACACACCTAACTGAAAATAAGAACAACAAAACTGCCTCCCTCTGTCCCTCCTCCCCTTCCCCCATCCTCCTTTGCCCCCATTCTTCCCTCTCCCCTTTCCTCATCTCCCTCTCCACCCCCAAAACACAAGCCAACTAACCAAACAAACCTAAAAAAAAAAAAAACTATTAAAAACTATTGGTTAGGAAAAAAACAACATTTTTAGCGATGAATAAGTACAGCTCTACCAGATAAGCTTTCCATAGTATGACAAGAACAATAACAGTAATAACAGAACAAGACTTGATTAAACCAAAAATAACAAAGCTATCTGATATGTTTTCTAAGTTCATTTGGACGAGGACGATACAAAAGATTAGTTTCAAAAAAACAACATAACCAACTGAACTTCCCGTTAAGCCTGTTCAATCCTTTGAAAAG
This sequence comes from Conus canariensis, assembly GCA_033310375.1. Lineage (NCBI taxonomy): Eukaryota > Metazoa > Mollusca > Gastropoda > Neogastropoda > Conidae > Conus > Conus canariensis. Next base: position 13,985,499 of record CM065745.1, read on the forward strand.
TGATAGTGTGAGAAGACCAACAACAGAATGCAACCCCAACAACAATCAAAACACTAACGAAAGCTGTTACCTGATCAGCCTCCGGAGTTCCTTGGGCCGCAGGGATTCCATGATAGGGGCCACAGTGACGGGCGAGAAGTTCTGCACCATCTTGCTGAGGGTTCCAGGCGGCAGGGAACTCGCCATCTTCTCGATCGTCCTGGGCGGCAGTTTGATGAGGATGTTCCTCAAAGCCCCGACCTGAATCTGCCCGAAGAACGCCTCGATGTGCTCCTGTGGCACCTTCATGATCATGTTGGCAAACGCCCCAATGGTCCGTTGCGGAAGGGCATCCACCATCTTCACGATCACCTCGGGTGGGATGACGGACAGCATGTGAGCTATGGCCTCCACGGGGAGTGCGGAGGCTATCGGCACGCCTTCTTCTCCAGAGAAAATAGCAGCCGCGTCTGCGATGGCTTGAGGTGGCAGGGAGTCCATGACGCCAAGGAGGACATCACGAGGGATGGCTTTGATGAGTTTGGTTAGCGTCGGCTGAGGCACAGAGAGCAGGATGTTGGCGACCTTCTGCGTGGTGGCCACGATGAGGTCAGGCGAGTGCTGCACAGGATCTTCAGTCAGAACAATGTCCATCAGGGCTTTGATGGTGTCCATGGGCACTGCCTTCACAAGCTTCCCGAAGTGTTTAGGAGGAAGCACGTTCAACACGATGGATACGACGCGCTCTGAGAGTGCCTGGGCGATCTGCACCAACCTGGCGGGAGGAATGGAAGTCACCAGCAGGTTCACCATTTCTGGGGTGACGCTACGCACTATCTTCTTCAACTGGTTCCTGGTCAACTTCTCTGATATGTCGGCGATCAGCTGAGGCGGGAGGGCGTTAGCCACTTTCACCACCAGATTCTTTGGGATTTCTTTCAACACTTTGTCCACATCCACTGCTGGCGTGTCCTTAGGCAAAGAATTGAACAGATTGAAGGCTTTTTTCACAGGCAGCGCAGCAGCCACGTTGGCAATAGTTTCATCAGGGAGTTTGCCAACAATCTCTGTGATGAGATCCTTGGGAAGAGGGGAACCAGAGAAACTGGCTAGCAACTCTGGGGACATGACAGCGCTCATCAGCTGTGACATTCCTTTGCGGTCTTCTGCTAAGGATATGGTGAGGTTCACGATCAAATCCACGGGCAAAGTCTGGGATAAGCTGATCAGTGTGCTGGGAGGGATCGCTGTCACCAGACGACCTATGGCGTCAGGAGGTATGGACTTCACCAAGCCCAACATCTGATCCGAAGACACAGATGACATCACCAGCAGGATCTTGTCCTCCGGAACACTGGCAATCATAGCAGAGAACTTCTCGGGAGAGATGATTTTCGTCAGGTTGGCCACCAGATCTTTAGGCAATGCTTCCAGAACAGCCTGGATCATTTCAGGTTTCAGCAAACTGCTCACGTCAGGCATGTGAGTCACCGGAAAGGACTTCAGCAGCTTCGCCACCTGCTCTGCGGTGATGGATTCCACCCATCTTCTTCAGCTGGTCAGGAGTTAAATCTTTCAAAAAGGACTCTACAAAACCAGGGGGGAGACTTACGATCAGCTGGGTAATGATTTTGGGGGGCAGAGAAGTTATCATCGACACCAGCACTTCCGGAGGCAGCGACTTGAGCAGCTTGTCCAGGTTCTCCGGACTCAGCGTCTTGGTCAGCTCCAGGACGATGTCTGGAGGAAGGACGTCCATGAGGTCCATCAGAGTCTGGGAGGACATGGACTGGGTCAGGTTGAAGATCCCTTCTGGTGACAAGGACTTGAGCAGCTTTTTGGCCTGAGCTGGGGGCACAGTCCTCGTCAAGTTCACAATACCCTCTGGAGGCAACATCATCACCAGCACCTGCAGCTGATCCGGGTTGAAGGCCTTGGTCAGCTTGGTCAGGCCTTCTTTCGGCACGTACCCCAGCAGCTGCATCAGCTGCGACTGAGTCATTCTAGCCGCTAGCCCCAGAACGTCTTTTGGCGGGATGGAGGTCAGCACACGCATGATTTCTTCCGGGGGTAAGGACGCCACGATGTACAGCACTTCCTCCGCGCCCACTTTGGTCATGAGCCCGGGAATGTCTTCCGTCTTGGTCTCTTTCACATAGCTCCGGATGGCTTCTTCTCCCAGAAAGTTGAGGATGAAGTACAGGACCTGTCTCTTTTGTCTGTGGAGTTTTTTTGGGACCATCGTCTCTGGACTTCAGACTGTGTGGCTGATTAACGTCCCTTCGCTGTCGGCCATGTCTCAAATGTGTGAGAGCCTCCATGTGTTCTCTGTCATTGAGGAATGGATCTGGAAAACCAAAAGACAGGAATGCAATGATCAGAGTTCTGCATTTAAGAGAGAGAGAGAGACAGACAGACAGACAGACAGACAGACAGACAGAGAGAGAGAGAGAGAGAGAGAGAATCAAGACTTGGGTGGGTAGGTTGGAGGACGGGAGTGAGGGCGGGAGGGTCGCGACAGATGAAATGAAAAAGACAAATTTCTGGAGAAAGGGAGGAGGAGAAGAAGAAGAAGAAAAAGAAAGGAGGCACGGGAGTGGGGGGGGGGGGGGGGGGGGGGGGGCAGTCATGAGAGATGAAAAGGAGAAAGATACATTTTTGGAGAAAGGGAGGAGAAGGAGGAGGAGGGAGGAGGAGGAGGGTGGGGGGATGAGGAGAAGGGGGAGGACGACGGCGAAGAAGAAGAAGAAGACGAGCCATGTAAGGAAATGAAGAAGACACTCAGCCTCTCTCACTCACTGCTCCCCACTCCCCCCCCCCTCTCTCTCTCTCTCTCTCTCCTCTCTCTCTCTCTCTCACGATGAGCTTTCCATCATGCGAGCGCTTCGCGACCTACTTTTCAACGCTTTCCCCCTTCCCCCACCTTGCCATTCATCCCTCTCATGAATAGTAATTTAATATTTACATTTAACATTTACAAATTATACCATTGCAAGAAAGCCGCAGGAGAGAGGGAGACGAAGAATTAAAAAAAAAAAAAAGGGGGGGGGGGGGGGGGGAGGGGGGGGCTATGAAGTGAAAATAAAAAGAAAAAGCTTACACACCGTTATCACGTTTCAAGGCCACTTGACTTGTTTTCCTTCTAAATTTAAACTCCTTGCTTTCCTGCACCCTCCCCCCACCCCCCCTCCCCCCCCCCCCCCCCCCCCCCCCCCCCCCCTCCCGTCATGTCCTTATTCTTTTAAAGCTAAATCTGTCGCAGTACGCCTTCCTCCAGTTGCGAGCTTATTGTTCCACCATTAGCTTTTCCTCGTTTACAAAAAAAAAAAAAAAACAGAAGAAAGAAAAAAGACAAAGAAGAAAGAAAGAGAAGAAGGGAAGCCCTCCGCCAAAAGAATCATTTTGTTGTTTTTAATCAGAC
>CM065745.1:13993898-13998898 GCA_033310375.1 Conus canariensis
TTGGGCTTCCACTACACTGTCATCAGCCGGCTGGTGAGGAAACACCAGCAAACCAACCATGTGCAGGACCGCCCACGATCTGGCCGACCACATGCAACGTCACAGCGCGAAGACAGGGGCTCTACTTCGCATGATACGCCATGAGCCATTCGCCACAAGCACCAGCTTGAAACGACAGTGGATGCCTAACAGACAACTTTCCACAAGAACAGTGCAGAACCGCTTAAAAGCCCACGGATATAAGGCGAGGAGGGTTATCAAGCGCCCTCTGTTGACTGACCACCACAAAAGACGGCGTTTGGACTGGTGTCTCGCTCGGCGGGGGTGGAACCTGAGGAACTGGAGAAAGATACACTGGTCGGACGAAAGCCGATTCCTGCTGCACGTCACTGATGGAAGATCAAGGGTTTGGAGACGCCCAAATACAGCCTATGCGCCCAGGAACATACAGGCAACTGTTCCTCATGGTGGAGGTTCCATAATGGTCTGGGGGTGCCTCTCACACGACTGCAAGCTGGATTTGATTACCATTCGAGGAACCCTCACAGGCGGACGGTACATCCGAGATGTCCTTGAGCCGGTCGTTGTGCCCCATTTTGACAACCACCACTTGCCACCAGACCAGTATACATGGATGACAACGCCAGGCCTCATCGTGCTCAAGCAGTAACAGGCTTTCTCCATCAAGAAGCAGTGCAGACCCTGCCATGGCCTGCCATGAGCCCAGACCTCAATCCACTGGAGCACATCTGGGACATGATTGGCCGTCGTTTGCAGACCTTGGACCCTCCTCCACAAAATCTGCATCAACTGGAAGCTGCACTGCATCAGGAGTGGCAGCAACTGACGATGCAACAGATCCGGCGACTGACTGGAGGGATGCGACGCAGGGTTGAGGCGGTCATCCACGTTCAGGGCGGATTCACGCGCTACTGAACATTTTCATTTTTCTTTGGTTTATGGAGATTCATGGCAATGTTTTCAAATGAAATTGCCACTTTGATTAAGCACTATGATTTTGTAATGACCATACTTTTCATGGGTATTTTTTCATGTGAAAATGTCATTGATCTTTCTTTAGCAATACCACATTCTGTTTATGATTTTGTATATCATTTGTTGTGTTTTCATGTTGTCAATATCTTTATTTAATAAAAACAAAAGAAAAAAATGTTCCACATTAAACAGTTTAGTACAAAAAAGAATTTCAGTTTCTCCAAACTAAAAAAAACATTGGGGGGTGCTTAACTTTTTCTTTGTGTATACGTTCTCACAGAGTGTTGAGACTAACATGATGTCAGATATGAACTGGGACTAACATGATGTCAGATATGAACACTTTTACAACAGACTCCAAGAAGACATTGTTCAGAGAAGTTCCACAAAAGGTGGTTCTTCTCCTTTCTTCTTATTGTTATTATTATCATTAATATCATTATCATTATTTTAGTTCCTGGAAGATATAAAAGTTTTTCGTGTTTCCAAAACCTGTTTGATTGATTTCTGTTTAACAACTACGAAGGGCACTGACGTTGACGAGGTGAAAGCCCTGGTGTACCCTTTGGTCGGCTGGACTATAAATCTCATGAACTGAAAGGAACGGAGTATTCGCATTAGCACCGGAGTTCCCGGAGTAACCCGACAGCCGCAACAGGGCCTGACAACTTGGCTCTAACAGATAACACTTGGCACTAACGGCTAATTCCCTATCTGCTCGTGGGGGTTGTCCGGCTCTAAATCCGCTATCGGGAGAAGAAGACTCCCGTCTCTATGGAGATGGGAGGGGGGGGGGGGGGGGGGGGGTTGTTCTCCTTTCGGTGAGTTAAACAGGGGCGGGTTTTTTTTTTTTCTTTTTCTTTCTTTCTTTCCTTTTTTTGTTGTTGTATAAATTGGAAAACGAAATCGCACAGATTTTCAACGTACACAGATATGACAAAAAGCGCCATACTCTCATAATGTTCACATAATGTCGATGCAATTAGTGTACTTTACTGGTTGTCACAGTCTATCACAATCTCAGAAAAATCACCTTAAAACTACAAAGAGAGAGAGAGAGAGAGAGAGAGAAGAGAGAGAGAGAGAGAGAGAGGAAGGGGAAGGAGACAGAGACAGACAGTCAGACAGACAGACAAGGTGGGGTGGTTATAATCACAAGCCCTGCTGTTGGCTAATTTTCATTCACCAAGCCAACCATAACCCCCCCCCCCCCCCCCCCCCATCCCCCAAGCTAAAACCACGGATACAAAACCGTAAAATATCTCCACTCTCCCAACCTGACCCTGAAAACACGAGATCATTCACACAAACCTGCCCCCATATTTAAAGAAAAGAAAGAAATGAAGAAAGAAAAAGACAGATAGAAATCTAAACCACATACATATTCCAATATTCAAAGGAAGGGTTTCGGGCTGTGCCCTCTTTTTGACGTCGCTGAGTCGTACGAGGATGCGAACGTTAGATTAAGAGATACACACCCAGAAAGGGGGAGGGGGGGGGGGAGGAAGGGGCTGACGGGGGAATAGGGATGGAGAGGGAGGCAAAGGGTGGGAGGGGGGAGGAGGGAGGAGGGAGGGGAGAATGAACCCTGAGGCTCTCTACACCAGCTGAACGTTGAAGCCGTCGTTGCATATCTCGGCGTGGGTATTACTGAGATTCCCGGCACGTCTGGGCGATCAGGCCATGTTCAATCTCCGATGTGCTTTGTGAGCAGTTTTTGGACTCAGTTTTCTCTCTCTCCCTCTTCTCCTCTCTCTCCTCTCTCTCTCTCTCTCTCTCCCCCCCTCTTCCCTTCAGTGTCCCCCCCCCTCGAAGAAATTTGTATCAAACGACCCCAAGTTTTTAACAGCTGAATCGAAATGGTTCAATTACACAGCTCGTTTGTGGTACTTGTCGAGAAACCCCATCTTCATGTGTCATATATCCGTTACTTTTTTTTTTCCCAAGTGCCATTCATTCTAATGAAGAACCTACCTGCCATTAATTCGTTTCCTTGGTTGTGCCTACTTGTTGAGCTGGCGGACAATTTGTCATTCTGACGTCGTTCATTATACCCTCATCCCACTCTCCACACCAATCTTCATCCCCACCCCCCCATCCCACTCTCCACACCAATCTTCATTCCCCCCCCCCCCCCCTCGCTCTCTCTCATTCCCTCCCCTCCCCTCAAAAAGAAAACAAAAAGCGGAAAAAAGCGGGAGAATGGAAATGTGGGGACTGACTGTTCTTTGTTACAAATGTAGCAACTGACTTCAGTGATGGTTAGCTCCCTGCTGGCCCAAAACAAACAAACAAACAACGACCCTACTACTCCTGGCCCATTCCCCTCTCGAGTAATTCAGCGCTTCAATGTTCAGCGCTTCAATGTAAAGGAATGAGCAGGGGGCGGGGGGGGGGGGGGGGGGGGGGGGGGGGGGGGGGGGGGGGGGAAGGAGGCGGGGACGAGGTGGGGAAGGTTGAAAGGAGCTCAGAGTGTTAAGAGAAGGGATTGCGAACTGCCTAACTGACGTGCTACTTCAACCGCCACCACCACCCTTAAAAAAAAAAAAAAGAAAAAAAAAAAGAAAAAAAAGGGGGGTAATGAATGGTCAGGCACGTGATCCATCAGATCTTACACTCGGTGACATCCCCTCTCCCTCCCCTTCCCTCCGTCTCTCCAAAGGTGACTGTTTTACACACCATGCCCTCACACCAGAGGCGTCTTCCGTCGTGTCCCTATGCACACATGCATACAGACAAAGATAATTTCCAACATGCGCACTACCGATTCCGTTATTCCATACTGGTTTATCGGAGTCACTGAGCCACGAACACATAGCCTCGAAAACGGGATGTCGCTGCTAGAACAGCCTGGTACACACACACGGCTGTGAACTTTACAGCTCGTTCCTCGTGCAGCCAGGACAGTTGCAGTTCACGAACATCGGGAAGAAGTGGAGAGATGTGATGATGATACGAGGGGAAGGGGGACGGGGAAGTTATGGTTTCGGTAATCCCCCCCTCCCCCTCCCCCCCAACCCTTCCCCCCTCCCCCCCCCCCCCCTCCACATACACACACACCACACCCATTTTTTTTTTTTCTTCTGCCGACCCTAAACTTCTTTCGATTGAGGAACATATAAACAGAAGAAGGAGAAGAAGAAGAAAAAGAAGAAGATGAAGAAGAAGAAAAACTAAAAGTAACAGAAAAAGAACTCATTTGACCTTCAGTGAGCCAAGGAACCTGATAGGGGAGGTAATTTTCGTGCGATCTCAAACACTGAAGCAGGTGGAATCCTGATTTGAATAAAAGATCCAGACACACAGGGATTGTGGAGTACATCTGTCGGCCATTACAAATAAAACGTTAACAAATACATACACACACACATACATACATAAATAAATGAATGAATGCATAAAATACATGAAAAAAAAACAAACGTTCCAGCCAACCTACCAACCCAACTTTATTTTGCCGTGTTACCGTAACCACCACTTCTTTTTTTTTCCTTTGGCCTGAAGAAGACGAGGACAAGAAGAAATAGAAGAGAAGGGAAAAGAAAGAGGGGAACCCCCCCCCCCCCCCCCCTCACACGCACACAAAAAATGAAGGTAAAAAAGAACTAGAACAAAAACGGAAGACAAAGAAAGGAGTGAGGAGGAAGAATAAGAGGAGGAGGAGAAGGAAGAAAGAAAAGAAGAAGAAGACAAGGAGAAGAAGAAGAAGAAGAAGAACAACAACAACAACAACAACAACAACAAAGAACAGGTATAAGTCAGCGACAGTGGGCTCATCAACAGCTACCAGACTGATGTGCACTTGCTCTTCCACTTTTTTCTGACCTGGGTTTTTATCGCACGTTCACACAGCCTTTACCATTCGGGTATTGGCTGGTTGGCCGAGAAGCTCTTGTACGCTTCTGCTACGTTTGGTTCTGCCACCAAACTTGTAACCGCCATGAAAATGCCAACCAAGGAATAATAAATGCCCCATCCCCCATCACACCACATCCCCCCCCACC
>CM065745.1:14003898-14006597 GCA_033310375.1 Conus canariensis
ACACACACACACACACACAACACACACACACAGACACTCACACACGCGCGCGCGCGCACACACAACACAACACACACACACACGAAAAACAAAATACACACACACGGAGACAGACACACGAGCGCGTCAAAACAAGCAGACTCGCGCACTGAAATAAGTGGACATTGTTAATAAGTCCGGGAAAAAGACAACAACACACACAACAACAACGCTGACCTCTAACACAACCCATCACCGCCCTCCCCCCCCCCCCTCCCTCCTCCACTCCCAACCTCCAAATCCACCCGCCCCTAATATCCCCCCCCCCCCTTTCCTTCTTCGACCCCCCCCCCCTCCCTCCCTCCCACTCACAGACAGAAAAATATACAACAGTTCCTAACGCAATTATTCCCACTCACCAGTACTGTCTGTTCCGATTACATGTTCTCAGAGGATGACGACGTGCATGCCTCTGGCTGTTTCTGCAGTCACTGACACACAGCATACCTGGGGGAAAACTAACGGAAGAAGAGGAAAGGAGGAATGAGGAGGAGGAGGAGGAGGAGCAGGAGAAGGACAGAGACAGACTCGGGCGAAGGAGAAGGGGGAGGGGGGGGGGGCAGGAGAGAAAGGGGCGGAGAGAGACGGGGATAGAGAGAGAGGGAGGGGGGAGAAACACAGAGAGAGGGAGACAGATAAACAGGTAGACAGACGACAGACAGACAGACAGAGAGAGAGAGAGAGAGAGAGAGAGACAGAGACAGAGACAGAGAGACAGAGAAAGAGACAGACAGACAGACACAGACAGAAGAGAGACACAGACAGACTGGTAGATAGAGACACAGAGAGAAAGAGACAGACAGACAGACTGACAGAGACAGAGAGAGCGGTACGATAAAGAAAGAAACAAACAAACAAAACAAAAGGTACGTGTATGTGAGTAAACCAGCGCCCGGTGCTTTGAGGAGATAAGAGTTGAATCACGTGAGTCCGTTCCAGTCCTGCCGGCCACCCTAGGCAGCACGGAGATCGACGGGGGTGGGGGTGGGGGTGGGGGGTGGGGGGTGCTCTCTCTGCCGTCCACTGCCCCTCCACATTACCCATCCTCCCCCATCCACCCTTCTCTTTCTCTCCCTCCTCTGCCCCACCTCCCACCCCCATCATCCCTCTCTCTCCTCTCCATACAGTCTCGCTCTCTCTGTGTGCAAGACTTTTCAACCAGCCTGTGCACACACACACGCGCACGCGCGCGCGCCAACACACACACACACACACACATACAAGCGCACGCGCGCGCACACAAACACACGCACGCACGCACCACACACACACACACACGCAGCACGCACACACGCACGCACGCACGCACGCACGCATGCACACACATAAACACCACACACACCGCGCGCGCGCGCGTATCAGTACTGACGACTGTGTTCCTCGGTCATTGATACAAGTTAACTTGATTACCAGGGCAAAACTCTTATCTCACGCACCTGTATCCCACGGTTTCTATACAAGGCAGTCCAGATACGGGTTCAGTGTTATTATCACTGTGGTTATCACAGCAACAGGGCACGAACTATACAGCACGGTGAAAATCGATACAGCCTTGATACAACTGCTTTGTCTCAGATGGGGTCGTGGTCCTTCAAAGAAAAGGAAAGGCACATTTACATGATAATGTGAATTGGTGTTATACACACTGTAAACCGTAAGCAACAGCGTACAACTCTGGTACACACACACACACACACACACACACACCACACACACACACACAAACACAACACCGTATTAGGAATAGCGAAGTGCAGACACACACACACACACAACACACACACACACACACACACACACACACACACACACACAACACTCGGGAATCGATCTTCAGTCTTATTTGGGCTGATCATAAATCAAGGTAAAAAATCGATTTGAACCAAACAGATCCGGTGTAGGAATTCCTTGTTGAGCGCGCTCTCAACCAGGTTAGATGTCTCTCTGACTTGAGAGAGAGAGAGAGAGAGAGAGAGAGAGAGAGAGAGAGAGAGAGAAGAAAAAGGGAGGGGGAGACGACCTGGTATTTTTTGTTTTCCATTCAGCACCCTTTTTCCTAAAACCAAAGGGGGAAAAAAATCGTATTTTTACCGTTTTAAAAAGCTGAAAATTTTACATGAACACCCTCACACAAACCCCCCTTTTCCACCGAACTTTCCTCCCCCCCCCCCCTTCCCCCTCCCCCCCTTCCCCCCCCTTTCCCCCCCCCCCCCCCCCCCCCCCCCCCCCCTTTAAAAAACAAAATTGAACATCCCGAAAAATTTAAACCCGGGGCAGGGCGAAGATCTTTTTTCTCACATACAGGCTTCGCCCCAAACAAGCCAGACCTTTACCCAAAACAAAATTTATCATGGGTTAGATAACAACAAAAAAAAAAAAAAAAAAAGGGTTCTCCTGTTTCACATTCCTTCTACAAGATGGGCAGTTTGTACACCCTTTTTTTTTGTGACTTAGGGGGAGAGGGGGGAGAGAGAGAGAAAAAAAGAGAAAGAGAGAGAAAAGAGAAAAGAGAGAAAAAGACAGACAAAAAAGAAAAGAGGACAGAGAGAAAGAGAAGAGAGGGGGGGGGGGGGGGGAGGGGGGGGCGGGGGGAGTTGTCAACGATGAATATTTTCTTTTTACTTTCAAATTTTTTTTGTTTTTTGGGGTTTTTTTTTTTA
>CM065745.1:14011697-14014197 GCA_033310375.1 Conus canariensis
GTTGTTGTTGTTGTTGTTGTTGTTGTTTGTTTTTTTTTTTTTTGGGGGGGGGGCGGGGGGGGGGGGGGGGGGGGGGCTCCCTGCGTCTTCCGGGTCTTCTTTCAGCGTAACATTCTGTTTTGCATTTTCCTCCTCTCACCCGCTCCATTGTTCACGTCTGTCATCCACCCCCACGCCCACCCCCTTCGCACCCGCCCTGCCCCCCCCCCCCCCCTATCTTTTTATTTTTTTATTTTTATTTTTTCGAGTTACAATGTGTCGTTACGCCCTCCGCAGTTGTGTCGACTCGCTCTTTACGCCTATCGATTTCTTTTCTCGCTGAGATAAGTTACAAACAAATAAGTGTTTTTTTATGCTTGGCATACGAACCTTAGTTGTCTAATTTGGGGGGTGGGGGGTGGGGGTGGGGGGGGGGATTTTACGTTCGAGAGACGGGCTTGTTTTCATTTCATCTTCTAGCACAACCAAATGTCATTGTAGCGCAACCGAATGTCATTGTAGCGCAACCGGATGTCATTGTAGCGCAACCGAATGTCATTGTAGCGCAACCGAATGTCATTACAGCGCAACCGAATGTCATTGCAGCCCAACCGAATGTCATTGCAGCCCAACCGAATGTCATTACAGCACAACCGAATGTCATTACAGCACAACCAAATGGCACAACCAAATGTCATTACAGCACAACCGAATGTCATTACAGCACAACCGAATGTCATTACAGCACAACCGAATGTCATTAGCAAACAATGCACAACCAAATGGCACAACCAAATGTCATTACAGCACAAACCAAATGTCATTACAGCACAACCGAATGTCATTACAGCACAACCGAATGTCATTACAGCACAACCAAATGTCATTGTAGCACAACCGAATGTCATTATAGCACAACCAACATTACAGCACAACCAAATGTCATGATAGCACAACAAAATGTCACTGTCAAGTTTCTCGAAGCTGCCTTGTTATCGAGACCGTGTGTGATTTTTCCACAAAGCGGAACGGGGTTGAGGGTACATGGCTCAATGTCAACCAGTGTCGCATCCATCAAACTAGCGGTGTGAGTGATGAATTCAGGAAAAATGTCGTTGATGGCCGCACATCTTGTGACCCTACTGTGATCTGGACATCCGCCGAAGAACGAAGGAAATTAATGCTATCATTTAAGATACTGCACTACATATGTATACATACATTTTTTTCCTTTTCTTTTCTTTTTCGCAAAGATTCAATGCCCATCTTGCGCAGAAGTGATTGAAGATAAGTGATTGCTCGTTCATTTTCGTTGTCCTAAATTGTTTGGTAGCTTGCCTATGAGGTCAAAACGCGTTGTGTTTCGTCTTGTGATTCGTTTGTCCACTTTTTTTTTCTTTTCTTTTTTTTTTTTTTTTTTTTGCGGTTAGCTAACATTTATTTAAGATTTGCAAATATATTAGCTGAAAACCCAAATTACAGTATGACTGACAATCATAAAGTTACATTATGCTTGAGAATAAACGATCTAAAAACGTACGCCATTATGGAGTTCAATATGCACTTCTACGATCTTCATTTGATTCAAACTGTTAAGATTTCAATCGCTGAGAAATACTGCTACTGTGATCTAACAACTCTTCCAGTCTGTACTATGCACAAAAAGTTAAGGATCAGTATGTGAAAACAGGTGCGTAATAAAGTCAGTTCGCTACTGTTATTTATTTCTTAGTCCAGCCAAATTGTCATGAATTCTTGTTCAGCTGTAAGTGGGCGATGTTGTGTTAGTGCGAAAATTGCACGGGATTCTCTACTACTGAGCTGGGCCGCAAACGGAAAAGCGGAAACTTGCGAAAAATGACCTTGCTTTAGGACCGTTCTGCCTGAACACATTGCACTTGCCAGATGGAAAAACCATTATGCACGTGCAAGCACTGCTGTTTATGTGTGAGATGCTGTCGCTCGCTTGGCTATATAAGAAGACATTCCACCAGTAGTAGGCCTGATCTGACAATGCCTCCACGACGAAAATTAAGCGAGTTGGATAGGGGACGAGCTGTTGCATGGTTCCAAGATGGTGTTCCCAAGCGAAAAGTGGCCAGGCGACTTCATGTGTCCATCTCGGTCATTGTCCGACTGATTCAACGCTTCACAGCCACTGGGATTGTCCATGAAAGACGCAGATCTGGTCGACCGAAGAAGACAACCCCACGTGACGATCGTCTCATTGAACGACAAGCCCTGCAGACAAGAACAGCCTCTTCCAGCATAATTCAAAGGCAGTTCAGGTGGCTACTAACATCAACATCAGCCAGCAGACCATACGGAACCGCCTACATGGGTTTAATCTCCGTTCTCGTCGCCCAGCAGTACGGCCACGCTTAACTCCAACCCATAGGGCAGCACGCCGCGCCTTCTGCGCACGTCACGTGAGGTGGACACGTCAGCAATGGTCCCAGGTCCTGTTCAGTGATGAATCACGCTTCACCCTTCACCACAACGATGGCCGACTGAGGGTCTG
>CM065745.1:14021697-14029197 GCA_033310375.1 Conus canariensis
TTCAGTGTTCCCGGTACCCATTCATCTAGCAAGCACGCAGGTCAATATGGGGCACACAGAAGGAATGAAAAGAGTATGCACAGTGCCTGTGAAAGGACGCAAATCCTGTCCGCATGGCTTCGCCACTGCGTCCCCTCGTGTACTACACTGAGCATTACAATTCTCTCACGAGTTATGTTTTGCTTTACGTATTTCGCCACGTTTGCACGTAGGAGGACACCTTAAAACTAAACCACTCGTAGACCACAGTTGCACCAACTCCGACAATAACCTTTCATAAAACTGGATGAGCGTCCGTCTTCGATCGAGTTATTATCATAATTTAACCCTTTCGTAGTACAGTAAAATAAAAGAAAAGAAAATAAAAAAAAAAAAAGAAAAAAAAAAGAATTGCAGCGTAGTATATAGGAGTCAACTGTTTTGTTTGAATACATTTTTCACCTGTTCGGACATGTGATGCTCAGCTGTGCAGGACCTTTTTTCTTCTTTTTCTTCATCTTCTTCTTCTGCTTCTTTACCTTTTCCCCCTCCTCCTTCCTTCTCTTCCCCCTCCTCCTTCTTGGCGAGTGCTTGAGTAGAATAAGAACCATTAATTTTCTTTATCTTGTTCTGAACAGACGCCAGAAGAACTCCTCCAGTGAAAGCAATTTCTTTTTGTGACAGTCTGAAAAGCGTGCCACAAACACGTCTTGCTCGGCGAGGTCAAATAACTGGGGGACAGTTCGAAAGTCCGTCCCAGAAAACTTGTGCAGGTAGCATTAATTAGAAAGAAAACAAAAATATCACACTATTTGTCGCTGACATTACTGAGCGAACTAGGCATGTAAGAAAAGTAACTATTGTTTTGTTTTGTTTTTCTTAATCATATTTGTTTAGTTGCTACAAGGCATAGTTGAATGGTGGTGTTGTGTGTTGACAGAAAGCGAGTACATACGAAACGTTCTGCATCAATCACACAAACATACACGCCCCTCCCTCTAATTTCGGGGGAAAAAAAAAATGTCTGTCTGAATCATAGAGAGAACTCCGCACCCGATCTCCGATCTCCCCCTCCCTCCCACCCTCTCTCCCAATTCTAAACAACGACCTTTTCCATTCAAAGACCCAGTCGTTCGGACATCTCTTTTCCAAAAGATTTCTGGGGAGATGGCATAAAGAGGGGGGGGGGGGGGGGGGGGGGGGGGGGAGGGACGGGTGAGGAAGAGAGGGAAGGAAAGAGATGGGACAGAGAGGGGAAAGATAGGGGGGGGGGGAGACGAGAGGGGAAGAGGGGGTAGGGACGGGGGGGAAGGGGAATGGGGATGATGGGGGAGGCACAGACGGTTAGTACGATCAGTAAATTTAAATCGAGGTGACCAAATCGAACGCACACAGAGCCAACGGTCCCACCAGACTCGCGTTACACAACAAGTCACTCTGTAACTATGCTGGTCAAAGATTTCCAATCTTCCTGTGCCGTTTACACAGCAGGTGGAGACAGGGTGACCCAGATTCCCACCCCGAAAGGGTCTTGTTTGTTTGAAGCGTGTGGTTGGTTCAAGGCTCCTCCTCCTCCTCCTCCTCCGCGACCTACAACTACTGCCACACATTCGGGTGAAACTACGCAGATCCTGATCTCAATACTGAACGTGGTGTGCACTTTTACACATTTCAATGCTGTAAGCATACACTTGTACTTTGCTATCTCGGTTTTCTGAAAACCCACGAACCTCTCCCATTGACAACACCCATAATAACCACAGGGGAAAAAAAACTATTTTGAAGGCCTATGGCTCTGTTTTGACGGCCTATGCCTTATCTTCAACATGTGGTGCAGTCGAGCAAAGCTCTACAACTCTTGGGAGCACTTATCTGATGCAAAATTTAACTTTCCAAAAAAAGGTCATTTAAGCTGGCAAACACGTCATTGCCATTTTAACGTCCGGTTCACAGGATCCCCCAGAGAGGAAAAACCCACAAAGAAAACTTTACGTCTTATATTCAGGAAAAACCCACAAAGACATCTTCTTCACGTCTTATATTTAGATTCGATCCGCTGAATGCATAGGTCGACTTTGAGGTTCAACGGAAGTGAGTAACGTTATCTCTTTCACATTTATTTTGCACAAGCTGTGCAAAATGCGCAGAGTAGTCTTTCAAATTGATCCCCGTTTGCAGTGTACTTAGTGACAAAAATGGTAACATAACCCTGATTTCTCATCATGCCTCCGACGGATCATTGCTTGCCTTGTATCAATATCAACTCCGTTAACCTGAATAAGAACCAGCTTACACACACACACACACACACACACACACACACACACACCCCACACACACACGCACAGAGAGAGAGAGAGAGAGAGAGAGAGAGAGAGAGAGAGAGAGAGAGAGAGAAGAGGGCGAGACAGCTAAGTGGTTACACCACTAAACTCTCAATAACGCATGGGTTGCGGGTTCGAGACCGGAAAGCGCGCCAAGTAGACGAAAGAGAGGACAACGACGTTGTTCCGATTCTGCCAGGACAACACACAGACAAAAGAGAGGACAACGATTCTGCCAGGACAACACACAGACAAAAGAGAGGACAACGATTCTGCCAGGACAACACACAGACAAAAGAGAGGACAACGATTCTGCCAGGACAACACACAGACAAAAGAAGAGACGAACGACAGCGACTAGGACAACACACAGACAAAGAGAGGACAACGATTCTGCAGGACAACACACAGACAAAAGAGAGGACAACGATTCTGCCAGGACAACACACAGACAAAGAGAGGACAACGATTCTGCCAGGACAACACACAGACAAAAGAGAGGACAACGATTCTGCCAGGACAACACACAGACAAAGAGAGGACAACGATTCTGCCAGGACAACACACAGACAAAAGAGAGGACAACGATTCTGCCAGGACAACACACAGACGAAAGAGAGGAAAACGACGTTTCGTCTGCCAGGACAACACACAGACAAAGAGAGGACAACGATTCTGCCAGGACAACACACAGACGAAAGAGAGGACAACGACGTTGTTCCGATTCTGCCAGGACAACACACAGACGAAAGAGAGGACAACGATTCTGCCAGGACAACACACAGACGAAAGAGAGGACAACGATTCTGCCAGGACAACACACAGACAAAAGAGAGGACAACGATTCTGCCAGGACAACACACAGACAAAAGAGAGGACAACGATTCTGCCAGGACAACACACAGACGAAAGAGAGGACAACGACGTTGTTCCGATTCTGCCAGGACAACACACAGACAAAAGAGAGGACAACGATTCTGCCAGGACAACACACAGACGAAAGAGAGGACAACGACGTTGTTCCGATTCTGCCAGGACAAACACGACAGAAAGGTCCCGACAGACGGAACCGAAAGGGCACACGTGTTCGTTTGCCAGAACGCTGACAGGTCCGCCAGACGAAGCCTTCACCCGTGCAATGCAAGGAACGCACGTCGCTGACGAGACACGCTCCTTGTTTCACGTTCCTCATATTCTCGATATTCGGTGGGTTGGTTAAAATATCAATTTATTTCCAATTTGCGGTCACATGGGTTGGTTTATATCAATTTATTTCCAATTTGCGGTCACATGGGTTGGTTTATATCAATTTATTTCCAGTTTGCGGTCACATGGGTTGGTTTATATCAATTTATTTCCAGTTTGCGGTCACATGCAGCTTCACAGCAAACGTCAAGATTTGAACAGCAACAAGCAAGTGCTTACAGAGTGCTCAAACGTTTCTAATTACATTATGTGGCAAAGGCAATGGCAGACTATTAAAGTTGCTGTTTCAACACACACACACGCACGCACGCACGCACCTACGCACGCACGCAGACAACACACACACACACGCGCGTGCGCGCGCAAATACATATAAACATAAATATAAACATGTACAAAAATCAAGAAAAAAAAAATCAAGAAAAGATAGTTAAAAAAAAAAGTAAACACTAACGACGCAATAAAATGCAGGTGGGTTACGGAAGCAGAAAATGCACCAGGATACACGGAGAGGACATGGGCAACGTTCAGCATTTCCCTGATTGTCCACTGATCGATGCCCCGATGATGAACCCTGACAGCAGCACCATCGCTGTTCATCTGCCTACCGCGGCACTCCTTTCACCTGTAGGTTTAAGTATGAAAATGTCATTAAATTTCTCGGTTTTTCTTTCTTTTTTTTTTCCTTCCTCCCCTTCCTAAGAGCTATTTCCCGATGTCGGTGTTTATCCTCCTGAAGAGAAACCTCCGCCAGTAAAAGCATCAGCTGCTTTTTCTGCCACATGTGATACCTATACACGTACTTTTTTATTTTTCTTTTTTTTTTTTTTTTTTTTTTTTTGTTAGGAAGGCGGGTTGAACTGGGTGGCGTGGAGGAGTGCCTGTGTTTGTGATTTACGTCAAGATGAACTTGACACTAGCGTACGTCAAGGCGAGTGAGAGAGAGAGAGAGAGAGAGAGAGAGAGAGAGAGGAGAGAGAGAGAGAGAGAGAGAGAGAGAGAGAGAGACACACACACACACACACACAATGTGAGCCCGCGCGTACGTGCATGGTGTGTGTGTGTGTGTGTGTGTGTGTGTGTGTGTGTGTGTGTGTGTGTGGGTGTGTGCGCGCGGCGCGCGCGCGCGTGTGTGTGTGTGTGTGTGTGTGGTGTGTGTGTGTGTGTGTGTGTGTGTGTGTGGTGTGTGTGCGTGCGTGCGTGTGTGTGTATGTGTGGCGCGTGAGGAGAGAGAGAGAGAGAGAGAGAGAGAGAGAGAGGATGTGTGTGTGTGTGTGTGTGTGTGTGTGTGTGTGTGTGTGTGTGTGTTTGTGCGCATGTGCGCGTGAGGGAGAGACAGAGAGAGAGAGAGAGAGAGAGAGAGAGAGAGAGAGTGTGCGTGCATGTGTGTGTGTGTGTGTGTGTGTGTGTGTGTGTGTGTGTGTGTGTGTGTGGTTCTGTGTCTGTGCGTGTGTAAGAAAGAGAGAGAGAGGGCGAGAGAGTCACCCTCAAAACTTCCGATGAGACAGCAACAAGGTAAAATCACTCTACGACAGTTTTAGGGTATGTCAACTACTGTTCATCATCATGACTTCAGCGGACGTTCATTGTAAAGTCTGTACCATATGATTAACACATTAACAGGGGAGAAAAAAAATGAACAGAAAAAGCCACTCACAGAGAGAGAGAGAGAGAGAGAGAGAGTGAGAGAGAGAGAGAGAGAGAGAGAGAGAGGAGAGGAGAGGGAGAGGCAACTGGATTTATCGGAAAAAAAATCGCATTCATTGTTTATAGTTTAGAACGGATCTGACTGTAGAGAATCAAACGGCTTCGTCCCACGTGTAACAATCATTCCGTGTGTGGGGTGGGGGAGTGGGTGGTGCGGGGGTGGGGAGGTGGGGGGGGGGGGGGTCAGATTAAGTCATCCCCAAAACTTAGATGGAGTGCGACAAAGATTCGGGTTCATTCTATGATACTGCGGATTACTGTGCGTCAGGCAGTTTTCATGACTTTTGTTTACGATAATGGTAAGTCTGTTACGTAATTTGACTTTTAAAAAAAAAGGCCCAAACCAGACAAGCTGCTTATGAACTCACCGCTAAAAAAAAAAAAAAAAGTATTTATTGTTTGTAGCTTACAACGCATCTGACCCACACCGAGACATATACTTGGGCTGAAAATGTCGAAAGAAAAAAAAATGCAGCTGCTTTGAGTGGAAGGGGAGGGATGATGCGATCGATTTTGTTGTTGTTGTTTGTTTGTTTTTTTGTTTAATCTTCACACCTGGTTCTCTTCTCTATGTGTACATGAAGTAGGAGCTCAACTTCTGTTTTTCCCTCATTCATTTCTTTCCTTTGATCATTTCCGCATGTTTTATTTACCAATGGGATCAGCAAGAGCCGGAATGAAAAAAAAAATCGTTGCTACTGAACAAACAGGTTGTTGCTATTCTCTTTTCCTCTCTCTCTCTCTCTCTCTCAAACAGGTTGTTGCAATTCTCTCTCTCCTCTCTCTGCAGCTAACTCAATCAGAAACCACACACACACACACACACACACACACACACACACCACCAAAACCATACACAGTTCGAAACCCCCCCCCCCCCCCCCCCCAAATTACTTTCACTTCAACTACGTTTCAATTTCAGGCAGAGGCTGCGTATCCACAGGCAAGTCAAGGTAATCTTTTGACGAAAATAGGGTCAACGAATAATTCACAAGCTTAGTTTATAGTTCACAGATTATCTTCTGTCACCTGTGGATAAACAGCCATCGCCATTTTTTTAATTCATAATTTACTATCGCCTACTTCATTTCTTTTCCTTGGTGGGGGAGGAGGGGGGGGGGGGCTAAAGAAACCCCTTATGTGCCTATTATTTTCCCTCTAAAATGATGACTCATTCGTTCATTCTTTCTCTCTCTCTCTCTCTCTCTCTCTCTCTCTGTGTCACTCTCAATAATGAGAGCATAGATCTTCAAAACATTAAAACGTGTTGTAACTCGCAGTCGGCTAAAATGTGCCAGAGATTTCCAGTTCACCGAGAGTTTACAATGGCCAGCATGTCAGCCACTCGGTAACATGAACAAATAACGGATACTGTACAAACAAGAATTGTACAATCTTCCCGCGCCACGCCGCCTCTTCAGTTCGGACGTTAGGCGTGTAATCCGGGACCCCCGTTTCTCTCCCCCCCCCCCCCATCTCCCCCCGGGGTACCTGTTCCTCTCCCCCGCCTCCCCTCCCCTCCTTGCCCGACACTCTACCGTTGACTGATCCCGTGACGACACTATCGTCCGAGTCGAATGACGAACGGGCTGAACAAATTCCAGATTTGAGGCCCGTGACTGACGGGCGGTGTAGTGAAGAAAAGGCTGGGTTGGGAGAAAACAGAACGAACGAACGAACGAACGAACGAATTTTATTTTAAGAGGGTAATGGACTAAGCATGAATGCTTTTTTACATCCAGCCCCCTGGGCAGGAGAAAAAAAAATCGATATATAGTAAAAAGCAAATCAAACACACATGAAAAAAATGCAACAATTGCTTGCATGAGAAACTTTGACAAAAAGAAGAAGAAAAAGAAACCAATAAACACCACCACCACCACTACCAACAACAACAACAAGAAAACAAAATGATCAGGGCAAGAGTGGGTGGGGTGAGAGAGAGAGAGAGAGAGAGAGAGAGAGAGAGAGAGAGAGAGAGAGAGAGAGAGAGAGAGAGCGAGGAGAGAGAGAGAGAGAGAGAGAGAGAGGGGACCAAAGGACCGACCGACCGACTGGCGATAGATAGTCAGAGATAAAGGAAGAGAAGGACAATGAAGCAGACATGGAGAAACACCCGCGAAAAGCTTTGAAAAAAAAAAACAAAATTAAAACCACACACACATTAATGGCATAGGATGATCAGTGCAATTTGCGTAGAATTGAGTCAACTTCGAACATCGCATGTTTGTTAAATTAAATCTGAATTGAGAATTTTTAATACATTTTAGGGTATAGTGCAGTC
>CM065745.1:14034197-14039197 GCA_033310375.1 Conus canariensis
TCATTGACAGACAAAGCAACTGAAGAACATTCTGTACGACTAAGCACCCGAAGAAGAACATATAGTCAACATGCACCTGAAGAACAGTGCATATTAAACATTTCGAACACCAAGGCATAGAAGATTCAGATATTTACACGCTCTTCACAAACCCAGTAAGACATGCAGCTCCAAGAATGCATGCATACGTGCGCTGAACACGTGCGTGCACACACACACACACCACACACACACACACACACACACACACACACACACACAACCATTCAGTGTAAATACCATCTTCAAACCTTCATCTCTTTTCGCCTCAATGAACGAACCTCGGTGCACTTATTCTGGCCGCGCACGTGCGCCAACACACAAACACACACACACACACACACACACACACACCACACACACACACACACACGCACACACACACACACTGTAAGTAACGTGTCTCACTCAAGCCTTTATCTCTTTCTGCCTGAATGGACGGACCTCTCTGTGCACTTGTTCTGGCAAAACAAGCGACCTTTAGAATAACTTGGACTGGGGCACAGACGATCGCTACTCTCTCTGACCGTACCCCTATAATTAGAACAACCCGCACGTGGGTGATTCCCTCGTGCGCATGACGTCACATCAGGCAATCACCCCATACCGCTCTTGTTTACCTTGCTTGTGTATGGTCAAAGCAAGGAACTGCAAAGAAGGGGAAAGAGAAAGAGACTGAGAGGGGTGTGGGGGATTGGCGGAGGAGGGAAGGGGAGGGGGCGGATGCAGCAACCAATATCATTCAGGATATTCAGGGTGTGGAGTGAGTAATATTTACCTCCGGTTCTAAAATAAATAAATAAACAAAAAAGAAAAAAGAAAAGAAAAATAACAAAGGGAAAAAGGTTATATATGGCAATGAAAATAATCAGCTTAAGTATAAATGCCAGACATAAACTGTGTTCATATATTTTTCAGCATTTTTCTCCCTCGGAGAATGTACTTGCACTCGTAATTATCAAAGATGTGAGCATATTAATCTTTTAATAAGGAACACGCATGCTCGCGCGCGCGCGCGCGCGGGCACACACACGCGCGCGCACGCGAACACACACCACACACACACAGAGGAAACATTTATGGTTTCACGCTCACTCTACTTCTCATGCGAGCCAAGCACTGTTTCCGTTTGTATCTAAATATACGATGCATGTAGTTATCGTTAATTTAAGTGCACAGGAGCATGACAAGGCTAATTTCCGAAAAAGAAAAAAAAAAAAAGATCTGCAACTTGTCACGTGTGTAAGCTTTATGTGTGTACATACTTGAGTGTATGCGCGTCTTTTTTTTTTCCCCCGCCTTACAACATTTTTGTTCTCTGGGCAATTTTAATCAATAGCTTGATGGCATGACTGCCTTTATCATGAGTATGGAGAAGATTGCTGTCCATTCGAAATTCCCTGCAATTAAACTGCCATTTGCCTGTCAGAATTTCCTTCGCTGAATGACGCCATTTGGTGGTGGTGGTGGTGGGGGGGGGGGGGGGGGGGGGGGGGGGGGGGAGGGGGGGGGGAGGGGGGGATTTAACATTTCGTGCTTTTTTTTTTTTTTTAATGTTCGTTATTTGTGATGTCAAGGGGGGAAAAAGCGTTTTTCACCTGCCTGTTTTAAATTGTGTCTGAAATTTGTGCCAATGTCTTTTCTCTGCGTCTTGTGTTTTTCGTTTGTATTTTGGGTTGGTTTACAGCCATGCCGCAATGTGCTTCACTTTTCTGTTTATAATCTTACTTACTGTGGCTAATAATCACACACACACGCACGCACGCACGCACGAACGCACGCACGCACGCACTCACACACACACACACACACACACACACAAACACCGACACGCACGCGCGGGCGCACGCACATACAGAGAGAGAGAGAGAGAGAGAGAGAGAGAGGAGAGAGAGAGAGAGGAGAGAGAGAGAGAGAGAGAGAGAGAGAGAGAGAATGACACATTTAATATGACAACATTTGTCATTACTTTTCCAGTGGACCACATGTTGGGAGAAAAGAACATTGTTAATGCTTTATTTGCGAATATCTGATTCGCCTCGGAAGACGATCGACCTACTCCTGCCGTCATTTTAGTGACCGGAAGGAAATTGCCCTGACGCATGTCGAAACGACCTCGTCCTGCAGTATACTAAAGGCCACCCTGAAGTATACTAAAGGCCACCCTGAAGAATACTAAAGGCCACCCTGAAGTATACTGAAGACCACCCTGAAGTATACTAAAGGCCACCCTGCAGTATACTAAAGGCCACCCTGCAGTATACTAAAGGTCACCCTGAAGTATACTAAAGGCCACCTGAAGTACACTAAAGGCCACCCTGCAGTATACTAAAGGCCACCCTGAAGTATACTAAAGGCCAATGTGGCCAACCTGCCGCATTTGGCTATTCTCCCGACTACAGTCCCTGGTCCGAACTTTCCTAGTGTTTGAAGGGCTAGTGCTTGACTCAGCTGGCCTACCATAAGTCTGAAAAGTATCGAAGGTGGTCAGCTGCTTCAAAAATTCCTAATTAGTGTTCAAAGTGAAAAAAAGTGATCAGTATTACGACGATAGCTGTACGTGCTGTTTTCACGTGAAAACTGGTGATTCTCATTGAAAGACTAACGATAATGATTCATGAAAACAATAATGACGAAATACAAAACAGAATCAGTCCAGAGCATCCCTGATATAATACACAATACGATACATGAATTCCGACAAGTACATCTCTCTTCTTCAACTGTTCCAAACGGACAACAAATATACACACACAAAAATACTCCCTGATCTCAGAAAGCGATTCTAATGTGACAAAACGGCGAGCAGTACTGATAGGGAAATATAGCCCGTGTAGAACAAGGTTCTAATCTGCCAACTTTCCGCTCTCAAGCTTGCGGACAGTTCCGACCAATGTTGGAAACAGGGTGGCTCAATGCTTCAAGCCTTTAAGCTTGCTACGTCTATGGACTTCATTAATGATGGCGGCTACTTCTGGCTTCCGGCATTCTGCGCATGAATTAAACTTTTTTTTTTTTTAAGGCCAACAGTCTGAGCAGGGAAAGTAAGCTATAATCATCCATTTCCTTTAGCCATAAATATCTGTTTTTCTATATCTTAATTTGGGGGGGGGGGGGGGGGGGGGGGGGGTGTCATGGTAATCACGCACGGCCATATTAGTCTAAAAAAAAAAAAAAAACATACAGAAAAAAAGCCAGCATCTCCAAAGGCAAGCAGTCTGAGCATGGGAAGTAAGCCACGGTTATCCATTTCCTTTAGCCATAAATATCTGTATTTCTGTCTTTATTCGTGGTTTTTTCGTGGTAATCACGTTCGGTCATATCAGTCTGAGAGAAAAGAAAAAACAACTACAGTATTTTCAAAGGCCAACAGTCTGAGCATGGAAAGTAAGCCGTGATCATCCATTTCCTTCAGCCCTAATTATCTGTTTTCCTCAGTCATAATTAGTGGTTTTTATTCACGGTGATCACGCACGGCCATACTGGTCAGAAAAGCAAGATCACCAGTAAGTATGAAGCAAGTAAACAGTTACTACTGTCACTCGAAAAAGGCAATTATCAAGGTTTTCTTAAGAAAATCACCGTTTCCACGAAGAATACGAGCACGAGGTGGGTTTTTGGACGTAGTACGGTCCATGAAGATGGTCTGCTGTTAAGATTACACGTTTTAATTTTTCTTGTTGGAATGGCTGAACAAAGGTTTGTGTTGTTGATTCTGTACAGATATTGAGCTGCACCTGAGTACGTTGCACAGTGTTGTAGTGTACTGTTGACCAGTGTGTTGTCTTACATGGTGTACTCTGCTGTGTTTTGCTGTGCTGCTACACAACTGTGCCGTGATTGACTCAACTGCGGTACATACTGCTCTGCTGTAATTCTGTCCTGTGCTCCATCATCATACTCGCTGTTACCAATACAGAGTTACGCTGTGCTTTATTGTCCTATGGTCTGAAACAACCTTTGACCTAAACTCGCACTCTCCTTCAGTTGACTGGCGTCTGAAAATAAGATTCACAGTCCTTTGGAAATAAATAAGCGGAAATCAAGGCAGAGAGATGGCTAAAACCGACTCTCTGGCCTTTTCAAAAGAAATTTAGCCCTAGCGACACGGGCGGACAAAGAGATTCTTGGCTTGTGTGCTTTTGAATGACCTGAGTCGGGCACCAGCACACAGAATTGACAAGCTATGACGATGCATACTGTCTCTTTAGCAAAAGAAGCCGCCATCGGTAGATTGTCTCAACACGACGACGCCCATGAGGACAAGATCGTCAGCCGCCCGCAGAGTTCAGGTTGAAAACGAAGGAAGGATCGTCTGTGATCCAGATTTGCCGACTAACAGTGCGTGCAATTCAAGAACGGCCCACCCTGTGATCTACTGCACTCCAAAGTGGGAACGGGGCTGTTTCGCGCTTGGCTGCGTTGTGTTGTGTTCCGGTCTAGTGAACTGTGCGCTATGTTGTGACTGTGTCAGTCTGCACTGATTTACTGTGACGTACGCACAGGTGTACTGGGCTGTTTTGCTGCACAGTCACATGTAACTGTTGTGTTACAGTGTCCCATCTATACTCAGAAGTCTGTCCCTCACACTGATCTGAAACCCAAAACATATCCTTATGTTAAAGACCTCTGGCAAGAGGAATGGCACTTGCAGACAGATAACAAACCGTACAAAATCCATCCAAACCTGAAAGAGTATTTAGCATGTTCCCGAGGCGGCCGTAAAGGCGAAACAGTCTTGTGCCGTCTGCATACAGGCCACTCGTTTTACACCCATTCTTATCTTTTAAAAGGTGAAGAAGCTCCGTGGTGCATTCCATGTCATGTACCACTCACAGTGAAACATGTCCTTTCAGAGTGTTGGGACTTGCACGATGTGAGACAAACACTTTACAGCAGACTCCACGAAAGCCTTGTTCAGAGATGTCCCGCCTTACGTGATCTTTGAGTTTCTGAGGGAA
>CM065745.1:14046697-14061697 GCA_033310375.1 Conus canariensis
CCACTGTGTCTATTTATAACTGTCTATGCATCACCGCGTCTATTGTCATCGTGTCTGTATGTCGTCGAGTCTGTATGTCATCATGTCTATATGTCACCGTGTCTATGTGCCAGCATGTCTGTATGTCACTGCGTCTATTTGTCATCATGTCTATAGGTCATCGTGTCTATATGTCACCGTATCAATGTCACCATGCCTCTGTGTCACCGAGTCTATATGCCACCGTGTCTCTGTGTCACCATGTCTCTGTGTCACCATGTCTCAGTGTCACCATGTCTCTGCGTCACCATGTCTCTGCGTCACCGAGTCTATATGCCACCGTGTCTGTGTCACAATGTCTCTGTGTCACGATGTCTCTGTGTCACCATGTGTCTGTGTCACCATGTCTCTGTGTCACCGAGTCGATATGCCATCGTGTCTATGTGCCATCGTGTCTATGTGTCACAATGTCTCTATGTCACCATGTCTCTGTGTCACCGTGTCTATATGTCACAATGTCTCTGTGTCACAATGTCTCTATGTCACCATGTCTCTGTGTCACCATATCTCTTGTGTCACCGTGTCTCTATGTCACCATGGCTAGATAACTTTTCCGTATCAGTGAGGGTTTTTTTTTACGTCACCGTGTCTATGTGTCAACATGTCTATATGTCACTGTATCTATGTGTCACCGTGTCACCATGTCTCTGTGTCACCGTGTCTCTGTGTCACCGTGTCTCTGTGTCACCCTATCTATATGTCACCATGTCTAGATATCTTTTCAATTTCAGTGAGGGTTTTTTACGGTCACCGTATGTATGTGTCACAATGTCTCTGTGTCACCATGTCTCTGTGTCTATATGTCACCAAGTCTAGATACCTTTTCCGTTTCAGTGAGGGTTTTTTTTACGTCACCGTGTCTATGTATCAGGGTTATGCTATATCAGGTTTGATTTGACTTCGTCTTCGGTTAGTTAGAGTTGAGGTTAAGGTTAGACACATCAACATTATGATATACTGACACGGAAGACGTAGAGACTCAGTGACAGACAGTCACGGGGACATACAGACCCCGTGACATACAGACATCCTGATATTCAGGCAAGCTCCTCGCACGAACACGTCACGTTTGTTGTTTTCGACTGTCACAGATCATAATGCTGCCAACTAGAATGTGACTTCAGGCTACCTGATCATTTCATGCCGCATGGCAGTGCACAAGTGCAGAATGATTTGCTCTCTGATGTCTGGCCCTGTAAGTGGATCTTTATCTGTACGTGGACTTTAATCGGTAAGAAGGTGAATCAAGACGAAGTTGTTTGAACTCGCTGTGTGTCTGTCTCAAGCCGTTTTGTGGTCCTATCTTTTTTTTTTCTCCTGCTTTCTAAACGAGGTTGTTTGAACACTCTCTCTCTCTCTCTCTCTCCTCCTCTCTCTCCTCTTCGTTATCTCTTTATCATCTGTCTCAAGCGCTTTTGTGGTCCAGTTTTTCTTTTACCCACAATTAAACGAGATTATTTGAACTCTCTCTCTCTTCTGTCTGGTCTGTCTTATGATCTCTCTACCATATGTCTCAAGCGGTTTCGTGGTCAAGTTCTTTCCTTATTACCTATATTTCAAGCGTGATTCGACACAACAGAACAGACCTTTTAGCAGCGAGGGAGTGGTTTTTCATTGATGTTTTGAGTTTTACGTTTCAGAGCGAAAGAGAGAGAGAGAGAGAGAGAGAGAGAGAGAGAGAGAGAGAGAGAGAGAAGAGCGTGTTGTGTGTGTGTGTGTGTGTGTGTGTGTGTGTGTGTGTGTGTGTGTGTGTGTGTGTGTGTGTATGTGTGGGTGTGTGTGGGTGTGCGTGCGTGCGTGTGAGTGTGAGAGGTAATGCCTTCACAATACAGCAGTCTACGATCGTATTAATTAATGGATATCACTGATCCAGGGAGGAACTACTTCATACCCAAAACACTGGCTGGAAGGCGGCATAGGGAGGGAAAAAGCTCCACTTGACAATGGGCAAATCGGGCCGTCCCGTCGACAGCGCTGAAAGGGTTAATTGAACTTGCTGACGACCATATCTACGTGATCTAAGGTTCCACACACCCCGACACCCCACATTTAATTAACTTACCGACACCATCATCTCAGCAACCCTAAACGCGTCATTACACTTGTTGACATCCAAGTGTGGGGAGAGGGGAGAGGTGGTGGTGGTGGTGGTGGTGTTGGGGCAGATTTGGGTGAATAGACGCTATCAGCAACCTAAAAGGAGACAGGGAAGAGAGGGAAGGGGAAGGAGGATGGGGATGGGGTGGCGTGAGGGAGTAGTAAAAGTGAGACAGGGGGGAAGAAAATGAAGATCGGAAGGGGGAGGGAAGGGTAGGGAAAAATGGAGAGGCACTATAAAGCAGAACGAAGGAAGATGAAGAGATGTGGAAGTAGGGAGCGGAGAAGGAGAGGAAGATGAAGAAGAATCACAAGGTGGAGGGGGAAAAAGAGAACACAGAATAAAACAAAACAAATTAAACACAGGAAAGAAAACAAAACCTCGCTGGATACCTAGGAGAGCGCAGATTCCTGCCGACTTTGAGCGGATCAAGGATCCGTCGTTTGATCCAGGTCTGCAGCTCGGACCCGCAGCAAAATTGAACGGGTTCGTCCTACAGGCTACGTTCTATGTTTCCACCGAGCTTCACTAAAATTGATTTGAATATTTTTGCGTAATTCTGCTACACGTGATCTATCCCTTGATCCAGATTCGCAACATGGATCCGCTCCAAGATTTTGTTATTTCATCCTCGGGCCCCATGCCATCTTTCTACCGAGTTTAGTTAAAATCAGTTTGGCAACTTTTGTGTCAGTCTTGCTGACAGACATGCGGTTAAACGCGGGTGAAGACATTTCTGTCTTCCCTGTGTATTCATTTGTTTCTTCTGAACGACTGTGTCCGAGTGTGCCTGCGTGTGTGCGAGGTAAAATATGAAATCAAGTCGATGAGTGTGTGCGGATTGAAATGTGGAGAATTATGTTGATGGAAGTGTGTGTGTGTGTGTGTGTGTGTGTGTGTGTGTGTGTGTGTGTGTGTGTGTGTGGTGCGTGTGCGTGCGTGCTTTTGCCCGCGCGTGCTCACACGCGTGTTCGTCTGGTGTGTGTGTGTTTGTGTGTGTGGGTGGGGGGGGGGGGGGGGTGAGCGCGCGCGCTCGTGTGTGTGCGTGCGCGCACGCGCGTGTCTATGTGTGTGTATTACACATCAGTAATGAAGAACTAAATCTAAAACGGTTTGATTGCGTTCACACACACACACACACACACACACACACACACACTCACTATCACCACATACGCCCCGCGCGCTCGCCCGCGCTTGTATACTCTCGCATACACACACAGGCGCACACGCATACACATGAAACCCAACACATTCTAACAATAAAATACGTTAACATTTACCTCCTATCCATATCTCTCGTCTCCTCCTACTTCCCCGCATCATCATCACGTCGGGAATAATTATGACAATTGATGGATTCTCTCAGCGCACATGAAGTCTAGATCTAGATTAGTTGATTCTAATATTTATCCTCAGGCCTGGAGTCATAGGGAGCAAATCCTCGAGGTCTGTAGCCCAAAATTCAAAACGCACTTCGCAACTTTCCTTTAAAAGCTTCTCTCCGTCAAGTACAAACTGTATACCGGCTTG
Organism: Conus canariensis; assembly: GCA_033310375.1. Classification (NCBI taxonomy): domain Eukaryota; kingdom Metazoa; phylum Mollusca; class Gastropoda; order Neogastropoda; family Conidae; genus Conus; species Conus canariensis. The sequence goes on from CM065745.1 coordinate 14,050,368, forward strand.
TGTGTTAACTTTTAAATTGAATTAATCTTTACTGATCTTTAACGGGGAAAGAAAAAAAAATCACGAACAAAAGATGGCATGTTTGAACACGAGCGTCGAAAACAGAGGCACTTAAACCCAACCACTGAGTGGGTTTGCCGAGGTAATGCAATCCCACCCCCAGCCCCTCCCCATCCCCGCCTGTTTCACCTTCTCCTCTCTACTTCTCCCCGTCGCCATTCGTCTTTTTTTTTTTTTTTTTTTTTTTTTTTAAGGAGACTATGTCCAATTAAATGTCGCGCAACTGTGCACATGGGATCTTCTACAGTACTAGGCCGTAAATCTAGAGTGGCAGATGACAAATCAGCCGCGAACGTGGTTCTTATGTATCAAGGCTACACAATCGTCACGACCACACTGTGACCACGGTAAGAAAACGCTAGAAATAGGTCTCAGCTTACGAGGAGGGGCTCAACCGCTCTTCTCTGCCATTCTCTTTGCCCTTGCCTGCTTTTCTGGTAGGAATCAGTCTTCGTTTATTTTCCAAACCGAATGGCGCCGAGTGTCGTCTGTTGCGAGCGTTTGAGTTCCCGTGAGTGCTTTCCCCTTTCATGTCATAGTCGCGAGTCTCGGTCTAGGCCGACTCCACGTAGGCTGTTTTAGATCTGCTCGTGCTAGGAGGCTACACAGCATAGTTTCCCTGGTCGTTTTAATTGTTCAATTTATGTTATTCTCAGCTACTCTCATAGTATTCATCATCACCGCAAAAAGAAAAAAAAAACTGAATAAATAGATCAATGAATAAATACATAAATAAACACATAAATGTATAAACAAATTCTAGAAAATACATATTCGAATACATGCACATGTATTGATGTTGTTAACTCTACCTCTGAGGTGAAAGCGTGTCATACTTATTGACACTGACATTTCAAACCATCAACAACAACAAAACACCTTACAACCATAAGCAAATGAAATATAAAGCAATAAGCATGGAGAAAAGCATAATATATGTGCGATGAATATGATCAATCTGGTTCTCTTCAACATCAACAGGCTACTATTATCATCAAGGTCATAGTTGTCACCACAGTTACCATGCTAATCATCATCAAAACAGGATAGACCTATCATCGTCATCAATATGTATTCACCGTCGTCATCATCGATATCATCATCATCAAGCTATTGTGATTATTCGTTATCATTATCATCATTATCATTGTCATCATCATCATCATCATTATGATAAACATCGTTGTTGTGGTTGTCTTCATCACCAGACAAACCGAAATCGATTTATAAAACACTCGAGAACAAAGTAATTCGTCTTCTTTTGTCTCTGTATGTAGCCATAATGCCCCAACCTACCACACCCGCACCCCTCCCGCCCCCCCCCCCCCCCCCCCCCTACACATTTCTCTCTCCCGTTCCACACCTTCCCTACTCTCTTCTCTACTCAGCAACACAAATCGTTCGCTTCCACCTCCTACACACACACACACACACACACACACACACACACACACACACACACACACACACACACCACATTCACACACACACACACACACACATTCACTCACTCACACACACACACACACACACACACACACACACACACACACACACACACACACACACAACACACACAAACGGGCGCGTGCGCGCGCGATCTAGCGCGTGTCATCCCACACGAGGTCAATAACAATTATTATATCACGAGACTTGATAGGCAGTCCCCATATTCAATCTCCCGCATTAATATTCAACACTCATTGGTATCGTTATCATTATTTTTTATTATTATTATTATTAATCCTGCAAGGGATTTCTTTTTAAATTTGCGGTTTTGTATGCGCTAGTGATGAAGATGCCCCCACCCCACCCCACCCCACCCCCCACCCACACACTCACACACTCCCCGCCCCCCCCCCCCCCACCCTCCCCACCCTCCCCCACATCAACATTCCGCCGTCAACAGAAGCATCGGGCCATAATTCAATTATTAAATACGTGGTATAAATGTTGAGTTTGTCATCTTTACCGGTTGTGTCACAACCGTTGAAAACTGATGTCAGTAATTTCAAGTACAGATTCGAGGTAATAATCCAGTGGACACAAAGCTCTCTCTCTCTCTCTCTCTCTCTCTCTCTCTCTCTCTCTCTCTCTCTCTCTCTCTCTCTCTCTCTCAGTGTGTGTGTGTGTTGTGTGTGTGCGTGCGTGCGTGCGTGCGTGCGTGCGTGCGTGTGTGTGTGCTTTGCACTGAAAGGTCCGAAGTTTTAGTATAATGTCTTAGTGGACAATGAGCCTTGCGAAATTCTGTCCAAAATGGGATCGAAAAACTGAACTGTAATGTTACTTGTGAAAGTCTCTCTCTCTCTCTCTCTCTCTCTCTCTCTCTCTCTCTCCTCTCTCTCTCTCTGGTTTTTCTTTGTCTTTTTTTTCTTTTTCTTTTACCTTTTGTTACTGATCATTAAAAAGAAAATAATACTAAAAATGTTTAAAAAGAAATTATCAAGCCATGTAATATTTCAATGCTGAACAATTAAGTAGTGGGAGAAAACAAGTGCAGGCTAACAATTCTTCAGTCATTAGAGTAATGACTTGGCAAAGATTTGAATTTAAAAAAAACAAAAAAAACAAAAACAAAAACCAAAAATTGAAGATGAGGGGAATATATTATAATATGAGAAACCCTTCACTAGCTGCCTGAGGGAACCATCGTACCCCCTTCGAAGGCAGATCTATTTGTATTGCCTGCTCCTAGGCCTTTCGTCCGCTGGATCGGACTCATCAGGGAGACACGGCTGATTGTGTCTGCGCTCTTGGTGTCAAATAGAGACACACCACAGTCCGTAATTCTGTGGTGTTCTCACCACCAAGGGTTCAAAAAAGAATCCAACAGCACCCCCAAAGCAGCCAGCCAGCCATGTAATATTTCGTTCATTTTCCACCAAAAGATTTTCTCATCTTAGAATCTCGTGATCTTGTGTGATGTTCACAGTCAAACATGAAAGCCTGTTGGACTACAGTGCAGTTTTGCCCTTGGTTCTCCCTGTGCTTCTGGGCAAGTGGTTCTGTTGGTTTCATTGATCGAAACGCTACGAAAAGAAAGGATCAACCAATCACCAATAGTCTAGATTACTGGATTGATGTACAAAGGAGCTAAATCTAACTTTTTACCACCATCTCTAACTAATCTGGAAATCCTTTTTTCTCTTCCCACCACCCAGACCATCGAAATACCAAAAACAGATCTTAGTATGTAGAGAAACCACACATCCATATCTTGCTATATTTGTGTGTTGGTTTTTCACGTCTTCAATTTGTTTCCCCCAAAACATCGCTAAACTTACCAGTTCTTTTATTCGAGAAATGGGTTGCTTAAATGATCAAAATTCTTAAAAACTGAATGAAATTATGTCATCAACATCAAAGATTTTACATCATCTCTTGACGTAACATTTTTGCTAACACGTACACCACCATAGATTGATTATTTTACCCTCAGTCCATGTTCTAAAATGCATTGCATCCATATAATAGGCATAGATTCCGGGCTTTTCAGTATTTCTAACACAAGGTTTAGTAACTCGTTGTTTTCCAGTGATTTACGAATTTAAGAGAGAGTCCCAGCAGTTTTAGCCATGCTTTGTGTACTTCTTGAATTTTTACGTTTTCTATTCACAACAACAACAAACGGCTGTGACATAGTTTCGGCTGTCGTTTTTCTTAAACTAAGGCAAGTTTCTGGCATGAGAATGACTTCTAAACAATGTAACTGCTGGGATTCGTAAGTGTACTATTTTTCACTCGTAATTTACGCGTTTGGATGGGTTACACAACACAGCATTATTTGGACATTCATCATCTGTTATACACAAAGATCGCCATGGCATGACTTTCCTCATTTCCCTATGGTAATGTCATTAACGAAGATCGTCATTTCAAGACTTCCATCATTCCGTCGTTAAAGAAAAGTCTCTATTGAGCACAGACTAATGATTCACACACACACACACACACACACACACACACACACACACACACACACACACACACACACACACAGAGCTCGCTTAAGGCCTAAGTTAAGGCATTAAATGAAATGATTAAGACATTCACAAGATGTCGTGTGAGCTTTGGTGGCCTGAGGGTATGTATAACAAGTATGCGTAAACACATAGGCACAACAAAGCCATTTTTGCTGTTGTCGCTTTCTACCATGTGTTGCAAATTAACTCTTCATGGTTGTTTGTTAAAATCCCGACTCCAAGTATGTTGGAATATTTCTAGAAAACATTTGATTTTGACCAGAAAGCTGCATCAATCTAAACTGTGCTAAAGTAATTTTTCAATTTTACCTATCGCTTTGGCACAAAACACACGACTGTCAATTTGATTTATGTCAATCTTTGATGTACACAAGAACCAGGAACACATCTTTGCGATCAATATAATATGCTTCTTTGTTATTTGCTATGTTAACAAAATTATGACCCACTTCAACGATGAGAGCAACAGACTTATCTAAATGGCCTCAATCCTGTCTGTGGTTGATTTTCTTGACAACTGTCACGAGATTTGTCGTTTGACATGCTTTTGCCTTCTTAGATTTCCCCGAGTTCCATCTCTAATTTTCACAACAAAACTAAAATGACAATAATTAATGTCCCGTGCCAAGGTTGTACGTACAATGATACAGAATCACGTATCCTTGTTGCCTAGGCAACTGCTGTGAATATAGAACGAGGCTGCGTGACGTGAATATAAAACGAGGCTGCGTGACGTACTCAACTGGGACATTCTTTCCCAGAATTCACTGCAGTTTCAGTTTTGTTGAGAACAAAATGAGCTTGCTCTACATGAAGTAGGCTGCTCAGCATGCAAAGGGATGTAACTCTCAAGCAGCACGTGGCCATAGGAGGAATATGGTAGCTTATTTGATTGTGTATCTTACTTAAGCGCTTGTGGAATGTATCTATACATGTTAAAGTACAGCTGGGACACACTGAAAGAATAAACTCTGCCTAAAATCTCAAATCTTGAGTATAGTTTTTGTTTTGTTTTGTTTCTGTTTTTGTTTTTTTCCTGAGCCCTGAACTCTCTCCTCTCTCTCTCTCTCTCTCCTCTCTCTCTCTCTCTCTCTCTCTCTCTCTCTCGATATGCGTATGCGTGAGTGTGTGTGTGTGTGTGTGTGTGTGTGTGTGTGTGTGTGTGTGTGAGTGTGTGTGTGTGTGTGCGTGCGTGCGTGCGTGCGTGCTGTGTGTGTGGTGTGTGTGTGTGTGTGTGTGTGTGTCTGTGTGTGTGTCTGTGCTTGTTTCTTTGTTTCTGTGCATGTAGGTGTTAGTGCACAGGGATTTGGAAGTGAAAAGCCTAACAGACAACAGAAAAGAAAGGGGGGTGAGGGGTAATGTGGAATATGTGTATACACTAATACAACAAACATCAGATTTTTCTCAGAGTCAATCAAATAGGCTAGAACGTGCAGTGATTTCGGTTTTAAGAAGGCTGATGGCCTGATAGTTGTTATGCGCAGTTTTACGTGAAATAAAGAATATACAGCGTGTGGGCCTTATTTATATCTATGGACTATGACCTGCAGCTCCAAAAAAAAGTATAAACAGCGCTATAAAACAGCAGCGAATCTGAGCAGGCTCGATTTACCAAGAGGAGAGACTGAATCAACAAATAAACAAACATACCTTAACCGAACATTCAAGGGAGAGAAATCCCGAGGGGTGGAATATGCGCCAGCAGATCAGAACAATGGAAGCACGGAAGGCCAGACCCCCATCGAGGCAACTGCTAATTATCCGCAAAAGCGTATGGGGAAACAACACGGTGGAAAGAAATCAACTCTACCCCAAATTAGACACCTGCAGCTCGGTCACGACACCAGGTATGAAGGTGGGTGAAAAGCCACAGGGAATTGCAACTTTGAGGATGAGAAATATCTTGAAGTTTGTTTGCTGATACACGCTTTTGTTTCCAGTTATCTCCCAAGATCTTTGTGAAGACTTTGTATCTGGTACTAGCTTTGCTGTCTTGGTTTTTTGTTGTTGTTGTTGTTGTTGTTGTTTTTTTGGGTTTTTTTTTTTGTTTTTTTTGTTGTTTGTTTGTTTTTTGCAGATTGATCGTACTTCGTAATGTTCAAACTGTTACTTCTTTTTTCACACGTGAGTGACGGTAGGCAAACAATTATTTGTTGAAACAAAATTGCGGTCCCTGACTGTTGATCGTTGGGGATGACGTGGATTCTGGAAAAGAATGTCCCAGTTGAGTACGTCACGCAGCCTCGTCCTGTATTCACAGTAGTTGCCTAAGAAAGTAAAGTGGTTTTGCGAACAGTTTCATCCAAATCATTGCAACGGACGCAAGTAGCGAATTTGTTCCCGATCACAGTTCCGGAAACTTCTTCCCTGTACCACTGTAGAACTGTGGCCCAGGAGCCTGTCTAGTTCTGCGAAGCATTGACTGGAAAACGTTATAATGGAAACTATTCGGAGGTTCAGCCTTCCGTATCCATATGACTGTTTCACTGCAAGCTACATGTAGCAGAAGACATCGAACTTACGGGAAACAGTGAGCTCCAGGAGGAAGCCACCACCAGAGAAGAGAAAGCAACAACAACATAACATGGAGCAGGTGCCCGCACAATGCATACAAATCCCTGCACCGGTGTAATGCCCTGTAGTCACTTCCTACCCGAAATCATTCCCCAGCCAGAAAAAAAAAAAAAAAAATGAGCACGTGCCTAAACTCAACCCCAACGGGAGTATATTCAGACTGAGCCCCCACTTTGTTCCGCCCCTCCCCCCCCCCCCCCCCTTTTTTTTTTTTTTCTTCTCCAAAAAACTACCAAAGTGTCCCATATATCAACCAAAATATATCGAATCTGGATTGAAGGGCTGGGCCAGAACCGCTCTCCCACCGTGTTCCAAAACTAATTTTGCCGTATAGTGCAGAAACACCTCATGGGGTGATGCAAGCACTTGCCCATTCCCCTGTCACACAGTGTAGGTAAACTTGGGCACATGTCTATATTCATGCCATGGGGTGCTTCTGGCCTGTGCCCAAATCACTCACCACGGGATGGTCTTGAAACAGGCCGGGAAGCAACTCTGGCACAGGTTCAGAATCACTCCCATCCCCACCCTCACCCCTCCCTCTGAATTTCAGGACCCTCAGATCCCGAGCGCCAAGAAATAGCAGGCGTTGAAGAATAGACGCTTTAGATGGTGTCTCCACAATGTCCTGCACCAAACATGAGACAAATGACATGGACAAGCAGCAAGGCAAGCCATACCCTGGCAAAGCAGCAATCTCTCCCCACAGTTCTCAGACTCCGATTTTACGCTCATCCTTATCTTTTGAAAGGTGAAGAAGCTCCGTGGTGCATTCCATGTCAAGAACCGCTCACAGCGAAAGATATTCTTTTAGAGTGCTAGGACTTGCATGATGTGAGACATAAATATTTTACGAGCAGACTCCATGACACACAGACATACAGACAGACACACCAACGCACGCGCGCGTGCACAAATACGCCACACACACACACACACACATACACACACACACACGCACGCACGTACACACAGACACAAACGCACGCACGCACGCACGTATACACACACAGAGTTTCATCCACACACACACACACACCACACACACACACACACACACACACACACACACACACACACGCACACACACACACAAACGCACACACACAAACACACACACAAAGACAAACACACACACACACACAACACACACACACGCGCGCGCGCGCGCGCGACACATATCACATACATACACAAGCGCACGCGGGCATATGAGCATACTCTCGCAACAATTAGTATAGACCCGTGCCACAAACAAACATTAGTGGAGATGTGCAACACACACACACACACACACACACACACAACACACACACACACACACACACACACACACTCACTCACTCACTCACTCACTCACTCACTCACGCCCCTCGCACGCACGCACGCACGCACGCACGCACGCACGCACGCACGCACGCACGACACACACACACACACACACACACACACTCACACACACACGCACACACACACACATACACACACATAGCCAGACGTAGACAAGCCCGTACATACATGCGCATAGACAGAGGGAAGAAGGGGAGGGGTGGAAGACAGTGGGGGAGGTGCTCGGACAGAGAGAGAGGAGAGAGAGAGAGAGAGAGAGAGAGAGAAGAGAGAGAGAGAGAGAGAGAGAGGCGTGCGAACATTTGCAGGAAACGTCGGGACATCCGCCATTTCGTTTAACTGATTGACTAATTAGCGCTAAGTCCGCCTAAAAAGAAAAAAACTGCTCTGTCGCTCCGTCCAAACTGATAAGAGCAGACATGCGAGAGCAGTGTGAGCTACGAGACTGATACAGATCAGTGACTCATTGCTAAAAAAAAACAAGAAAAAAAGAAAAAAAAACATTATTTGAAATTTTTTTTTACTAAATTAGGATGTTACATGTAGATCTTTAACTTCTGCAACTGCATGGAACATGGCTGATTATGCGGTGTCTTTATCTGGGAGTCATTTGAACACACACACACACACACACACACACACACACACACACACACACACACACACACACACACACACAACTCACACACACACACACATAAAACGTATTAAATCAAAATATTAATACATAAAAAAACTTCCTGTCGTCTACATTAAAAAAAAAAGTTCCTGTTGTCTACATTAAAAAAACTTCCTGTTGTCTACATTAAAAAAAAACAACTTCCTGTTGTCTACATTTAAAAACACTTCCTGTTGTCTACATTAAAAAAAAAAAACTTCCTGTTATCTACATTAAAAAAAAAAACTAAAAAAAAAACTTCCTGTTGTCTACATTAAAGAAAAACTTCCTGTTGTCTACATTAAAAAACAACAACTTCCTGTTGTCTTCTGTCCCTCCACGGTAGCATTATCTCCCCCCCCCCACCTCCACCCCCCCCCCCCCCCCTCTCCTCCCCGGCTTCTACATACACAACCAGACCCATGTTTCTCCTGGCCGCAGTCTTAGCCAGTACAGCCAACAGGGAGAAATCAACATTAGTCCGACGCAGCGAAACCCTGCTGAGGCGACGCCGCGCTGCCGCTGAATCATCCCCGTGGTGCCTTGTGTTATCTGTGTCTTTTTCTTCTTCTTCTTGTGCGTACGCAGGCTGATACTCCTGCGGACACCCCCTGTATAGAGAGTGGAGTTTTGTGTGTATGACCGTGTTTTTTTTTTTTTTTTTTTTTTATCCCGCCATTAAGGTAGCTATACTCCAACTTCGGGGAAGGTGCACGCTATGTGTAATGTGTCATCCATACCAACGGCCAAACAGGCCTTCTCTTCTGAAAGTTGATGATGGGATTTTACGTGTGTGCAAGATGTTATGCGTGCGTTCACACACGGAACCTCGGTTTTTAGTCTCATTCGAAGGACTGTATGGGGAATGGAGTCAGACCCAATGTTAACTCGGAGGAAAAAAAATCCACCCGTACCGAAACGGCCCGGCGGAGATTCGAACCCGCAACCCCAAGATTACGAATCCGGCGCTCTACCACTGAGCTATTCCGGCCCCCATCTGTGTCTGATCCGACACACAGGACACGGCCTACTTAGTCCCCCCACCCCCTCCCCCTCCCTACTGACAACGAGAACTACTCAGTTGCGGCTCTAACGTGACAGAGCATCCTTCGTTCCGGAAGAGTGCCACCATGTGGCCACACGCCACAATTAGGATTTTGCACTAAACTACTATAATCATAATCCATGTAAACGTTTTGAGGCCTGCCATAACTTTGAGCCAGCATTTAACGTTAAACTGATAACTGATCAAAAGAACAACTGCACCACCGATTATTTCCCTTGTTTGGGGGAGATTTTCACCGATGAAATCACAAACAATCTGCAAATACTTGACCTTCCGCTTAGTTGACGTCACATTTCAGGCCTCTGCACTCACCCGTGAACTTATCTTTGCGCCAGCTTGCAGCGCTCAAATAGTTCCATTCCTTATAGCTCAATCTGTCTGCTGGGAACCACCTGGCTTGTACCTTGATGGCCATATGAAAGAGGATGATTAGAATCAACTTTCAGACTCACTAAAACTTCTCAAAACAATCTAATTGCGCCAGTCTATAAATAGTCGACTCCTTAAGCCTGGCCTATCGATAGTCCCCCGAACTTGCCGATGCCGACAGCTTTGACTGACATGGAGTCAACAGGAGCAAGGAAAAAACAAGATGCAGAGGGTGGGGGAGGAGGGGGGGGGGGGGAGATGATAGGTAACTATGGTACCACACTAACGTCAATAATCCGTAATAACTGTCTTTCCAGGAAAAAAAATCTATCATCCTTTAACACACACACACACACACACACACACACACACGCCAGCGACCCGCGCGCGCACGCACACACATACGCACACAAGTATGCGTGCGTGCACACACATACACACGCGCGCACACACACACACACGCGCGCGCGCGCGCGCGCGCGCACGCACGCACGCACGCACCCCCCCCCCCCCCCCCACACACACACACACACACACAACTGTTTTCCTTCTAATATTAAATGTTTTCCTTCGGTTCACAAGAATTTACACAGGGATCTTGAGAAAAACAATAACTATTGGTGTCATTCTAAGAATCAAGCTGTTTACCCTATTTTGGCAGGAAAAAATATGTATCATCCCTAAGGAGAACAACGATAATGGGAAAACAATTGTAATCCAGGGGGCATGACTCGCTCCCCTATTGTGCCGCCGTAGTAGCCATCATAGCTCTTTTCCCTCAGGGAAAAAAAACAACGTTTTCCTTCAGATAATACATGTTTTCCCCAGATGAACAAAGGCAACAATCATCATGCCAAGGAAAATACAAGTGTGATCGTCGGGAAAAAACGGTTATTATCTTCAAGAAAAGAGGGACAAGAGTTTTGATCCTAATGAAAAGGGAAATAGTTGTCATCCGTGGGATTATACCTGGGATAAATGCTCTTTTCCCACGAGAAAACCCCCCCCCCCAGTATAATTGCCTTTGGGCGCTTGAATGCTTCCATAGGTATCTTTCCTAGTTTTCCCCTCAATTCGTCTTTATAGAAAGCCCGTTCTCTTGTGCGGGCCACTAACCACTTTCGAGCGAGAGAAGTGTTCAAATGGCCGTGCTGCCCTTTCAGGTTACCAGGCATGCCAGCTTCTTCTTGTCTGCTGTCCGGCGAGGGCGGCCTCCTCCCTGCACGTCGCCTTTGCTCGCGCACTAACCGCCGAGTGCTGTACATTATTA
>CM065745.1:14071697-14076697 GCA_033310375.1 Conus canariensis
GAATTGCTTGTCGTAAGCTTTTGAAAAGCAGTATAGCAAAGCTACTTGCACTTTAATTTTGACACCCCCCCCCCCCCCCCCCCCCCCCATCCCCCACCCCCGGTCTTTCTTTATAGATCGCAAAAAAAATCTTACATGAAGCGCGGTGAATTTAGACTGCATATTCTTTATTCGGTAGCTGATTTTCCATTTCTTTTGGATCAAAAATAAAGTCCAGCTGACCGCGCTGGTGCGTGCAGAGGTGTTAAGCATCCCAGCAACAGGGAAAAGGTGAAAATCAGTCAAGTCGTGTTTATCGCCTCTTCAACTTCCGAGACCACACCTAAGGCCCGTTTAAGTGGTCCCGATGGTACTTAATCAGATAAGAAACAAGAGCAGGTTTAAACAAATAAATAAATAAAAGGAAAGGGAAACAAAAGAGAACAAAATAGTCGCACGCACAGTCATCTTGAAGCATCCAACACATGACAATAATCTTTCTAACATTTAAAAATCTCCTTAAATCATTTTTAAGAAAGAAATCCCAGATAAACATCCTGTCTGTCTGAGGTCACCATCACATTAAAGCAATATACTCAGAATAATTGTCTCTTTGATCTTTTCGATTCCAGACTGCAGCATTCCTCCCCAAACAACTCTCTGCCTGAAGTTCAACTTTACAGTTGTGTTCAAAAACACTGAATCCTGAAGAAGGATCTCTCTGCTGGTTACAAACGTAGTTACAGAAGAACGATAACATTTAGCTTACATCATTATATATCCGCATTTGATCATTTCAGTCATGGTCATCATGTCAAAGTACTGTGCTCCCAGTATGATTATCTATCTTCTGTTTACAGCCAGTCATAGTAAATCAACGGCTAAGAAGAAAGGAGGAGGAGGAGGAAGAGGAGGAGGAGGGGAAGGAGGAAAAGGAGGAGGAGAAGAAGAAGAAGAAGAAGAAGAAGAAAAGAAGAAAGAAAGAAAGAACCAGTTTGGCCCAGACTGATTATCTGCAATGTTTATAATGACAATCACGTTTGAAATAAAAGCAACAACAAACAAACAAACCAAAAAGAAAGAAAAACGTTAAACCCAGAATAGTCATTTTCATGATGTTGATGGTTAAAAACTATCACGATTTTCTCTATTCTCCAAAACCTGTAGAAACCCTGCATCGCACCCCACCCCACCCTTCATCACCCCACCCCTCCTCAGCTGGCATATTCATTATGCATAATTTTGTCATAAAACATTCAGAGCGGAAAAACTCCCCAACACCTGTAGCAGATTGCACATGATTGACAGCAGAGATAAAACAAGAAGGGCACGTGCACATGATTGACAGCAGCGATATAACAAGAAGGGCAGGTGCACATGATTGACAGCAGAGATATAACAAGGAGGGCACGTGCACATGATTGACAGCAGAGATATAACCAGAAGGGCACGTGCGCATGATTGACAGCAGAGATATAACAAGGAGGGCACGCGGACAGTTCAGTCTTCACACTACCTACCCTCAACTCACCCTTCCCCCCTCCCCACTCCTCCGTTCCCACCCCTTGTCTTCGCATCCCCCTTCCCCTCTTGTCCTCTCCCGTACGCCCCCCCCCCCCCCTTCTACTTCCTCTACTTCCCTCCCTCTCCTCCCCGCCCTCTCTCCCACTTTTCTGCGTGGTGTACGTTCTAAAGCGCTAGCTCGCGCGCGCGCGCGCACACGTACACTTACACACACACACACATACACACACGCATGCATGTATGCATGCACGCACACGCACGTATGCACACATAGACACTCATTCACAAGCAGTTCATCTCTCTCTCTCTCTCTCTCTCTCTCTCTCTCTCTCTCTCTCTCTCTCTCGACCACACACACACCACACACACACACACAGAGAGAGAGAGAGAGAGAGAGAGAGAGAAGCAGACAGACAGACAGATAAGCAGACAGACAGAAGGACAGACAGACAGGCAGAGAGACACAGAGACAGAAAGCAACGAGTAAAACGAAACAGATACACGTTATGTACAGAAACTATATGTAAAAAAAAAAAAAAGAACAGGTAACAATGGCCTAAACACTAAACAGCTATCATCACAACCAGGCCAACTCACCGCACGTCGAAGACGAAGGAGAAAGAACACACATAAATATACACATGGAATTGCAGACAAAAGTTTTGCTGCTGCCACGCCGAACAAATCACGGGGGGGGGGGGGGGGGGGGGGGGGGGGGGGGGGGGGGGGGGGGGGGGGGGGAACTCACTTTGATCGTATCAGGCCAATTTTGTCTCTCTCTACCAGTGCGCATGCACGAGAGCAACGGTCGAATACAGTAACAAACAACACACCGAACAACAAACAATCATACGAAATCAGAAGCTCTTGTAAGTCCAAAAGAGTGAGTGTAAAATGGGCGCGGTAACAACAACAACACACAACACACACAACACACAGCTGCACGATCAAAAAAATCATGAAATCAATGCCTCTGAACTTGTCAAGTCCACAAAGAGTGAGATGTAAAATGGGCGCGGTACACACACACACACACACACACACACACATGCTGGCGAGCTGGCTTCGCAAAATAAATATGACATCTACTCCTCTGCAAGGCGCACGTGGTTCTATGACGTCTTGGCTGTGTTGTTAGCATGAAGGAGAGGGCGGGGGTGGTGTATAAAAAGAGGAAGTGATCAAGAGGCGCTTGAAGTTGGTCGTTTATTTTGTTGGCTATATGGGGAATAGGATGAAGTCGATCGTTTCTGTCTACCTCCCCTTTTTCGACTTTTTTTTTTTTACCTTTGTTTTGTTTTGTTTTGTTTCTGGTCAGTTTAAAAAAAAAAGTTTTCTTGTGGAAATTCTGGTTGTTCATTTGCTTTCTTGTTATTTCTTTCTTTCCTTTTTTGTTTATTTATTTTTTTCTTTATTCTAGACACAAGAATGATCACATACTTTGTATTTATTACTTCTCGTGCATCACTTTACACCACGCACGTGCGTGTGCACCCAACCTCTCTCTGTCTGTTCTGTCTGTCTGTCTGTCTGTCTGTCTCTCTCTCTCTCTCTCTCTCTCTCTCTCACACACACACACACACACACACACACACACACACGCACGCACGAATGCACACACACACAACACATACACACGCGCTCGCGAGCATACACGCAGACACGCACGCACGCACGCACCACACACACACACACACACACACACACACACACACACACACACACATTTGTACATAAATGCATGCAGATGCATGTACATGCAATATACACGCATCGCACATTAAGGAAAAATTAATCAAATGATATCACGTAGGCCTCATCAACCGCATGAACGATGCACAGCAAGCAAAAAAAAAAATTAAAAAAAATAAAGAAAAAGAAAAAAATTATATATGAAAACAAAGACGACAACAACACACAATTTACCTCTGAGAATAAAACAACAACAACAACAAAAACAAAATCCGATTCATGTTTGAAAATAAAACAGCAAGAACAATAAGAACAACAACAACAACAAAAAAACATAATATTTGAAAATCAAAACAACAACGACGGCAACAACAACAAATCCGATCCGTGCACGAGAATAAAACCACAGTGAATACAATAATAAAATCCCAGTTGTGTGTGACAATGAAACAACGAAAACTTCTTCCTCTCCCTCCGCCCCCCCCCCCCCCCCCCCCCCCCCCCCCCCCCCCCCCCCCCCCCCCCCACACACACACACACACGCACAGCGCACCTCCCCCCCCCCCCCCCTTTTTTTTCTTTTTCTAAATGGAATTAAACAAGAGTAAAGCTCCATTTGCACACGAGAACAAAACAACAAGAAGAGCGATAACGAAAACAACGACGACGACAAACTCAGTTACATAAAAACCCAATCATTCATAAAGATTTAGAATCGAACCACCTCAAGCGACAACAACGAAAACAAATCATTCGAACATAGATAGTAATATCACAGGCCTGTAGGCCTAGCCAACCTTTACGTTGAGAGAGAGAGAGAGAGAGAGAGGAGAGAGAGAGGTGTGTATACGTGTGTGTGTGCGTGTGTAAGAGAGAGAGAGAGAGAGAGAATCTCTGCAGGAACACTCTCTCTCTACGCACGCACGCACGCCCCCCCCCCCCCCCCCCCCCCCCCCCCCCCCCCCCCCCCCCCCCCCCCCCCCCCCCCCCCCCCCCCCCCCCCCCCCCCCCCCCCCACACACACACACACGGACACACACAGAGGAAAGAAAGAAAAATCGCTTCACCTGACAGTGCTTTGCTGTTCCTCCCCTGATAGGTCCAATCAGTCACTCGGTACACCAACTAGAATGTCTTACGTACTCAACAACTTTACCGCATAAATAGCTCTGTGTACACAACGAATCTTCTGCTCCAGTCGCTGTACTTCTCAAGGCACTCTTTGTCTATCGAAACACCATGACGCGAGAGTGACGGGGGGGGGGGGGGGGGGGGGGGGGGGGGGGGGGGGGGGGGGGAGGGGGGAAGGGGGCTGAATAGTTTAAGTGGGCCGCTGAAGAGTTTTAACAAGAAAGGCCTATAGCTCCATCTACCAATCAGAGGATATAACTGTATTTACTGCTTGAGGGTAGGAGGAGAGAGGGCCATCGCTGAACTTAATTAGAACACTTCCTTTTTCACTTCTAGCCGTGTTATATATAGTTTGAGTTTGTTCGTAGCTGTAGCGATTTTTCTTTTTAGTGTGTGATTGTATTATATATATATATATAGAGAGAGAGAGAGAGAGAGAGAGAGAGAGAGAGAGAGAGAGAAAAGAAACTAATAAATTCCAAGGGTAAGTAACTGAGCACCATTCCAGCAACTTTTCAGAGCAACTTGGTGTTGGAATGACTGCAAGAAATATTGAATTATAAACAAAGCTTGCTCTTATGTCTTCGCTTGAAAAAATAGGGGAGATAAGCATTCATATCTGCAGTGGTAGATATTTCTGCCTAACTAACAGTATGTGCTTGAGTGGGTGAATG
>CM065745.1:14091697-14094197 GCA_033310375.1 Conus canariensis
AACTATCTATCCAGTAAACTATGTCTTGGGCCAATCGACTTGTCAGTCAGCCTTTTATTTCAAGAGTAAAGAAAGGGATCATAATGAATAAATAAGAGCCAGACTATAAAGTTATAGAAAGCAAAATATATTTAAAGGCAAAAATGAATATTTTTTTTTAAATGAAATTTTAATGAATTCTTGATGACTAGGATAAAAGGACTTGAGACGTGGGCCTCGTGGATACGACTTAGCAGATGTCTGGCCTGCTCATTTGCTCAACGCGCTGTTCGAATCTTGGGTACCTATGTAACATTGTTTACGCTTCTCTTGTCATTCTGTGTGTTTGTTTATGTATGCATGTATGTGCGCGCGCGCGCGCGCGCGCGTGTGTGTGTGTGTGTGTGTGTGTGTGTGTATGTGTGTGTGTGTGCCAGTGCATGCGATGTGTGCGCCCTTATGATATGTGTATGCGTGCATGTGTATGTGTGTGTGATCTGTGCGCTTGTGCACACATACATGTTTGTATGTATGTATGCATGCATGCATGTACATATGTTTGTATGTATATATCTGTGTATGTATATATGGATGGATGTGGATGTATGTATAGGCACACCCGCATGTGTGTGTGTGTGTGTGTGTGTGTGTGGGGTGTGTGTGTGTGTGCGTGTGTGTGCGTGTATGCGCGCGCGCGCGCGCGCGCGCGCGCGCGTGTGTGTGTGTGTGTGTGTGTGCATTTGACTATTTGTGGGGAACGAATGTTCAGGAGATGACAAGGTTATCATTGATCATCAGTAATAATAATATGATAACAACAACGACAAGAACAGTAACAATTAAAAACAAAATGGTAATGATGATTCTGGTGAAAATCAAAACAATAGTAATAAATGTGAACATGAGCACATCTTCGTTCAAGAAATTCAGAACAAATCCCACCCAAGAGCAGGTCAAAATTATTTGAAAACAAATTCTCCCATAAAAGTTTTTAATTCCTTCGCTTTCGGATTTTCATTATGATTACTACTTTGCTATTTTCTCTTGCACGTCCCCTCTCAGAGGTATCTCTATCACGCCGCTTATGCCGACTGTCCCCCAAGCTTGTCCTACCGCTTCGCTAGCACTAGGGAGCAAGTAATGTCAAACGCCACTGGAACACCCAGCAGAGGAGACACGGCAGTACTGTCCAGGCGCTTCGGGGCGGGGGGGGGGGGGGGGGGGGGGGTTGGTGCTCTGATCCAACGTACGCAGGAAGCCTCGACACACCAGTCTGTCCAAAACAATCATGCAAGGCACCATCGAGGGCGGAAGAAGAAGAGGAAGACAGCGGAAGACCTGGCATGAGAACATCAAAGAATGGACCGGACTCCATACCCGTGAGCTGCTGCCGGCGGCTGCTGACAGAGACAGATGGAGAGGGGAGGTTGCGTCTGCGGTCCTCAGGTTTCCCCAACGGCTACTTCTGTAGTTATGGGCCTGAAGTGAGGTGAGGTGAGGCGAGGCAGGAAGCCACCCACCAACATCAACGACAGTAACTGCCAGACCGCAGAACCGTGTGAGCGAGCATTCCCCCAGACGGAGAGTGCCGCAACGTCCATCCAACGACAGTCTGAGTGAACGTGACGATAGCAGCGATGTTGGCACGACAGAAAACAAATCTGAAGACACGAAGGCCACAACACACACACACACACACACACACACACACACACACACACACACACACACACACACACACACACTGTCTGCGAGGCGGCTTAGCAGGGAATGCCGAGGGAGAGGTGGGCAGGTTTCTCTCCAAGGCCGTTGACGTGGGAAGTCAACGTCGGGGGGCGCAGTTAACCTTCCAGTCACTATAGTTGACGGGCGGGTCTAGGCTGGTTGTCCCCCGGGTGGGGGGGGGGGGGGGGGTGACGGCTCCTGGAGATGTGGGGCGGTCGGTGATGGAGCGCTGCTTGACTGCGATAGCCGCGGCCAGGGAAGGCTTTCGGGTCGGCATGGTGGGCACTATCTCGGGGTTGGGCTGAAAAAAATTGTTCTCTCGGCCGTAGTCAGCGGGGACTTTCTCAGGAAGTCGTGCAACGCTTCAGCGACTTTCGTCCTGTACTGCTCCCTCTTTGAGGCGGCCTCACGCGGCCCAGGACCGTCGCCACCCGAGCACGAAAAAGGCCGGCCATCCGGTAGCCCTGAAAACAGGCCTTTGTCTTCGGGGGCGGGGTGAGGGGAGGGGGGGGGATACAAGAGGCAAAGAACGTCGATGTCCACAGTCAGCTGACTAGCACTGAAAAGTGGACACCAGGTCACAGGGAACCAGAACCAGGTGCGGGACATCAGGTCACAGGGAACCAGGTGCTGGACACCAGTTCACACAGAACCAGAACCAAGTGCTGGACACCAGTCCACACAGAACCAAGTGCTGGACACCAGTTCACACAGAACCAAGTGCTGGACACCAGTTCACACAGAACCAAGTGCTGGAGACCAGTTCACAAAGAACCAGGTGCTGGACACCAGTTCA
>CM065745.1:14099197-14146697 GCA_033310375.1 Conus canariensis
TCTGACCAACAACACTGCAGGTGCCTGTATGTCTCGGGCCTGGTTGACGCAGGGATATATTATGAAAGGAAGCGTAGAGTACAGCCCTGTCATGTAGTCTCAGACCGAAATGGAAATCCGTAGCATCATCTTAATCATTCTCATCGATCAGCATTAAATAAAATGTCTCAAATTCTGTGGCCCTTCACGCCCTGCTCTCATGGTGACCTAAATTTTGATGTCCTCTCCACGTCTGTGGTCTTGGTTTGGTTCCGTCGGGGTCACCGGTATCGGCGAGTCCATGGGGACGGACGGACGGACGTGGTGGCGCCCTCCGGAGGGACAGCTCACTCACGCCGGCTCCGCGACTAAGCAATTATTGTCGTCAGTAGGGGGTTTAGTAGGTGGTGTCCTGCGTATGTTAGATCAGAACAGGCGCCACTGAACACCACCGAAGTGACTCGGCAGCAGTGCAGTGTCTTCTCCGGTGGGTTGCCTCTTGACGACTTGACATTGACTGCTCCCTGTGGATTGCCGGTGCTGGGGCTGCGGCGGGGCCGACCGGGCTGTGGCTGTGGACGGGGTGTCGGAATGAGCGGCATGGGTGCACTGCCTCTGAGGTGGCGCAGAGGTTGGGACAGCAAAAAAAAAAGAAGAAAAAAAAAGACTGGAACTGCACAGTCAAATGTCACCCACATGCGATGGAGGCATCTCTGAGAGGGTTGCTTCAATTTTCTGACCAACACTGCAAGTGTCTGTCTCTCTCGGGCCTGTAGAATACTCTTGTTGTAGTCGCAGTCCCAAATCAACCATCACTATGATCATCTTCATTGAAAAAAAAGTCTTAAGTTCTGTACCCTTTGATGCTTTGTTCTTGAGGCGAGCACAGTGCTTGTTTTCTCTCGTAGGATTCTGCAGCGTGCTAATCATGTCTGCCCACTGCAAACAGTGAGTCCACAACATGCAGCAAGTCATTTTCCCAATCTGAATTATATTCCACCAACATATACTAAGAAACAACAACTACAACAACTAACCACCTGCATGAATGACATCTACATACCACTAAACTGCAGAGAAAAAAGAAGCCCCAACGTACCTTCTCCAAGAACGCTGTTCCTCCCTTTCCATGGGCACAGCACAGGGTTTGATGAACGGCCTTTGTGGTTAGCCTAGGAATGCCAGGAATGCAGGGTGTGAATGGGGATGGTCCGATTAACGTCCTTTCAGCCTGAGGCTCTGGAAACGACCCAGCGATGTTCCTGGACTGGCGAAAGAAGTCAGCATGTATGTATGGGTTTAGTGGGGGGGGCGAGTCAGGTCGCTCCGTGATGGGGTGTTCTCTGGTGTTAGTGTCTGGTTAGGATAGGTTACTTACAGCGCGAAAAAAGGAACAACACGAAGAGTTGGGTTATATAGGGTGAGACACACAGTGCGCGTGTGCGTGAACATACGCACAGAGAGAGAGAGAGAGAGAGAGAGAGAGAGAGAGAGAGAGAGAGAGAGAGAGAGAGAGAGAGAGAGACAGTCAGAGTCAGAGACAGAGAGAGTTATTTGATGATAACATAAATCCTCCTGCTGCTCTTGTGACATCTGTCTGCCTGCCTGTCTGTCTGTCTGTCTGTCTGTCTGTCTGTCTGTGTGTCTGTCTGTCTGTCTCTCTCTCTCTCTCCACACACACACACACACACACACACACACACACACACACACACACACACACACACAGTGACTTGGACGTGTGCGTGGTATATGGACCGGAGGAAACTGTCAAGTCAAGTCAAAATCATCTTTATTGAGGGTTGAAGAATAAGCTGTCTTTTTTTTTCCCTACATCCTGCCTTCACACACAAAAAGAAATAAATAAATATAGCATGCAACGAAGAAAATTACAACGATATTTTCAAAAGTGCACGACCATTACCATACAAATATGTATGTAACTATATATATTACTCTTATTACTCTATATTACTCTTACCATCATAAATTAATAATAAACTGTTGTTGGAACATCGATTTCAGTTAGAGAGAGAGAGAGAGAGAGAGAGAGAGAGAGAGAGAGAGAGAGAGAGAGAGAGAGAGAGGGGGGTGCCAGTAATTGTTGCGCAGACTTTCCATCAAATGCTTTTGACTGTTTTAAATGCCTGTTTCGAGGGGCATGATTTTAAAGAGGAAGGCAAATTATTCCATGTGATACCTCCAAGGTATGTAAAACTTGGTTTATACAGATTACTTTGGGGTTTTGGGAAAGACAATTTACATGTATATCGATTTCTATTTATGACAAAGCTTTCAGTGATTTTCTTCCTCGCTGATCCATTCATTACATTATCCATGCTTAAGCATTTGCTGAAGTGGAGTCTGTCTTTATTTGGAAGAATATTTAGAATTCTGTAATCGCTCCTTGTCATGGCACTAGATTTCAAATGAATGAAGCTAATGGTCCTTTTATGTAAACGACTTACTTGCTTCAGATTAGTTTCACTGGCATTATCCCATAATGTGGATGCATAATTGATAAGAGAAAGGATATCCGCAGGAAAGAATATCTTCCTGGAATGAAGATTTCGAAGATTTTAAATTTTTGCAAGTTGATATATTCTTTTAAATATACGTTTTCCAAGATCGCAATGTGGGTAGGACTAAGATAAATCGTTGTCAATTATAATTCCTAACACTCTATGCGATATAGCCTCTTCAATCTTTTGTATTTGGGTATGTAATGGTGCGAATGAGGAACTCATTTTCTGCCGCTTTTGTCATATTGTGATATACATGCACTTTCTTTTACTCGCGTTTAGGGACACGTGTTTCATTTCTGTCCATGTAATCAGCTTGTTGCTATTTGTCTGCTGGTTACTTACCAGTCCAGTAGGATTACTGCTGTGTGATTGTAATGAGGTATCATCAGCAACCATTTCACAACAACACTGTACATATAATGGCAAGTCAGTTATATAAATAGAAAAAAAACGGAGGCCCTAGGACTGCCTCTTTAAGGACACCAAATTTAAGAGGGAGTAACTTTGACCTTTCGGATTTAATTTCAACAAGCTGTTGACGGTCAGTGAAAAATGAGGTTATATATTTTAAGGCTTGATTCAATACTTTGTAACTCATAAGCTTTTTTTGTTGTTGAGTGGTTGGTAACGTCAAACGCTTTTGCAAAATCTACAAAAATTCCAGTAAGGTCGTTCTTGTTAATATTTGTACTACATTTATCGCTGAGGTGTACAAGAGAAGTGTGACAAGAGTGATTTTCTGGAAAACTTGATTGATTTTCATGAATGAGATCGTAACATTTTAGATGAGAATATAGGTATGTTTGAACATGTTTTTCGTGTGGTTTCGACAAAAGGGGTAAGATTAAGATACGTCTAGAGTTTGAAGGATGGGTAGGATCTGTTTTATGTAAAGGTGTAACTTTCGCTTGTTTAACTTTTTTAACGTGTTTTTATCAAGACATAAATGATAAACGTGAGTGTATTAGCAATAGCCAGTGACGCGATTTTTAGTATCTTACCGTCGATTCCATTTAAATCTCTAGTCTCTGACTGTTTTAAGCGTATTAAACTATCGAATATTTCATTTAATGACAATGATGGTATGTGAAAACAGGCAGAAATGTTTTTTACAACGACAGTATTTTTCTAATTAATGTAGATCATTGTAATTTGTTCTATCGTTCAAAATTATATCCTTAGTAATATTTGTAAAACGCAAGTTTAATCTTCCGGTGATGTTTGTTTTATTGGATTTTGTGCTCTCGAGTTACTGTTAGTCATGGGGTTACTAGCTTTCCAACTTGAGTTCGAATTTTGAGAAGACGATTCTAAATTTGGAAAATATCGTTTCTTTGTTTTTGTCTTCATGGAAGTTACTTTATCCCTTTGTTTTCTAAACGACACTTTATCCTTTGAATTGAGTATGTGAATTCCTTTGTGTCTCTCAAGATCTATTTCCTTTGTTAATCATGGTGGTTTAATGACATTTTTCACTCTTTTTCTTACAATGGGTGCATGTTTATCATATACTGAATTGAATATACTTATCCAAAAGTTTACAGCATCGTCTGGGTTCTTGATCTAATAAACGACATCGATTTCAGAGTGAGGTAAATTATTTAGGAAGGCAATTTTGTCAAAACTTGTGAAGCTTCTATAAAAAAAAAAATAAAAAATTCAGTTTGTCGGACTTAGGAATTTTGACACCTTTTTTCATCCATGTTAGGCATACAGAAGAATGGTCACTACAGCCTGTTTGTACAGAACACATTTCCACTATGTTGTACAGAACACATTTCCACAATGTTGAACAGAACACATTTCTACTATGTTGTACAGAACACATTTCCACTATGTTGTACAAAACACATTTCCCCTATGTTGTACAAAACACATTTCCATTATGTTGTACAGAACACATTTCCACTATGTTAGCTTTTGTGTTGACGTTTGTGTTGATCAATAACAGTTTCCGTGTGTTCTGTAATGCGAGCAGGACGATCGATTATTTGTTCCATCCCATACATAGTATAAGTACGATCCCATTTTATCCCAGGCACTGTCAAGTCTATATCAGAGTCGCCAAAAAGAATTACTATCTTATTTATTCTAAAATTTCGGCATCCATCATCAACTTAACTCTGTCGTACCAGTCAGTGGCATCAGCTGGGTTTCTGCATAGGAATCCTACCATTACTGGCTTACTTCTTCTTCTGCGTACGCAGGCTGATACTCCTGCGGACACTCCCTGTGTAGAAAGGCAAGGATTAATCTCATCTACCCAACAAAAGGATTGGAGTTTTGTGTATACGACCGTGTTTTATCCCGTCATTAAGGCAGCCATACTCCATCTTCGGGGAAGGTGCATGCTATGTGTAACGTGTCATCTATACCAACGGCCAAACTGGCCTTCTCTTCCGAAAGTTGGTGATGGGATTTTACGTGTGCGCAAGATGCTATGCGCGCGTTCACACACAGAACCTCAGTTTATAGTCTCATTCGAAGGACTGCATGAGAAATGGAGTCAGAACCAATGTCAACTCCGAGGGAAAAATCTCCCTGTACCGAAATGGCCCGGCGGAGATTCGAACCCGCAACCCCAAGATTATGAGTCCGGCGCTCTTCCACTGAGCTGTTCCGGCCCCCACTGGCTTACAATGTTTAAGACTTACTTCAGTCCAGATGGATTCTACACTGTATTTTTCAAGACTTGCTTTCATTTTTAGGGTTAATGATCTAACACAGTACAGAAGTAACCCTGTTGTTTTAGTGCCTATGGGTCTAATGGGATCGTCTTATAGTTTGGCATGCACATATCAGAATATGGAATCATATCGGTTAACCAAAGCTCTGCTTTGCAAAACACATGAAAGTTACTACTATTGTTATGAAGAATTTCACCGATTTCTTCCGTCTTGTTTCTGGCGCTGTTTATATTCAAATACCTTATGCGAAGTCCACCCTGTGAAGCCCAAGTGTCTAAAGTAGATGCCATGATGATTATATGTCAATTGCGTATACTAAGAACAGGCGCCTTATACGCAGTACTTCTGGCCACAAATCGTAAACAGTAAATATACAAGAACATGCAGTTATAGATCAATACATTGTCGATGACAATAATATTCACAAAAACTATAACAACAACAATATCAAATCATAATCTAACCACAAACTCAAAGGAGAGCACAAAATCCGTCATCAAACATGGACGTTGTCAGCCAAAAATTCTAGATCTCTCTTCTCCATGAAGGAAGAAAGAAAACAAAATCACATAAAGCAAAAACAAAGTTGGAAAAAGAAAGGCAGCCTAAACAAACAATTGTTTCAAATATACGTATTTGCGAAAGAACACTTATAATCAGAAGTAAAAAGATATACGTATTTGCAGGTCACTTATGACAGGCTACACAATGATCAATGCCAATACTTGATCTAGCAACAAATCGGATATAGCCGTCTGCGAAAAATACTATGAACAGCTGCAATGAGTACAATGAGTGAAAAATACTAAGAACAGCTACAATAAATACAATGATGACCTCCGTCCAAGTCTAGCAACTGCAATATTCACACACATACACACACACACACACACACACACACACACACACACACACACACATGTACACACACACACACACACACACACACGCACACACACACACACACACACACACACACACACACACACACGTAGAAAGTGTGTGTGCATGTGTGTGTGTGTGTATGTGTGTGGTGTGTGTGTGGTGTGTGTGTGTGTGTGTGTGTGTGTGTTTGTGTGGTGCTTGCGTGCGTGCGCGCGCACCTGTGTGTGAGTGTGTGTATGTGCACGCGCGCGCGACCTGACGTGCGTGCGTACATTTCTGCGTGCGTGCTTGTGTGATCTTAACACTTTATTATCGTCTTGTGACAACATTGAAAGGCCTTACTGCCCAGAGGGTAACAAAGAGTTGATGTGTTTGGTGTAGTGAGAATTTTAGACAAGAGTTCATGTCTGTGAAAATGAAGGAAGAATGAAAATGGGTAACAACACTAATGATATCTCACAAAACCACAGTGTATCAGATGATCGTCAACCTCACGTAAACGACAGTTCAAAATGAAATGCGCATTTTGTAGTATGTGATGTGCACAGTCTCCACCACTGGGATCAGTGAGATAAGAGTGGGACCTTATTCATTATCTGCCTCTGAGAGAAGAAAGGAGTAGACACTGGGGGAGTCAGAGTGACTGATTGAGAGACGGATGCTCAGGCTCAAAAGAACAGAGAGAGAGAGAGAGAGAGAGACAGAGAGACAGAGAGAGAGACAGAGAGATCTTTACACTTGATAATTAGTCGATCTGGTATTCCTCTGTTACTTTTCGGGAAACATTAAATATCTTTTTCATATGTTTCTACGCGTCCGAATTTGGCGTTTAGAACAGGCTTATACCTATAATTAGCCTTATACCTATAATTAGGCTTATACCTATAATTAGGCTTATACCTATAATTAGGCTTATACCTATAATTAGGCTTATACCTATAATTAGGCTTATACCTATAATTAGGCTTATACCTATAATGGTACTGTTTATATTTCCACAACCATAACCACTCACACTGACCTTTTTACCCGATTTCTGCACTAATTCTGTTTGTCATAATTCGGTCGGAAGTGGCCACCACAGCGCTCACCGACTTGTTCTGCATTGAAGTCAACCTACGGTGCTCACTAGTCAGAAGTCAGTGAAGATCAAAGATGTCCAACGCATTGTGACCTCCATTTTCTGTGTGTGTTACCTCCTTCATTGCTCGTTTATATAGGACAGTGCTAAACGGTTCGACACGGTTTCAACCAGACACGTTTGAAAACCTCAACCATTTAATGTGCACTGGTTTGATTTTGTTCGGAACAAAAACACGGTTATCTATAAACGCAGCTGAAAACATGTTTTGTAGGTAGCTAACACCTAATGTTTTAAGGATACGTAAATAAACTTGGGATATTACTGTGCTTGTTGTTGTAACGCAAATTAGCTTTCTTTTGAACGATTGGAAATTTGACACGTTTGATCATCTCAGAGGTTGTAGATATAATTTCATAACTTTGCATATATCCTTAAATTTTAAACGTGCTGTGAACGCATTATAACCACGGGGGTTATGAATATGGTTGTACAACTTTGCATGCATCTTTAAATGGTAAAAATAAATCATATGTCTTTTGTGTAGCTTCATTTTCTTCATGTACAGCGAGTGAGCACTGAATGTTCTATTAACCCCATTTGCAACAATATGGTGGCTTCAGTGCATTACGTGTTGTTTCTGGTTTGCCTTTTTTCCCCCCACTAATTTCATCCACCCCACATCGCTAAACAGTTGTGAATGAGAGATTTGAAAAGCAACTAGAAAAGAAGGGGAGGGAAGGGGAAGGCGATGGGTACAAATACTAAGAATGCATAAGGTTCCGCATTATACCTAGTTCAAAGAAACAGACGTTGACATATATTGATCGAACTGTTCCAATTTTCAGCCGAACATAATTTCTGTACAACAACAACAACAAAAACAATAATGATAATTGGCATGAATTGACAAATTTGAAAAATGACTGAAAAAGAAAAAAAAAACCCGACGCCTCATTCTCCCCAATACAGGACGATCCCATTTTCGGTGCATGGAGAGAAATTGATTACCGAATGTCAATAAAGAAAAAAATCGTTCGTTCGTTTTTTGGCAACCTTTCCCTCTTAACGATTCCTTCAAATAGTCTTTATGTTGCATGGAAAATGAATCGGATCTTAAAGGGAAAGAAGGTAAATTAGAAACTAGACTGCTTAAACTTCTCCATTGTTTGTCATCTTAGTTTCGTTTATTTCATTCACACACACACACACACACACACACACACACACACACACACACACACATACGCGCGCGCGCGCGCGTACGCACGCACACACAACACACACACACACACACACACACACACACACACACATACACACATCTATATCTGTAAAAAAAAAACCCTGAAAGGTTGGATCAATTGCATCAAAATCATGTGTGTGCGTGCGTGTGTGTGTGTGCGTGTGTGTGTGTGTGTGTGTGTGTGTGTGTGTGTGTGTGCGCGCGTGCGTGTGTGTGCGTGTGTGTGTGCGTGTGTGTGTGTGTGTGGGGGGGGGGGGGGGGGTGGTTGTATGTGGGTGTATGAGTGTGCGGGGGATGAGTGTGTGTGTGGGGGGAGGGGGTGTTTGTATCCCGGCGGAGGGGTAGAGCCGCATCACAAACCCCTTTTCTCCCCCCCCCCCCCCCCCCCCCAACATTTGAAACCAAAATTATGGACGGTATGTTACGGTGCGCCTCCCCCCCCCCCCTCCCCCCCTCCACACCACACACACACACACACACACACACACACACACATACCCTCATTCCCGCATTTACAGGAATTCGGAATAGAAGAGAATACCCCGTCTAAAAAAAATTTGAAAAAAAACACAAAAAAACCGAATCCCACCTTCTCTCTCTCTCTCTCTCCTCTCTCTCTCTCTCTCTCTCCTTTACATGAGTTTGTTTGTTAGTTATTGAGGGGGGGGGGGGGGGGGGGGGGGGAGGGTTGAATGAAAGAGAATTGGCAATCTGCACTGATATTTTTTGTTGTTGCAGCTCCCCTCTCCTCCCCTCCCGTCCCCCTTCCCTCCCGTCTTCCGATCTGAACGCAAATTATTTTCATTCGCTGCTGTGGACACACATCCAAAATGGCTTCCAGTTGATTCACGACTAACAGAAAGAAGCTCAAAAGAGAGCAAAGACCGATATTTCTGTCATTGTTACTAGGAACCCGCCACAACTGTCGCGCAGACGGACCGCCATGATGAGTGCAGCGCCACCTGTTTCCGCCAGGACTGCAGTCAGCGCCACCTGGGAGGTAAATCTGGTAGAGGTTTGTGTGTGGCTGCACACCCAAAAAAATGAATACACCAAGGCCTTGCTTAAGGATTCGAGTATTTATAGATAGGCATAATTATGTTGTTTTGAGAATGATTTGCTCTGTCTGAAAGTGGATTTGACTACTTTTCTTTCATATGCTCGTCAAGGTACACGCCAGGTGGATCCAAGCAAAAAAAATAAAATGAAAGGAATGGGACTTTTTTTTGTGAGTGGGTGGGGGGAGGGGGGGGGGGTGAAGGGGGTGGGAACACCTGGCGCCGAGATAGGGTCACGGGTGAGAGCGAAAGTCTGAAATGTGACGTTAGATATGGGGCAGCTCATGTGTTTCTAGATTGTGAATGATTTCATTGTTTGAAATACCTAAAAACAAGTGGGAGGTGTTTGTGTGTGTGTGTGTGTGTGTGTGTGGGGGGGGGGGGGGGGGTAGTATGTTGGTGGTGGTGGTGGTGTTAATTTGATCTGTTATCCGTTCAATATCACTGTTTGGCTCAAATTCATGCTACGCTTCAAAACGTTTGAATGGATGATACAGTGACGTAGTGTAACATCCTAACTGTGGCGTGTGAAATGTCTGTTTCTGGAGACGTGTTCTGATTGAACGGGTCATGGGTTTGCGAATTCAGACTGCAAACTAATGACGAACCCTAGTTTCTCTCTGAACTAGAAGCCCATGATATACGTTCCAGGTCGCAGAGTTACGACGAACTAACTACTGATTCTTAATTGAAGATTTAAGGATCTTTTCTCAAAGGATTGGAAACGCAGTCTGTTGCAAGTGCTCGGCTGAGATATATTGTCAGACCTACAGAAGGCGGTACTGCGTTGAATTGGTGGTGAAGTGGCTTTTACCACTAGCCGCCGTGACGAAGTGGTTAGCGTCGCTGACTCCCGGCTGGGAGAGCTCGGTTCGATTCCCACTGGAGCCATGTATTTGTGGGGATTTCTTTTTTCTGCCTCGACAGGCTTCTACCCAGATCTGAGTTTGCTGTAAGTGCAGTTGGGTAGACTAGAACCACACAGTCGAATTTCATCCAATGAATGGGTGCGTCTCCGAGACTGTTGCACAAATTTCCTGATCAACACTGCAGGTGTCTGTATTCAGCGGGCCTGACTGATGCTGGAACATATCACTATAGAAAGAAAGCGCAGGGTACAATCCTGTCTTACAGTCTCTGAGCAGAATGGACATCTGCAGACGTAGCATCAGCTTCATCATTGTCGTCCTCATCTATCAGCATTAAAAAAAGAAAAGATTTCAAATTCTGTGGCTCTTCATACCCTGCTCTCATGTCTTGATCACCACATCTCCACATCTGTGGCCTTGACCTGATTCTGTCAGGGTCACCGGCATCGGCAAATTCTTTGAGACTGTCGGTGGACGGACGTGGTGCCACCCTCCGGAGGGAGAGCTCACTCACGCTGGCTCCGCGAGTGAGCAATTATTGTCGTCAGTAGGGGGCATAGTAGTGGTGTCCTGCGTATGTTGGCGCCACTGAACACCACCAAAGTGACTCGGCAGCAGTGCGGTGTCTCCTCTGATGGGTTGCCTCTTGACGACTTGACATTGACTGCTCCCTGTGGATTGCCGGTACCGGGGCTGTGGCGGGTCGGGCCTGGCTGTGGCTGTGGACGATCGAGGGGTCGGATCTCCGGCGTGGATGCAGTGCCGCCACTGAGGTGGCACCGTAGATGGAACAGCAAAAAAAAAAAAAAAAAAAAAGTCACTTTTACCAAATTCTTTGTCCGAACTTGTTTATTTCCACAGCATTGAGAACTAGCGAATACAGATTGTAAAAAAAAAAAACCGACCATAATTTCTTCTTCACTGATGTCCACAGCGAACTTGGAAGTGATTCTTAATTGAAGTTTGAACGATCTTTTCTCAAGGGAGGGAACTTAACCTGCTCGCTGATACTCGACGGAGAAGATACATGTTTCGCTCAGCTGAACTCTTAATTGTTTTGGATTGGCTGTGAAGTCCTGTTTACCAGCCTCTTTGCCCAAAATTGAACTTGTTTATTTCCACAGCATGGTGAAATCGAGCATTTCGGACGTATTGAGTGAACATGTTTACTTTCTGATTGAATGAACATGTTTGCTTTCCAACTGAATGAACATATTTACTTTCTAACTGAATGAACATGTTTACTTTCCAACTGAATGAACATGTTTACTTTCCAGCTGAATGAACATGTTTACTTTCCAACTGAATGAACATGTTTACTTTCTAACTGAATGAACATGTTTACTTTGTAACTGAATGAACATGTTTACTTTCTAACTGAATGAACATGTTTACTTTCTAATCGAGATTTTAAAAAGTGGGTTAAACAACCAAAACTTTCATTACAGAGGGGACACAAATTGATTGTCATTATAGAAGAGTTGCCATATGATTACTTCCCTTTGTAGGAAGCCGAAGAGTTCGCAGAACAAGACATAGGTGTCAAGAACTCATTGTGTTTTTGGAGACTGCGCATTTAACAAGCGTTGCTTTGCTCTCAGTTTTTGTGTTTGTATTTTAGCCCCCTCTCATCCCCCGTTCCCCCCCCTCTCCCCCCTCCCCTTCGCAACTTTGCCACTGTTTAATTTTTCTTATCATAATTTTAATAGCAATTCTGAACAGTCGTCGAAAAAGGTGACGACAGATTTGGAAGGACATCAAATATGAATTCTTCACCAACATGTTTGCGTTGAAAACAGCGCTTTTTTAAGTCTTAATTTATAACTTTTTTTTTTTTTTTTTGCTCATCTCAGCGAAACGATCAACACACTCACTGCAGCAAAAATGTCGTGACCGGAAATAAGTTTCCCCGACGTCTGTCGAAACGACCCTGCCTGTGTGTTCCTCTACATAGAAAGCTCAGTGTAGAGTGCCCGCAGCCACTGACTATGCCCTCTACTTCGGCCTCTGGCTGTGGCAAAGCTCTTCCCGGTCCACTCAGCAATGCTTTCAGTCCATCTTTTTCCCCTGTCTCCTCTTCGCCTTCATCGTTCCCTTGGGGGGGGGGGGGGTGGAGGGCAGGGGGAGGGTCGTGGGGTGCGTTTGATATTGTTATGTGTCCATCCTTTCCCTACACTGCTCAAACGTTGCATTCGTCTCATAGTTAAGGATGTGATTTGATGTTAACTGGACGGTCAATATAATGTGTGTGTGTGTGTGTGTGTGTGTGTGTGTGTGTGTGTGTGTGTGTGTGTGTGTGTGTTGTTCATATAAGTTCATATAGTGGAAAATTAAAAAAAAAATCCAAACAAAAGGTGGATAAAGAAGACATCTATATATCAACCATAACGATAATACCATTCTACATTTTGAAGACAAAAGGTTACAACCTCTTTACGTGGTAGAGAGAGAGAGAGAGAGAGAGAGAGAGAGAGGAGAGAGAGAGAGAGAGAGGAGAGAGAGAGAGAGAGAGAGAGCACATGAGGCAAGCCGAGTGTATTATGGAATTTTACTTTTTTTTTTTTGTTCTTCAAGGTCCTGTATAATGTCCAATGGGGCTGTTTTAGGCGATGTAACATTTCTAGGGTGCTATAATCATACTTATACTAGTATAATGTACAATGTCATAATCATTCACAATTCATTCTGAGCCTGCTAAGATCGGCATATATGGGTGCCATTTGGAAAGAAAATCGTGATATACAACATTTTTTCGAGCAATGTATTCTTCAGTTTTATACCTGTATTTGAGCTTATTAAGAAATACTTGCAGTCTGGGTGATTTTTGTTCTATTCTACACTAATATAAATAGTGTTTAGCAAATAATACAATAAAGTAAAATACATGGTCTATGCGTATATTTTCATCAAATCCAACTCTGGCTAATGATTCAGTTATCTGTAAATTAAATGCGCACATACATATTTCATCCATCAAGTCCACCAGCGTTTCCCAAAAGCGTTGTATGACCGTACAATACCAAAATATATGTGTGATACTGTCCTTAACAGAGGTGCAGAAAGTACAAACATCACTGTTCAATATACCCATTTTCTTTTCAGCACCACATTAGTACCAAGACATCTGTGTATTATTCGTAATTGTAACCATTTCATTTTTATGTAGGAAACTTTACTAAGATAAAGAAAACAGTTTTTCCAGTCATTTTCAACGTTCAGTTTTATATCCCAGTTCGTAT
Source organism: Conus canariensis (assembly GCA_033310375.1). Taxonomy (NCBI): domain Eukaryota; kingdom Metazoa; phylum Mollusca; class Gastropoda; order Neogastropoda; family Conidae; genus Conus; species Conus canariensis. The sequence continues at coordinate 14,112,767 of CM065745.1, forward strand.
AGGTTTTCGGGCGTGTAAGATTATCTATAAAAATGTCATTGTATAATCTTGACCCTTTACAAACTGACGTCAACTTTTTATAACATATGTGCATATTTAAACATCTATTAGTATTTTCAACTTTGATTGTTGTTTTTCGTATGTATTCGATTATAGCTGCTTTAAAGCCAGAAAAGGTGACAAAATTAATGTTTACATCATACTTTTGTTTAAATTGTTCATAAGAAATAAACTGGCCATTGTCAAGTAAAAAATGAGCAATGCAATATATGCCCTTGTTGATCCATGCTTTTCCCAAAATAGTCCTTTTCCCAACTTGTATTCTGTTTGTATAAAAGACTGGTTCCGCAAGGAGTTCATAAGAATTCTTACAGTTAACTTTGTAGAAAAATTGTTTGTACGCCATAAACACCTCTGTCCAAAATACATTTGATTTACAAAAGAAAGAAAGCATTTCTGGTCCATATTTCTCAATATCGCTTAAAAGTGGAAAGTTAGATGTAATAGTTTTCCATTTGTGGTGTGTAATCTGAACTTTTTGCAGCCACGTCAATTTTTGTGAAGAAGCAAACGTTTTTAATTCTGGTAGTCCAAGGCCACCGTTTTGTATACTTTTATGTGCAGGTTTTCTATTTATTTTGTCTGTTTTTTTTTTTAATTCCACACAAATTTGTAACAGTAACTTTGTAAAGTCTGAAAAAAAAAGTGTCAGGTGGGTTAGGTAGTAATATCCACAAATGGATGAGTCTTGATAGAATATGAATAAGCCATTTTAAAACTGCCACTCTGCCCAAAGGAGTTAGTTGTCTTCTTATCCAAATTTTGAACAAATGTTTCACGTCCGTTAATTTTTCAGAATAATTAATACGTGCACAGTTTTGCAAATCGTTGGTAAATCAGATTCCAAGAATTTTGACCTGAATGGTCCGTGTAACGAACAGCAGAATTTTTACAGCTCCCAACTAAGCAGCGCTAGTTTTTCCAGGATTCATATATAATCCTGATATACGACCAAAAAATTTCCAGTACGTTTATACATGTTTCAAATGATTTTTTGTCACCTGCTAAAAGAAATTCCGTGTCATCTGCATATTGAGAAAGTTTATATTCGGTCAATATAATTTGTTAACGATGACGGCAGTGGCGTCGGCGGGAAAGGTTGTGTGTGTGTGTGTGTGTGTGTGTGTGTGTGTGTGTGTGTGTGTGTGTGTGTGTGTGTGTGTGTTGTGTGTGTGTGTGTGCGTGCGTGCGTGTGTGTGTGTGTGTGTGTGTGTGGGGGGGGGGGGTGCCTGAGCGTGCGTGCGTGTATGCGCGTGCACTCACGCACGTTCTTGCACCCGTGTAATCACATATGTTGGTGTGTACATTTACATATCAGTGAAAAAACGATAATCTTCAGGCCAAGTCAAACATGTTAATATCCAGACAACCGCGATAAACCACATCAGGGTGTGTGTGTGTGTGTGTGTGTGTGTGTGTGTGGTGTGTGTGTGTGTGTGTGTGTGTGTGTGTGTGTGCGTGCATGTGCTCGCGCGCGCGGCGCGCGCGCGTGGTGTGTGTGTGTGTGTGTGAAATGGGGGAAAAGAGACAGACAGAAGAAGATGGGGGACCGGGCATGTGTGTGTGTGTGTGTGTGTGTGTGTGTGTGTGTGTGTGTGTTGTGCGCGCGCGCGCGCGCGTGTGTTGTGGTGTGGTGTGTGTGTGTGTGTGTGTGTGTGTGGTGTGCGCATGCTTGTGTGTGTATGTGGTGCTGATGTGTGGTGTGTGTGCGTGTGTGTATGGTGTATGTGTGGTGTGCGTGCGTGTGTGTTGTGTGTGTGTGGGGTGTGTGTGCGTGTGTGTTCTGAGAGAGAGGGGGAGGGAAGGGGTCGAATCATAGGGCGGGTGGGTGAAAGGGGTGTGGTGGGGGGGGGGGGGGGATGGGCGGAGAAGCGTTGCCTGACGTTTGATGTGTGTGGCAGGCGGCGTTTGTTCACGACTCTAGCGGTGTCTCACGTCACAGAACCCCCCACAATCAGATTATCCACACCAAAAAAAACAACAACAACAATGAATGAAGGCGGGGCAGACTGCTAGTAATATACTTCATCACCACTACACTGGTTGTTGCAGCAGCATTGTGCATGACGTCGTGCGTTGTGTGAGTGATGTCTGATGCTGTATTGTTTTGATTCTCTCTCTCTCCTGTCCTGTCAGTGGGCCCCCTCTTTACCCCCTCACCGCCCACCCTCCCTCCCTCCCTCTTTGTTAGGCTACCTCAGCCAAGTAAGTTAAAGTTATGCCTATGTCTGGTGATTTGTTCGTAACAGAGAGAGAGAGAGAGAGAGAGAGAGAGAGAGAGGTGTGTGTGTGTGTGTGTGTGTGTGTGTGTGTGTGTGTGTGTGTGTGTGTGTGTGTGTGAGCACGATCACGTAAAGAAATAATAGAATAAATGAATTAATTGATTGATCATAGTAATACAATGATGATGATAATAATAATAATAATGATAATAATAATAATAACAGTAACAATAATAATGATAATAATTATAATAATAAAAAGCCTACTCAACCTTTTCTTTGAGGAAACTTTTTGTGGCAGCAAGGAACATTATCGAGGGACTTGGAACGGATCCGAATCGAAAGGTGGATCCGGATCTGTTTGGGCCAGACAATGGACAAGCCATAACTGAATTTAACATACCAAAATTCTTAGTTGACGCCCCTTTTTTTTCTTTTTTTTGTTAGTTCGTTCTCACCTTCCTGTTTTATCGACATTTTCAAATGGTGTTCAACTGGAACACAAATGAAAACTTGTGATACATCGGTTAAGTAAACTGTTAGTGTGGAATGCGGTTCAATAATTTGCTGTTTTCCATTTGTAACGCGTTGATTAAGTAATCGTTATTGTGGAAATAAATAAGACTGATTTTAATTTGCTATTTTCATATTCCCCATTCGCTTCGTGTACCGTGAATGATGACTTCTTACTTTGCTATACTTGGCAAGACATTTATTTGTGGCTAATGTTTGTGCTCGATTTAGTAAGCTCTTCATTGACAGGAGTTCTGTTGGAGAGGTATTGCAGCAAATGACTTGATCTTGATAAAAACATAAGTTACAATTTGTCGCGGGTGTTTGAACTAAAAAATTTCATTAAACCTGACTTTGATCGAGGTATAAAGTAACAGATTTTCCTAACCACAGTTAAAGAAAATGTCCATTTTCAGAATGTTTGATACATCGCTGAAACGGTAATGGCATAGTTGCGGCCATTACTCTCTGGTTACACAAACATTTTACAACAGATTCCATGAAAACCTTGTTCAGAGATGTTCCGCCTGACGCGATCTTTTGAGTTCTTGAAAGAGATTAACATTTTTCATCGGATCTGAAATTTAACAGTAGAAAGATTTTTAACAAAATTTCGGATGGGATTTTAGAAGATGTATTTGAAAGAATTGTGTGAATGAATGACTTGTGAGTTGATTTTAACGTGGTGACAGCCCTGATATGGCCCTTTGCGGTCGGCTGGGCTATAAGCAACATTACCTTACGTTACCTTATATTTTCATGCGGTAGAAGGCTTGCCAGGTCTAATGAGTGTTTTGGTGACATCTTTATGCAGATGACGGTGGAAACGTAAGTCAGTATAGTGGTGACATCTTTATGGACAAGATGCTTAGAAAGTTGTTATCAGTAAACTGGAGACATTTTTTTTTTTTTTATCAACAAGGTGGCTGGAAGGATCTAATCAGTATATGTACCAAATGGCCAAATTCGGTTATGCAGGCACTTTTATTTCCCCAGCCAAAAAAAACAAAACAAAAAAAAAACAACAAATAATGTTAAACTTTAGCATAAACGCGCTCGCACGTGTGTACTCATAGGCATATACAAAGACGATCGAGTGCGCAAACAATAAAGTGCTGACAAACAATAAAGTGCTGACAAACAATAAAGTGCTGACAAACAATAAAGTAACAAACAATAAAAGTGCTGACAAACAATGAAGTAACAAACAATAAAGTGCTGACAAACAATAAAGTAACAAACAATGAAATGCTGACAAACAATAAAGTGCTGACAAACAATAAAAGTGCTGACAAACAATAAAGTAACAAACAATAAAAGTGCTGACAAACAATAAAGTGCTGACAAACAATAAAATGCTGACAAACAATAAAGTAACAAACAACAAAGTGCTGACAAACAATAAAGTGCTGACAAACAACAAAGTGCTGACAAACAAAAAGTGCTGACAAACAACAAAGTGCTGACAAACAACAAAGTGCTGACAAACAATAAAGTGCTGACAAACAATAAAGTGCTGACAAACAACAAGTCTGACAAACAATAAAGTGCTGACAAACAATAAAGTGCTGACAAACAATAAAGTGCTGACAAAAACAAAGTGCTGACAAACAATAAGTGCTGAAAACAACAAAGTGCTGACAACAAAGTGCTGACAAACATAAAGTGCTGACAAACAACAAAGTTGAACAAACAACAAAGTGCTGACAAACAAAAAGTGCTGACAAACAAAAAGTGCTGACAAACAACATAAGTGCTGACAAACAATAAAGTGCTGACAAACATAAAGTGCTGACAAACAATAAAGTGCTGACAATAAAGTGCTGACAAACAATAAAGTGCTGACAAACAACAAGTGCATGACAAACAACAAAGTGCTGACAAACACTTAAAAGTGCTGACAAACAACAAAGTGCTGACAAACATGAAAGTGCTGACAAACATAAAGTGCTGACAAACATAAAAGTGCTGACAAACATAAGTGCTGACAAACAATAAAGTGCTGACAAACATAAAGTGCTGACAACAAAGTGCTGACAAACAACAAAGTGCTGACAAACAACAAAGTGCTGACAAACAAAAAATAAAGTGCTGACAAACAGAAATAAAGTGCTGACAAACATCAAAGTGCTGACAAACAAATAAAGTGCTGACAAACAACAAAGTGCTGACAAACAACAAAGTGCTGACAACAAACAATAAAGTGCTGCAAACAATAAAGTGCTGACAAACAACAAAGTGCTGACAAACAAAAATGCTGACAACCAGTAAAGTGCTAACAAACATAAAGTGCTTAAGTGCTGACAAACCACAAAATGCTGACAAAAAATAAAGTGCTGACAACACTCAAATGCTGACGTCACAAAACACTCAACACAACGTGCCGACACAGATCAGAACCTGAAACGTCCCATCAAACCGACAACAGCTGCAAGACAACCATACCGGAGTCCTCCTGCGACAGGAACAAATGAGTGCGAAACATAAGTCTGTCATAATCCCTTACTTCCGTAGCCCCCCCCCCCCTTTCGCTATTTCTCTGAAGTTCGCCATTGGTTAGAATTTTGCGTGTCCCATCCTTTCAATCCGCGCGTTTCAGGTATCCATATTGTGTCTTCGGAGATCACTACACACGACACGGATGTGCAGGTGTGTTGTTTTGGGTCCCCATCCCACAGGCTACGATACCCTTGCCGACTTTTGGCTGAAAGGTAGAATGGGGTTGAACTCGCACACAAGATGTTGCTTTTTTCAAAACTATGCATTCCCGCACAGGATCTCGGCTTAAAGTCTCCTCCGAAGAACTGGGAGGGAACCAGATTAACTGCACAGGTGTTCACTCCGGATGGAGAAGCTCTTCCGACCTGGCTGTGTCAGACTCGGGTGGGGATTGAACCTCGGATTCTGGTACAAGAGTCGGACGCTTTGACCACTTGGCCAACCAGGCCCCGACCTGTCAGTTTGCTTGCGGATCTGTGTGTGTGTGTGTGTGTGTGTGTTGTGTGTGTGTGTGTGTGTATGTGTGTGTGTGTGTGTATGTGTGTGTGCGTGTGTGTGTGTGTGTGTGTGTGTGTGTGTGTGTGTGTGTGTGTGTGTGTTATGTGTGTGTGTGTGTGTGTGCGTGTGTGTGTGTGTGTGTGTTGTGTGTGTGTGTGTGTGTGTGTGTGTGTGTGTGTGTGTGTGTGTGTGTGTGTGTGTGTGTGTCCACAAGAAGACTACAACAAAGTGGATCGATCTTTACGTAGTTTCACAGAGTTATGTGTGAGGTCAGTATAGTTATGGCCTGGTAACGTTTGGAAGTCTCTTTGAGCCTAGGAAAATTCGTTCGCAAACAAAGGACAGAACTGGTCCAAGAAAACCACACACACACATCTCTCACTGATGCAAGGAAATGGCTTACGTGCGCAGATATAGTGTCCCTCATTTACATACTGATTCCTTTTTCCTTAGGTTCTCAATACTGAATAGTTTGTGTAACTCGTAAACAGTGTTGGTGGGGGGGGGGGGGGGGGGGGGGAATGACCACACACTGTAAAAAAAAAAAGAGGGTTAGGGGGACAAAGGAGTGTTGGGAGAGAGGTGTTATCAAACACACAGGGATGAAAGACGAAGCTGTGATTGATGCTCTTTTCATTCAGTGAATGATGATGGAACCTCCAGCGCATAACTGCAAACCAGCTAACAACAACAAACGATCACAGATCTGTGAGCTGCGACCCTCCCCCCCCGCTCCCCCCGTTCCTTCTCCCTCCAAAACTGATATACACACATACACCTACGCACGCGAGCCCTGAACACCAGCCCAGTCAGAAAGAGGAGGAAAATGTAATGTAAGGAGACAAACAAGAGAGATGAAAGAACGGCTATTACAACACGTCAACTTAACTCAAGGAAGAAAGAATTGTGCGGGGATCAGCACTTTCGACCAAATGGCCACAGAGAGAGACACACACAGTTTTAATGCTCAAAGAGAACACGTGGGCACACGCTCATCAGAGACAGTTGTCAAGTGTCTACCCATCTTTCGTCCTCCCCCCAGTGACGGAACAAATGTTGGCCCGGTGGGTAAAGACCCGGGTTGTCAAGCGAGGGGTCGAGTTTCGGCAGGCATGCGGTAAACATTCCTCCCCTCCCCCCCCCCCCCCCCCCCCCCCACACACACACACACTCCCCGAGGTCAGCCTCTGTAGAAAACGTCTCCTGCCTGGATGCTCGTCGTTACAATAATGATAATAATAATGATGATGATAATAATGATAATGATGATGGTAACAATAATAACTATAATAATGATAATGATGCTGATGGTGGATGATGATAATATAATAACAATAGAAATAATAACAACAACAATAATAGTAATGATAATGATGATGATGACAATAATGATAATAACAACAACGACGACAAACGGTCAGTCGTGTAATTTTTAAAAAAACATGACTATTCTCTGCTGACGTCATCTGAGGAATACGGTCGTGCATGCGTGCGTGCGTGCGTGCGTGTGTATGTGCACGTGTGTGCTTAATAATATGTTGTCTTCACACCCTATTTCGTGTTGTTATTTGTCCTGGGGTTTACCCCGCCACCCCCACCCCCCACCTAACACTGATACCATCGGAAGGCCAACATAGAAAGCTGATGTGGACTTTAAGGTGAGAATCTCCACTTACCCGACTCCCTGAAGCGACCGGGTATGGAACCCAAAATCCATGAATCGAGAGAACAACGCTTTACCCACGTGGCGAGCGAGGCTCCGGTGTGTTCCATATTTCCTTGAACATCTTTTATTTATCTTTAAATATTTACTAACTCATCTTCTACATTTCTTCAAACATTTTTTATTCTTATTACGTATTTAATAATTCACCTTCTACATTTCTTCTACACTTCAAACATCTTTTATTCTCATTATGTATTTACTAATTCAGCTTCCACGTTTCTTCAAACATCTTTTATATATTTACTAACTCAGCTTCCACATTTCTTCAAACATCTTTTATTCTCATTATGTATTCACTAACTCACTCCCATATTTCTTCAAACATCTTATAGTCTCAGTACGGATTTACTAACTCACCTTCCACATTTCTTTAAACATCTTTTATTCTCATCGTGATTTCACTAACCCACCTTCCACATTTTTTTTTTTCAAATATTTCCTGTTCACATTACAACACTGAAAATCGCTTTCAGATGGGATCAACATTGATGAACCTGCAGTCTGTTATGGACTATACCCTCGCAACGGTCAGACTCTCTGCGCCACACATTCTGTCTGCGAGACATTCTCTCCACAACCCGAACAACAACGGGGAATGCTACACTCTGTTCAAGAGTGTACTGTCTCTACGATCAGACCAACAGTGACAGAGCAACAGACTGTTAGGAACATGCGTCATTCTCTCCATTGACATTTTTCCAAGAAAACCTGCATATCAAATTTTTAAATATCCTCAAAAGGTGCTAGTGGAACATACTTGGAAATATGTTTTTCTGTGTAACATGCGAGAAACACACACACACACACACACACACACACACACACACACACACACATACACACGCGCGCGCGTACACACGCACGCACGCAAGCACATGCACGCACTTTCACAAGAGAGAAAGAGAGAGGCAGACAGACAGACAGGCAGACAGACAGGCTAAGAGAGAGAGAGAGAGGAGAGGGAGAGAGAGAGAGGCGGGCTAAGAGAGAGAGTAATATGAGAGAGACAGTGATTGAGTCTGTGAGTGAAGAGAGAGAGAGAGAGAGAGAGAGAGAGAGAGAGAGAGAGAGAGAGAGAGAAGAAAGAGAAGAGAGAGAAAGAGACAGAGAGAAAGAGAAAGAGAGAGAGAGAGAGAGAGAGAGAGAGAGACAGAGAGAGAGAGAGAGAGAGGCAGAGACAGAGAGACAGAGACAGAGAGAGAGAGACAACACAGAGAGAGAGACAGAGAGAGAGACAGAGAGAGAGACAGAGAGAGAGAGACAGACAGAGAGAGAGAGAACAGAGAGAGAGAGACAGAGAGAGAGAGAGAGAGAGAGACACAGAGAGAGAGAGAGAGAGAGAGAGAGAGAGAGAGAGAGAGAGAGAGAGAAGCTGGGCAGTGGAGGAAGGGAAGACGAGTGAACGACAAGATGGAGTCATGAAGGTTGTTTTTTTTTGTTTTTTGTTTTTTTCTCACAGGCATTACTTCCTACATCAAGCCTATTTTATGTTTTGACACCTGACATGGACCACACATCACTCACCATTTATCGATCTGACGTCAAAATCAAACTGACCCAAGCTGGATGGAATGTGGTAGAAACTCAAGGACAAACTCATCATTTTATTATTATTTCTTTTTTGTCTCAACTTTCTGTGCCAAGTCAGTAGCATTGCGCTCGCGTCGCTCATTCTGTACCCCCCCCCCCCCCCCCGCTCCCCACCCCCCACAACCCCCCCCCCCTCCACCCCCACCATCCCAGTCAATGACAGGTCGTCAATAGGCAACCCACCGGAGGAGACACTGCACCGCTGCCGAGTCACGCCGGCGGTAGTGCTGTCTGTTCTGAATGAAGAGACGCAGGACGCTACTGTCGAAGCCTCCTAATGACGATTATGCTCGCTTAGTCATTATTATTATTATTATCATTATTATTATTATTATGAGTACTTATATAGCGCCTATTCTCGGCTAGAGACCAAGTTCTAAGCGCTCTACAATCCACACTCGTTTACACAACGGGCTGCCTACCCGGGTAGTGCTGACTGAAGAGCTGCCAGCTGGCGCTTCATTCAGTCGTTTCCCGTGACATCCAGTCCATATTGTTCAATATCGTTCACTCAATTTCCTTAATTCCTTCATTCTTTCCATTTCTTACGCAGGGTGCATGCTATGTGTAACGTGTCATCCAACAGCCAAACTGGCCTTCTCTTCCGAATGTTGGTGATGGGATTTTACGTGGTGTGGATGTTATGCGTGCGTTCACACACGGAACCTCGGTTTATAGTCTCATTCGAAGGACTGTATGGAAATGGAGTCAGAACCATGTTAACTCCGAGGGAAAAATCCCCCTGTACCGAAACGGCCAGGCGGAAATTCGAACCCGCAACCCCAGGATCACCAAGATATGTGAGTCCGGCGCTCTACCAACTGGGCTATTCCGGCCCACTTAGTCGCAGAGCCAACGTGAGTGAAGTTTGTTCCAACGAAAGCCCACGTGAATTTTTGCGATGCCGGTGACTCCGACAGAACCAGACCAAGGGCACAGAGGTAGAGAAGAAATAAGCAGGGCATGAAGCACCACGTGATTTGAGATTTTTTTTTTTTGGGATCGATGAGGATGAGGATGATAAAGATGATGCTGCAGATTTCCATTCTGGTCTGAGACTGCATGACGGGGCTGTCTGTACTCGACGCTTACTTTCGTAACGTATCCCGGCGTCAACCAGGCCCGAAAGATACAGACACCTGCAGTGTTGGTCAGAAAATCTGAGCAACACGCTCAGAGAGTGAAAAAAAAAAACTTGACTTGTGTGGTTCCATTATTTCCAGTTCAGCCCATCTTAAATATGCTCAAACAAACACACAGATCAACAGTCACAATTCCAGGTAACTTCGGTTTGATTGAAATGAAATGAATTCTTAAATGAGGCAGGCGAATTGTGAACAGTGCATGTATAACGAATAAGTAGGATAACTCTTGCACCCACCATGAGAAAACGATTACACGCCCATAACTCTAAACCATTGCTGCTTATGACACCTAATCAATGCAGAATTGCCGACACAAACAACATAGAACAAAAGAGAACGTTCCAAGTTTAGCCATGTACACTGTGTCTGACTCATGTACAGCTGCTGGAGAGATAAACAAACACAAAACATTTATTCACGACTGGTACGACCTTTTCCATTTTGAATATAGTCAAACAAACACACAGATCAACAGAGACTAATACAGGCAACCTCTGTTTGACTAGTATGAAAGTAAATCTTGAACGAGACAAGAAATAATAAACAGTAAACAACGAATAAACGGAGTAACTCTTGCTCACATGATGAGAGAAATTACACCCCCGTGATTGAAAACGATTATTTTCGATTCCTAATCGACAGAGCAAACAAAGAGACCCCCCCCCCCCCCCCCCCCCCCCCAAGTTTGCTCATATACCTGGTACCTGACAGATGTACACAGCAAAAACATTTGGATGAATATAGGGCCTACACAACGTTTTGTTCAAGACCGGCACAGCCTTTTTCATCTCGAATACATTCAAACAGTTGTCATATTAGAAATTAACGTTTGGTGTGATAGCAGTAAGTTGCTGGATTTTAAACCGTTTTGATCGTTTGATAAAATGATGAGCTCTTTTGAATGTCAATTTTCTTAGTTTGTTTGTCTGAATTCCACGAAGATAAAAGGAGAGTCAACGAAAAATAAAATTTGCAGGAAGAGTGAGCATTGTCGTTCTCTGATATTGGAGTTTCTTTTATTGTTATTGTTCTTAAACTTGTTACCATTGTTTGTAAGCTAGGGACGAAAAATCGAGCGTGGCTTTCGCGCTTAGTACGGCTTGTCCATCGGGTCACAAGTTGAGCTCTTTTGATATGTTCTAAACTTTTAAGACAGCGCTGTGCGGACGCAGACAGCGTAGGGGAGATAAGTAAATAGAAATAAAATATTTTGTATTTCTTGTTGTCTCCCTTAGGCTACCTTTTTCTCTCTCTCTCTCTCTCTCTCTCTCTCTCTCTCACACACACACACACACACACACACATACACACGCACAGACACACACACACATACACACGCACCCACCCACACACACACACACACACACACACGCACACACACACACACACTATTACAACCATTTTCTTTTTCCCAGAACATACTTTGCGAATAAACGTATGACATAAGCATCGTCAGTGGATAACAAATCACGTAAATCATAACGGTTTTTCAACGATTATCTGGAAGAGCTGAGATTTCGACCCGATGTCTTCATATTTTTTACAATCAGACACTAAAAGTTCTTCATCTCTCACGTCATTTTCACACATCATAGAAAAACCTTCTACAGTACTTTCCAAATCAAACCACCTCTTGTCGGCTCTCAGACCTAGAGTTCTACTTCTGAATCTAGCCAGCGAGTCTCTATGCCATTTGTTGGTAACAATATTTAACCATTTTTCTGGCTGTAGAATACTTTTTAAAAAATGGATCCAAGAATACTTCGCGCCATCTTCCGTCTTGGAATGTCAGTTTTGTTCGTAACATGCTATTAAACTGTCTTTAAACTCTGTCACAAATATCCCTGTATCTCCAACCCCTTGACTGAGCCATGGAATACCAAATCTGTGTGTGGTTAGAAACTCGCTTTAAGTTACTAACCCAGTTATTGTTTCCAAACTCATTCTGTCGGAGCAGCGTATCATACGCTTGTTTACATACCCTGGTTGTTGGCAGCTGTGTAAGTTTTAACCAACAGTTGATACATTTTCCAAAAGCTCGAATATAAAGAGGGTATCTTCCAGAATCACCGTATGCTATTGTGTTAGATGAATGCAGTGGAATATTCATCAATCGTTTCATAGCTAAAGTGTGTACTTTCTCCATCTCATGATTCTCTTCAAGACCCCATACTTCTGCAGCGTACGTTAACTATAGGCTCTGTCTGCGTATTGAACAACTTCCAGAATAGAGAAGGATCGATTGTGTTAAGTTTCTTCATTCATCTTAGACTTTCTATTACGCCTGTCTCCCCATCTCTGCATGTTTCAGACCAACCGGCATTCAAACGTAACCGTGTTGTAAATACCATCCCTAAGTATCTATATGCATTGGTTACCTTCACTTCGGTGTTATTATAAACCCATTTTTCTCGGTGAGATAAGTGACCACCCATACGAAAGACAATAACATTTGTCTTGTTTAAATTAACAATCAATTGCAGTTTATCTGCTTCACTTTTCAGTACACTCAGCTGATTGTGTAAACCAACAGCAGTACTCGGAAGCAAAATCACATCATCGGCAAATAGTAGCATACATATTTCGACAGCTCCAGGGATCAGTTAAATGCCGTGTCTACCCTTTCGTGACATTTCAATGGCCAATTCACTTATAAAAAAATGCTAACATTTGAGGACTCAAAGGCAGCCTTGTTTAACACCACGCGGGCAACTAAATAAGTCACAATAAACACCCTTTTCACGTACACATGCAAGGACTGAATTCTATATATACCACGGACAGCCATGTATAGTTTCCCACAGACACCAGTTTTTCTCAAGACATGCCATCATATGACACTGTTGGGTGATCACCTTTTCGTTTTTTTTTTATTTATCTATTTCTTCTCCTCCTCCTCCTTCCACCCCCTCTCTCTCTCTCTTCTCTCTCTGCCTATGTGTGTGTGTGTTGTGTGTGTGTGCGCGCGCGCACGTGCATGTGTGCGTGCGCGCACGCGCGCGTGTGCGTAAAATGTTCTCTTTCCTTTTTCTTCTACTATGTATTTGATTTGTTATCAAGACGAATTCTTTTTTTTCTATTACTTTATTTCGAAATGCTTTGATTGTTCACATTTTCTGTGCTATTCAGTTTGCCTATTTCATTCCAGAGTTTGTTGTTTTTTCTCTCTTTCCTGGTGCTGCAAATATGATTTTGTTCCCCCTTGACACAAAGACAATGTCAATAAAAGAAATTTATGTCTGAAGCGTCTCTCTCTCTCTCTCTCTCTCTCTCTCTCTCTCTCTCGATCAGTACTTTTCAGTGTTCTCATGACAGGGCTTTTTATGTGATGTCAGCCCTTAAACAGGCCAGCAGCGTGGTAGGCTGGGCTGAAACAATACACCGAAACTCAAATAAAAGTATTCCCAGTGTGTCGCAGTGTGTGGAAATGAACCACCTTTTGCTCAAGCGCCTTTCGGGCCCGACTGACATAGTTGTGAGGTTAAAGGGAAATAACCTCAGCCAGGTAATGGAAGCAGACGGCAGCCTTGGTGTTCTAGCCTATGTCAATTGGACTGACACAGCCTTAAGCCATGGCGAAGAAGATTTCTTTTAATGCAGATAGAAAGTGACAGAAAAAAGGGGGGCAAGAAATAACTAACACAGACTTTCAGGAGAATGAGGATAAAATCGGTATTGATCTACACAATTCCTCTACCCCTTGGTGGCCCCACGGGAAAGGGAGTGGAGGGTGGCGGGGGGAGGGGGGAATGAACTGCTACACACATACACGTGTCTTAAAGCAGACAAAGCGAAAATCGGAAACACTCTTTTTTTTTTTTTTTTGCTGTCCCAAGCTCTGCGCCACCTCAGAGGCAGTGCACCCACGCCGCTCATTCCGACACCCCGATCACAGTCACAGCCCGGTCGGCACCGCCGCAGCCCCGACACCAGCAATCCACAGGGAGCAGTCAATGTCAAATCGTTAAGAGGCAACCCACCGGAGGAGACACTGCACTGCTGCCGAGTCACTTCGGTGGTGTTCAGTGACGACTGTTCTGATCTAACATACGCAGGACACCACCTACTAAGCCCCCTACTGACGACAATAATTGCTTAGTCGCGGAGCCGACGTGAGTGAGCTCTCCCTCCGGAGGGCGCCACCACGTCCGTCCAACGACAGCTCCCATGGACTCGCCGATACCGTGACCCCCACGGAACCAAACCAAGGCCACAGACGTGGAGAGGACATCGAAATTGAGGTCACCATGAGAGCAGGGCATGAAGGGCCACAGAATTTGAGACATTTTTTTCAATGCTGATCAATGACAATGAGGATGATTAAGATGATGCTACGGATTTCCATTTAGGTCTGAGACTACATGACAGGGCTGTACTCTACGCTTCCTTTCATCATACCTCCTTTCAAAATGGGAGCCGAATAGCTCAGTTGGTAGACGCCTGACTCGTAATCTTGGTGATCCTGGGGTTGCGGTTCGAATCTCCGCCGGGGCGTTTCGGTACAGGGGATTTTTCCCTCGGAGTTAACATTAGTTCTGACTCCATTTCCCATACAGTCCTTCGAATGAGACTATAAACCGAGGTTCCGTGTGTGAACGCACGCATAACATCTTGCACACACGTAAAATCCCATCACCAACTTTCGGAAGAGTAGGCCAGTTTGGCCGTTGGTATGGATGACACGTTACACACAGCATGCACCCTGCGTAAGAAATGGAAAGAATGAAGGAAGTAAAGAAACTGAGTGAACGATATTGAACGATGTTGACTGGATGACACGGAAACGACTGAATGAAGCGCCAGCTGGCAGCTCTTCAGTCGGCACTACCCAGGTAGGCAGCCTGTTGTGTAAGCGAGTGTTGATTGTAAAGCGCTTAGAGCTTGGTCTCTAGCCGAGAATAGGCGCTATATAAGTATTCATTATTATTATTATTATTATAATATATCCCGGCGTCAACCAGGCCCGAGAGATACAGGCACCTGCAGTGTTGGTCAGGAAATTTGAGCAACACTCTCAGAAACGCATCCATTAAGTGGATGAAACTCGACTGTGTGGTCCCAGTCTTCCCAACTGAGTCCGCAGCAAACTCAACTCTGGTAGGAGCCGGTCGGGGCAGAAAAACCCACATGACTTCTGATGGGATTCGAACCCACGACCTCCCAGCCGGGAGTCCGCGACGCTAACCACTTCGCCACGGCGGCTGGTCGGAAACACTCTTGTCGAAATTCATAATCGCGAAAATGACAGCTCAACACCCCCCCCCCCCCCCCCCCCCCCCCCCCCCCACCCCCGTGAAAACGCCAAAAAATTCCGTGAAACAATCAAGCAACGATGTTTTATTGAAAGATAAGAAACAAAACAAACAAACAAAATATTAAGTTATAAAATCGGTTTGTACATAAGTATTTACAGTAACGACAATATCCATCGTCATCATTATCATCGTCGCGCTGTATGAAACTCTGTTTACGCACCATGATCATGATCATTTTACTACAAAAATTGTACGGAATAAAACAACGTTCAACAATATAAAAAAAAAAAAAAAAAAAAAAAAAAAACAACCGGATGATGAATACATGACAAAACCACCATTAAAAACCAGTGAGCAACAAATTGTACATTTTGACAACAACTATCTGAAAACAAATATAATTTTACACGAGAAAAAGTGAGAAAGGATCCCGGACCCATGCAAAGCAATACAAGAGCATGGTCAAGGACACTCTGAAACAATGCCGAATGTAATCACGGCTGACATCGTTGTTCACGTGCGCTGACCCTCACAGAATCAACACAGTGTTGTACAACAGTCGCTGGTTAAGCCTTCATTTCTCACGGAACCAAAGGTCATTTACGCTGAAGTGTGATAACATGGATAGATGTATTAGGAGAGAGAGAGAGAGAGAGAGAGAGAGAGAGAGAGAGAGAGAGAGAGAGAGAGAGAGAGTTTTCTTCTCAAAGTGTACATTCAAAAGTTCGCGGCCATGCATACCAATGTCATACATTTTGTTCCGACCAACATGAACACACGTCTACATTTTTCATTTATCATGAACGTAATCAATAAGGCTTATTCGTGCGAATTCTAAAAACTTTGAACAGCAACAAATATCACGCGCAGTACGACTGTAAACAAACCAACAAGCCAGGACTGTCGTGGGATAAACGTGAGAGCGCCCTCTGCAGGGATACGCTGTTTCACGCGGGTTCCGCGACCAAGCGAGAGGGACTAAACAATTATCATTGTCATCAGTGGGGGAAAGGGGAGACGGTCAGGGGAGGGGGTGGGAGGGAGGGCTCAGTAGGTGGTGTCTTGCGTTTGTCGGGTATCAGCAACGGGCAACCAAGTGACTCGGCAGCATTGCGGCGACGCCTCCGTTGGGTTGCCTCATGCCTATTCGATACCGACTGCTCCTTGCGGATTGCCGATTCAGGGTTTGTGAGAGGACAAACTGGGTGTGGGTGTGTATGGAAAAGTCAGCAGAAACGACCTTGGAATGATGCCTATTGGGAGACGGGGTGGGGGTGAGGGGTGTGGGGGGGTGGGGGAGACAGAAAAAAAAGTCGGGAAAACAATCTCAAAACAACAGCGCAAAATCTCTGTTAATATCAGGAAATGGGGGAGGAGAGTTGGGGGTGGAGGAGGAGCAACGAAACGCCCTCCTCCCCTCCCCCTCACCCCCTACCTTTTCTGAAGCTCTGTATACATTTTGTGCAGACACTGATCGCACGACATTCGCAATGACAAGATCTGACCAGACATACACACAACGCAAACATATACACCTGTTCGCACGTGACACAAACACAGGCACGCACGTACACAGGCACACGGGCAAGCAAACACACACACGCGCTTTCACACACACACACACACACACACACACACACACACACACACACACACATGCGCGCGCGCGCGCACAGGTACATGTCACGCTAAATCCCGTTTGTTGTTCTTTGAATTAAACAGAAATTAGAAAGAGTAAACAGTAAATAACAAATACAAAGGATACATACGCAAAACAACGTCTCGTCTTGGGCTAGGTTTTTTTTTTAATCTCTTTTTTGTGTGTCTTCGTTTTATAGCCTTTTCTTTTTTTCAGTTGCAGTTATGTCTGTCTCAAGTTGTTCTTTTTTTCCCGTCATAATTACCTGTCTTCTTCTTTTGTTATGCATTGACAGCTGGCTGGCTGCTGTGCGACAGCAATAAGCACTTTTCTTCCTTCTTTCCTTGATCATTTATTCACTGGTGTATCGGTCTAGTCCTAACCCCTGAGCATTACTGCCTCCTCGGTTAGCGAATGTGGTCTGGAGTGCATAGACTATTCTACACGCTGTGACGCTTCATCGACAACACTGAAACTATCTCTTTCCTGTTATTGTCTTTATTCATCTCTCTCTCTCTCTCTCTCTCTCCTCTCTCTCTCCCTACTCTCTCTCTCTCTCCCTCTTCTCTCTCTCTCTCTCTCTCTCTCTCTCTCTCTCTCCTTCTCCATTCATCCTATCTCCTTATTTTTCATTTTCAAGTTTTCAGGTCTTTAGACCTTTTTCCCCTTATATACATTCTTTTGGAAAAAAAAAGGTGACTTTCAAGAAATGATAAATGTAACCACGGTGCTTTGGTACTTAAAAAAAAAATTGTTTATCTATTATTTTTTGTTGTCTGTTTGTCCTTTGCTGCACTACTTTCCCTCCTCAGCCTTGATGTGGCCTCTGCGGTCGGCTTGGCGACACACAAGGTAACTGGCCATGACACAAGTTCTTGTCTCCTCCTTTTTTTCCTTCTCATTTTCATTTTAAAATCACGAGAAATGTTTTTGAAAAAATTTTTTTTTTCCTGTCTTTGTCTTTAAATGTGTTCTAAATTTGTAGGGAACATTCCTATTCGTTGCTGCAGAAACACATCTACTGCTTCCTGTCGCTAAATTTTGTTTACATGTTCAGCATTTTTTTCCCGTGTTCTCAACTTCTAAGAAAAGAACAAACTACTCGATGTTACTAAACTATGTACAAGTGCTTTCTTCTCTTCTCTATACTTCGTTCGAACTTTCTTTAGTCGTTCTTAAACGGTTTTTTTTCTTGCCAGTCAGTAATCAGTTAATGTTAATATTTTTTGTTTGTTTTTTGTTTTGTTTTGTTTTTGTTTTTTTTTCTTATACATGATCTCAAGTTAAACTCTTTCGCGTTCTCTCCCCCCCCCCCTTCCCCCGCCCCCATATCTTTCTGTGATCCGCTCATTTAAATCTTTCTCCGCCTTCCTCCTTTTTTTTTAACTCTTAGTTTTGTTTCATTTCGTTTTTCTTTTTCTTTCTTTTTTATTCTATCTTTCTTTCTTTCTTTCAATCTCTCCCCCCACTCTGTCTTTTGTTCCTTTCTCCTCCTTCCTGGTGTCACCCTCCCTCCTCCCCCTCCCCCAACTTCTCGCCTTCCTTCCGCACCATCGTTCAACACACAGTATGACACGCAGCCAGCCGCTGTGCACGAAAGCAGGCATCCGCATGTCATCTTCAGAGGGCGGTCAAGATGCAACTGGAGCGTCTCCGCGGTTTGTTGAGGATGAGTCGCTCCAGGTTGCTGACTGGCGTTTCCACGGTAACCGACAGGAAGTAGGCAAAGATGGCGGACAGCAGGATGTAGCCCGAGACTCTCTGGAGCTGCACGACGAGAGGAACGATTGGTGTGACTGTGTGCAGAGCAACTGCGGTCACTGTCGCTATATATTGCAATTCTGTAGAGATTCATTGCGTCAAAACAGACAGATGTACAAATTAGGTGTGATTCTGACATTCATACATGCGCCCGGTGTACGCACACGCACACGCACACACACACACACACACACACGAACCCATACACACACACACACACACACACACACACACACACACACACACACACACACACAGATAGATAGAAAGATAGATAGACACACATGCAAACACTCACTCTCTTTCTCATACACACACACACGCATACATACATATAGACAGACAGACAGACAGAGAGACATACACACACAGATATTTATACACACACACAAACAAGCGTGCGCACGCATGCACGCACGCACACACACACACACACACACACACACACACACACACACACGACACACTACGAGAGAGAAAGAAAGCAACAGACATAGAAAGAGGCAGAGAGAGAGAGAGAGATAGACAGACAGACAGAGACAGAGAGAGACACAGACACCGAGTGAGAGAGATAGAGACAGAGACAGAGAGAGACAGACAGACAAACAGACAGAAGACAGCCAGAGACAGCCAGACAGACAAACAGGCAGACAGACAGAAAAACAGACAGACAGACAGACAGAAGACAGCTAGAGACAGACAGACAAACAGACAGACAGGTAGTTTAAGGACAGCCTCACCAGGTAGCTGACGGTGAAGTAGGGAGGGATGCGGCTCTGCCACATGTCGGCCAGGATGACGGCGGGGTGCAACAGGTACATGCCGAACACCAGGTGCGACACGGGCACGAACACTTTCCACGACAACATGCTGTTGATGAAACCTTCACAGACACACAGAGAGGGCAGGTGAGATGGGTGGGAACAGGGCACGACAGAATACTGTTAGTGAAACCTGCACAGACACACAGAGGGCCGGTGAGATGGGTGGGGACAGGGCACGACAGAATACTGTGAATGATTCCTGGACAGACACACAGAGAGGGCAGGTGAGATGGGTGGGGACAGGGCACGGCAGAATACTGTGAATGATACCTGCATAGACACACAGAGGGCAGGTCAGATGGGTGGGGACAGGGCACGACAGAATACTGTGAATGATTCCTGGACAGACACACAGAGAGGGCAGGTGAGATGGGTGGGGACAGGGCACGGCAGAATACTGTGAATGATACCTGCATAGACACACAGAGGGCAGGTCAGATGGGTCGGGGCATGACAGAGCACGGCAGAATACTGTTAGTGAAACCTGCACAGACACACAGAGTGCAGGTGAGATGGGTGGGGACAGAGCACGGCAGAATACTGTTAGTGAAACCTGCACAGACACACAGAGGGCAGGTGAGATGGGTGGGGACAGAGCACGGCAGAATACTGTTAGTGAAACCTGCACAGACACACAGAGTGCAGGGAGATGGGTGGGGACAGAGCACGGCAGAATACTGTTAGTGAAACCTGCACAGACACACAGAGTGCAGGTGAGATGGGTGGGGACAGAGCACGGCAGAATACTGTTAGTGAAACCTGCACAGACACACAGAGGGCAGGTGAGATGGGTGGGGACATGACAGAGCACGGCAGAATACTGTGAATGAAACCTGCACAGACACACAGAGGGCAGGTGAGATGGGTGGGGACAGAGCACGACAGAATAGTGTGAATGACATGTGGACAGAAAAGTCAGGTGAGGTGGTAGGTGTAGAAAATGACAGAATACTGTTGACGAAATCTGGACAGAAAGATTAAGTGATGAATTACGAATAGACCACGACAGAATACCGTTAATAACACTTGGACAGAAGGGTTAGTTGAGATGGTACTTGTAGAAAATGACAGAAATTGTTGACGAAATCTGGACAGAGTAATTCGGTGATGTCGCCGAACGCCCCACATCTCCAGGAGCCGTCCTCCGGCGACAGACGCTAGACCCGCCGTCACCCATATGGCTGGAAGGATCGCTGCGCCGCCTGACACACCTCGTTCTTCCCGCAGCTGTGGAGGCTTACCATTTGACCGCAGGTCATCTGGAGAAAGGGGGAGGGGGGGGGGAAGTAGGGAGGAAGGCAGTTCGGAAAAAAAAATTCTACACCCTCACCTCCGTATCCCGTGGCACACATGAAGACCACCCAGCACAGCGCCAGGGAGAACAGGATCCTGAATACAGTCTCGTGCCACGCGCGCGCGGTCGCCGACCAATAGAATGGCTCCTTCAGGATCATGTGATTGTCGTCATATTTGACCAGCACGCAGGCCACGAGGACCCCGATGGCAATCAGCCAGCCCGCCACCACTACCACCTGGGGACACAGGAACAACGATGAACAAGGACTGATTCCCCTTTACTCCTGTGAGTCATAGAGAACTACAAAAATACGTAACAAGGAACAATGATTTATTGTCCGCAACTCCTGTGAGTCACAGAGAACTACAAAAATACGTAACAATGAACAATGATTTATTCTCCTTAACTCCTGTGAGTAATAGAGAAATACGCACATTACGTAACAATGAACAATGATCCATTCTCCTTAACTCTTGTGAGTCAAAGAGAAATACAAACACTACGTAACAATGAACAATGATTCATTCTCCTTAACTCTTATGAGTCATAGAGAAATACAAACAATATGTAACAATGAACAATGATCCATTCTCCTTAACTCTTTTGAGTCATAGAGAAATACACAAACATTACGTAACAATGAACAACGATTCATTCTCCTTAACTCTTTTGAGTCAAAGAGAAATACACAAACATTACGTAACAATGAACAATGATTCATTCTCCTTAACTCTTTTGAGTCAGAGAAATACACAAATACGTAACAATGAACAATGATCCATTCTCCTTAACTCTTGTGAGCCATAGAGAAATAAAAAAATAAGCAACAATCTTGAGACGGCGAGTACACAGAGGAAGACCAATGGAAGTGAAACGACATCAACGAATCAAAATTATATTAAATTCACATAACAGCACACAATATAGGGCTGACTAGATTTGCAATGCTGAAAAAAAAATCTGACTAGAATGAAAGCAAGCGTCCACAGCTCTGTAAATGTGTGCTAAGGAAGCTCTGTACGCCTGTTGTTACTTCCTGTCGATGCAAAATAAGGTAGTTTACAATGAGATTCATTATACATACATGGGAAGAGAGAGAGCGAGAGAGAGAGAGAGAGACAGAGACAGAGAGAGTGAGAGACAGAGGAAAGAGAGAGAGAGAGAGAGAGAGAGAGAGAGAGAGAGAGAGAGAGAATTGTATTAATTACACACATGCAGCATGCAATATATACTGTGCACAAAAAGAAACGCATATTTTTATTTCAGTCATTTCATGCGTCATTTAGCATTCAAAATATTACAACCACAGAAGAAATAAGACATCAATCTAATGTTATGTCTATTCATTATGTCTGACTATTCACACTGGACAGAGTTCCCTACTATACGCGGCATGTTTCTGTCAAAATTTTCATTAATATTTTCAGCGAAAAAAAATATGCGTTTGTTTTTGTGCACAGTATATAACACTGACAGACTGCAATCTACGATGCCCGGATGAAATTGGTAAGACCAAAAGCTATATTGTGAATACATGTTGCAGAAGCACTGTACTCTTGTCATTGCTACTGTATGAGACAGAAATGAAAAGTAGGGACAGTTTATAATGAGAGAGAGAGAGAGAGAGAGAGAGAGAGGAGAGAGAGAGAGAGAGAGAGATCAGGCATACTGTGACATAAATTTAGTCGAGGTAGAATGAAGAAAGGATATCAAACAAGGGCGGTAACTCTCGCTGCCGCTGTTTCACCGCGAAGCTGAAATTACTTTTCAGTCAAACCATCCAGCTCAGAATGCCCCCCCCACCCCCCCTCCCCCCCCCCCCCCACCCCACCCCAAGTCGCTATTTATCGAATGAATACTAGATTTACCTCCCTTTTGTCTGTGTCCATACATACTAACCTCCCCGCCAAAACTACCCTTTCTTTACAGACGTGTTCCTCTGGGAACATTTCATGCCTTTATGCTAGACTGACGTCCCAGCAGTAACGACTCATTTCCCCCGCTGCAGACCCCAGCTGAATGGATTGAAGATTGTCGTTACACAGAGATCCAACGGATGTGGACGTTCATTATTAACTGTGTACCCCTTCCCGACTCACAGATGAAAGACGTCTGGTTGTTGATATTCTTCAGCTCCTATTCTGCAAAGCCCGGCTATCCGTCTACAGATGGAACTACCCTAAATCACCCCGAACAACAACAACAAAGTCAGCCCACAAAACAAACACTTTGAAGTCCAGACTCTTTGATCCCTCGAGAATTACAACACGACACACAACCGAGCAGCTATAGATTGGCGGGCTACATTCTGGGCACAACAAACATTTCACTTAATGTGTTACTTCCATTAAAAAAGTCGTGTATGTGTTTGCGTTTATAACAGAGAGAGAGAGAGAGAGAGAGAGAGGTGTGTTGTGTGTGTGTGTGTGTGTGTGTGTGTGTGTGTGTGTGTGTGTGTGTGTGTGTGTGCACGCGCACGCCCGTAACTAAATGCATGTGTACATGTATGAAAATGAGAAAGCAAGCGCAGCATGTGTATGTGCATATGTGTGTGTAATGACTATTAGGAGTTGCTGAAAATAAATGAAATTAATTAATTAATCAATCAACCAAAATGAATAAAAACATGGAGCAGAAGAAAGGGGAGAGAAGGAGAGGACGAGGAAGGAGAAGAACGATAAGCAGGCGAAGAAGAACAACGTACTAGAAGATGGCGAGGAAGAAGCAATAAAGGAAACGATCCAGATAGATTATACAGGAAGAAGGAAGAAGAAGCAGAAGTAAAATGAAGCGAAAGGAGGAAAGAAACAAGCTCCTGCAGAACAAGACAAGAACATGGAGAAGAAGTTTAAGAACAAACAAAATATGAGGAAGATGAAGATGAGAAAAATAGAAGAATCGAAGACAACCAAGGACATGAGGAGGATTAAAGGGAGGCAAACGAGGAAGAGATGAAATGGAAGAAGGGAAGATGACCTACCACCAACCCTCACAGCAGAGAACAAAACTCGAGGCATACCTTACGGATGTTCAACCGCCCTTTCACGCGCGTGAGGATAAAACCCAGGCCCAGCCCGAGCACGAAGGGGGCCACGCGCGTATAGGGCTTCTCGAACACCTGCCACAGGTACTCATCTTTGTGCCTGCACATACATCAGATTGATCAGACGTGGGAGTGGGGAGCTCAGCATCGTACAATCACACTCTCAGGAAAGCGTTTAACATCAATCCTGACACACGGGAACAAACTGCTACGGATCGAGCGAGATGGCGCCAGTCTATCCACAAAGGTGGCAGTTTACGTGAAGAAAGGTTTTACATCAATCCTGACACATGGGAACAAACTGCTACGGATCGAGCGAGATGGCGCTACTCTATCCACAAAAGTGCCAGTTTATGTGAAAAAGGTTTTACATCAATCCTGACACACGGGAACAAACTGCTACGGATCGAGCGAGATGGCGCTACTCAATCCACAAAGGCGCCAGTTTATGTGAAGAAAGGAGGACAGCTGCAGCGCAACAAAAGAGACAGGCAAGGGAAACCCGCGCCAGCAAGCAAGAACAGGTCTCCCACATTGCCCGTCCAAGCTGTCACCGCACATTCCGTGCACTCATCGGCTTGATCAGCCACCTACGTATCCACAAAGCATCTCACCCCCCTCAGCCCCAAGGTGTCTGAACTGGTCCTCGTCGACCCGACGGACGAACACCGCACAAATACACTTACACAAAGCGCTTACACACCACACCACTATGTACATATACGTCTCAGCAGTGTGAAAAAAAGGTCAATACAGCTTGCCAGAGATGACAACTGAAAAGACCAAGTAAAGAGAACGAGGGCGGGCCTGTTTTTATGAAAGCAGATTTATTTGCAAAATGCCTTTTGGCAAAAGTAGCTAAACCACTACAGCCACTTCTGTCTCCACCACCACCATTACCACCACTTGTATCTTTAAGAATCTAAAATCTACTCTAGAACATAAGCCTTTTTTCCGTTAGTGTTTTTTTTTTCAGCCTCGTAAATTTAGGAGGTCAGAAAGACTACGCCCCCCCCCCCCCCCCACACACACACACCTACTGCCCCCACCCCTGTCTTCCCATCCATACCTCCCTCATTAAAGTCGGTGTTGGGCGGGAGGAGGGAGGGGGAGGGGGGCGCACACACCACTACCACCCTTCTTCCGCCTGCGTCCAAACCTACTGCAGTTACTCATACATGAGTATCATACATTCACATGCACGTGCGCGTTTGCGACCATCTACACATTGTTCATGAGTCTCCTCCTCATCCCCCCCCCCCCTTCTCCCTCCCTTACTCGAAATGCTCCTTCCCTCACACACACACACACACACACACACACACACACACACACACACACTGTGGAACTCAAACATTCCTGGAATGAAGAAAGTCAGCAGAAGATCAGGAGAGAGAGAGAGAGAGAGAGAGAGAGAGAGAGAGAGAGAGAGAGAGAGACAGAGACAGAGAGAGAGAGAGAGAGAGAGAGAGACAGACAGACAGACAGACAGACAGAGAGAACAGGAGAGAGACAGACAGAGAGACAGACAGAGACAGAGACAGACACAGACAGACAGACACACAGAGACAGAGAGAACAGGGGGGAGGGCCACAGACTCAGAGAAAGAAATGCAAAACAGAGACACAGAGAAAAACAGACCACACAGAGTGTATGTGAGGAGGAGGGATGGTGTGTGTGTGTGTGTGTGTGTGTGTGTGTGTGTGTGTGTGTGTGTGTGTGTGTGTGTGTGTGTTGGGGACACTGACACCTACCTCAAGTAATCCCCGTTAATGTCGGCCTCGAAGTAGTAGGTGAGGACCCCTTGCATGACCACCAGCCCTCCGATCAACAGGAAAGAGAACACCTTGTACCTGGTGCACACAGACAGCTAAGTAGGTAGGTAAGCAGTGCCGTGCATTGTGGGGTGAGGTGGCTTTTCCTTCCGTCCTTTCATTCCCCGGCCATACGCCACAATTACTATTTTGCACTAAAAACACTATAAAATAATCCATGCAAGCGTTTTGAGGCCTACCATGAATTTAAGCCAGCATTTAATGTTAAACTGATTGATTTAAAGAACAACTCCTCACCAAGCTGTCACCGCACATTCCGTGCACGCATCGGCTTGGTTTTTTTTTTTTGTTTGTTATTTTTTTCTTTTTTCTTTTTTTTTTTACTGGGGGGGGGGGGGGGGGATTTTCATCGATGAAATCACACGCTTCAGATATATGACCTTCCCCTTTGTTGACACACATTTCAGGCCTATGCACTCACCCGTGACCATACCTTTGCGCCAGGTGGTTTCCCCCAACTAGACCCATTCCTTTCATTTGTATCTGTCTGCTTGGAACTACCTGGCTTGTACCTTGATGGCCATATGAAAGAAAATGAGGAGAATCAACTTTCAGACAACAGAAATTCTCAAAACAATCTGACTGCGCCAGTCTATAAATACTCGATTCCTTAAGCAAGGCCTTGGCGCACTGGCGCATTCATGTTTGGTGTGCAGCCTCTCTTTCCTTCTTTTCTTATATCTAATTTCTTTGCCTTGTTACTTTTCCTTCCTTTCGTCCCCTTTTCCTTCTCTCTTGTTTTTCTCTTCTGTTGTCTTCTTTTCTTTTTCCTCCTTTCTTACAATTTTATTGCTGTCATTTCTTCTGTCTTTCTCTTTCTTTCCTCCCCAATCTGTGTGTCCAAAAAGTGCGGAATTAAACCGACTTGTCTTCGTCCCAGTTGATGTCAAATATTTGCCTAAATAATTCTGATTCGGTTTCGACTTGACTTTGACGTCAATTTGACTTCAATTCAACGTGATTGGACTTTGTGGTGATTTCAGTTTAATGTGACGACATTTCGCCTTGATTTTCCCGAAATTTCTTGGGGGAGTTAAACGAAGCTTGGTGGAATGATGGAACGTGACCTACGGTCGAACCCATCACATTTTAGTGCGGTTCCGGGTCAAAGGGCGAACCCAGAATCCTTTCGACTTCCGTGGAGGTCCGTATTCTCTCGAGCGCCATAATTCCGACTTTGTTCGTTCATCTCCATTCCCCGTGTGCTTCGGGACCTCGTGGCGTGGAAGATGTGATGTAGCTAAACAGGGACTGTAACTAGTAACGCAGGCCTAGTGCCCACGAAACCAAGACCCACACCCTTTCCCACTCTTACTCTAACACTAACCCACTAACACAGTTCAATTTCCAACATTTAATGACACTTCATTGTACACAAATCCACAACAATAAAATCACACGAAAAAAACATACATCAAAACGCATATTATGAGGAGGATGGGGATGAGGATGATTATGATGAGTACCAGAAAGAATTAATTATAGTTATAGGACAGGTTGTGAACATAAAAAACAAAAGCAAACGAAAAGATATCCCGAGTCCGAGCACCCGCGCCGGGAAAAGGTTAACTGCTGGCACTGTAGGGGATGGTAGCACGCAGGCAATGTAGCCCTGCGAGCGCAGACAAGAATTCTGGAACTTGGGGCGTCGAAGTGGGCATGAAGATGGAGGTCCCAGGGCGCAATCTCCAGGGGGATAACTTGCGGAAAGAATGGCTGATGATGATGAAGGGGAAGTGGAGGACTGGGGATGGACAGTTCACACGCATGAACAGAGTGAAAGGCCTGGAGACAAAGCGAAATTGCCGTAAGGGAGGGGAAATGGAATATTTTAGATGACTTAAAATAAAGAAGTCTTTCCCCAGCCCTGTTTCTCCATGTAAAAGTTCCTTCCCTCTTATAGAGGTTAAATGTTAAGGAGAATTTCACAGAGTGTGGGGCAAGTTAATGCTTACTTGACTATAATAAAATGACTACCATAATGTCCCCTTCTTCAATATAAGGCTTCTACAATGTTTTCTTCCACTTTTGTAATGAATCAAGAGTGATTTCAAAGGATTTCCTTTTATATACACGAGCCCAAAAGAAATGAGAATAGCAGAAGTCAAAATAAACGCGTTTTCATCCAAACAAAAGTATCATGGTACATTACACGACATCAAACAATGTGTTTACCGTAAAAGAATAATGATACAATAATTCGAGTCGGAGGTGTGCAAAACGATATCTTCACATTTCTGTGATAAGCTTTTTTATGCATGGAATAAACCCCAGTCATTGAATACAGAGGGTCACACACCCACAACGAAAAGAATAAGAGACAAGGCTGACTAGGGTTTCCTTTCTCTCCCCTCTGTCTGAATCCAATTGTAACAAAGTGAAGTTTTTTTAGAAATGGGAAGCAAGAATATAACTATAGATATATCTATAAAACGACAGCAAACAAATGAAATGATACACGCACACAACAGACAGATAACTCACCAAAACCCGTGAGTGAGCTCTAGAGAATATACAGGCCCTGGAAAACCAGAAACCTCACCGAGGACACAAGACAGCGTCACTTCGATGGCTCGGAGGACCCAAACCTCACCGGTGCGGTCACAACCGAAGATCTCCCTCCAAGCTCTTGAAAAAAAAAGGAATGTTCTCCGCCCAGGCTAACGGGACTTGAACTTCGTTTGCTCCCAAGGTGAGCCAAGTGATCAGCATGGGCTGCACGGGATGCCTGTACACTGATGCCACTTCTGGCTGACACCGAATAACGCGCGTGAAGCGTGCACGCGAGGAACGCGCGCGCAGGCACACACACACACACACACACACCACACACACACACACACACACACACACACACACACACACACACACACGTGCAAACATGCAGAGCATAGACGCACGCCTAAAACATTTGACAGTTCGTGACAAACCCCCGAACCAAGTTTAAACATTGTTTAAATCACACATAATGTCCATGAACTGTCAACCACACTCACTCTGGGCATCTGCTCAAAAAATCAGCACCTACGTTTTCGTTTCCTGGTATTGCTTGAACACTGAACGAGAAGGACTGCAGTTGAAGTGCCCACCTCATCAGGCGGCCACTGGATGCTTTCAGTCTCTTCAAATACTGTAAGGGTTGGTGGTCAGTCTGAATAATAAAATGCCGTCCATACAGGTACGGTTCAAATTTCTGGACTGCCCAAACAATGGCAAAGCATTCCTTTTCAACCGTTGAGTAGTTCTTTTCTGCAGGAAGCAGTTTCTTACTGGCACACGTCACGGGTTGGAGACCAGTTCCCTGGTCCTGTAAAAGGATCGCGCCCAACCCAACATCCGAGTTGCGTGATCCACCATGACTAAAATGTACTTGTTGCCGCGGTCAGAGGCTGGTCGTATCGGTCCTACAAGGTCTACACCCACCTTGTCAAAGGGTTGGCCTACCACTGGCATCCTTCCTCGTGGTTCTTTGCTGACTCGTCCCTTGGGGGTAACTCTTTGGCACACATCGCAAGAGCGACAGTAACGCTGGATGTCGCCACACATTCCTGGCCAGTAAAACTCGGCCCAAATTCTCTGCCTGGTCCTCTTGGTGCCGAGATGCCCTCCCGTCAGCGTATCATGGGCCAGTTGCATAACCTCCCTTCGAAGAAGAAATGGGACGCATACTTGTTTGAACACCTGATCCCCATTCTTAAATTCTCGGTGCAGGATCCCCTGTACCTTTCGATACGACACTTCACCCCCCTTGCTTTTAGCAGTCTCTCCAGAACAGGCCAATGCTCTAGCATTTTCAAGGGATGAGTCACCTTCTTGTAATTCTTTGAGCTTATCCGGAGTGAGGTCGAGTCCACATACTTTTGAGACTGGTATGGCCGTTTCTTGATCCCCTCGTTTGGCCTGTGCTCTAGTCTGTACAGCGAGGAGATCTTTGCGCGCATACACTGGTACCTGTGCACACTCTCCAGATGCAAACTTAACCTCGTTTCCAATGATGAGGTCTTGATTTGCTTTGTCCATTACTACTGCCTCAATACGCCCTTGGACAAAAGGAGATTCCAGGTAAATGAAAGCTGTCGGGAATGGTCCCCCAGTTGATGAGTTGGCAAAGGTCAGATCTACAAATCGGCTTGTGAGATCCTCCTCTGACACAAACCGGGAAGACACAGCACTAATCTCAGCTCCAGTATCTCGTAGTGCAACAGCCTGCTGCCCATTAATCATTACCGATACTCGCGGGACAAATGGCTTGAAACTGCACTGGTCGCATAAAGCTGCAAGTTCTGTCGTTGTTGATTCTGGCTGTGTCCATTGTCTGCAGACTGCCTTCAACTCCTTGCAGTCTCGTTTCATGTGTCCTGGCTTTCCACAACGGTAACAATTGCCATTTCCCTTTCTTTGTGGAAATGTTTGAGGAGCTGTTACTCTCTCTTGGCCTTTGGATGCACGAAGCTTTTCCTGCTTGACTCCCATGTTTGCCGCACGACCAAAACGCTTAGCCTCAACGTGAGTTTCAGCGAGTCTGGCAGCAGTTTTCACATCACCAGGCTGCTGCTCCATTACATGAGCTGCGAGATCAGGAGTCAGTATGTTGAAAAATTGGTCTTGTAGAAACATGTCTACAACATCGTCTGCTTTGGACAAACTCTTACCAGACAAAGAGAACCACCGCTGGAGGATACACTCGAGACGTTCAACAAAGTTAGTGAAAGTTTCTCCAGCCTCTTTCCTAGCCTGTCGAAACTGTTGTCGGTAGAAGGAGGCTGTTTTCTGAAATCGTATCAGCAGGTCGTTCTTCAACCTCTCAAAATTGTTGGCATCACTGGCAGGCAATCTCAGAAAAACCTCCCTGGCCGCCCCAGTCAACTGTGGAGTCAACCTTGCTACCCATGTGTCCTTGCTCCACTTGTGTGCCACTGCAATTTTCTCAAAGTGCTGCAGGTAGAAGTCAATGTCATCTTTGTCTTCGAACTTTTCTAATATCACTGGGTACGAGTTAGAACGATTGGATACTGCTTCAGCCAGAGTCCTGTTTAAATCCTGTCTTTCCTCCTCGCGTCCTCTCCAAAACAGGTCCTCCCTCTGCTGTCTTTCCTGCCTATCCCTTTCTCTTTCTTGCCTATCCCTTTCTCTTTCTTGCCGGTCTCTTTCTCTTTCCTGTCGATCTCTTTCCTCCCTTACCAAGCGTTCTCGGCGATCACGCTCTTTTTCCACAGAATCACGTACAAAATGCGCAAGGTCAGTGCCTTGAAGACCAAGATTTTGACCCAGGCTCCGGAACTGAGAATACAATGCCGCCAGGTCCAAGTCAACAGGCATCGTGTCTGAAGGCACTAACATCGTTGGCTCTGGAGTAGGAGGTGTAAAGTTGGCAGCGATACGAGGACTAGTTCTTGTAGAAACGGACGACCTTGGAGTAGACACAGCAGCGGGTTGTCCAAGTAACCCAGTGGAAACCCCAGGAGCACTAGTAATGACAGTTGGGATAATTGGCGGGTCTTGATTGGTCTCCCTAAGCAACCGTTCAGCAGTGGGGCGCAGTTCCATTTTGTGAAACACGAACTGATAAAATATTACAGAAAAAATTCGTAGCTTACTTTACATAGTCTGTCTGCATCTGCGTAGTGAAGGAAATTCGCCCGAAAAACGGACCTGAAGACATATACCCTCTATAACTATATATGGGCACACAGGAAAAAAAAAAGAAAATGGAAAACAAAATAAGCAGAGAGGCACGGCTGGAAGAGGAAATCAGAATTGGACAAAAGTGAAATGGTTGGCGAGATGGCCAGTCTCCCCGCACCCTGTAAGTTGAACCTACTTAATTCACTTATTGATCTACTGAGAGACACACCCCTTGCCCACTTTCCAACAACACTCCCACACCGTGCCAGACAGGACACGACAAAACACCCTATTCTAGCCTAAACACATATACTTGTAACCCTAACTACCTAGCACGTACCCCGCATCTCCACCATTGTAACGCAGGCCTAGTGCCCACGAAACCAAGACCCACACCCTTTCCCACTCTTACTCTAACACTAACCCACTAACACAGTTCAATTTCCAACATTTAATGACACTTCATTGTACACAAATCCACAACAATAAAATCACACGAAAAAAAACATACATCAAAACGCATATTATGAGGAGGATGGGGATGAGGATGATTATGATGAGTACCAGAAAGAATTATAGTTATAGGACAGGTTGTGAACATAAAAAACAAAAGCAAACGAAAAGATATCCCGAGTCCGAGCACCCGCGCCCGGGAAAAGGTTAACTGCTGGCACTGTAGGGGATGGTAGCACGCAGGCAATGTAGCCCTGCGAGCGCAGACAAGAATTCTGGAACTTGGGGCGTCGAAGTGGGCATGAAGATGGAGGTCCCAGGGCGCAATCTCCAGGGGGATAACTTGCGGAAAGAATGGCTGATGATGATGAAGGGGAAGTGGAGGACTGGGGATGGACAGTTCACACGCATGAACAGAGTGAAAGGCCTGGAGACAAAGCGAAATTGCCGTAAGGGAGGGGAAATGGAATATTTTAGATGACTTAAAATAAAGAAGTCTTTCCCCAGCCCTGTTTCTCCATGTAAAAGTTCCTTCCCTCTTATAGAGGTTAAATGTTAAGGAGAATTTCACAGAGTGTGGGGCAAGTTAATGCTTACTTGACTATAATAAAATGACTACCATAATGTCCCCTTCTTCAATATAAGGCTTCTACAATGTTTTCTTCCACTTTTGTAATGAATCAAGAGTGATTTCAAAGGATTTCCTTTTATATACACGAGCCCAAAAGAAATGAGAATAGCAGAAGTCAAAATAAACGCGTTTTCATCCAAACAAAAGTATCATGGTACATTACACGACATCAAACAATGTGTTTACCGTAAAAGAATAATGATACAATAATTCGAGTCGGAGGTGTGCAAAACGATATCTTCACATTTCTGTGATAAGCTTTTTTATGCATGGAATAAACCCCAGTCATTGAATACAGAGGGTCACACACCCACAACGAAAAGAATAAGAGACAAGGCTGACTAGGGTTTCCTTTCTCTCCCCTCTGTCTGAATCCAATTGTAACAAAGTGAAGTTTTTTTAGAAATGGGAAGCAAGAATATAACTATAGATATATCTATAAAACGACAGCAAACAAATGAAATGATACACGCACACAACAGACAGATAACTCACCAAAACCCGTGAGTGAGCTCTAGAGAATATACAGGCCCTGGAAAACCAGAAACCTCACCGAGGACACAAGACAGCGTCACTTCGATGGCTCGGAGGACCCAAACCTCACCGGTGCGGTCACAACCGAAGATCTCCCTCCAAGCTCTTGAAAAAAAAAGGAATGTTCTCCGCCCAGGCTAACGGGACTTGAACTTCGTTTGCTCCCAAGGTGAGCCAAGTGATCAGCATGGGCTGCACGGGATGCCTGTACACTGATGCCACTTCTGGCTGACACCGAATAACGCGCGTGAAGCGTGCACGCGAGGAACGCGCGCGCAGGCACACACACACACACACACACACACACACACACACACACACACACACACACACGTGCAAACATGCAGAGCATAGACGCACGCCTAAAACATTTGACAGTTCGTGACAAATAACAAGGAAGGTCATTCGTGTCTCCATGAGCGACAGGTGACAGGCGCTTAACTCATGCTTGCCTGAAGTACCCGTTCACCTAGAACACAGGTAGGTAATCTTGATGTGTACGCGTGCCAGCCTGCAGCTTTTCAGGGAAGTTTTCTTGTCTGTGGAGAGTGCCTCTGTCCCGAGAGAGAGAGAGAGAGAGAGAGAGAGAGAGAGAGAGAGAGAGAGAGAGAGAGAGAGAAAATTGGTTCGGCACACAGCTGTAGTTAAAGTGAGGTGGCTGCAGGCGGAAATTAAAACAAACTTTAAAAGGTGATTGAAGTAACTCCGCCAGTTAACATGGACAAACGAAGTACAAGACACGTGCGTTTTGTCCACTGATTCGTTTGTCCATGTTAAGTGG
>CM065745.1:14156697-14159197 GCA_033310375.1 Conus canariensis
GCGAGTAAGTGGGTGAACGAAAAAACAGGTAAGCCAGCAAGACGGCTGGTTACTTACACCCAAGTTTAACGTGAACACCTTCCCAAGACTCTGTATGACGGACGGGGGAGAGAAGCATCCCACCCACCCCCTACCCCCACCCCTCCCACCCAGCCTGCCTCTGCTATGGTCCCGTGTGGTCGGCTGTACTATAAACAACACGAACTGAATGCAACCGAACCGTCTCCTCAACACCATCAGAAGAGCAGCACGTGCACGTCAGCGCGTTCAGGATTCGAACTCGAAACGTTCGATTGCACGCTTGTTGCATCACCACTGAACCAAACGAGCCACCAAAGTGAGCAAGCGAGCAGCCGAGTCGTGCAGTGTGCGAACAAATAAATGAACGACTTGGGAGGGGGGGGGGGGGGGGGGGGGGGGGATGTTCGGAAATCTGCAAGGGAGGTAATCTGTATCAGAGCTCGCGTTTGCGAAAGTTATCCCCGCCGTTTTCACGGGAACAGGTGCCCCTGGTGGGTGCGCCCAGTGCCATTTTGCCCCCTTACTCAACTCAACAGTTGAATGACAGAGAGAAAATACAAAAAAAAAAAAAAAAAAAAAAAAAAAAAAAACCATGGGTGAGAAACAGGGCCCCTGTGATGCAGACAGAAATCAATATCCTGATCGTTACCCTGGCGCGAGCTTCAAACGAAATAGCCGACTCTCTAGGTCTATTTGCTTGACCGACCGATAAAGTGAGAAAAGGTAACTCCATTTGCATTGGAAACACAGGCGTTATCTCTCCCCCCCCTCCTTCCTCCCCCCCCCCCCCCCCCCCACACACACACACACACGCACACTTTTGTTTGGTTTTTCTTTTGTTCTTTGTTGCTTTTGTTTTGTTTTTCGAAAGAGGTCTACATCTGTATTCATGCAGATCATGGTCTCTCTGAGAGCAGAACTACAAAGGAAGATCCGACAAGAAGCGGAGAAGAGGGGCTTCGGACGAGTTCTCGGCGTTTCTCATCATGTCACGAACGAACGACGGAGTCTGCAGAAACGCCAGACTGTATGTGAGTCACAATTCAAAAAAAAGAAAGAAAGAAAGAAAGAAAGAAAAAAAACTGTGGACCACATTGAGGACAAGAAGCTGAGAAAACACGGACTTGGGACGAGGTCAAATGGACCCTCAGACAACAACAACAACAACAACAACAAAAGACAAAAAAAGAAGATGTAGGAGAAGAGTAGATAACAGAAAGAGGCTGCAGACAGACCATCTCGCTGAGAGGACCGGCGTAACGGGATGAAAATGCTACCGAGCCAAAAAACACTACTAAGGGAAGTTATCTAACATGGTTTTCACGAGAGTTGTTTTTTTGTTTGTTTGTTTGTTTGTTTGTTTGTTTGTTTTACCCCGAACTCCCATCTCTCTTTGAAAAAAACATCTTCCCGTGAAATATTCAAATCAGAGTCGCTCAAACAACGATCTTTATACAGTAAGGATCTAAATTCACTTTGATCCTTCACGGGAAACAGAACACAAGGGAGAGAAATGATGTTCGAAGGCCAGTCAAGGGTGGCGTTTCCTGCGTGGAGGGATTCCAGCGCCTCACCCACTGGAGGAGCATTGCCGCTACTCTGGCACTTGCCTGTAACCGTCAGAGATGGAGACAGCTGGTGCCATGTTCATCACTGCCATTTCCCCTAGACTCTGGTGACCAGTGCGGAGTGAGTGAGACAGAGAATAAAAATACGAACGGGTTGGCGTGTGGGCTAATGAAGGAAGTGTGTGAGAAACTTAGCGAGCAAGAGTCAACTTAAAACAGACAGACAAACAAACGGACAAGCAAACAACAACGAGTTCCAGGACAAACAAAAAAAAAAATTAACGAGCGAGTGGATCAATACGGACAGAGTACTCCAAGAAATAATGGAATCAGTGAGAGAGGTTTTTTTCATTCATTCTTTCTTTTCTTTTTTTTTTTTTTTTTTTTTTTGAGTGTGTGAGAGAGTGAGATAACGAATAAGCAAGAATACGAGCTAACAAGCGAATAAATGGGCGAACCAATGAGCTGCGTGAATAACTGAGTTGGGAGAGTCGGTGAGCGAGCAAGCGATTTACAAAGCGAACAAAGGAACGATCAGATGGTCGGACGAATAAACAAATGAGCGAACGCACGAGCTGAAAAAGAAAAAAAAGGGGCTGTGTGATTCGTGATTAACTTAACGGTTAAATGAAATGGGTGAATAAACTGAATAAGCGGCCCTGCAAATAAGAAAACTTGCGACCAGGTCATTAACTACATTGCTGGGCTGGTCAGTGCGACAGTAAACAAATAAACGAACGAACGAACGAACGAATGAATGAATGAATGAATGAATGAATGAAAACAATCAATCGATCGATCAACACTGTTCCTACAGGAAGTTTGACTATGATCAGAAGTATGAACAGTCTAAAACTCCATCACACAAACTGGATTACACTTAATTTCATAGCATTTGTGTGTATCTGGTA
>CM065745.1:14164197-14166697 GCA_033310375.1 Conus canariensis
AAAAGGTTCAAATTCTCCCCTTAAGTCTGAGATTAGAATACAACAAAGGGATCATAATGCACAGAATTATGTCTGGGAAGGCACCCTCAACATTAGTTCGCAGATTCTCAATTAATTCCTCAAGGACTCTACCCAAACAACATGTCCCTGTTCCTAGAATTGACGTATTCAAATCCAGTTTAACATATTCAGGTTCCTGTCAATGGAACTCGCTCCCTGAGTCAGCCAAGCAACACCAATGCACATCAACCTTCAAACACCATTATTTCATCCATCTTATGTGCAAATACTCGCATACTCCGCCATAAATCCACCACCAACCACTACCACCCTCTTTACCTTATGTATGAACCTGATTATTATGGAAGTGATTTGTACTTGAAATGCACATGCTACTCTGTTCAATAAGTATGTCTTATGTAAGTATGCGCGCGCGCGTGTGTGTGTGTGTGTGTGTGTGTGTGTGTGTGTGTGTGTTGTGTTTTCCTACTAGCTCTTGCCCTCTCGTCACTATGTCGTAATGCTTGTATTCTTATGTGACTCTCTGTCTCTGTCTCTCTGTCCCTGTCTGTCTGTCTGTCTTTCTTTCTCTTTCTCTCTGTCTCTGTCTCTCACGGTTCTGCTGGAATGACTTGATTTATTATCCATATGACACCCCCCCCCCTCCTCCTTGTACCCGTGGTGACTGGGCTATCATTATGCATTTTTTTTCTCCATTTGTGTGCGTGTGTGTGTGTGTGTGTGTGTGTGTGTGTGTGTGTGTGTGTGTGTGTGTGTGTGTGTGTTTTCCTTCCTGGTGCTTCAAAATCGATTGTCTTGCAACTCCTTGGTATCTTTTGATTGTCAGACTATTCTAAACATGCTCTTTCCCACACCCCAATCTCGCCTCTTTCTCCCTCTCCATCCCCCCCCCCTCTCTCTCTCTCTCTCTCTCTCGCCCTTCCCTGCACTCCTTTCGCTTCTGCGTCTCTCTCGTTCCCCCCCCACCCACCCCACCCCCGCTTTTCTCTCTCTCAATTACTTTTTTTTTTTTTTTTTATAATTCCATGTCTAATTTTTGTTCTAGCCACTTTTACATGCTTCTTCTATTGCCTCATTTTACATTGTTGACCCTACTCAGGGCGAGGACTGGATGTAAAAAAGCACATCAGTGCTTATCTATTATCCTCGTTAATAAAGAATTTTGTCTTCTCTCTCTCTCTCTCTCTCTCTCTCTCTCCCCTCTCTCCTCTTTTATATCTCTCTCTTTCTCTCTCTATCTCTCTCTCTCTCTCTCTTTCTCACACTCCCCTCACCCACCCTCTCTCTCTCTCTCTCTAACGGAGACTGATTTGATTGATTGTGGAGATAACTGTGTGTGATACTGCTCGTAATGACAGAAGGAAGGTTTTATTACCCCGTTACCACCACCCCTTGTCAAAAGACCTGGGTCTTTTGACAATCACAATAAAATATCAAAGTGTTAACTCTGTCTGTCTGTCTCTCCTTCACTTTCCCTTGTACTTTTGTGTGTGTGTGTGTGTGTGTGTGTGTGTGTGTGTGTGTGTGTGTGTGTGTGTGTGCGTGTGTGTGTGTGCGCGCGCGCGTGCGTGTGTGTGTGTATGTGTGTGTGTGTGTGTGTGTGTGTGTGTGTGTGTGTGTGTGTGTGTGCATGTGTTGTGTGTGTTCGCGTGTGCGTGTAAGTGTGCGTGTTTGTATGTGTGTGTGCGTATGTGTGTGGTGTGTGTGCGTGCGAGTGTGTTTGCGTGGTGTGTGTGTGTGTGTGTGTGTGTGTGTGTGTGTGTGTGTGTGTGTGTGTGTGTGTGTGTGCATGTGAGTGGTGTGTGTGTGTGTGTGTGTGTGTGTGCGTGTGTATGCACACGCTTGCTGATTTGTATGTTCATGCGCCTCCTACCACCACCCATCTGGCTTTCTCTCCCTTCCTTTAACGTTCTCACATTTGAGCGCACACGTGGTCACACACCCACATTGAAACATCAAACGGGAAGAAAACTGGAAACATATGCACATACCTATTCTCGCGCGCGCGCGCACCCCCCCCCCCCCCCCCCCACACACACACACACATAGATGTACACATACTGTCATACGCACACGTGCACCCGCGTAAATCCCTCAAATAACATTTATGCAAAAGGCGTTAAAACAAGCAAAGTTGACGAGAGAGAGAGAGAGAGAGAGAGAGAGAGAGAGAGAGAGAGAGAGAGAGAGAGAGAGAGAGTTCACACTTTATAACATTTCTCACCTACAACCTCGATTTCATCCAAATCCACTCTCTCTCTCTCTCTCTCTCCTCTCTCTCTCTCTCTCTCTCTCTTCTCTCTCTCTCTCTCATGCCCATCCCAGACACGGACTCATTATCACTGGATTCTTCTTCTTCTTCTTCTTCTTCTTCTTCTTATGCGCGGGCAGTAACGTCTATCATGAAACAAAACTCGAACATCACGATCGAAAAACAAGACATGCTAGAAAAAAAAATTCCCCCCTCACAAACACTGTA
>CM065745.1:14176697-14179197 GCA_033310375.1 Conus canariensis
GGACGCAAGCCTAACATCTTGCACACAAGTAAAATCCCATCACATGCAGAAGGTCAGTTTGACCGTTGGTATGGATGACACATTTCACATAGCATGTATCCCGCGGGAAGAGTCGAAAGACAGAAGGAATAAAAACTAATACTGACTGAATGACCCGAGAAAAGACTGAATCGGAAGCGCCAGCAGGCATCTCTTCAGTCGGCTCTACCCAGGTAGGCAGCCCGTTACGTAAGCGAAAACGTGGACTGTAAAGCGGTGCGAGCTTGGTATCTGATCGAGGATTAGCGCTGTATAAGTACAATTAATGATAATAATGATGATGATAATGATGTTATTATGACGACGATGTTATTATTGTTATTATTATTTTATCATCATCATTATTGTTATTTTTATTATTACTATTATCAATATTATTGTTAATATTATTATTATCATTATCATTGTTGTTATTTGTTACGATAATTATTGTTATTGCTGTTTCTTTTATTATTATTTTACTATTGTTATCATTATCATTGATATTGAATGTAATTCTGATATGATCAGGGGGAAATGAGGGTCCATGGACGCACTTTGTACGGTCATGAATACATAGTAATTCTGCTATAATGTGTAAAAGGAAGGTTTTCTGAAACACATTGTGCACTTGTTTCAACTATCAACCTTTAGCGTACTTCTAGTATCACCTTAAAAATAGCGTTTACAGAAGCGCACCTGTTGTAGTACTGGTTTTATAACTGAGAGCGTTCTGGTATGATCGGAAAACAAACGGTGGTTCCAGATATGCAACTTGTACTGACACAACAACTGACTGTAAGTCTGGTACGGTCTGAAAAGAAAGTGTGTATTTATAGACGCATGTCTTACACTTTTTAACGGTTTGGTATAATGTGAAAAACGGTTTACCCTAACGGTACATGCCCCGTACTGGAACAACTTTGGAGAGCATTTCTCTTAACAACATGAAAAAATATGTACATAAATATGCGTTGTTCTGGTTCAACCACAGAGTGTACGTTTCAAAGTGTGGTGACTGCAGGCGGAAATTGAAACAAAGTTTAAAAGGAATTTTAAGAAACTCCGCCGGTTAACATGGACAAACTGTCTTGTGATTTGTTTGTCGATGTTAACCGGTGGAGTCACTTCAAATTTCTTTTAAAATTTACTGAGTGTAAGCCTGATACGATCTGACAAAAGTCGATATGAATACACCTTTCACTGGTATAATCACGGAACTGGAGTCTGGTGTGATATGAAGAAAAAACAATGTGTTCACAGTAAATACATCTTATATCTGTTTAACTATCGCGTGTACATCTGGTAACCACTGAAAAAAAAATTAACAGAAACATCCTGTTCTGGCGTGCCGGAACAGTTATTCAATGTAATTTTGGCACTACGATCAGAAGGACATTTTTAGGTGTAGCTAAACTTTTAATTGTGACAACTAAAAATTGATTTAAATCGAAGAAGAGGTACCCACAGAAATAAACAAAAATACAACATCAACGATTAGATCTTTTTAAAACAACATGAACGTCCGATCTGGGCCTGTAACTGGTCTTTCAATAATGTCAAAATATCTGGATAATTCGACAACATATTTTCATCTGATGATCCAAAAGATTTTAGTATCCGAGAGCAATTAGGCAATTACAGTTTCATCTGTTGACAAGGAAAATGAATAGGGAAAGGTGAAAGCTGGTGTCAAAAACCAAATTACGTTACATCTGATTTCGTGCGTGCGTGCGAGCATGCGTGCGTGCGTGCATGCGTGCGTGTGTGTGTGTGTGTGTGTGTGTGTGTGTGTGTGTGTGTGTGTGTTTTGTGTGTATATGTCTGTGTGCGTGTCTGTGTGTGAATCTGTGTCTGTGCATGTGAAGGTGTGTGTGTGTGTGTGTGTGTGTGTGTGTGTGTGTGTGTGTGTATGAGTGTCAGAGAGAGACACAGAGAGACAGCGCAAGCACGTGCTTCCATGCGCATTCGTATGTATGTATGCGTGCGTGTGTGCGTACGCGGGCGCGAGTGTGTCTGTGTATGCGCGTGCTTGCGCATGCATGCGTGCTAGAGCGCGCGCTCGCGCATGTGGCGGCATGCTCAAGCCAGTCAGTCGGTGCGAGCGTAGAGCATGTGCGCTCACACTAGTAGTGATACGGGAAAATCGATGCAGAGCAACTTAACCAGTTTTTATTTTGTACGTATTTTGGTTATCAGATTATCAGGGGACATCTAGTCTACCCCTGTTTATGCTTTAATTGGGTTACTTCATTAACTCCTGCCTGTGACGACTAAGCCTTGCGGTTGCTACCCGGAGCGGGTATATCATGAGGTGTATATTCCCTACCCGAACTGAACTGCCTGGCTTGTGGACGCCAGGATCGGCCCCCTTACCTGCTGAACCTGATTGATAACAGACCGCCGTGTTCAGTGTTGACAGCGGGTGACAGCTCTTTGTGAAGACTTTCAAAGGTTAACTAACACAAACAAGTTAGGTAAC
>CM065745.1:14181697-14194197 GCA_033310375.1 Conus canariensis
AAATACTCACACACACACACACACACACACACACACACACACACACACACACACACACACACACAAACACACACACACACAACACACACGCACACACACACTCAACGTCGCAGACCAAGCAACAAGAAAGAAAGACCACGTTACAACACTCACTTGACCAGCGATCTCCAGCAGAGTGGACGCGGGCATGTCGGACACCAGAGAACTGGCCAACGCCGGCAGGACGTCTCCTAGTGCGGAACTCACGTTGCCCAGACTCTGCTGCAAGGCGGGCAGCGCTGACTGCACCGCCCCCAACAGCTGGGACACCAGCTGGTTCACCTGCTGACTGTCCAAGCTCTGCAACATCTTCGTGAGGGACTCCACGGCGGGCACCAGGACCTGGCCCAGGTCCAGGGACCCCCCTTCCGTCACCATTCGCAGCAAGTCTGGCAGGAGGCCCGCGACCATGTCCTCCAGTTTGTCCGGGGGGATGAAATTCAACAGGGTCTTGATTTGTTCAGGGGTAACCGTGGCAAGCACCTGGGACATCACGTCTGGTGGTATTAGAGCCACAATGCTCATCGGTCCTCCCGGAAAGAACTCGTTGACGAGCTGCAGCAGCTTCTCCGTTGGGATCCGAAACAGGATGTTGATGGCAGTTTGGACGGAGATGCCTGTCAGGAATGTGGAGGGCAGCACTTTGGTCAGGTTCAGCACCACTTCCACTGGGATTTTGAGGATCAGGTCGTCGATGGCCTGCTGCGGGAGGGACTGGACAAGGTCCGTGAGCTGCTGGTCAGGCAGAGAGGTGAGGACGGTGACCAGAGCGTCCGCGGGCAGGGTCAAGGTCAGGTTCAGCAACGCCTCAGGTTGCTGCTGCAGCTTGGCGATCAGCCCGGGCAGCGCCTGTCTGGGGAAGGAGGCCAGGAGACGTGACGTCATTGTGCTGTTCAGCGACAACAGGATTTCTGCCAGTTTGTCGACGGGTAAAACCGCTGTCAGGTTCACCAGGAGTTCTTGGGGCAGCTGGGAAATCAGACCGAGAACAATATCCTTGGGAACTGAGTTCAGGAGTTTGGAGACCATGGCAGGGTCCACAGATAACAGAACCTGGGCCAGACTCGAGGGAGACATTGCCAATGTCAAATTCACGATAGCTTCCTGGTCCAAGTTGGTGATGAGGTTAGTGACATAGTCCTTGGGAATCAAATGGAGCAGCTTGGACAACTCATCATCCGACCCATCTCTCAATAAGTTGAGGACACTGTCCAGAGGAAGCTTGGTCAGCAAGTCGTGGATGACGTGTTCTGGCAGGTTGGTCAGCAGAGCGAGAAGCTGATCCATGGACAGCTGGTCAGCAACGCTGACAATGGTGTCGTTGCTCATCTCTCCAAGCAACTGAATGGTCAGATTCGCCGGCAAGCTGGACAGTGCCGGAGCTGGCAGAACGTGGATGAGGTCCGGAATGACGTTCATGGGAACGTTGTTCAGCATGGCAGAGAGGTCATCGGGCTGGATCAGGCTGAAGACGACTCCAACTAAACTGGGAGGCAGTGACTGGGTGATGTTCAGCAAAGTCTGAGCCGGAAGACTGGCCAACAGCTTGCCCGGGACGTCCTGAGGCAGACGGCCGACTAACGTCAGAAGGCCTGAAACGGGCAGTGACGTCAGCACTTTCGACAGCTGATCAGAACTCAGAGCCATAGTTAGGTTGGCCACGACGTTTTTGTCCAGTTTCCCCAACGCGCTTATCAGATCCGCCGCAGGAAGGGACACAACCAGACTGCCGACAGCAGTGTGTGGGATCTTACCCAGGAGGTCAGTCAGGGCTTCTGCTGGCAGGCTCGCGACAAGCGCTCCTTGAACGTTGGCAGGTGTTACGTTCAGGAGTTTCTGGAGCTGGGTGGGGTCCAAGGACGCCGTTAGATTGACCAAGGCGTCCGTGGAGAGAGCGGTAAGAATCGCCCCAACTTGAGAACTGGGCAGGACGCTAGCGATGGCCACGACAGAGCCCGGAGCGAGGTGCTGCACCAGGTCAACCATCTGCTGTTGGCTCAAGGATCTCGTCACGTTGATGAGGCTCTCTGGTTTGACGGACCTCAACAGAGTCGTCAGGTCGTCATCTGGTAAGGCTGAAGTCAAGTTCAACACACTTTCTGGTGATACGGATGTCAGCAAGGTGGACAACTCATCCCTGTTCAAGGCGTTGATTATTCTTAAGACCGCCTCAGGAGGAAGACCGGTAAGCAAGGCCGACAGGTGGGCAGGATCAAAAGACATGGTGAGATTTTCAATGGCTGCGGTCGGGAGCTTGGACACAAGGCCAGTAACTCCATGTGGCGGTAAAGACAGCACTAACCCGAAGACTCCCTCGGCTCCCAGAGATCCAACCAGCGCTGCCAGCTGATCTGAGGTCAAAGTGGACGTGATGTTCAAAATGCCATCCCGCGGCAAGCGACTCA
This sequence comes from Conus canariensis, assembly GCA_033310375.1. Taxonomy (NCBI): domain Eukaryota; kingdom Metazoa; phylum Mollusca; class Gastropoda; order Neogastropoda; family Conidae; genus Conus; species Conus canariensis. The sequence continues at coordinate 14,184,142 of CM065745.1, forward strand.
ACACCTCCGTCGCCTGAGACTCACTCAGAGCGCTGACCACCTCAACAACACCCGTGGGGGTCAAGCGGCTGATGATGCGGTAATTCTGATCCTCGTCCAAAGACCGCGTCAAGTTCACCACGCTCTCAGCCGGAAGTGACGTCAACAGCTGATCCAACTGCTCCGACGACAACACCCCGGAAAGGCCGACGACTCCGTCAGGAGGCAGATAGCCCAGTAACTGCCCTTTCTGCTGCGCGGTCATTTTGTTCGTGAGGTTCATGATTTCCAAGCCGTTAAGGGAGCCCAGCACCCTCATCCGCTCGGTGTCGTTCAGTCGGCTGGTGACCGACAGGATGATGTCGGCGGGGTAGGAAGCGAGGAGTCCTGGTATCTTCTCCGTGTCCGTCTTGCTCACCACGCTGGCTGCCGTGTCGGGACTGAGCCGGGCAAGGAAGTTCAGGAGATTGAAACCTCCCGAGTCGTCCTCTGGCTGGCCGTCCGAGGCTTCTGGGGTGTCCGTTTGGCCACCTGGGGAGGTAAGGTGACGCAACGTAAGTAAACGCGGCATACTGAGACGTGGTGTAATGTGATGACGTGACATGGCGTAGTGCAATGCAACCAATGAGAATAATGGAAAGGTAAACCACGGTTTTCTTTTCTTTTCGCTTTTTTTTTTTTTCGCTTTTTTTTTCTTTTTCTTTTTTTTTTTTTCGTTTTCTTTTTCTTTCTTTTTTTTCGTTTTTTTTCTTTTCCGTCCCCCCCCCCCCCCCCCCCCCCCCCTAGTCTTCGGATGAGTCGATAAACAAAAAGTCCCGTGAACAACTAGTATGTAAAGGAACTTGCGGAAACAATGGATTTGTCTGTGGTTTAAAAAAAATCTGTCAAAGACAATCTTCTGTTTGACAGGCGACATAAGGGTTAGGAAATCCAACAACAACGAAGTGGGTAGCATGTTACAACACGCTCGCCTCGCTGAGTGTAGCTGAGAAATTTGTTGAAACAAAAAATACAATACGCACAAAGCAATATAATGCAACACAATGCAATACAAGCGAAATGATGCATGCATGACAAGGACAGATTGCAAGATTATGTCTAGCATAAAATCTTCAAAAGAAAAAAAAAAGCGGAAGCAGACGAGACTTGAACCATCTCGTCTTCAAGCGGGTTCCTGTGATCAGAAATAACTTGTTGACGGTAAGTTTGGTGGATGACCCATCTGCTGACTTTTAGTGAATCTGTAGGTGTGTTATTCTAAAGATGTTTACGATGACTGAGCCTAAAGGACAGCGCGTTTGCCTGCTATTCAGGTGTGTCGAGTTCGATGCCAAATCACATTCTTCGCCCCCCCCCCCACCCCCCCCCCTCTCCACACGCTTCGATCTGTTTGATCTGAGTGTGTGTGTGTGTGTGTGTGTGTGTGTGTGTGTGTGTGTGTGTGTGTGTGTGTGTGTGTGTGTATGAGAGAGAGAGAGAGAGAGAGAGAGAGAGAGAGAGATGTGGGTGTGTGTGTGTGTGTGTGTGTGTGTGTGTGTGTGTGTGTGCGTGTGTGTGTGTGTATCTTAGGGTTTTTTCTTCTTTTTTTTTTCTTGCGGTGTTTGTCTTTTTCTGAGTATTTTTTTTCTTTCTCTATTTCCTGTTATTTACATCTTTTTACCTCTGACTTGGGCTCAAACACCTCTGTCCGTTTACTACAAAATATATCTTTTTTCAAATGCACGTTTTGATATAGATTTTCGTTCTGTGTGTGTGTGTGTGTGTTTTTAATCAGGTCATATGAAGGGGCTTGCCCCCAAAGCCTTTTCTGTGTTTACTAGATCTTGCTTTCTCGAGGGTACCCACACTGATGATACGGACTGCACCTTAGTAATCACGGTCAACAGTGAAGAGAACACCAAAGAACAGTCAACATGATCGGACAATTTTATGCCAGAACGAACCATAAAAAGTTAGTGGTTGGTGTCTGTTTGATTTTTTTGCCTTTTATATATGTATATAGATAGAAAGATAGATAGATAGATGGACAGACAGATATAGGTATAGACAACTGAATCTGCGACATGTTACTGAAAGCCGGTATCTCTCTCTCTCTCTCTCTCTCTCTCTCTCTCTCTATATATATATATATATATATATATATATATGCATGCGTGTGTGTGCGTGTGTGTATGTGTGTATTTTTATTTATTTATTTTTTTTATTTTTTATTTTTTTTGGGGGGGTACTTTGGGGTGTGCATGTGTTTCTGTGTGTGGGTGTTGTGCGAGTGTTGGGGGAATGGGGGAGGTGGGATTGGTTATGGAGTCTTTTCGGGTGCAATGTTTAACACTGATCACTTTTGTTTACTGTCCAGTTTCGAATTGTTCTCTGTTGGGGGCCTGCTAAAACATCTGTAATTCACTGAGTAATAATCAAAGAAAGGCAGTTTGATATTTCTGTAGTACCTAAATAAGGAAGTCCCTGAGGAAGGCCCAGAGCCGAAACGATGAAAAGAAAAACTTGCTTGTTTGCTTGTTTGTTTTTTCATTGTGTGGTTGTTTATATGAACACACACACACACACAACACACACACACACACACAACACATATATATATATATATATATATATATATATATATATATTATTCTGCTAGTCACAGAACAAAAAATAAAAGGTCAAATCACCACAATTGTCCATCCACCTCTTTGGTCTGTACTCTCTCTCTCTCTCTCTCTCTCTCTCTCTCTCTCTCTCTCTCTCTCTCTCTCTCGTCCGTCCCTCCTTCCTTCTGTCTGTTTTGCTCTCTCTTTCTCTCCCCCCCCCCCCCTTCTCTCTCAACTCCACTAAAGATTTAGACATAGTGAAGTATGTGTTCGTCACTGTCCCCTCTTCTTTTCTTTCCCTATTTTCCTGCTAATTTAACAAATGAATGAATGAGTGGATAAATAGGTGAATAACTTAATTTGTCGGTGATTCACTGAGAGACGTTCTAACCTTTTGTCTTAAAAATGTAAATTGGTCTTATCATTATGTTTGATATGCCTGTTTATTTTCAGTTTTTACCATTTGTTTTTTCTTTAGTTTTCCATTACGTTGTACTGTATGAACTCTCTTGAATAAAGATGATTTCTACAAAAAGAAAAAAAAAATGTCAGTAATTCAACGAATGAAAGAATGAGTTTGAGAAATGAGTTTGATTAATGCATTAATTAATCAATGAATAAATCAAACGTCAGTAAATCAGCTGTTATCAAAATGGTTCATTATGCCTTTTTTTTTTTTTTTTTTTGCGTCGTGTATAATCCACTGATGTCGGTTTCATGCATATTAGCAACATGCTTTGACAAAACGTTGATCATTTTTAGACTGACGTAGGCTGTGTCAATTACGGACACGCTTTGATGTGCAGGTAGGCTGGGCTTTGAACAACAAGAATTTAAAATATTAAGGTAAAATTAAAAACACGAAGAAAAGAAATGCAAATAAATGAAAACTGAATGCAAAGTGACCAGCCGCCGTGGCGAAGTGGTCAACGTCGCGGACTCCCGGCTGGGAGGTCGTGGGTTCGAATCCCATCAGAAGTCATGTGGGTTTTTCTGCCCCGACCGGCTCCTACCCAGAGTTGAGTCGCTGCGGACTCAGTTGGGAAGACTGGGACCACACAGTCGAGTTTCATCCACTTAATGGATGCGTTTCTGAGAGTGTTGCTCAAATTTCCTGACCAACACTGCAGGTGCCTGTATCTCTCGGGCCTGGTTGACGCCGGGATATATTATGAAAGGAAGCGTAGAGTACAGCCCTGTCATGTAGTCTCAGACCGAAATGGAAATCCGTAGCATCATCTTAATCATCCTCATTCTCATCGATCAGCATAAAAAAAAATGTCTCAAATTCTGTGGCCCTTCATGCCCTGCTCTCATGGTGACCTCAATTTCGATGTCCTCTCCACGTCTGTGGCCTTGGTTTGGTTCCGTCGGGGTCACCGGTATCGGCAGTCCATGGGAGCTGTCGTTGGACGGACGTGGTGGCGCCCTCCGGAGGGAGAGCTCACTCACGCCGGCTCCGCGACTAAGCAATTATTGTCGTCAGTAGGGGGCTTAGTAGGTGGTGTCCTGCGTATGTTAGATCAGAACAGGCGCCACTGAACACCACCGAAGTGACTCGGCAGCAGTGCAGTGTCTCCTCCGGTGGGTTGCCTCTTGACGACTTGACATTGACTGCTCCCTGTGGATTGCCGGTGCCGGGGCTGCGGCGGGGCCTACCGGGCTGTGGCTGTGGACGGGGTGTCGGAATGAGCGGCGTGAGTGAACTGCCTCTGAGGTGGCGCAGAGGTTGGGACAGCAAAAAAAAAAAAAAAAAAAAAAAAAAACTGAATGCAAAGTGGATGGCGCGAGACTAAGACATCATACAATATCCTCCAGGTCGACCCGGCTTTCAGAGGTTATTGTTATAATGAGAACATCATAGTATAATGCAATATGATATATTATAATGTAGTATAATATGTTATAATATAATGTAATATAATATGATATAATATAACATAATGTAATACAAGAGGTCTACATTTCGTGACGGTACCATTATAAACTATTCAAACAGCTGTTAATGCACTGTAGACAAGAGCACTGTGTGAACAAGTAAAGATGTAACTTGTTGAAAACCGTGTCGTTTCTTTTGGCAGAAACGAAGGATGCAGAAACTCTTGTTCTTAGGCTAAAGTTCGCTAGGTCGTCTCCGCCTTCCGCGGCCCCTGTTTCCCCATTAAATCGTTCCCTCCACCCTCCGTTGTCTTTCTCTCACCCACCCACCCCGTCCTTCCCCTCTACCTCCAAGTTTACTAATCTTCGTTCATCTGTCTTGACTCTCAGACTCATTGTGCGTCTCTCTCTCTCTCTCTCTCTCTCTCTCTCTCTCTCTCTCCACACACACACACACACACACACACACGGGCCTCTACGTGCATGTGCATGCGTGTGTGTGCGCGTATATAGATACAGAGAGAGAGAGAGAGAGAGAGAGAGAGAGAGAGAGAGAGAGAGAGATTCACATTAAATCGTAAAGTGAACAGCCTTACGATGGATAGATAGATGATATACAAATATATATATATATATATATATATATAGAGAGAGAGAGAGAAGGAGAGAGAGAGATAGATAATAGATAGTAATAGTTAGATAGATAGATAGATGATAGACAGATAGATAGATAGATAGATATAGATAGACTGATTGATTGATTGATTGATTGATTCACATCAAATCGTAAAGTGAATAGCCTTAAGTTTAAATGGCCTGAAGACCCTACAATTTAGCAAAACCAAAAAGTTTGTAATACTTACGAATTGGTGTCCAAATACAAAGTACAAGAAGCACAAGCAAAGAGATACGTTTCTTCTCTCGATGCATCGTGTCCTGGGTTTTCAGTCGATCTGCTGGACGATGCTCAGATGGAGAAGAAAAGGGAAAAAAAAAGAGATTAAAAAAAAACAAAACCCAAGCACACGCGATGTTCGAAATGAACAAAACAAAATCAAGTTTTGTTTACAGACATTGCTGTCGTCTGCTCTGTCAAAAACGGAAGCGGTTCTGTTAGAATTCTATTAATTTTATACTTTTCCCTCAGTGGAAAGGAAAAAACGTGAACTCAAGAGAAACGCAACCGTCTGACCACGCGGCGAACTTCCACGCTATCCAGTTGACGGAGAAACCCACCCTACTTTTGCACTCAAGTTATCAATCGTCGCTCCCAACAGAGGGAAAATTGACTGACGCGCATGCGTAATGACACTATCCGGGTCACGATAGGACGTGACCAGACACCCTTGAGCCCGCGGTATCTCTCGGCCTACCGAGCGACAAAAAAAAAAAAAAAAAAAAGGAACGAAAGGAAAAATAGGTAAGGGTGGAAGGTGGTGGGGGTGGGGGATGGGAAGGAGATAGTATGATGGGGGACGTTTAGGCTTTTTTTTTTTTTTTTTTTTTTTAAATTATTATTATTCACTTTTGCCAAGGTCGTTTAGTTGCACTGATCTCGTTGTTTTAATACTAAGCAAGTTATGTTCCATTGCGTATTCGACCATCATATTTACGGTAATGGGGACTACAGGACTCGGGGGGGGGGGGGGGGGGGGGGGGTTAAAAATCTTTGCTTTAGGGAGAGTTCTGTTTTTTCGTTATGTTTTCTTTTTATTCGCACACAGCGCGCAGAAACACACTTAGGCTAGTGCACACAAATACAAGATCTTAATGTGTTGTTTAAGTCTCTCATGTTCCACGTTTTTTTTGTTTGTTTGTTTGTTTGTTTGTTTGTTTTGTTTTGTTTTTGAAATTCATCAAATATCATTTTACAAATTCTTGAAACTGAAGACCAAATCAAAATACGCTTCTGTGCGCCCGTGTACGGCTAAAATGTAGGACATAATTTTCCGTTAGTTTGCAAATGTGATGGCACGTAAAACCTGCTGTTGACTGATAGATTTCAACACGACATCACTGTTACCCCACCTCCACCGTCAGTTGAACACGAAATGAAAACAATTACTGGCATTTATTCACTGATCGTTCTGGAATCAAGAGGTAACCATGTGGTAAAGAATCATCCGAAGCTTTTTAATAAAGGTGTTCAATTGAGGCTACAATAATGACAATAATAATAATAACAGCAATAGAAATTATGATGTTTATGACAGAACCTAGGGCCTAGTGTCGTTTCTGGCAGCTGTCCAACTGAAAGCATTATCTACAGGTAAAGACAACTTTGTGGGTATGTCAGTCCAGGTTTGGTTGAGTGATGACATCACCATTGTCGTCATTCATGTTTTAACGTCACGTACAAACCATAAGCTGTCGACGCGAAGGCTGACGGTGGCGGAGAGAGGGCATGGTTTGTAGCCTACTTTAATTGTTCAGGGGAGTCTTTTTTATTTTTTCAGTTTGTTTGTTTTATTATGATTGTGTGCCTTGTAATACTCTCTCTCTCTCTCTCTCTCTCTCTCTCTCTCTCTCTCACACACACACACACACACGCACACGCACACGCACACACACACACACACACACACACACACACACACATTGTATTTGTGTGTATGTATGTGCGCGCGCGCGTGTGTGTGTGTGTGCGACTATATGTGTATGTGTGTGCATGTGTGTGTGTGGTGTGGTGTGTGTGTGCGCGCACGCGCGCGCGCGCGACTATATGAGTATGTGTGTGTGTGTGTGTGTGTGTGTGTGTGTGTGTGAGAGAGAGAGAGAGAGAGAGAGAGAGAGAGAGAGAGAGAGAGAGAGCGAGAGCTCTGAAATCAGCATTGTTTATTGTACGTCAGCCACAAGCTTTCACACAAACTTGGAAATGGAGTAAGGTGTTGGGAGATGGAAGGGGGTTGGTTGAATAGTGCAGCAATTAAAAAAGAAAAAAAAAAAGACACAACATGGCAACGTTCAGAAAAGAAAACTATGAACCAGCGTTAGCTGCACACAAATTTCAAGCATCATTTAGCCTTGCAGTTTACAAGTTAATCATCAAAGCATATTCTTATGAACCTGAATTCCGCATTACTTTCCATCTTATTTGATAGTCATCCTTCAAATGGTTTCCCTAAATGAAACGCTACCGTCTGTCCATTCCATGAAATCTTAATCTGGCTACATTCTATGTCTCTTCTGATGGTGCCAAATTTCTAGGTTTGTTTCGACGGAATCCATGAGGAATTGTTCTCTAACATCAGGCATTCAAACATCAATGCTGTTAATTTTCAAACAAAAACTTTGTCACATATACAAAATGTATCGTGAACCGAATCACTACACAGATGTAATGTTGACTGGTAACAGGCCTACATCCAATTTTGTCATCTTAAGCAATACTGAAAACAAAGCATGTTTAATGTTCAAAACACATTTCTCTTTTTTCAGCAATAGTTTTAAAAGAAATACAGGACTTATATCTGTCACTGTTCTCTCTCTCTCTCTCTCTCTCTCTCTCTCTCTCTCTCTCTCTCTCTCTCTCTCTATCTCTCTCTCTCTCTCTCTCATCTATCTATCTATATATATATATATTCTTCATTTTTCGGATGAACCTATTCTGGGAGGGGGGGGGGGGGGGGCGGAATAGCTCAGCTGATACAGCGCCGGACTCGTGATCCTGGGATCGCGGGTTCGAATCTCCGCCGGGCCGTTTCGGTACAGGGGGATATTTTTTCCCTCGGAGTTAACATTGGTTCTGACTCCATTTCCCAAACAGTCCTTCGAATGAGACCATAAACAGAGGTTCCGTGTGTGAACGCACGCATAACATCTTGCACACACGTAAAATCCCATCACCAACTTTCGGAAGAGGAGGCCAGTTTGGCCGTTGGTATGGATGACACGTTACACATAGCATGCACCCTGCGTGAGAGAAATTGAAAGAATGAAGGAAGTAAGGATACTGAGTGAACTATATTGGACGACATTGACTGGATGACACGGGAAACGACTGAATGAAGCGTCAGCTGGCAGCTCTTCAGTCGGCACGACCCAGGTAAGCAGCCCGTTGTGTAAACGAGTGTGAATTGCAAAGCGCTTAGAGCTTGGTCTCTAGCCGAGAATAGGTGCTATATAAGTATTCATTATCATCATCATTATTGATAAGTCATTGCTTACGAAAAAAAAAGTTTGACATTGCCAACGCTCTATTGAAGCAAGGAACATTAAACCAGTTTCATATTGAACTTTTTCTCCATTTGTGGTATTCGACAGGTTTTCATGGCCACGACAAGATTCACAAGCATTTGATACGTTTGATATGAAAGTCAATGAAGCTCTAACATCACCAGCTTAAACCAATATCTTACACAGTTTATGTATGAATAAGCAAAATCTGGATCTCGCCGCAAACCACTCTATTACATATTTAAACAGGTATCCATTAAAATCGTTTACAACCAAACAGATGTACTTCTCTACGTTATCTAATCTCTTAGAACCCAAAATATCAGACGGATAAAGAAGAGGAGGCGAGATTTTTGTGAAAAAGATGTGAAAGAACACATCGTCGTCTGCCTGTGTGTTCAAAAGTTTTTACCCCATAAAATTTAACCTTTAGCTGCTGAATGTTGGAATCATGAGTTCGGGTTGAGTTTCGATGTAAATCTATAGACAATGTAACAGTAAATATTCAACACTTCAAAACAATTCCATTATGATACCATTGCTCATGTTACGCCAACGGACATTTTTTTCCAAAGCACCATTCTTTTTTTTGCACCATTCTTTTTTTTAAGTCAGTGTTGATATCACGTTTCATCCTGTCACAACAAGACTTAAAAACATTTTGCTGCTTCTGCCAGTTGGGATTAATAACAACAAAGCAATGCTACATGCAAAAGGCTGAACAATTTTATGATACCTTGCGTCAGCTGAACCCCAAGTCTTTTTTTTTTTTTTTTTTTAGTGAAATATGAGCCGCCAACTGGCTTATAATGAAAACAGAATAAGACTTAAAACATATCTTTGGAGAAAAATCTGGAATGTTAACTCTTAACTTTTGTGGGACAAAACAAAACAAGTGAATTGTACATAGTTGTTAAGGAACCAAAGAATTTCTAAACAGCCCCTTTATTCCTCAGACGTGCTTACTGTTTATCACGCTTGACAACGCCAAATGCTTTTCAAGTCTTAGAAGGTTGTAAACGTCTTGCGAATTGTCTGTTAAAGCCGTTTTAAATGATAGCATATAAGGTGAATAAATGATCTCAGTCTTGAACTGAATTTTGGCGGAAACTAGCATGACTTTCCGATATCATGTTGTCATCTTCAAATCATTTGTGTACAATTTTTCTTCTTCTTTTTTTTTCTTTTTTCTCTTCTTTCTTTTTTGCATTTAATTTAATAGTGGAACATTTGGAGACAATACTCGACAACAAAATTCCTCGATAGTTGAATGGATTTCTGACGTCCCCCTTTTTATGAAAAGGGATGTTGATTGCTGTTGCACAGTGAACACATTCGTGTTAACGGTGTATTGACCAACTTAATAAGAAATGAGATGAAACCTTAAACGAGGCAGGGAACAGTAAATAGCAAACAAGTAGGGTAAATTTTGATC
>CM065745.1:14201697-14234197 GCA_033310375.1 Conus canariensis
CAGACAATGAAGATTCTCAAAAGAATCTAATTGCGCCAGTCTATAAATACTCGACTCCTTAAGCAAGGCCTTGGCGCATTAATGTTTGGTGTGCAGCCACACACCCTCATCTATTCTCATTGCTGTCGGTGAAGGATTTAATATTCATATTTCTATGTCAGCCTTTTCATCCTGTCTCTCCTGCTCACCTCTTTCAACCCAATCCCCCGTAAGTTACTTTTATAGTGACTTTCTTTCTGCGTACACAGGCTGATACTCCTGCGGACTCTGCCTGTATAGACAGGCGGTGGAGTTTTGTGTGTATGACCGTTTTTTTGTTTGTTTTTTTTTCCCCGCCATTAAGGCAGCTATACTCCATCTTCGGGGAAGGTGCATGATATGTGGAACGTGTCATCCATACCAACGGCCAAACTGGCTTCTCTTCTGAAAGTTGGTGATGGGATTTTACGTGTGCGCAAGATGTTGTGCGTGCGTTCACACACGGAACGCTCGGTTCATAGCCTCATTCGAAGTGTGGGGAATGGCGTCAGAACCAATATTAACTCCGAGAGAAAAATCCCCCTGTACTGAAATTCGAACCCGTAACCCCAGGATCACGAGTCCGGCGCTCTACCAACTGAGCTATCCCGACCCCCTTATAGTGACTGAAAACTTGCTCACTTGCACTTGCTTTTCCCCCCCACTGTTTGTGTGTTTCCAGTTTGTTTGCTGACGTCCTGCCTGAAGAAGACCAACAGATCACGAGGCTCGTTGCTTTGGCGTTATGTATTCGTTTGACTGTCCAGCATCTCGTCGACATTTCTCTTCAGGTATTGAACTCCACCTAGAGTAATTCTGTGTTCAAACATATATAAAGAAAACATCTTACATGTAGAGTTATTCAAACACATCCATGTGGGGCTTCTAATCCGGACAGTGTGCACAATTTCCATGACCTGGTTGCCGGATTGCAGTATCAACAAAACAAAAAAAAAAAAAAAAAAAAAAAAAAGAAGTTGTAAACTGTAACCAAGGGAAAAAGAAGATGTACGAGTTTCCTTGAAGAAAGGTATGAGAATGGTCCATAAAGACGACGATGAAGAAGGAGGAGGATGAAGAGGAGGAGGAGGAAGAAAGAAAGAAAGAAAGAATGGGAAAAGAAGGAGGAGGAGGGAAAGGAGGAGAAGCAAGAGGAGGGAAGAAGAAGAAGAAGAAGAAAAACGAGGAAGAGAAGGAAGAAGAAAGAAAGAAGAAGAAGAACAGACAGTCAAGTAACTGAAAAGAGGAAGTTAGCAGCACGGAATAACGTGTTTGTGACCAAGATAGACACGCTGAAAACCCATTACATGACCTGGCCAGTGTCATTGGTTTTAATACTTCAAATGCGATTAGATATCTGAACACTCTCTCAAATATGTACTTATCCTATTTCTTGTGTGCACTGATCTACAGCGTGTACAGTTCCTGGACCGGAGCTTTTCTAAATGATAAATCAGCATTCTGAAAAATGCATCTGTTGTCGTCGTCGTACCCTGGCTAAAAGACTCCAGGGATCATCCGGACAGCCGAAGTACTTGAACACTATGGTACAAATGCATCAGCTGGGGACGAGAACATTACGTGTGTGACCGTTTTTGATTACCCTGCCACGTGGACAGCCACACTCCGACTTCGGGGGATTTTGGAGACTGATGGTGTTATGCTAGGAGCTTGTCATGACTGAAGACAATCCTCGCATAAGTATGCAGAGCATAACAACATTTTGATGTAGCCTTGGTGTGCTAGCCTATGTCAGCTGGCCTGACACAGCCTTAAGCCAAGGCGGACAGTATTGATGACTTTCAATTTATTTCATGTTGTTGTTGGTTCAGCTCACAGTAGGGGCGTGTATGGAGGAGGTGGGGGAGAGAATATGGGGATGGGGGCATACCACCACTGAGGGACTGGCATGTTCATAAGTTTTTCAAATAAGGAATTTCTTTTGAAAAGTTCTAAAACGTAAGGGTTTCTTACGCCATAGTTTCTAAGATAAGAAATTCCTTCTAGATGAAGAGTTTCTAGCATGTGATTTGAGAAAGCGCCAAGTAGAACTGTATGATCTCCTTTATTTGTGTCTGCATGTGCACACTCTCAGGAGCAGATAAAACGACTTCAGTGTATGTACGCGCAAGGCTATTGCGTTTCAGAAGCTGTAACACGAGCCGATTTCAATTGAAGGGAGACCTCCCAGAATGGAAGAGTCACCCAGAGATCATCAGCAAGAGTGGCATGAGACCAGACATAGTAGTCCACTCTAAGTCAACCAAGCAGCTGATCATGATCGAGCTCACGGTGCCATATGAGAACAGAATGGAGGCAGCTCAAATCTACAAGACTGAAAAGTATGCTGATCTGGCAAACAGCCTGAGGAGAGAAGGCTATCAGGTCAAAGTCCTCACTGCAGAAATTGGAGCTAGGGGGTTTGTAGGAACGTCTGCATACAGCCTCATGAAACAGCTCTCAGTTGCAGGGAAGGAAAAAACCAGAGCCCTGAAAGCAATGGCAGAAGCGGCAGAGAGGTGTTCAAGCTGGATCTGGTCAAGGAGGAACAAAAGTGAACTTCATAAGGCTTAATTTCCCTACAAATATCAGGTGTCCCTGTGGCTCAGTGGTTAAAGCGCGAGTCATTAAGTGGAAAATGAGCATGTCCAGAGGGTCATGGGTTCGAATCCAAGCCATGGCTCGTCCCAAGATGGGAAAAAAGGGGCAGCAGAGGGACATCCGGAGTCATGAACCGGGTGTGGCCCAACCCCCCTAGAGTGTCAGGAGATAAGGGCCGAAACACTTGCTTGAAGGGGGCTTCTCTTCTGAGGACTCTCTGCTGCCACGCTCTCCACGAGTTTCTTTCTACTGCAGCTAGAGAGAGAAAATGAGAGTGTGAGACTCGGAGAAAGGGAGACAGAGAAAGAATGAATGCGAGACCGAGAGAGAGAGAGAGACGAGGACGAGAGACGGTGTGAGAGAGTGCGAGACATACTGGACAGTGAGAGGGGATAAGGAGAGAAATATGTAAGAGACCACACACACACACACACAAGAGAGAGAGAGAGAGAGAGAGAGAGAGAGAGAGAGAGAGAGAGAGAGAGAGAGAGTACAGAACAGACCAGAAAAAACGCCGAAGAAGAACAAAAAAATGGATACATGAGCAAAGAGAGATGGAGAGAGATAGAGTGCATGCAAATATTCATTAATGCGCGTGCGCCCAGAGAGAGACAGAGAGAGAGAGAGAGAGAGAGAGAGAGGGGGGGGGGGGGGCGGAGGGGGTATAACACACAAACTGGTCACTCATTTTAACAAAGAACGATTTTAGATCAGCAGTTTAACGAAGGAAACAACCTGACACAAATGTTAAAGACAGAAGACAACACCCCTCTTACACACACAAACAATGACCGCACTGCAATAACAAACTCCTCCTCTTTGAGACAAATACAAACTGTCTTGGGGGGATATTCTGAAGATTTACAACAACAAAAAAAAGAAGAAAAAAACTGAACAGAACAAATCGTCAACGTTTCGGTCGTAGACTGTCTATGGGACTGATGACATCAAAGGAAAGACAAATAAATATGTATAAATAATGACGTATAAAAACATACACGTAAACGGACGAATTCACGTTTAAAGGTGTGTGTGCGAGCGCGCGCGCGCACGCGCGCGCGCGCGTGTGTGTGTGTCTGTGTGTGTGCGTGTGTGTGTGTGCGTGCGTGCGTGTCTATGTGCGTGTGTGTGTTTGTATGTGTACGTGTCTGTGTGTGTGTCTGTGTGTGCGTGTGCGTGTGCATAATACGAAGAAAAAAGACAGGCAGACTGCGGGAAAAGGCAAACAGAAATAGAGAAAAAGAAAGAGAGAGAGAGAGAGAGTGGTTGAGGAGGAGTCTTATGCTTGGAAGGGGGCGCTTGACATTGTGTTTTGAGAGGTGAGAGGGTGGGAACGCGGGAGAGATGTGGGGGTGGGGGGAACTCCTATCAAAACAGGTCCATATGGATTGTCCACATGTGCATGTTCTATGTGTATGTATACCTGGATGGGGGAGATGGTGTTTGCGGTGTCTGTGTTATACTCTATATGTTATGTTAAAAACATATTATATATGTAGATGGGTGTGAACATAAAGATGGTGGGATGGGGAAATTGAGGGTGGGGGTGGGGGTGGGGGTGGGGGTTGTTGTAGAGAGAGAGAGATGGAGGAGAGGTCGGGGGGAAGGAAAGAGTGGGCAAAGAGCTGGAATGATTCAAACTAGAAAAAGTCGGGTGTGGAAATGGAATCCATCAGGACTTGTGGTGCCAGTGCGAGAGACGATCCTTGACTCTGTGAATTTTCTCTCTGGAGCTGAGGGGTGGTTTTGCCAAACAGCAGTGACGGAAATAATGGGTCAGGCTGTGGCAATCAGCATTGAAATGAATCCCCACTGGCGTTGAGTAGGACAACTGGATGGCTCTTAAGACAGTGGAAATGCCTTTACTCTTTTTTTTTTTTTTCTCAACTGGCAATCAAGTGTAGTCCCTTTTCATTTTTTTTTTTTTAAATCGTCATGGTGCATCTTTGGAGTTTCAGCTTTCCTTTGTCAAATGTTAAGGTAGTAGTCTTCTAATGACTGAAGACTGAGCATAATTTGTATCTAACAAGGAACAACCTTTCCATATTGGTAGAATAAAATGTGTGTCTGTTGCTCTTACCCCTTTCTTGTTCATAAATCAAACATGTACTTCTTAATTAAAATAAATGACACAAAAATTGAACAGAAAGATGAATACAGATCTTTTCTTTGGAATAATATTACAAGTAAAAAAGGATAACGATCTGTTTATAAAAAAAAAAGATAGTTGATTGTACAATCAATGTTTATGCATGATAAAATTCAAAAAGAGGTTAAATTTCTCATAGCCAACTGGGTGTGGGGGTAGTGAAATTCTGTCAGAGGCTCACAATGTCTTGGGCATGGCATATTGGAAGGTGGGTCCATCCCTCTCCTTCCGCCGCCTCTAACCTCCCCTGAACTGAATCAGGTACCCATTTTACTGCTGGGTGGGTGGACAGAGAAGGTTTTCATGCCAAAACGTCAGACCCCACAAACATCAGCTCTGCGCCAAACGCTCTAAACATCTGACTCTTGAAATGCAGTACCACAAAATAAAACGAATGAATAAATTGGAGTTTGCACCCCTACAAGTACTGCTCATCACCAAAGGATGCAATCTATAATCAAATATCAATGTCTTGTCAGAATTATCAGATACTATGAAACTCAAAATGAGGCGCACATTTCATTTCAGTTTTCATAAAATGCTACGTCTGCTTGACACAATGCAGATTTTGTTTGTTTGTTAGTCTGTTGCACTGTGACTATGAGGTGTTTCAGTTGTATCGACAAGAGGCCACCCTGGTGACACTGGGCCTTTTCTGGGCTTTCATTCTATGGAGGAATAAAGAGATCCTGGCCTGAGGAGCGACAATAAACACGAGTAGCAATCAGCATGACAAGCCCTGGCCATGCTGCTACGTGTCTTTAGTTCCAGTTCATTAACAAGACAGTAAAAACGAGAGGCAGTTTCGCCAACAGGTGACTCAACAGAAGAATGAAAGGCACAAGGTGGGCGGGCAAGGGGACGGGTATGTCTGGGATGTCTATGACTATCAACACCAACAGATGAAAACCTCACAAAGCGTAGGGAGCAGTCCGCACTAACATTAGCATACAGGTGAGCAAGTTGTTGCTTCTGTGTTGACACCTTACTTTTTCAGCACCTTGAGGCGCCGGCAGTCCCCCCCCCCCCCCCCCCCCCCCAATCATTCACCTTTTAGCCTTCTCCTTTAACTTCTCTGCTTTACAGCCATGCCACTTCCAGTTCTTCACACCCCCAACTCCACCACCTTGAATCGCTTATTGTGCCTCAACAGCAGCATTCTAAAATGTCCCTGTCTTGATTGTGGCTGATCTGTTTGCCAGTTACCCAAGATGAAAAGTTCATCCCAGAGATGGGTTTCACTTTCAGTCAGACTGTGTGTGATTTCAGTTACTTTCAGCCAATCTACTGCTTCCACATTGAAAACGTGCATCATCATGTGATGTTATGAAGTAACATGTATGAGACTTCATTCTTTATATGTGTTCCAGCCTAGTTCTATATTCAATGATTTATATTCATACCTCTGCTTGGAAGAATTGGCTTTAAATGCTCTGATCTCGAGCAAAAAAAAAAAAAAAAAAATTATGATGTATATTATAGCTTTGATATCACTTAATGTCTTTTATCAGTGTATGAAGCAATAGCTATAAGTGATCATAATCAATACGAAAATACAAAGTACATAATATTGATTTTTTATTGCTGAAAATGTTCATCACAGACTTACAGCCGTTACAGTTTGGTATCATCTTCATGCATGACTGGAAAGATCTGAACAATACTCATCATTCTGCCAAGTTTGATAACAGTTGTGCTTGTGCTTGCTGACAAAATGCCAACAGTCAACTTTGCCACGGCCACAGACACACGAGCAGAAACGTACACAAACATGCACATGTATGTTGAAAACTAATCTTAAATACAACTGTGCCACAAACAATACACTAAAAAGCTATGTGGGCAAACATCCTTCAAAAGAACAAAGACACAAACATGGACACAGGAAAAAATTGTTAACTGATTCCCGCGTTCACACTGTTTAAAATGGTGACACTATATGATTTGAACAATTGTTGAAATGCCTTCAAATCCAAGAATTTCAAATGTGGTTTTTAATTGAAGATAACTGAAATCTGATTCTGAAGTACAAAAAAAAAAGAAGAAAAAAAGGGGAAATAAAATGTCTGAACAATTTCAGATCAATGAAAGGATCTACTTCCACTTCTATATAGGTACAGAATCCGGAATCCAAAGATACATTTCCAGGAAGCTATTATATATGTCTTGCATTGTTATGAAGTTGGCCGGACCACAGAGTTCATTCATAATGAAGATTCACATTCAAAACTCGTTTAATTTCTGTCAATAATCAAAGAATATTTCTCTCCATTTCATGGAATGATACCCTGTTTTCCAGCATGACTGTGAGTTGGCAGCGGCACTCGGTTAATTTTTTTCTGTGCAATACTATCACACGTCATTAACCTCATGGATCAAGCTGAAACATGTATTTGCCATCCTTCCACACGTCATGGTCTCAATGAAATGCGTGCACCACTCACACTTTTTACTTATTTTCCTTGTGTGTGTGTGTGTGTGTGTGTGTGTGTGTGTGTGTGTGTGTGTGTTCTGAGTACAGTGTGCGTGTTTAAGATACAGAGAGAGAGAGAGAGGTGTGTATATGTGTGGGGGAGAGAAAGAGAGAGAGTGAGAGAGAGAGAGAGAGAGAGAGTGTGTGTGTGTGTGTGTGTGTGTGTGTGTGTGCATGTGTGTGTGTGTGTGTGTGTGTGTGTGTGCATGTGCATGTGTGTGTGTGTTGTTCCAACCAACTGCTCAGATTTCTTTCATATCAACAGAACAACAACAAAACTCTGTTCTACACCCCCTGATTTTTTTCATGTCAATAAACAAACAACAACAACAAAATTCTCTTCTACAAATCCATATTTCCTCCATGCCACTAAAGAATCTCACCCCCCACCCCACTGATCCTATAAGCTCCACAGATTTCCTCCATGTCAATAAAAAAGAAAGAAAAAACCCCAACAAAACTCTGTTCTACATCCCCAAATTTCTTTCATGTCAATAAACCAACAACAACAATAAACTCTGTTCTACAACTCTATATTTCCTTCATATCAATAAAGAACCCCCCCCCCCCCCCCCCTCACTGTTCCCATAAGCCCCACAGATTCCTTCTTCCATGACAGTAAAGAAACAACAACAACAAAACTCTGTTCCATACCCCCAAATTTCTTTCATGTCAACAAACAACAACAACAACAAAACTCTGTTCTACATCCCCAAATTTCTTTCATGTCAACAAACAACAACAACAAAACTCTGTTCTACATCCCCAAATTTCTTTCATGTCAACAAACAACAACAAAACTGTTCTACATCCCCAAATTTCTTTCATGTCAACAAACCAACAACAAAACTTGCTCTACATCCCCAAATTTCTCTCATGTCAACAAACAACAAAAAATTCTGTTCTACAATCCATATTTCCTTCAATCAAAAAAGAAACCTCCTCCCCCACCCCCCCTCCCCCCACTGTTCCTATAAGCCCTACAGATTTCTTCTTCCAAGACAGTAAGCAACAACAACAAAATTCTGTTCTACAAATCCGTATTTCCTTCATATCAATAAAGAACCTCCTCCCCCCCCCCCTCCCCCACTGTTCCTATAAGCCCTACAGATTTCTTCTTCCAAGACAGTAAGCAACAACAACAAAACTCTGTTCTACAAATCCAGATTTCCTCCATGTCAATAAAGAACCTCCCCCTCCCCTACTGTTCTTTTCAGCTCCACAGATTTCTTCCATGTCAATAAAAAAAAAAACATCGACAAAACTCTGTTCTACAGCCTTAAATTCCTTTCATGTCCATAAACAAACAAAAACAACAGAACTCTGTTCTTGAACTCCAGATTCGTCCATGTCAATAAAGAAGCCCCCCCCCCCTCCCCCTCCCCCACCACCACCACTGTTCCTATCACAGTATCAGCTCCCAGATTTCCTCCATGTCAATAAAGAACCCCCCCCCCCCCCCCCACAGTTCCAATCAGCTCCCAGATTTCCTCTATGTTGATAAAGAACCCCCCCCCCCCTCCACCACAGTTCCAGTCAGCTCCCAGATTTCCTCTATGTCAATAAAGAAACAACAAACCTCAGTTCTACAAATCCAGATTTCTTCCACGTCGGTGAACAAACAACAACAACAAAAGCACTGTTCAACAACTCCAGATTTCTTCGCTGTCAACACACACACACACACACACACACACACACACACACACACACACGCACCACAAAACCACCACTGTTCCTACCCAATCTGCAGATTTCTTCAATCTCAATAAAAAAAAAAAATAACCAAAAAAAAAAAAAAAACCCACTGTTCTGACACACTCTACACTGATCTGTCCCATCCAAAACAAACTCATAAACATATCCACAGTTCCTTACATACACCCTACAGAGATATGCTCTGTCCAGAAAATAAACAAACAAACAAAAAAAATCCCTCTGTTCTTAAAAACCCTGCAGAAATATCATGTTCTGTTTATGAACAACAAAAAAAAGAAGAAAGAAAAAAGAAAAAGAAAAGAAAGAAAGAAAACTGAAACAACAGCTACACTGTCCTAGCCATAAATACTCATATGTATGTAGATCTGTTCAGCCAAATTATTGGGGGAAAAAAATGCTGGAAGCAAAAGCTTTGCAACATGCCAATCAGAAATCTGCTAGCACTGATGCCCTGTCCAACATGCAAATAACTCCACCCAGCATTTCATTTCTGGAAAGCTAGATGTTTCACCTTTTACACAATTGCCTGGTGATGGAATCTTCAGCAGATCTGCACCAAAGAAGTAGAACGGGGACAATTCTTACAAACCTGTTGCTTCCGGCAAAGTCTGGAAATCTGTTTTCCTTTGATGTCAGTACACTGCCTGAAAGAAAATGTACTCTCTAGAACTCTTGTAATGTAATTTGCATTTGATGTGAGTACGTTGCCTGAAAGAAAATGTACTACCTAAAACCTTTGCAATGTATTTTGTATATATATACATATATGTTATAGTTATTATTCTGCAAAATATGTTCACACCCTTTCAAGTTGTTTTTTATAGTTATTATTCTGCCTAATATGTTCACACCCTTCTGAGTTGTTTTTTCTGTATGAAATTGCTTTCTGAGCATGATACACAGAATTTTGTTTCAACCTGATCTTACATACTGTTTTTTTTTACATCCCTGCAACAGCCACGATCACCATTTTTGATTGTTGTTGCTTCAGAATAAGTCGGAGGAGTGGGGCTTCCAGCACCGTGATCACGTAGATGAAGTCACAGAGGTGTAGGGGGAAAACAGCAAACTAAAAACAAAAGCGTGAAACAGATCAACTAAAAACAAATATGTGGAATGCTCCCCAACTGCTGCCACTTTTCGCTATGCACCCACAGGTTTACTTTGACCCTGTCTGTTTCCAGCTCCAACATTACTTCAGGCAATGCCGCTTCTCTCCCCTTCCCTCAAAAAAAAAAAAAGAACAGAGAAGGCGTCTCTGCTTTACCTGCTGGAGGATTCCCATTTTAAACTAGTAAGTCTGCCCTCCCTAACAACCACCTATCATAACTAAGTGGAAGAATTCTTGGTTTAACTCTCGCCAGTTTTTGAGATTTTTGCATTTTGCATGACGGATGGGTTTTTTTTCCTAACATTCTGCGCATTATTTCTAAAATAATATTTTTGTAATGAATGTGTCTATTTCGGGTTTTTTAGGTGACATATTGCTTCAGATAACAAAAATGTTGTCTCAAATACCATAATTCCGGGAAGAAAACCGTCCATCACCGGTGATCGAAATTCAAGGGAAAGAACTGAAGAGAGTTAAACAATCTTGAAGTGAGGGCACCGACAGGGGTGTTTACAGCAATAAGCCCCTCTTTTGTCAACAAATGGTTTGATAACACAAAGATGTGATGGGCTTTCTCAGTTTCTGTCAAATCAGATGATGATTCTGATCTCTCTCTCACATTTGAACAGGACAACAGGCAGAGAAATACACAGGTCTGGTATGCATAGTTTTGGCAGGGGGTTACATAGCATGATCATTCTAGTTCAACAGGTACTTGTGTTGCTAGATGGCATGGGCGTTATTAATGAATTCAGAATGAACAGTTCGAAACTGAGTTCAAGCACCGTGTCGCTAGAAAAAGTCACTTTGATACGTATTCAAATAAATAATGAGTACGTTACTTGATTAAGTTACTTCTGAAGTCAGATACTGTAACTCTGTTTCTAAAAGAACGAATGTTTTGGAAATGGGTCATGCCCGTAACTGCCAAACATCAGCTCACTTTGGGTCATTCCATCCACCTTTTTGTCAGCATCAATGGACAAGCAACAATCCCACAGGATCAGCTTTACCCTGGTTCTGTCAAGCAATAAAATCAGCAGTTCATCTATTCTAGTTCTTGTTGGTATTGAATCAGCAGTTAACTTTTACCACATCACACTCATAGTTCTTTGATCACATTGGCATTTCTTTGTAAGCTCCACATTCAGATTCCAGACTCTGGCTCAGGATTTCTGTTGGGTCCGCTTCCGCGGCTGTTGAACTGTCAAAGTGTGAACTGTTCACAGGACTCTCAGCATCACTATCACTGCTTTCGTCTTCATCACAAACAGATTTGCTCAGGCCGCCCAATGTCGTTCTGTCACTGGCACCAGTTGGACCATTACTGCAAGGCCCCGACAGTTCTGGGAACACTCCTCTTTCACACTTCAACTGATAACTTTGCAAGAGATCCGTGTCCGTTGCCCCTCCCTCACAAAGGAGCTGTCCCTGCCCTCCGTCCTCCCCAAAGAAAACAGACGCACATTCTCTTGCCAACCTCCCATCCGACCCATACCTAACATGCCTCAGTTCATGCTTCCGCAAACGCCCAGCTCGACTGAAGTCGGCAGGGCAGTGCCGACACACGAACTGCTTGCGGATGGAGTGGGTCTGCACATGGCGCTTGAGGTCATCGTTGGTGATGAAGGCGTCCCCGCACTCCCGGCACATGAAAGGACGCTGACCAGAGTGGATCATCAGGTGGCGCTTCAGGTTGTGGGAGTTGGAGAACTGGGCTCCGCAGTCTGGGCACACGTGGGGCTTCTCCCCAGAATGCATCAGCAGGTGCTTCTTTAGGTGGCTGGAGCTCGCAAAGGTCCTGGGACACACTTCACACTGGAAAGGGCGGTAACCTGCAGCGACAAACAACAGGGAAAGGACTGTGATGTTCAACAAATCTTCAAGTATGTAGAGGCCGCAATTCAATACTGATTAAAACTAAAAAAATGCTGCAAATAAGGGAAAAAGAAAAAGAATGCAATGGTGTGTGCAAGTGTGTGTGTGTACGATTATGCATGTATAAGTAAATATATCTGTCAGTATTTATGGATGAGACGGTATCATCCACACACTTTAAAATCTATGACAACTACTTTCTGAAATAGTACTTCTTCTTACAAATTGTCAAAATGAGAATGACTGAATGCTAGTAGTTACCACTAAAATCTTGTTCCTAAATGACAAAGTTTTAGCCTGAAAAGTAGTTTATGTAGAACCAAAATGTACAGTAAGTAAGTTGATACCACAAGAATAGTTCAATTTTTGTCTTCATATACCATGCAACAAACACCTGCTTGTGTTCGTTCATCACATATCCCTCACGAAAAAAATCACTTTGTTTCCTTGCCCAAATGTGCCAACCATTATAAATCCCTAAACTACAAGGTTTGTTTTCAACTGTCATACGCCTTTCACCTTTGTGAGTGTGGTGTGTATGTGTGTGTGTGTGTGTGTGTGTGTGTGTGTGTGTGTGTGTGTGTGTGTGTGTGTGCGTATGCATGCACACACAGTTTTTCTTTCACTGAAAAAACAAAGCAAAACCTTCAACTGTATGTTCTTATCCGTCATACACCCTTCAATTTTATGAGTTCATTTATCATACGCCTGTCAACTGTCTGATTTCATCTAACAGACCCTTTCAACTGTATGTTTTCATCTGTCATATACCCTTCTGTGTAAGTTCACCTCTCATACACACTTCAACTATATGAGTTCATCTATCATCAGGTATCAGGTATCAGGTATGGGCCCTAAGCCTCGCGGCTTATTATGGGCTCCCTCACTTGCTTCCAGTCGTTGGCAAATGTGGTCTATTTTGTGCACCAATGTGTGCTTGAAAAAAATTTGTCTATTTTGCCTTTGAAATCATCCAAGCTGGTACTCAGGACTATATCATCACTAACCTTCAATTGTATGAGTGCATCTGTCATACACCCTTCAACTGTATGCTTTCATTTGTCATACACTTTATCACTATAGGTATTCACTTATCATACACCCTATAATTATTTGTTTTCATTTCTCATACACCCTTAAGCTGTATGATTTCAACTGTCAAACATGTTTCAACTATAATGTTCATTAGTCATATATTTTTCAACTTTGTTTCATCTGTTGAAAACCTTTCAACTGTAAGTTTTCATCTGTCATACACTTTCCAACTGTGTGTTTTCATCTGTCACACACCTTCCAAATTATCTTTTTATCTGGCATTGATTACTTCCCTCACCTGTGTGTTTTCATCAGTCATAGGGCACACACACCCTTCAACAGCACATTTTCATCTATCATACAGCCTTCACTTACTTGTGGGTTTCCTCTGGCTTAGACTGCATGCCTCACCTGTGTGTTTTCATCAGTCATACAGTCCATACACCATGCAAGCATATGTTTTCATCCGTTATACATCCTCCAACTGCGTGCTTTCAAGCATGCGTTTTTTCAGGCCTCATCCATTTCATCGGTCATACTACACATACGCTTCAAGTAAATGTTTTCATAGTTTACACTACAGATAACATCTTTCACCCCTGTATTTTCACCTGTCATACATCCTTCACCTATGGATTTTCACTTGTCACACACCCCTCAACTATGTGATTTTACCTGTCGTAACATCCCTCACCTGTGTGTTTTCACCTGTCATACAGTCCTCATCTGTGCATGTTTAACTGTTCGCAGCCCTCAGTGATGTGTTTCACCTGTCAGACAACTTTCACTTTCATACAAACTTCACCTGTATGTTTTCATCTGTCATGTATTCCTAGCATGTATGTTTTCACCTGTACTGCAGTTTTCACTGACGTTTTCATCAGTCACGCAGCTCTCACCTGATTATGTTCACCTGTCATGCATCCTCCACCTGCATGTTTTCACCTGCCATACATCCTTCACCTGCATGTTTTCACCTGCCATACATCCTTCACCTGCATGTTTTCACCTGTCATGCAGCCTTCAACTGTATGTTTTCACCCCTCACACGTCCCTCACCTGCAAATTTTCACCTGTCATACATCCCTCCCATGCATGTTTTCATCTGTCATACATCCCTCACCTGTGTATCTTCACTTGCCATACATCCCTACCCTGTGTTTTCTCCTGTCATGCATCCCAACATGCATGTTTCCATCTGTCATACATCCCTCACATGGATATTTTCACCTGTCATACATCCTTCACCTGCATGTTTTCACCTGTCATACATCCTTCACCTGCATGTCTTCTCATGTCATACATCCCTCACTTGCACGTTTTCACCTGCCATATATATCCCTCACCAGCATATTTCCACTCGTCACGCATCCCTCTCCTCTGTGTCTTTTCACCTAGTGTTATATCATCCCTCACCTCTGTGTTTTCGCCTCTCATACATTCCTCACCTGTGTGAGCCTTCAGCTGTCATGCAGCCCTCACCTGTGTGTTTTCACCTGTCGTAAATTCCTCACCTGTGTGTGTCTTCACCTGTCATGCGGCCCTCACCTGTGTGTTTTCGTCGATGTGTGTTGAGGCTGGACGATTGAGTGAAAACATCCCCACAGTCCTGACAGACAAAGCGGCGGGCCTTGGTGTGAATGTTTTCATGCCTCCGCAGGCTGCTGGCCGCCGTGAAGGCCATGGAGCAGTCTGGGTACTGGCACCGGTAGGGCTTCTCCCCACTGTGGGAGCGTTTGTGAACTGTCAGGTAACTGTTGGTTGTGAACATCGCCCCACACTGCGCACACTTGAACTTTTTCACACCTTTTTCGTAACTCATGTTTGCTGTTGATTCCGGTGATACGGGCTGCAGCTGATCTTGTAGTTCTGACTCCGAGTTGCTGTTGGAGTCGGTATGTTCTGTTGTCCCAGACATGACAGACATCGGATCAATCCGTTGCTTGCCATTAGATATTGTTGTTTTTCGTGGTATGCTGTCACTGCAGTTCCTGGGGCTTGTTATATGATTTTTATCATGTTCACCGGATTTGCTGATGGTTGCTTGTCTTCTCTTTCGCCTGGAGCTCCGCATCGCACCACCTTCCATGCTATTAGTCTTGCCATCGTCTGCTTCTTCCAGGCTGAGTTCTTCACCATCTTCCATGATAGAATGGCAACTGTTCTTTTCCAATCTTTAACTCGGTAAATAACTGCGCAGCATAGTCAACTGTATATACTGAACTAATGCCACATTTAACTTAGGACACTGAATTCTTCATTCACAACGATTTTCTTTCTTCTTCTACTTCTTTCTTTTTTTTTCTTCAAGTCAGTCACTTTCACCAGTCACCTGGAAATAATAATGATTACTCAACATTTCACACTTCTCTACAACCAAGTCACATTTAACGGATCTCATACTTCACTACAATCAAGTCACTTTTTGCAAAGCAGTCACAGTGTATAGTGTTTATGAGTTTGTGGAAAAGGCTAAATGAATAATGGGGTTTGATGCCAGATTGAACTATCACAGCATTGGTAGTTTGATGCAACTGATATGAAATCCAGGACAGATATGTGTGTATGTATATTATGTGTGTGTGTGTGTGTGTGTGTGTGTGTGTGTGTGTGTGTGTGTGTGCTGTGTGTGTGTGTTTGGTGTTCCTCTGTGTGTGTGTGTGTGTGTGTGCGTGTTGGTGTGTGTGCGCCCGTGGGCATGTGTGCTCATGTGTGTACGTGTGTGTGTTTGCATGTCCACACACCCTTACGTACATGCATATATGTGTGTATGTCAATGTGTGTGATATAAAAAAATGTTTATAATCTTACACAGAATCGAAGCAGAACTGTCAAAATATGTTAATGGTTAACAATGTGTTTGTTTTATTCACAAATCAGAATCAGGACTGCTGACTAATATTCCAGAAAATAATATCAAGCACATGGCTCTGCTCTTATGAGCAGGAACCACACATATTGCAGTCCTCAAAGATATGAAGTTAGAATTTTTTTTTTTTTCCACAACTCAGCCATATTAGTGGATAAAAAATTCCACAGCCCGCAGAAGTGTTCGCTAGCCTATGATCTAAAAGATACAGCCTCTTTTTCTATTTTTTTTTAATTGAAGCAAGCAAGGAAACTGAAAGCAAACAGAAATTTTCAGACAGATGATCAGTACAAACAGCAAATTACTTGGTCGCCCTATGAACTATATATATTCTGAAATCCTCCATTTGTATTTGTACTTGCCTATGGCAGGCGTCAACTTGTCCAGCCCAAGCATTTGTTGCAGGCACCTGTAATACTTCTTCAGGGAGAGGATTTGCATCCTGAATGTTGTGGAGAAAACATGCTACGCTGGTCTGAACGGAAAGGGACTCAGTTGACCCGTTTCCTTTTAGTGTCTCTTTTTCAGTATATTGGTCACAGGCTGTTGAGGCATTCTAGCACAGATCTAACGGGTACTTTGTAAACCTTTGCCTTGATCTTGTTCAGCCCTAATATCCCCTCCCCTCTCTACCCTTCTCCCTACCCATCCTCCCCTCCCTCCTCTTCCCCTCGTCACATCCTATGACTTCCTTTCCAACTTATGGTCGACTGGGCTTTAAACATGCATAGATTGGTCGACTGGGCTTTAAACATGCATTGATCTTCTCATTGGTTTTTTTCAGGTCTGGATGTGACTGCTGCATTTCTCATTTCTCTTGCACAAATGGTATTCTGCTGGTCTTTTGGTTTGATCAGGGAGCTGATACTTTGGTTCTGAAGGATTTCTTTATCTTGTGATGCTCAGAATGAGTTCCATTCTTCTCCCGTCTTTCCAGCGCTATGAAGCTGCTCTGTATGACTCAGCTGTCCCGTTTGTCTGGGGTGTGATGCGAGAAGATTGTGTCATGTGCAAAGGGGCGAATGTAAGACGACACCCTATCTGGCAAGTTGTTGACGTCAGGAACAGTCAGGGTCCCCACTCCCAGTACAGAGCTTTGGTGCAAATATGATGTCACATTTACATTGGAACAACACCTTCTAGGACTAAATGTCTTGTGAATGAAGCTGGCAATCCAACATTGCACCTCGCTCCTGACACCATATTGATGTGTCAGTATTGGACTCAAGTGAACTTTGTTGAAATTTTCACAAAGTCTATCGCAATTGGTCCACTTTCCCTGACACTTCCTAAACAAGCTATAGCCTCTTTTCTGAAGCTATGTTGTAGTGGAATCAACATGTTGTCTCAAGGTGGGTCACGATGGAGCTCACCAGAACATTACATGTCATATGCTCAAAGATCTTACAGGGCAGATTTTCTGCACTGAAAGCAGATGGCATTCCTTCAGACTTTAATACCAAATGACAGTATCAGCATCAGAGTGCATCTTGATTTGAATGTACTACAAGTTCAGAAAGTTCTATCATTCTACTGGCACAATTTCAGTAAAGTATTATTCTATTGGTGATTTTACAAAGATCCGTGAAAGAGACTCATCACATTTGAATTTCTACGTTTAACACAGAAACTTAAATTTGAAATTACCTAAAAACTCAAATTCTGCTTAATACTTTACATTCCAATTATCTTGTCTCAAAATAGATGTTCGTTTTCTTTGGCAATGCAAGGGAAGTAACGCATACAATACCTTCTATCCTCAATTTGATGTCGATACACTCACAAATTCATTCGTAAGTTGGGTAAGAGCGCAATACGCATTAAAAAATATTGTTAAAATGTAAATGAGTTATAGTAAAAACTGGACATGTACACACCCCAATCATCAACTTTCTCACCACCTACTGCTGTCTTCTCACTTCCCAACGTTCTGCCTTTGCTGGAATCGCTCTGCATTGTCTTCCTTCTTCTATTGAAAGCCAGCTCACTAACTTTTAGTGTTATTTTCGTACGGAAAATTGCCTTGGTTCTATCAATCAAGACATTTGAAGGAGGAAGAACATAAGATATTGGAACTATTCTATGAAAACGAAAATACTTTCCAACAAAGGAATGTATGGCCCAAAGTCTTTCCGGCCTAACCACTGCACAACTTCAAAGAAAAATTACCATTCCGCCGAACGAAAGAGACACACAAATTACAAGACAAAACTCGACGCGTTTCGACCTCTTTGGTCTTCTTCAGGCAAGACAAACATCCTTCAATACAGTGAAAACAAAGAACGAACAATCATTTATCTCCTCAAACTGGGCGCAAAATGGATGTGAAATCGCAATATAAGCGTTTAGGATTTTCATCGCACCCACAGTGTAGGGGCAGTGGAAATGTCCGTTCATTCGTCTTCGGCGTACGTACGTGTGACGTAATGTCACCCACGACCGTTATACTTCCAGCCATGCGTAGTGCACAGGGGAAAAACAAAACAAAACAATAACCCATTCAACATTCACAGCAAATTACTGTTCGGTTGAAAGTTTAAATATGAAGAAGAAGAAGAAAGAAAGAATGAAAAGAAGAAAGAAAGACAGAAAAAGAAAAAGAAATCTGTGTCATTTTCGCTCAGGCAGAGCGAACATGGTAACCGAGACCTGTAAATATAATTCATTGAGTTGTTTTTTTTCTTGGATAGGAACATCATTGTCAATAGAAAATAGTGAGAATTCTCTCTCTCTCTCTCTCTCTCTCTCTCTCTCTCTCGCGCGCGCGCGCGCGCGCGCGCGCACGCGTGCGCATTAATGTTGATTTGTGTTTGTTTATTTCCCCAGTCATTGTTTCCGTGCATATGTGTCAGGTAGAGGGTATATGAGCCAGCTGTGAACATCCTTTCCAGGGGATGTACCCTTGCTTGTTTTGTGTCCTCCGCCAGGCAATTTGGTGTTGTATGCAGCAGTTGTTTAGAGGTTTGAGCGTGTAATTATCTCATGATGGGAGCAAAAGTTACCCTACTTATTTATTATTTACCGTTAGGTATTCCCTGCCTCATTTCATAATTCCTTTCATGTTAATCAAATGAGGTCACATGTATTTGTTTATATTCGCCTGTGTGTTTGTTCAACTATCTTGAAGACTGAAAAGGCTGTGCCAGTCTGGAATAAATGTTTGATTTGTGTTTGTCCATTTCTCCAGTCTTCTTGCTGTGTGCATATATCAGGCACTGGATATATGAGAAAGTCTGGAACGTTGATGTTTTCGGGGACGTCTCTTTGTTTGTACTGCGTGCTCTGTGTTGGCAATTCTGCTAGACGATTTGGTATTGTAAGCGCCAATTGACCGGGGTTATGGGCGCATAATTATCTCATCATGGCAGCAAGAGTTACCCTTCTTATTCGTAATTTACTGTTGGGTCCGTGTCTATGGTTACAGCTTATGCCCAACACGGTATACATTCTCTGTTGCACTCAAAGCTGCACCTGGCTTTTGTCATGAGATCAGCTATTATCAAAACATATTCAGCGCATAGTCCAGCCCTTGATCCATACTATGACTGACTCAGTGGCAGATCCGTTCGTTCGTGGGCGAGATTAACGTCCTGTTGGCCAAAGAGCCTTAAGGACAAGCTACACTCGCAGACATAGGTCTGAATATTCTGTGATAACTGTTGTTGCTGGCAGAAGTGGGTGAGCTCCGTGTGGGGGCCGTCGTATGTCGCTCTCTTAGCTCTGGATCCTTTTGAACGTTTAAGTTCAAATTCGGGTGTTGGTCGGCTGGCGATGGGCGTCGGTGTATTTCGCTTCTTTTCCCCAACCAAAAGCCTGTCTTCAGGGACACCAAGTGGCGGCCTTTTTCGTGGCGATGGTCCTAGGCAGATCTGTTCATTCATACGTAGGTGAGATTAACGTCCTATTGACCGGAGGTCCTTAAGAACAAGGTATATAGGCAGATCCGAATATAGTTGAGTTTTACGTCCTCACAACAAAAGCTTTTAGGGACAAGTTTGTCACCACAGCAAGCTGCAGCATAGTGTCGTTTGTCTTGGCAGACTTGTATGCTGACAGGTTTGGTCGGAGTCAATATCTGTGGACGGGACAAGGAACCCAGTGTGAACCGTGCAGGCAGATCCGTTTGTTCATTTTGTTCATAGGTGAGATTAACATCCTATTGGCTGGAGGCCCTTTAGGACAGTAATCGTAGTCAGGCAGCGCTCCAATGCCGACCGCTCCACCTCCAAGAGCCGTCCCCTGGTGACACAGGCTAGACCTGCCATCACCCATATGGCTGGAAGGATTGCCGCGCCGCCTGACACTGGTTCAGAACTCGGTATTCTAGGCCACAGTAATCATAGTCAGGCAGCGCTCCATCGCCGATCGCCCCACATCTCCAGGAGCCAACCCCCGGTGACACAGGCTAGGCTCGCCGTCACGCATATGTCTGGAAGGATCACTGCGCCGCCTGACACTGACCTCCCACATCAGTGTCCTTCAAAGGAGAGCTGCCACCTCTCCCTTGGCGTTCGCTGCCACACCACACTCGCAGCAGACTGTTGTGAGGCAGATCCAGTGTCTGATCCTTTAGTAAAAGGCAAAAAAAAAATTGTTTGAAGAGAAACCAGTGTGTCTGACCCGGGTAATGGTTGAGTTTTACGTCCTCATAGGGAAAGCTTTTAGGGACATGTTTTTCTTTCACGGTAGTCCTTGTGTCCAATCCAGTTCCAGTTGAGGGTGAGTTTTATCCTATCGGCCTGAGGCCCTTAAGGACAAGGTTACTGCAGACATAGGTCTGCATCATTGTGGCAACTGCTGTCGCCGGCAGTAGTAGGTGGGTTTCAGTGGGGGTCGTCGCATTTCTCTCTCTGAGCTCGTGTTCCTCTTGAACATTGGTTCAATTTTGGTCGTATTCTTCTTGAATGTTGGTTCAATTTTGATCGTGTTGCTCTTGAACGTTGATTCAATTTAGGTTGTTGGTCGACCGACGATAGAAGTCGGTGTATGTTGCCTGCTGTCCCCCAAATATCAGGCTGTCTTCAGGACCACCTGACGGCCTTCTTCATGTTCGAGTGGCGATGGTCCTGTGCAGCATGAGGCCGCCTCAAGGAGGGAGCAGGACGAAGGTTGCTGGAACACTGCACGAGTCCCTAATATTTGGCGGGTACTCGCTGACTGTGGCCGAGAGGGCAAATTTTCAGCCCAGCCCATAAGGAGTGCCCACCATGTCTGCTGCCCCAAACAGAGCATGGCTTTCCAGGCCACGGTAGTCACAGTCAGGCAGTGCTCCTTCGCCGATCGCCCCACATCTCCAGGAGCGACACAGGCTAGACCCGCCGTCACTCACATGCCTGGAAGGTTGTCTGTGCCACCCAACACTGATCTCTCACATCAGCGTCCCTCAAAGGAGAGCTGCCACCTCTCCCCTGGCATCCACTGCTATGCCACACTCGCAGCAAACTGTGTCCGACCCGAAAATAGTTGAGTTTTACGTCCTCATAGCGAAAGCTTTTAGGGACATGTATGTGTCCGACCCATTGTCTGCTCCTTTTTGTATTACAGCACGATCCACGTGACCCTTCATTTTCCTGTAGTCTGCTAGACTTTTCACTCCCGAATCCTTGTGCTCTACCAATGGCGTAGAAACACAAGAAGCCCAAAGCCACGCATAATTCTGCAAGCCTTGCTGACATATGGCATTGAACTAATTTACTGACCCCAACTTCCAGAATGAAATAGTCTTTTTCACATTAAAATATATTTTTTTCCTACTGAGCCAGGGCGATTTCATCTATTCAAACCGCGTTGCTACTTCTCAACCTTTGCTATAACCCCGAACTCTGACCTGTACAAACATTCTCTCTCCTTTAATAGCAATCAAACTCAGGTTACCTCTATGTGCAAGACCGAATAGGCTGTGCCAGTCTAATAAATGTTAGCTTGTGTGTGTCCATTTCTCCAATCGATGTTGGTGTATTTATGTGTTAGGTACAGAGTATATGAGCGAGACTGGAACACCCCTTTAGGTGGTGATGTTTCCTTGTTTGTTCCGTGTTGGCATTTCTGCTAGGCATTTTGGTGTCGTAAGCAGCGATCATTTGGAACTATGGCTTGTAATCATCTCATCACGGAAGCAGTAGTTACCCAGTTTGTCAATTTGTTGTTCACTGCATCTGTTCCCTGCCTCATTTAAGATTTCCTTTCAAACCAGTCAAACTGAGGTCACCAGTATTTGTTACTATTCTTCTGTATGTTGGACTTTATATTCAAGACCAAAAAGGCTGTACCAGCCTTGAATGAATGCTCATTTCTTTAGTCCTTATTGCTGTGTACATATGTTGGTTATAGGGAATATGAGCAAGCTTAGGATATCCGTTCTTGAGAATGTCTCCTTGTTTGTTCTGTGTGCTGTGTGTTGACATTTCTGACGGGCGATATGGCTTCATAAGCAGCAATCGTTTGGAGTTACGGACGTGTGATTATCTCATCATGGGAGCAAGAATTTCCCTATTTATTCATTATTTACTGTTACCTATTCCTTGCCTCATGTAAGATTTCCTTTATACCAATCAAACTGAGGTTACCTGTTTTTTTTTTATTTTGTGTGTGTGTGTGTGTGGTTGTTTGACATTTAAGACCGAAAAGGCTGTGCGTCTTGAATAAATGTTAATTTGTCTTTGTTCATTTCTCTAGTCATTGTTGCTGTCTACGTGTGTCAGGTACAGGGTATAGGTGCAAGCATGGAGCATCCCTTTTTGTGGAAGTCTCCTTGCTTGTTGTGTGCGCTCTGTGATGGCATCTCTGCCAGGCAATCTGGTGCCGTAAACAGCAATCGTTTGGAGTTATGGGGACATAATTATCTCCTCATGGGAGAAAGTTACCATGCATATTGATTATTGTTCTTTTTATTTATTCATTTCAGTCATCCAGCACCCTGTGATCTCGCTGCACGGTAGATGTAGTGTTGCATTCATGGAGTGATCTGCGCATAGTGACGTGCCTTCTTCATATAGCTGAAGCTGGTTTGGGTTTACACCAACAACAGCAAGCTGCATGCACACACGCAGTCTGACAGCCGCTCAATAGCAGCAACATGCCCCATTGAATGTTTTACACAATATTCTCTTTGGGGTTTGCGTTGCTCTGAAAGCTTTGCACCCTATGGATAATGCGTGGTTTGTCCCTTTAATCCCTTGCTGATAGTGGCAGGCATCTTGGTACTTGGTCGTCACTCAAAAAAACTGCATAAAGCTTCGAGCCAGTGACGGGTAAATATTTTCAATGTTCAACAGAAAATGTTCCAACGCCATCTTCTTCGTTGCCAGATAATACTAAAACTACCAGAACCCCTGATAAATTATTTGTTGATGACAGTGTCAACTGGCACAAGCTGGGTATTTCTTCTTTCCTCAACGGACTGAATGGCAACACTAATCAAAGGCTTTTCAACATACCCGAGCCATGCACACACACACACATAGACAAGGGGCTCAGGCATTCGTGGGCTTGCACATGCCAACGATGAATACAGCAATCTCTACCTTTCATTTACCAAGTGCTGCTAACATTTTCTCTCTCACAACGCTCAGAATCAAAGTCTAAAACTTCAACCACACAGTTATCACATCCGTCGGGCAGATGTCGCTGTCCTCTTCTATTGCCTTTTTGTGTGTGCCAAGGGAGGGAAATAAACTTGAGATACAATAATTCTTTGACAAGTTTGGAAGTGGAATGGAAAAGGACATCCAAAACACCTTGTGATGAATACATACGAGAATGAAGACTAGATGATCCCGTCTTCAATAACAACAAAAGACCACCACCACCATGCCCAACCTCCCCAGAAGTGGGAAAATGTTCCTGAGGCATTTGGCAGACCAGACCAAATTCTGCCAAAAGCGGTTGAAGCCTAGATATTCTTGAGGAAACTTCATAATCTGAATAAACCTCAAGGTAGGTCAAGAGGAATTCCTTTTTTTTTTTCATGTCTCTAAATAATACATGTGCAGACTTGGGGGCCAGAACAGCTCACTTGGTAGAGCGCTGGACTCGTAATCTTGGTGATCCTGAGGTTGCAGGTTCGAATCTCTGCTGGGCCATTTTAGTACAGAGGGATTTTTCCCTCAGTGTTTTAACATTGGTTCTGAGGTTCCATGTGTGAATGCACACATAACATCTTGCACAAGCATAAAATCCCATCACCAACTTTCGGAAGGCCAGTTTGGCCGTTGGCATGGATGACACATTACACATAGCATGCACCCTTCATGAGACATTTAAAGAATGAAGGAAATAAGGAAATTGAGTGAACAATATTGACTGGATGACACAGGAAATGACTAAATGAAGCACCGGCAGGCAGCTCTTCAGTCAGCACTACCCAGGTAGGCAGCCCATTGTGTACATGAGTGTGGATTGTCAGCGCCTAGAACCTTTGGCAGGGTGCTTTATGCTATGTTGTTAAAATCATTGTTACTTACTATTGTCTGAATAACTTAAAATGAACACATTTAGACACTGTCAAAGTTCAAGAGGGTAACAGGAACATCAAAAGACACTGACAAAGATGACTTTGATGGGTGTACTGAAGTCAGCATTTGAATTTGAAAACGTTAACCAAAAATTAAATGTTCCTTTTTCTTAAACAATTATAGCCAGCATAAGCCTACGTCAGTGTTTTTTACGCTCAAGTCAACCATGTGAACCACCCTTATGGTGGCTAGACAATTATTGTGTCCAACAGGTCAGTATGTATTAGGTCGGAACAGGCACCCCTGAACAACATGACAGTCACACAGCAGCAGTGCAGAATCTCCTCTAGAGAGTTTCCTGATGACGGCCTCATATCATCTGCATTCTGAGGGCTGTTGGTGCTGGTGTTGCATTGGGGTCCTCCTGAGTTGAGCTGTGCATGTGGTAGCCAAATTGAGAGGAGAGAGAGAGAGAGAGAGAGAGAGAGAGAGAGAGAGAGTTGCCTATAGCCCAGCTGACCGCAATGGGCCATATCAGGGCTGTCACAGTGTAAAAGAAAACTCCAAGACATTGAATGAAAAAAAAAAATCATTCACACAACATGTCTTCTAAAAACACACCAGAAATGTTCTTACTAATCTTTCTTCTGTAAAATCTTTGATCGGATGAAAAATGTTGATCTTTTTCAGAAATTCAAAGATCACATCAGGTGGGACATCTCTGAACAAGGTTTTCATGGAGTCTGTTGTAAAAGTGTTAATGTCTCACATGCAAGTCCCAGCACTCTAAAACAATATGTTTTACAGTGAATGGACCATGACATGGAACGCACCACGAAGCTTCTTCACCTTTTAAAAGATAAGAATGGGTGTAAAAGGAGTAGCCTGTGTGCAAACAGCACAAGACTGTTTCTTCTTCACAGCCGCCCTGGAGCATGGTAAAAACTTTCAGGCTTGGACAGATTTCGAACAGTTTTTTTTACCCATCAGCGAGTTCCATTCCTCTTGCCAGAAGTTTTTGATGTAAGCCTGGGCTTTGGGTTTCAGGTCAGCATGAGGGATAGACAATCTGCTGACTCTTTCTTTGTGGTACTCTTGGTAAGTTGATCAGGCAAAATGAGTGGAGTAGAAGTAATGCCATGGAGGAAGCATAGAAGACTAGACAGGACAAAAACAAACAATGTTCAGCATTTTTCATATTCATTTTAAACACTTGCATGCTCCTTGAAACATATTCACACAGAACAGATCTGAAACAGTGAAATCGGATCAAGTTTTATTTAACAGAGCCCCAAATGAATTTTCTACATGTTGGAGATTACACCCATAAGAGTGCTCACAGATGACTACGATTTGTACTTGCAACACACATAAATGCATGAGATCCACATTCAAGTAATCTTTTTTATACTTCATAAATGTAACTATAACACACACCAAGGGTACATACCTAAACACAAGCAAGACTACTTTCTTGTACAGAACCCGCACAATAATTGTCTCCCTTGTCAAACTCATGTCTAATAGAAAAAACAAAACAGAAGAAAGGTCAATTCCTCAACTGGATATAACAGATCGCTCATCGATAGCAGCTATGCAAAGCTATTCCTGCTCACACCTTCCTTACCTACCTGACAAAATATTTATCCTCCAATCAGAACTACAACAAATCTTGGTGTTGTACATCAAGTAAACAACTTTTATCATTCCACGACACACATTCCACTTGGGAGTAAACACCTGAAATGGTTCGCACAGAGCTGATCAAGCGATATCCACACTTTTATTCCAAACCTGATTTTTAAGTTTTCTAAACAAAAATCTATACACAGATTAAGAGAGACAGAGAGATGTTCACAAAAACAGAGAGAGAAACATCTATAAATACTGAGAGCAAGAGAGAGACAGACAGTGAGACAAACATGCAAAAACAGAAAGGGGATGAAAAGAGAGAGAGAGAGAGAGAGAGAGAGAGAGAGAGAGAGGAGAGAGAGGACAGACAGACAGACAGTGCATTACGTTTGATCAGATTACAAAACTGCTTCCCACCGTCTTTAGTACAGGCTTCTGATGAAACACAAGACAGCCATGCTCAATATCTTTAATTCCCAACTAAACTTTTCCTCTGGCATTTTCACAGCATTCTCCCCAAGTTGACTGTCAGTGAGTAACTGGCACACTTCACTCTCTGGAAGATCTGCGATGGCTGGTGCTGGTGATCAAGCACTGTGTGTCTGTTGGCAACAAAGTCATGACCTGATCCCTCAGCCCCATCCAAAACCAAGGATGTTTATAGACACACTCTGACGAACTGATCTGCCCATCCATACACAGAATATGACAATACAACTCTCACATGAAACATACGCCAAGCAAAAATTCTAGCAAAGTTGTTTTGTACACAACACTGGACACTGCTGGAACCCTGAATCTGTGGACTCTTACCACCGGATACTGTTTACAGGGACTGCGCATGCGTATCCGTTCTACCGTTTGTATTCACCACCATGTTTAGTCAGCACGGTTTGTGAAAACGCAGAATGTGACTAAACTGATTAACTATTAGATTTCAGAATTTCTTGAAACTGCTTCAAAATGAAAATGAAATACACCCGTTTTTTTCTCCCTAACAAACCTGTATATGTGAGAAAGCACACAATAGACATGTTATGAGTAGGCAGGTCTGCCATTTCAAGGACGTTACAGACCCACAATGACAGGGCTCCCCCCCACACCTGAAATTCTAGAACAGTCTTGGGATGTGTGCCCTCATCCACCTGGCCAACCTGTAGCTTGCTCCCCTCTCCCCTCCTCTTGAAAAAAAGAAAAAGAAAAAGAAAATTGAAGCTCTACATTCAAAATGGTTCAACCCGTCACAACTCTGAAAACCAAGCGATGTGTTATCTACTTTTCTGTCCGACCATGTCCAGGATTATTCCTTCGTTTGTACAACTTCTGTTTTCTTTCTTTGTCAGCGTCAGGAGGACACATAATGCCAGAGTGACATAGTGCTGCCTCCAGACTGGGCAGACAAATCAGAGACTACCTGCTCTCACAAAGCTGACAGAAGATCTCATGGCATCAGTATCATCTGCTAGCATACCCTACGTGCCACAGGCTGGTTTCACCGTTACTTTTTTTTTCTTTTAATGAAATGAAAGACAGTACATCGACAAAAGCTGACAAAGGCGGGGGTTGGGGTCAGCAGGAGTTATCCATGATGATCTTCAGTTTGGTCTGAATTGTTGCCATGGTGTCCCTGCCCATCAGATACACAATGTCATGGTCAAGTTAAGTTGTATCGTATAGAACCTTTTATCTCTCACTTTCCCCACAGCCCAGAAATCCCTGCACCAATAAACAAACAAAAACAAAACAACGACAAATCATCCCCACCCCCTACCCTAATTCACTAGAGTTGTAACAATGTTATATCATATTGCGTTGTATCACATCATCAGCTGAATCTGTTGTGTAGCATTATCAAGTTCTATTACACTATGTCAGCTCATGTTACCCAACCTCAGAACCTGATCACAAAAATGTCAATGCATCTTCCATACTGAGTAAAATTGATTTATATTAGATTGTTGGTATATATTTTGTTTTGTGTTGCATATAACTGATTTGTGTTCAATCCTTTTGAATGAAAATTATTTTAAATAAAACATGTACAAACTGAACTGTACTGCCCAAACTGAATCTTAGCTCAAAATGGTCATGAGTTAAAAAAAAAGGACAATTTTTCGACAACAAAGTAGTGGTAAAACTGAAGTGGTTCAGGTGTGTGTGTGTGTGTGTGTGTGTTTTGCCTGTGCCTCTGTGTGTGTGTGTGTGTGTGTGTGTGTGTGTGTGTGTGTGTGCGTGTGTGTGTGCGTGCGTGCTTGTGTGTGCGTGTCGGAGTGAGTGGGTGAATGAGTGAGTGAGAGGGGAGACAGAGGGAGGGGAAGGGGGAGAGTGAGAGAGAGAGTGTGTGTGTGTGCGTGAGTGCGTGTGTGAGTGTGTGCGCGCTTGCCCGTGCATGAGTGTTTAATGTTAGTATATTGCTTCCCTTCACCATATCAGCTACTAATGAAAGATTTTAATTGAAAACAGAAAAAAGCAGCCTGAAAACTGATATATAATATCCGGGAAAACTGCACATACAGGTACAAAACAGACATATTAATACAGACACATTAAATAAAGAGAGAGAGAGAGAGAGGGAGAAAGACAAGGAGAGATAACAGTGAGATGCAGAGACGACAATAAGAGAGAAAAATAAAGAATCACAGAGACAAAGGCGAGTCTTACTTGTAGACATCCTCGTCGATCCCACTGGTGTCCCTAGCAGTCTGTTGACTCAGGTGCTGAACCATGTCACCAACACACGTCACAAGCGGCTTCAGGTCCACGTCTTTGTGATATATCGCTGAGAACACACACATCACACTGCCATTGTACAGCAAAAAAAGAAAAAAAGAGGGGCAAAACTCAGTCAAAAGCCTTCATTCCTAAGGCAACAAGCATTTTCATCTTTCTTGCTGAAATCGACATAAAGAGATCTCATGGTGATGAGTCTGGCTCATTTCACCATCCATTTTCACAAAGTTAATCCGACAGTTTGAAAAAAAAAACCCACTATCAATTCATGTCACATTTTCACCACCACAAATTCATGAAAAGGGAAACATGGAATTTTATATTCTTTAAGGCAGAACTAACATTAAGATCATTTTGTTACATAACCGAGTACAATGAGACGCACATGACCATTTAGAATACTTACAGCATCCTCCCCTCACCTCCAGTGCTAGCCTACATATGAAGGCATCTAACACTTTCATCTCTTTTCTTTGGTGGTGGGGGTGTGGTGGTGATGATAGTGGAAGGAGAGGGTAGTTGGGGGCAGTGGATGGGGGATGATCACTGCAAGATGGGAGGAGGAATTACATAACACAGGACAGCAGGAAAGAAGATTTGAAACGGGTCAAACAACGGTCTTGAAAATAATTCTGTTCATCATGAATTGTCAGACAGATCAAAGAAAGAAAAAAAAAAAGACGAACTCTTTCCCCCTTCGCCCAAGAAAGAAAGAAAACAACCACCAGCAAAAAAGCCACATCTAAAACATAAATGGGATCAAAACTGAACTTTGTACTATATTCCTGCGCTTTCTTTCTCAACATCATTCATTTTTTTCTTTAATTCATTTTCAAGAAAACTACTGGTTTTATCAAGACATTCCTTCTCCTCGTCGGCTGACTGAACTCTCACCTTTGACCTGGATGACAAGGAGGAGATGAATGATGGCATGGGCAGTGTGAACGTCAGCAACAGCCTCAGACTTGACACGATTCTCTATGGCCTGCATGAGCAACCTGAATGAGACGCAGATCACTGTGGTTAGCACACTGTCTGCTCATACTTACCTGCCCATACAACTGCCGTATTCCTACTCGGCCTAAACAATGCCCTCCCGCCAATCAGCAAACCCACCAAAAAATTATGAGAGAGAAGGGAGCTGAATCCCTTAATACCACCTCAGTTAACACTTGGACTCCTGAGCAAGTTCTGTTGACGCCAATGTTAAGCTGATTTAGTACATTGCTTTTCAGTTTCCCTTCTTTCCTCAACGACTACATGCCTTTAAGCTTGGTTTTAGTGGAGTGTGCACCGCATTATGGAACCCTTCAAGAGGTCTTTCAGGCTTTCTTTCATGTTGAACACTCGCACTTCGGTTTGCCTTCGTAATGCTGTGCTTACAGTGAAATGCTCATAAAGCTTTTGACTACATTTGAAAGGTCGTCTCCTACTGTGTTCTCTGCATTGCTTTTTTAGGTTCCATCGTTACTCACTCTTACTGCTCTCGAGTTTGCCTTTTCTGCTCAGATAGTTTCTATGCTTCCAATACGCATTAGACCTGTGTTTCATGTACCAATATTCCCCTTGCAGCAGTGCAACAGTTACGAATCACTGGAGACTGTGATTTATAAAATTTTAAACTTTTGACACATGAGTCTGACCCATTTTGACCCTCTGATGTCTACTTGTGAGTCAGCCAATCAAAGTGTTCGGAGGGCAACCAGCCCCGTCACCCTTCCCACCCTCTTTGTCCTCTGGGCACCAGGGATTCCCCCCCCCCCCCCCCCCCCCCCCGTCGATGATTGTCAGAGACCTCTGGCAGGGGGACTGGAATACACAGACGGATAACAAACTTTTCCAGATCCATCCAAGCCTAAAAGAGTTCCTCTCATCTACCTCTGGTGGTCACAAAGAAAAAACGGTTTTATGCCGCCTGCACACTGGCCATTCGTTTTGCACTCATTCGTACCTTTGAAAGAGTGAAGAAGCTTTGTGGTGCATTCAGTGCCATGTACCATGCACAGTGAAACATATTCTTTAGAGTGTTGGGACTTGCATGATGTGAGACATAAACATTTTACAGCAGACTCCATGAAAACCTTGTTCAGATGTTTCACCTGATGTGATTTTTTTAGTTTCTGAAAGAGATTAACATTTTTCATCTGATTTAAGATTTGACAGTAAAAAGATTTTAAATGAAGTTTCCGGTGCATTTTAAAGAGATTTGTGAATTTTTTTTTTTTTTTAATGATTTGTGAGTTGACTTCAACGTGGTGACAGCCCTGACATGGCCCTTTGCGGTCAGCTGGGCTACAACTGTATAAGCAACATTACCTTACCTTACCTCCCCTACACCGCTCACTCCAGCATCCATATAGTTATACACAGTCACTGCCAGGCTCATTCTGCCCTAGTGCTAGCGTTACCAGTCTGCAGAGTCAGAATCAGGTCACCATGAAGCAACACACCAAAGGAGACCCTGCACTTGGGTGATGTTTAGCTAAGCCAGTTCCGATCCAGTACACGCACAGACCTCTCTACTTCTGCCATAGCTGTTTGGTATTGATGGCACTGGTTTCCAGCATTTCCATATGGTATCAAAATGCAACATAAAGTCTCCTGCTTATTTTTCCCCCCACATACAACAAGGTACAATTTGTTTCTTAGGAACAGTCAATTACCTTAATGTTCTTTTGTTTGGTGTTTGTAAT
Organism: Conus canariensis; assembly: GCA_033310375.1. Classification (NCBI taxonomy): domain Eukaryota; kingdom Metazoa; phylum Mollusca; class Gastropoda; order Neogastropoda; family Conidae; genus Conus; species Conus canariensis. Next base: position 14,233,059 of record CM065745.1, read on the forward strand.
TTTTTCCTCATTTCATAAATAATTTGAGCATCTCGCTCATTCAGGAGGTAAGCATATACATTAATCCTCATAATTATTTATATCTTGCAAACACTCATCGGGGTTCTAAACCGCTCTGATTCTCTCAGTTAGCCAAAAACGCATTCACACTCTCCCATACAGTGCTGCATTCCAATCCCTCCAAAACCTAGAACGCTTTTGATTCCACTGGTTGAGCAAAACCAAAATCACTTATTTGTCTGCAAAAACTAGTCACTGCTGAAAACCTGGCTGCCTGTTTACCTGCGCGAAGCGGTGTTGCGGGTGTAACAGGTGAGCACACAGGTGGAGACATGCGGTAGCACGTCCTGACCATCCTCCACCTTGGACGGCAACGTGTCCTGTGGAAGGGAAGGTCAGGGTTATTGTCCTTTGTGTGTGCAGTTGCGTCCCTTCTTTGAGACTTGTCACAGGTTGCTGTGTGGCTACCCATCACAGCAGACTCTAAACTGCTGTCCAGTCAGGTAAAATTCTGTAGTCTCTCTTGTGATTTACGATTCACATACCACCACTAAGCTCCCAACCGATGACATTCATTGCTCTACTAATCACCGAGCCATTATGTTAGAAACAGGTAAAGTTTGCCATGTGAGCTGGTTCAGAAGGAAATGTTTGTTTTGATTTAGAAAATGTATAAAACATTTCAATATGGTGTCTATTTACCTGATGGGTACACAGATAATGGAAGCATTGAAGCGCTGGAAGCGTTCTAGAGAGCTCCAGAAACGACCATCATCCCTGCTTGTTAACCATCTCTCATCTTGTCTCCACTACATCTCAAAGGTTGCTCATGTTACATTACGGTTCTCAAAACTTTCAACATAAAAGAAAAAAAAAAAAACAACAGAAAAAGGCGATATTTCAGTTGTTTTTCAGAGAGTGATCTGCAAGGAGTTGAGTAGGAACTTCAAACCGATGACCACACACAAAATAAGCCTTTTCTCCGTCTGGATCTAATCAACAAAAAATTTGAACCAGCTCTTGTCAGTCATCTCCCTGGGTGTTCCACATTCACTGGAGTGTCTTCAATGGACAGGGCTTGGATTCTTCATGGTTGTACTCCACGATTAAGTGCTGTATCTCAAAGTTGTTCATCAAAC
>CM065745.1:14236697-14289197 GCA_033310375.1 Conus canariensis
CAGCAACAGGATGTACCTGCACTGCAGCAGTGCAGAGTCTCCTCTGGAAGGTTGCCTTAACACAAGCAGACATCCATAAACTCTTAACACTCGTGTCTATACAGAGAGGGGGAGTTTAGATTTGTAAACCTAGTCAAGGCAAAGAGGAGTTTAGATTTGTAAATCTAGTCAAGGCAAAGAGAAAAATGCTGTTGTAAAAAAAAAAACTACAAAGGGAGAAAATTTTTCATTACAGGCTCAACGCCCATCTTGCGCTGAAATGGATGAAGAGAAGTGATTGCTGGTTCATTTTTGTTGTCCTGAGTGTTGTGTATGTTGCCTGAAAAAGACCTATGAGGTCGAAACGGTCGTGTTTTGTCTTGCGATTCATTTTTCCGCATTTTTCGGCGGAGTGTTACAAATAATTTTTCAAATTTCTTTATTGACAGGTTTGTCTTCAAAGCTCTGTGGACTGCAGGTGCTGGGACAAGATCAGCCTGGGTGTGGCTGTGCACGGCAGAGCTGGAACGAGCAACATGGCCGTGACACCACTGAGGGTAGAGATGACAAAGCCACACCAGATAATGTCATCGTTCTTCAGAACAAACACCGCATCAAGTTATGAATAGGTTTGCCACTCATCCCAAGGGAACAAGCACAGCATCAACACATCAACAGCCATTTCCCATTCATCCCATGGGAACAAGCACAGCATCAACACATCAACAGCCATTTCCCATTCATCCCACAGGAACAAGCACAGCATCAAGAGCCATTTCCCATTCATTCCATGGGAACAAGCACAGCATCAAGAAGCCATTTCCCATTCATCCCACGGGAACAAGCACAGCATCAACAGCAATTTCCCACCCATCCCATGGGAACAAGCACAGCATCAAGACATCAACAGCCATTTCCCACAGGAACAAGAACAGCATCAAGACATCAACAGCCATTTCCCATTCATCCCAAGGGAACAAACACAGCATCAACACTCATTTCCCACCCATCCCAAGGGAACAAGAACAGCATCAAGACATCAACAGCCATTTCCCATTCATCCCACGGGAACAAGCACAGCATCAACAGCCATTTCCCACCCATCCCATGGGAACCAACCTTCTGATCCACTGGCCGACGACCTTGTCCCTGGAGGCAGGCGTTCAAGGAGACCGTGACCTCTGACATGCAGCGGCTGACCTCTTCGGCCGCTTCTAAATCTTCAAACAGCAGGGCCTGGTACAGACAGCCCAGCACCTGGTCCACCACCGCCAGCGGAGTGTCTGCCACCAGGCAAACAGACAGCGTGGAGACACTGGACTGATCTTCATTGTTTCATATAAACTACCACAGCTGCTAGGCTCGGGAAGCAGAGCAAGGCATACTACTGGTGAGAGAGGGATCAGGGAAAGGGTGTGCCTGCGTCTGAAATCACTGTGAAGGTGGTCAGTAGCTGTCATACCTTGCGTTAACTGAATGGCGATATGCTAAAGTTTAAACTTGGGCACTGCACTGACAAAATTTTGATATGCTGATATTGCAACTTCAGCAGGATACGAGTTCTTTCCTATGCTCACCCATGCTGAAATCCAAGGGAAACTACTCAAGCTGTAGCTTGTTCTCTCTCTTTTTCAAAATTTGTACAAACCTTGAACAAAACACAGAGATTTTTCAGCCTACCAGATGCTCTGGAGAAAAAGGCGCATCCCCAGATTTTTTTCAATAAAATCCATCTTATCTTTTGGAAAGTCATTTCCAAAAAACAAAGAGTGTATATAACTTTGCTGCGTACAAAACCAGCCCTACTTAATGTTAGGCGCATGAGATCATGCCAAACATTCACTTGAGATCCACAATTAACAACTTACTTTTTTTCAAAAGCACACCCGAAGGTTGTAAAACTGTACAACTGAATCAAAGTTATGAAATACATGCAAAAAGCCTACACCTGTTTCTAGCTCCTCCGCAATGAAACATTTTTCACTTCTGTTTGGGGCGCAAGTCAGAACCAACGAATATCTCTTTTTCTAAATTGTCATTTATTTCAGTCAAAATCACATTTTCAATCACTGATCTCTTCCCTTTTCTGTTTGCCAAATCTAAACATCACCTCATAGGTACAGCACCAATATTTGGCATTTGATCGATAGCGACTGTTGAGTATGGCTGTTCATCATATGATGACATGAGTCCAAAAACATGCAGAAGCTGAGTTTTGCCCCATGCCAGTGACAATCCCCATGTAAGCCGGAAAATGTGACATGTTGAATGCTTGTCATCCTTGTGTGCTAAATTGATGTGCAGTGGAGGGCTGATGCTTGGAGCCATGTTCACATGGATGTTGACCAAATGTGACGGCAGATAAGGGCTGTCCAACACAGGTGACTGCAAAGACTGATTGTAACCATCCACCAAGTCCTATACTTCCTAATGTATTTTACCATCCAAGTCTACTTCCTAATGTATTTTACATCCAAAGTCTACATCCTAACGTATTTTACATCAAAGTCTACATCCTAACGTATATTTCCATCCACAGTCTACTTCCTAATATGATTTTATCATCCCAGTCTACTTCCTAATATATGATTTTTATCATCCACATAATATGCCTACTTCCTAATGCATGGTTTCACCATCCATAGTCTACTTCCAATGTATTTTACCATCCATAGTCTACTTCCTATGTATTTTACCATCCATAGCCTACTTCCTAATGCATGCTTTTACCATCCATAGCCTACTTCCTATGTATTTTACCATCCATAGTCTACTTCCTAATGCATGATTTTACTACCCATAGTCTGCTTCCTAATGTATTTTACCATCAGTAGTCTACTTCCTAATGTATTATTTCACCATCCATAGTCTACTTCCTTATGTATTTTACCATCCATATCTACTTCCCCAACATATGATTTTACCATCAATAGTCTACTTCCTAATATATGATTTCACCATTCATAGTCTACTTCCTAATATATGATTTCACCATTCATAGTCTACTTCCTAATATATGATTTCACCATCAAGTCTTCTTCCTCATAACTATATGATTTTACTGTCCATAGTCTACTTCCTAACATATGATTTCACCATCCATAGTCTATTTCCTAATATATGATTTTACCATCAGTAAGTCTACTTCTTAATATATGACCTTTTTTTAAATTAAGTGTACTTCCTAAAATAAAGTGCCCAATCTTGAGTCCGAAAAAGAAGATATCAAAACTAATTCAGAAAGAAACTGAAAAGGAAATGGAGCATTTCACGTCAACATTCCATAACCAACGACAGGAAAATAAAAAAATGAGGAAAATCACACCACTAACCATTATACAGAAGGCGTCGACAAAAGGTGAACAGTTGTGAGACGTGCTCTTTATCCCCAATTCCCACCATCAGCATTGTGCTGCTCAAATTCAGCATCAACTGTCAACACACACACACACAAAACTAAACAAGTAATCAAAATAAGCCAGTCAATGTATCAAATTCAAAATACTCTGATCAGCACTGGCAGAAGACAGGAATTTCAGTGTCAGCTTATCATAGCTCTGCTGGCCATAAAGGGCTTTCTCCCTGACCATCACCACACAGTGAGAAAAGATGTCTGCTCTGAGTTTCCGCTCTGAGCAAAACTGCCTGAACTGAAACAAAAAACCAACAAACACAACAGAGCTAGTTACAAATCACTAGCACCATTCTTACAGGAAAGAACTTAAGGCTGTGAACCAAGTTCGTATAGTTCTCACTTTCGGCAACCCTTGTCTTTGTTCTTACTTTCCCAGTCTTCTGTTCGCCAGACTGATAAGGCTCATGAATCTCGCCGATAATAGTGCACAGGGTGAAAAAGATTGCTCGACATGTTCTGGAATCTGTGTGGGTTTATGCAAAGGGAAATAACTACATGCAACTCTCCTGTAATAGACATGAATTTGTGACTGACAAATCCTCCTGTGATGGAAATCAGTTCTGGGATGGTTGACCTAAATTTGCATGCTCTATTCGTAAATATGTACTTTCATTCCGCAGGCCGATATATTCGAGTTCAAAACACTCTGGAAATAAAGAAGTCAAATTTCAAACAAAGACAGTGCTAAAAGCTAATTCATTCATTCACCACTTTGGCTTCACAAGGGAGTATTGTGCATGTTTATGTCTGTATTTTTTTGTCGCTGAGGAAGGCATATTGCCGAAAATTTCTTGTCCTGTTTTGTGTCGTGCACTGAAACCGCGTTACTTCACACTTTGTTTTGTGTGCTCTTCTGCTTTTTTGTCGTGTTCCAGTAACGCTGCAGTTTGTTTCTTTTGCCGCTAATTTGCAGCAAATTTGAAACATTCTGTCTTCAGGAATAAAAACATGTGCATTTTGGGAGCTAGGATGGGGGACGAGGGAGGGGCTGAGAGTAAGGGGGGTGGCGGCGGGATCTTGCGCTTCCATGTGACCAGCATACTAAGGCCTACTCTCCTAAGAAAGCATGACATGAGATTTAACAAATGTGCACTTAATAACCCTCTTCTTTTTTTTTTTTTTTTTGAAAGACAAGCGTTCACACAACAGACCTTGGTTCAAATCTTATCTGAAACACTGCAGGAGGAGGGGAGGGGGAGGGGCGCAGGGTTAGTGTCTTTACAGAGGTTGACTCTGAAGGGAAAATCTCCGATCTCCTCCAACCTGGCTGCGTCAAGCAGGGAATGAATCCAGGACAACGTACAGGCTGGACCAGTCACAACCCCTCTACCCTGTTGCACATGACGGAGACAAAGGGGTGTGAAGACCCCCTCACGACGGCCTCATTGACACAGCCCCCTCAGGACTTGCTGCCATGGGACGATTTTAAAACACACCTACCTCACCTGAGTCAGGGCTTCACCACTAGGAAGCACCCACCTGTCAAGGAAAGTCAGTCACCTGAGTAAGGACGGAGCCACATCCTCTTTAAACAGATGTGAGGGAGGGGAAAAGGGAGGGGATGTCACAATAAAAGCAAAAAACACACATACACACACACAAAAAAAAAAAACACAAAAAAAAGAAAAAAAAATCATGAGTAAACAGAATGTTCGACTTTGGGTAAAAAAGAAGAAACATATTTCACGTTTGATTGAGTATTTGAAGATTTTATTTATGCTTATATGTTTTGTTTTGGGATGAAAAAAAAATATGTGAAAGAAAAAAAAAAAAGATGAGAAAGAAAGTGAGAGAGAATACAGGGACAAACAGCCAGACGGGGGAAAAAGAGAAACAGAGAATGTTTAAAAAAAAAAGCAAAAATAAATGAATTTAAAAAAGAGAGGGGAGGGAGGAAGAGATGAGAAACAAAGTACATGAAAATATACAAAAACACATAATTATGTATACAAACACAACTCATAATCACACAAAACAAGCAAAAAGCAAGACGCAGAAAAAAAGACATTATCCCCAAATAAACACACTCCAGAGAAATCCACCACCACGCTCCCAAACAGGAACAGCTTGAAAAACCACTGTCACAAAACAAGCAAAGACAGCAAAATCCCCCTCCCCACCACAACCAGATACTACAACAAAACCCCATGAATGAAACCCCTTGGCTCAACAAATAATACCAAGAACAACAAAAAAAAGTAACATCCTCCCTTGCAAAACACACATGTACATGAACAACACAAACAAACACAAAATGCCAAATGGAACAAAACTCCAGAGAGAATTCATTCACCCATAAACAAAAAAAAATTAACAGTCAAAATAAGCCTCTCTAACTGAAACAAACAAAAACCACCACCAACACCCCCCTCCCCCCCTGAAAAATCAATTTCCCATACCAACAACAACAACAAAAATCTCCCTCTCATTCGCACATAAACTTAATGAAAAAAAACAAACAGAGGACAACAAAAAAAGAAAACTTAGCAACAAGCACAACTCTGACAAGAAATCCATAACTCACCATGACGCAAGCAGAGGCAAACTCCACCCGCTTTCTCCCGCCACCCCCATCACTTTGGCTGGCAGCAGAGGCGTCATTGCCGTTTCCGTCTGTGGTTGCCTGAAGCATGATGGGAACGAGCCGCCTTGCTCCCCACTGCATTATCTGCTTCATGCGTACCAACGAGTCTCCACCCTCCTCGTCCTTTAACAGATCAACAAATGGTGTCTGGAAATGTTGAGTCGTAACAGTGTGAAACTTCCTTGTGAAGGCTTTTCTCTATTCAGCAATCCTCTGTTTAAAGACGGGATTTTGTTGTTGTTGTTGTTGTTGTTTATAACTTTTTCGTTCTTTGGCTAAAACTTCAAAACTTACCCTAGGTGAGACTTCTGAAAATATGATTATTTTCAATCCAAATACTGAGGAAACATTTGTGTTCAATCCAAATACTGAGGTAACATTGTTTTCAATCCAAGCACTGACTGAGGTAACACTGTTTTCAATCCAAACACTGAGGTAACACTGTTTTCCAGTCCAAACACTGAGGTAACATTGTTTTCAATCCAAATACTGAGGCAGCACTGTTTTCAATCCAAACACTGAGGTAACATCATGTTCAATCCAAACACTGAGGTAACATTGTGTTAATCCAAATACTGAGGTAACATTGTTTTCAATCCAAATACTGAGGTAACATTGTTTTCAATCCAAACACTGAGGTAACATTGTTTTTCAGTCCAAACACTGAGGTAACATTGTTTTCATCCAAACACTGAGGTAACATTGTTTCAATCCAAACACTAGAAGGTAACATTGTGTTCAATCCAAACACTGAGGTAAGGTCAACATTGTGTTCAATCCAAATACTGAGGTAGCCACATTCCATCTTCGGGGAGGACGCCTCAACAGAATCCAGTCAGCATGCTAGTATGTGCTTACTGTGCCATCAGCACGTGACGACCTAGTCTCCTGTGAAGGATGTGGAATGGGATTTAATATGCATGGAAGTTTGTTTGTCGGGTTGTTTCTCCCCTAGAGTATGAAATTTACACGTGAGACCTTGGTTTAATTTTCATCTGAAGGACCTGGAGGGACAGCTGGAATCTACACCGATGTTGCTCAGTAAAAAAAAAAAAATCACATCAAACCCATCTGTCTCAAGCTGCGGTTTGTTCCATGACACTTGGTTCAAGAATACAACCAACCAGCTGCTGTGACAAAGTGGTAAGCATTGCTGACACCGGGTCAGGAGGTCGTGGGTTTGATTCCCAACACAGCCATTTGGCCAGAGCAGATCCTACCCACAGCCGAGTCTGCTATGGGCTCAATTGGGATCACACAGCGGAGTTCCATCCACTTAATGGATGCGTTTCTGATGGTAACCAGAATGGAAATCTGTAGCATCATATCTATCATTCTCATTGATCAGTTTAAAAAGAAACTTTAAAAAGTATCAAATTTTACACCTTTTATGCTAACCTTTAAAAAAAAAGAAAAAAAAAATTAGAATGAAATGCTCAATGTTGGATAGCAAAGGTGTGTGCGTACCCCTCCCCCCCCACCCCCCTCCTCTCCCACAGCCCATCATGCATGCACATGCAGTCATGCACAGAAGACAAGCCTCCTACCCCCAGCCACTCACAAGGTTATGCAGAAGAACGATCATTACCCCCAGCCACTCACAGGGTTATGCAGAAGAACGATCATTACCCCCAGTCACTCACAGGGTTATGCAGAAGAACGATCAGACGCAGATGAAGGGAGAATGCCGCCTCCAGAAACGTGGTCCTCTCAGGGTTGTCTGCCTTCCCTTGTTCCAGTTCTCGCTCCACTTGATCCTGTGACAGGTGCAGGCGATGAAAAAACAACATGAATCCTTTTTGCTTATGATGGACCGTATCTCATCAAAAACATTAACTATATCCGTTACACTTTTGACAGGGAAAATCAGGCCATACTGAGAATGCTCGCCATTCTGCCGATCATCCTCAGTTTAACAACATCAACAAAGCAACACAGAGAGACATGCATTAAAAAAAAAAGAAAATTGTCAAACTCATGTAGAAAAAAAAAGTCACACCCTAAACAGGTCAGATTATCTATTTCCTGAAAAAGACACCAAGAAAAACATAAAAATCATGACAAGGTAATTAAACTATTGACATCCCTACAGCAGAAAAAAAAAAACAAAAAAAAACCGACACGGTGTTTGACAGCACTAGGCATTCTCCTTGCTTTCTCACCCCCAGATAAAAAAAAAAAAACCTAAAGAAATGAAAAACATTTCAACGCAACAAAACAAAACGAAACAAAACTCAAGCCATAAGGGCACAGAGGCACTGCAGGACGGAGTGCTGCTGTCCACACCAGGCAGCGAGTACTATTTTCATAATGAAGTCACCACATTACAACACACACTTTAAAAAAAAAGCTGGCGAATCATAATTTGTGGTTAAGAGTTTTTTTTAAAAAAGTGTACAAGTTTCCAGAACCAAGACAGAAGAATGGTCTACAAAAACACACAAAAAACCCAGTAAACAATTGTAAAGAAAGATTAACACACACACACACACACACAAAAGCATTAAAAAAAAAATAGCAATCTAGTAAACAATTGTAAAGATTAACACACACACACAAAACCAGTAAACAATTGTAAAGAAAGATTAACACACACACAAAAGCAAAAAAGCAAAAAACAGTGAACAATTGTAAAGAAAGTTTAACACACACACAAAAGCAAAAAAAAAAAAAAAAAAAAAAAAAAATGCCAGGGCAGTGAAAGAACAGGGGAGGTTATTAGCACAGAACCCCCAGAAGGCAGGGGTCCATTTGCACTGTGACAGTCCCTTGCATCCCCCTGGGGATTTCAGAACAAAGACAGGTAAAGGGGCTACAAAGGCATGAAAATAATGAATGATAATGAAGAAAGATTTTAAAAATTCTTTTTTCTTTTTTTCAAAAACGCCCACATAGAGTCAAACAAACAGGAGAGGAAAGTATTCACTCAATATTTCTGAAAGCAAAGGAGAACACAATTCATAATGAAAATGAACTTGGGGGGGGGGGGGGGGCTTCATCATCTCGGTTCAAGGACCATTCATCTCAAAAGTTAACCCCCCCCCCCCCCCCCACCACACACACACACACAAAAAAAACCTCCGGTCTAACTGACCACAGCGTGGGAGAGCAGCTCACTGAAGGCGGCCAGCAGGGGGCGGTGGTTCCTGAGGAGGATGTTCTTACAGGCGGCAGTCCTCAACATGGAGCTCAGATAGTCCAAGGCCAGCGTGGGATGTGTCTTTGCCTCCGGCACCGCGATCTGTACGCACTTCTTGCCCTGCTTGGACTGAACAGAGGGTCGGCCCAGAGGGTAAGCAGTGTGGCGGAGACACACACAGGCCAAATGATCTGGTGAGGTTTCAGTTCAACTGTATAATATGTTGGAAAGGAAGAGAGAGAGAGAGACAGACAGACAGACAGACAGAGAGAAAGAGAGAGAGGAGACAGACAGACAGAAAGAGAGGAGACAGACAGACAGTAAGAGTGATAATGTGGAACTGCGATGTCAGCCCTATAAGTGAACCTGAAAAGAAGAGGGAGTGGCGGGGAAAGGCAGAGGGGTACCAAAGTGGTCAGAGTGGTGATGTGTGCCCTGTGTTATAACTGTGTTGTCAGCATGAAGGACTGGTTGAACAGAAAGAAAACATAGATGAAATCTTCACCACCTTTTTTCATAACCACCAGAAAATAGTCTTTTATACTTTCAAACTTTCTGCAGGACACACACACACACACACACACACACATGCACACACACACACATGCATACACACACACACACACACACTGAACATCTTCAGCAAGGCACTGTTGCTAGCTCCAATCAACCAGCAGTTCCAGTTCCAAATCATTCACCGGACACAGCCAAACGTGCACACTCCCCATACACACACAACCTTCGCACCTAATGCACACTTCACCCACCCCATGCCCTTCCACTCACTCTGTTCCCCTCCGACGACACCGAGGGCGTGGCTTGTGTGGGAGTGAGGCTGCTGTCCAGCCAATCAGTCAGCAGCTGCATGAGCTGGGGCACCATGTCCCACTGACACATGGCCACCAGCAGCTCCCTGTAGTCCTCCTCCGTGCTGCCCTCCGCCATGTGGCGAAGCTTCGACAGAATGCCGCGACTGGAGAGACAGAGACAGAGAGAGAGAGAGAATTTTCCGCTTCAGTTTTATCAAAGACGAGCTGATTGTCAGGTTGCTTAGCTTTGACAGAATGCCGCAGCTGGAGACAAGAGAGAGAGAGAGAGAGAGAGAGAGAGAGAGAGAGAGAGAGAGAGAGAGAGAGAATCCACTTTCATTTCTTCAGAGATGAGCTAATTATCATGTTGCAAAGCTTCGACAGAATGCCATGACTGGAGAGAGAGAGAGAAAGAAGAGAGAGAGAGAGAGAGAGTAAGAAAAAAAGAGAAAGAGAGAGAGAGAGAGAGATCCTCTTCAATTTCATCAAGATGAGCTAATTATCATGTTGCGAAGCTTCGACAGAATGCCATGACTGGAGAAGAGAGAGACAGACAGACAGAGAGAGAGAGAGACAGAGAGAGAGAGAGAGAGAGAGAGAGAGAGAGAGAGAGAGAGATTTCCCTCTCAATTTCATCAAAGATGAGCTGATTATCACACAGGGCCCGTTGTCAACTCATAAAAAAAGCAAAGAAAAATGCTCAGCTGTGACTGAGAACACAGACAGGTATACCCATGAAAACATGGCTTCTGGGAAAGGTGGGGAAAAAAGCCTGAAATTTGATGAAGGGATTCTTCAGGCTGAAGCGTTGACAAATCAAACTGGAATAAAGCAACAGACCGGGTCATGAATTTATTTAACTGGCAGCTAAAAGCTGACCTCTCTTTTAGTTAGTTACATCCACGTTCAACATCTCCACCCATCTACAGTGATATGGCAGACAGTCCTTGTTGGCCTTGATCTATGTTACATATATACCTGCCCCCCCCCCCCCCCCCCCCCCCCCAGAATGGCCATGGACACAGTAAACATAAAAAACAAACAAACGAAACAAAACCAAAAAAAGCACACATCATGTGTGGAATATACACATTCATGGTGTTAAGGAGGATTCAACTGGCTCTTGCTGAGTGTGCCACAACCTTCCACCATAGTTTACTGCAATCAAATGGCAAGAAGAAGCATAGAAATATTAATTTTTTTTTTAAAGAAAAAGAGAAAAAGCACAACGCAACGAGAAATGTGTAAAAAGGTCACCATGTTAACTACCACAACAGAATGGTCAATGCCTACTCCAGCGGATGAACTCTCAAGCATGTTAAAAGCTGTAATAACAGAAAAAAAAAAAAAGTGTGAAGGTTTTCTTGAACAAAAAACAGTACAATGGGCCACAAAAGGCGGACTATGGAAGACAGGAAAGCAAGGTTTCAAACAAAAAGAGACAAGACAGAAATGTATGGTCAAAGAGAGGATCAAAGATGAAATCATACACAAGATTTTTCAGTGGGTGGGAATATGTTTGCATCACATAAAAATGTGCAAGTATTCTTAAAGCCTTGTTTCACAGCATGTAGTTGCTGTATCATTTGATAAATGCATAATGAAATGATTGCTGCATCAACTCACTCGTGCCTTCCTCACCCCTTGGCATTCATCTCCATCTCTGAATCTACCCCCCCACCCACCCCCACCCCTCATGATAGACCATTCACCTCACAACACCCACCACACCAGCCATCCCTTACACCCATCCATCCATCTTCCCCCTAATGCCCATTACACTATCCATCCCCATCTACCCACACCCTAAACCACCGCAAACCCTAATACCCACCAAACAATCCACTCACTGATGCTCATTCCTCAATCCCAACCCCCCCCCCCTTTATTAATACCAACATCCCATCATCCTCTCCCAGTCATCAAAGTCCTAACACCTGCATCTTTCCCCCCCAAACATCTATCCTATATTCCATCCAAACATTCCTCTGTAATACCCGCGTCCCACACTCCACACCCAATCTCTGCCACTCCCCCCAACCGCATACAAAGCCCAGACCTCCAACTCCCTATTATCCCCCCCTCCCCCACGCCTTACATCCCTCCCAAAAATCCACAACACATCATCTCTCTCCCCACCTCCCTCCATCACCCACGTCCCTTCCTGACACCCACGTCCCTCCCTGACACCACCCCAACGTCCCTCCCCGACACCCACGTCCCTCCCTGACACCCATGTCCCTCCCTGACACCCACGTCCCTCCCGCACCAGCCCACGTCCCACCCTACACCCACGTCCCTCCCCGACACCCACGTCCCTCCCCGACACCCACGTCCCTCCCTGACACCCACGTCCCTCCCTGACACCCATGTCCCTCCCCGACCACCCCACATCCCTCCCCGACACCCACGCCCTCCCCCATCCCTCCGACACCCACGTCCCTCCCACACTCCCTCCACACCATGTCCCTCCCCGACACCCACGTCCCCCCTACCACCCATGTCCCCTCCCTGACACCCATGTCCCTCCCTGAACACACCCATGTCCCTCCCTGACACCATTCTGACACCCACGTCTCTCCCTACCACCCATGTCCAAACCCACCATCCTCCTCCTCAACATCGACATCCCACCATCGCCAATTTAACACATATGTCCCAACGTCCGCAACCCCCCACCCCTTAACATCCATATCCCACCATCCATCCTTAAACACCCATTCCACTATCCACTCCCCAACATGAACGCCCCCCTTCCACCCGCTCTGACCTGATGGTGGGCACAGCCTTGGCAGGCAGGAGACCAGCAATCTCCAGCACCACCGACATGATCCTGCGGTCCTGGGTCACCTTCAGCACGTCTGGCAAAGTCACCCCCAGCCTCTTCATGATGGACCCTTTCAGCTCTGCGTTCTGCGCCTGACATCATCGCCATCATCACTCTTATCATCATCACCCCCAGTCTCCCACATCGTCATCATTACCTTCCTCCTCCTCCTCCTCATTGTCATTCCCAACCTCTTCATGGACTCTTTAAGCTCTGCGTTCTATACCAGACAATGTCCTCATTGTTATCATCATCATCATTATCAATGTCACACACAGACTCTTGATGAGAGACTCTTTCAACTCTGCGTTCTCCATCTGACGTCATCACCACTGCTATCACATCACATCTAACCTCTGCTACATTCTTTCTTTTTAAACAAATGTGAGTGATGAGTCTAAAGCACAACTGGCTGTCGCTCTCAGCATGGTCTAGACTCACTTGCCTCAAGGATCTCAATCAGCGGCCATGTCATTTACTGCGTGTACATGGTATCTTTGTTACTACATTAAAGGTATCATTTAGTCTTTGTCGCTACATTTTCATGATGTGACCTTTTCCAACTTGTTGACAGCCCTGAAAAGAGCAAGTATTTCTTTTCAGGCAAAAAAACTCATAAGAACTAAGAACTACCTGTAATAAAAAGACAACAGAAGGACCAGTGGGTGGGTGACAGTTATGACACAATCATTATATAAAAAAGTCATATATGGAAAACGCAAAAAGATCATGCAACAGAAGGACACTATACAAACCTGACAACATTCTGTGTGGTCAACTAGAATGTAACAATGAAAACTAAAAACTATAACTTGACACTGTTACCACCATCATCACTGTCAACATCATCATCATCAACGTCATGTGGTGGGATACTTTCAGTTTAATGTTTTCCACCTGGCATGATCATCATAGCAACATCACCACCCTCACCCTCCTCATGGTGTTTCTTTCAACTGTTATGTGCTCCGCTTATAATCACTAGCATCATCATCATCGTCACCTTCCTGTCAATATCAGGCTCACCATCATCAGTACCGACGCCATGCAAATCCCCATGTGCATTGACATCACTCAAAGCCTCAACATGTCAATATCATGGTAAGCTTTCTCAGACTATTTCAGTTCTGGGCTTATCGTCACCTTTCTATTCAATATCAGGCTCATCATCATCAGTATCAATGTCATGCAAATCCTCAAGTGCATCAACATCATGCAAATCCCCAAGTGCATCGACATCACACAAAGCCTCAAAGTGTCAACATCATGCCAAGCTTTCTCAGACAGTGTCAGTTCTGTGCGATCCACCTATCATTGTTGTTATCATCATCGACAACGTTACCACTGTTACCACCAATGTCGTACTGAGCCCTCTACATTGTGAGGTTTTTGTGCAGTCTTTCAACCCTGCATGCTTCCTCCGACATCATTGAAACCATCATCAGCTAAATCCTCAGGTTTCTCATGACATGGTCACCATCGTCATCATCATCATCATCCCACAGACTCTTCCATCTCTGCATACCCCGCCTGACATCATCATTATCAATATCAACATATTCTCCATGAAATGGTTTTCTAATTCATCAAAAGATTTTTTCTACAGCCCAAGCTTCTGATAGGCACAAGGTTGGCTTAAAATGGCATATCTTTAATCGTCTCACTTTCAGCGCAATTCATTATTTTACTGCACTAGTAAACAAACCACAATACACTCTCTTCAGAAAAATAAACCCAAACAACAAACAAAACAGGTATTCTAACAACATGGACAGAAAACATAACACTGTCCTTTTCGCTGTACACAAATTACAGTCTTTATTCATCGACCAGCGACACATGCAGGCCTAAAAACAGCTAGCAATGAAAAAGGCTAAAAAAAAAAAATTACATTTTTAGCACAGAGTTTGTGGCACAGGGCTCACATGCGCCCCTTCGGCAGGGTCAAGAGGCATCGTCCCTGTAAGGGTGAAGGGGTAACTCCCCCTGAAAATACTGCTTTTTTCTTTTTTATTTCTGGCCTCTACATTACCATTTCCCGGAATTTGCGATGTAATTTTTTTACAACAGACATCAGCTTAGGTACAGGCAAATATCTAGAAATAAAACAAGTTTCTTTTTAGCCCAGCAACCATTTTCAGAGACAGACTTTTTTTTTCAAATGGCTGAGTTATGGTTTTGGAAAGACTGAAAAGGATGATCTTTTACAGGCTTGCCTGTACAGACACAGTATGTCAGTGATTGCATGTCCAGGCCTTACTATGTCCAGGTCTTACCATGTCCAGGTCTTGTCTTACCATGTCCAGGTCTTGTCTTACCAATGTCCAGGTCTTGTTGTTACATGCCCAGGCCTTCCCATGTCCAGGTCTTGTCTTACCATGTCTAGGTCTTACCTTGTCCAGGCCTTACCATGTCCAGACCTCTTTACCATGTCTAGGTCTTACCTTGTCCAGGCCTTACCATGTCCAGGTCTTGTCTGACCATGTCAGATCTTACCATGTCTAGGTCTTGTCTTACCATGTCTAGGTCTTACCTTGTCCAGGCCTTACCATGTCCAGGTCTTTTCTTACCATGTCTAGATCTTACCATGTCTAGGTCTTGTCTTACCATGTCTGGTCTTATCATGTCCAGGTCTTACCATGTCTAGGCCTTACCATGTCTAGGTCTTACCATGTCGGGCCTTACCATGTCTAGGCCGGCCTTACCATGTCCAGGCCTTACCATGTCCAGGCTTACCATGTCTGTGGCTTACCATGTCTAGGCCGGGCCTTACCATGTCTAGGCCGGCCTTACCATGTCTAAGCCTTTCCATGTCTAGGCCTTACCATGTCCAGGCCTTTCCATGTCTAGGCCTTTCCATGTCCAGGCCTTACCATGTCTAGGCCTTACCATGTCTGGGTCTTATCATGTGCAGGGCCTTTCCATGTCTAGGTCTTACCCATGTCCACGGCCTTATCATGTCCCAGGTCTTACCATGGCCAGCCTTACCATGGTCCCAGGTCTTGTCTTACCATGTCCAGGTCTCGTCTTACCATGTCCAGGTCGCGTCTTACCATGTCCGGGCCATACCATGTCCAGGTCTTACCATGTCCAGGTCTTGTCTTACCATGTCCAGGTCGCTCTTACCATGTCCGGGCCATACCATGTCCAGGTCTTACCACATCCAGGCCTTATCATGTCCGGGTCTTACCTTGTCCAGGTTGGTCCTCACTGCAGTCCACATGAGGAGAATGGCCTCCAGTAATCCTTGTAAAGCCTCCTGTGTCAGCACGTCATCGTTGTCCTCGTCTTCTTCATCCTCCAGGCTATTGTCTCCGCTTCCTCTGTGAGCGGCCTCGCCCTGCCCAGCAAGCACAATGTTACTGGTGTGTCACAACTTTACACACAATGGAACTCCACAAATTAAAAAAAAAATACATAATTTTTTTTTTTTTTTTAAAGTTGGGTCCTAAGAAAGAGGAATTTTGCCTACAAGTTACATCTTGTTACAAAAGTCTTCCATAAAAACAGAAAAGTCTTCAGAGACAGAAGTCTTTATTTGAAGAGCCTCTCTTGAGATGTTCCACTGTGTTATTAAATAAGCATGTAAACTCTAAGCACGCAATGAATGTTTTCTTGTCCTGAAGCTGTCATTCTTCTCTGCGCACTCTCTTCAAACTACAGTAGTGGGATAGAGAAGGATAATGAACACGTTTACAACCACATGTGGCGGCTCTGTTCAAGAAGGATACATGTTAAAAAAATTCCACCGATTTCCATAACCTTTCCCACACTACTGAGATTTTTTTTTTAAACCAAAATACTACCAGCATGGTAACTTTGTAAAAATATACATTTTTACAAAAATGAAGAAAAGAAAAACGACCATTAATCGTATGACCATGAAAACCTTGTGTAAAGTATACAGTTTGAAAACAATGAAAAAACAAAACTTGGTGTCAGAAGAATTCAAATGTCGTTTCAGCATTGTTTTTTTTTTGTTTTTTTTTATAAAAACAAAGTCATCTACTGTCATAGATTACCCTCCCCTCTCTTCACCCGAACATAATTTGTGCAACGACTTTAAGACATTCTGATAATTTCAGACAAAAAGAAGAGGAGGGAAGACAACATGAAGGAGAGGACAGTCCTGTCCTTTATCTGCTCTATGAGGATCACATCAACGGTGGGACAAGGTCAGGAAAGAATCAGTGGTACCTCCACCAGCCCTCTGCCCAGTTACGAAATAGGCAAGGCAAGGGCATGTGAGGCAAGCAGGGATCACACTGAAGAAAAAGCAAAAATCCCTAAAAACTGAAGAAACTCTGACAGGCATGCATTCCTCCCTCCCCCGTGCCCCCCCTCCCCCCCCCCCCTCCTCCAAGCTCCCCCTACAGCTAAATGCTAAAATCTAATGCAAATCAGAGCATCGAGTTCTGTTAGTATCCACGTTGCAGTACACCCCCACAACCACCGGTTTTGCCTGTTTCTTTCACTTTTGTAGCGTCTTGCAGGCGCTGTCAAAGTGTGACATCACTTCCTCTCTCAAACAGGGGAGACAACATGGTCACTGCCTGCTCTTGCAAAGAAGTTTAAACACGATTTTGTGACGTCAGTGCTGTTTGATAATGTGCCAAAATGCAACCAGTGCTCCTCTACAACCTTTTTTCCTTCTTTCCGCTGAATTTTTCTCCTCTTTTCGTGACAGTGGAGTTTTGTTTTCAAATCTTGCAGAAACTGAGGAGAAACAGTAGCCCTAAGCAAGGCAAAGGCAAATGCAAAGTAACATAAAAAAAACTTCTCAGATTCCCAAAACTTTTAAGACAACAACAATGTAACCCCTTTTCATCAGATCTTACTTTTATTCATAATTAGAGCTTCAGCTTTACACACCATTTCATTCTCTTTCTGCAATGATTTGGGAGTGGGGGGGGGGAGGGAGGGGGGGAGGTTTCAATGATAACTAAACAGGTGGCGCTACCTGTGCAACATCATCACGGCGTTTCTTGCTCGCTCTGGCTCTTGACCTGTTGCTGCTGGAGTCGTCGTCATCGCTGTCATCGTCCTGCTGGGCTATCATGGATCTGACGCACTGTAGCACGTAGCGACAAAGCAGCGACATGTACTTCACTGCCACAGACAAAGGAACGTCACTCATGTCAGTAATCCTTAGCAAGGGTTGTGTGTTGCCTGCCCTGAAATCACACAAAACCCTAAATTTCTTTAAGGGATAGAAAGGATATTTCTGATGTCTAGTTGCTTAGTCTTGCAGAAATGGAATGGGTATTTTTTCAAAGCAATTTTTTAAAACTATGAATATGAAATAAATTTATCTAGCTTGGACAGGGTATAGGGCGTCATATTTTAGCAGTGCCAGTCAGTTATCTGTCTATTTTCCCCCCTCATTCTCTTTCTTTGGCTCTTTCCTTTTAGCTCCCTTCTCTTCTATTAGTTGGCTGTCACACATTTTGATTTTCTCCCATTTTAAGAAACTACACTTTGATGATTGTGATACTAAAGTGTGAATGTTGCATTTTGGGTGAAAGCTTCCTGAAGCAGGCTAATTTTGACAGAAAAAAGCAAATTTTGAAACGTTTTTTGTTGATAGGGAGTGCAGGGTTCTATATATTGATTGTTCAACTTCAGTATTTAAGAAAAGAAGGCTTCCTAACTCCAGCATCATTTCATTGTGGTGCAAGGCTAACAGTAGCCAGGTTTTAATCAATACATGAACAGAAATCAATGCATTTATACATAGGGAATTCAGTATCAACACTGAACCATCATCCACCTGACTTCCATCCAGTTTACTCAATTTCTCATAGCTAGGTATTTAACTCAAATGTTACATACTCTCAAAATACGCACCTATCAGCACTTACTAAACCCATCTTGCACCAAATATGAGAAAGACGAGTGGTTGCTCGTTCTTCATTTTTGTTTTCCTGAGTGTTGTTTATTTTGCCTGAAGAAGACCAAAGAGGTCGAAACGCGTCGTGTTTTGTCTTGTAATTTGCTTGTCCTTATTTTTGGTGGGATCACTAAGAATTATTTTTAAGATTTACTAAGCTGGACAAGATTTTCAAAACATAAGGAATTTCAACCCAAACGCCAAGGCCCTACATGGTTTCACGCACTCTTCAGTCACAAAACTCAGTGGAAATATGGAATATCATCCAAAGACATTCTCATTAAACTGAAGGGCAGTTACCAGGAGTTTTTTTTCCGATGACTGTTTGACCTCTGATGATAGTACATGGTTACCTACAAGGTGAGGTGACCCCAAAACAGGCCATACACACTATTCTCTCATCCTGTGAAACATACTCCATCGGCTGACATTAGCATGTGAGGTAAGGTAATGTTGCTTATAGCCCAGCTGACTGCAAAGGGCCATATCAGGACTGCCACCATGTTGAAGTCAACTGACAAGTCATTAAGAAAAACAAAACAAAAAAAAACACTAATTTACACGTCCCTTTAAAATACACTTTATAAAAATAAATATGTGACAGTGGGTACATCAGAGACACCCCCCCCTCCCCCCGCCCTCTTTCCCAAAGCGGTCACCTGGGAACCCCAAACCAACCAACCATCCAGGTGTCTACCAGTCCCACACCTGTGTCACTCAGGGTCAGGTGGCGTGGGACGTTGAGGAAGAACACACGAGCCGCGTTCGGGTTGGACTCGATGAGCGTGAGGCACCGCTCCACCTGGACCTGGGGGTCATGATCCAGAGGTAGGAATGATGGGAAGATCAGCTCCACGATACGGCGCACGACAGGCTGTCCGTCCTCCTCCAGGCGGGCCAGGAGATGTTCCACAGGAGCAATAGTCCAGTACTGTCGTATAATGAATAGAATAATCCAGATGTTGATGCGGCCTTTAAGATGACGACATCAGCAGAAATAACAATAACAATAAAAAAAATATATTTCTGATAGCGATTCATTTTCCTGAACAAAAATTATGGCATACATTAATCATGCAAAATGACTAGAGCAGCTTTTTGCCTGAAAATGAAAATAAATTCTAACTGCATTTACTACAATGACAATAAAACCAACGACAGTATTACAGTTTCCAGGCCATAAACTGCAATGATATGTAAGGCGCACTCACCAATGTAAAAAGAAACAAACAAACAAAACCCACATAAGTCGCAGCTGATCAATTAGACACATGTAAATAGCTAAGAAACCTGATAATATATACGACGAACACAGTGTAAAGACAGCCTGTATGCTCTGGGATATGACTAACGCAAAGTGGCAAACAGTAAAGGGCAATGCATACAATGACAGGAAAAAAAAAATCAGTTAATTAGATTCTAATTAACTGCTGTTCTCAGCAGCACTGCAAACCACTGAAGAACTCATCTTCCATGTCAGACACCAAGGCTTTCAAGAACTCTTTTTTTTTTTTTTTTTAATTTCTTTCCTCATTCTGTCTTCCATTCCACAGTTCCTTCTTTCTCTCTTCTCCATTCTTTCATCAACATGATCTTTCTCTTTGCTGTACATTTCCGGATGCAAATTACTACATATTTTTTGTTATTAATCATATTTGTACATGTTTGACAATATCGTAGTAAATAATCTGTGAAACATATTAGAACTGAGTTGTCTTTTTTTTTTTTTCGGTTTGAATGGAATTGAGTGAGAGTTCAATGTATGCCGAGGAAAGTTTTTTTTTTTTTTTTGGTTGTTGTTGTTGGATATACAAACACATACACAAACAGACACAAATCCTAGACACAATCCTCTGAGTTCTTATAAACTACAAGCACATAATGGCAAACCAACGCACCCACTCACTCCATTTACACCCCCTCCCCTCCCCACCCACCCACACCCCCACTTTCTCTCTTCTTTTGATTTAATGATACACATACACATGCACATATTAAATCCAGGTATCTTATAATTCTAATTATCAATTTTCAAATAACACTTCATAATTACTCCAGTTAGTGTTAAATTTTGGCAGATTCAATTGCACAATTGCTATGTATTTTTCAAGAATATATCTTCTCCTTAGTATTTTTAGAAATACTGTTAATGAAGGCTTACATTTGTTTATTTTACAGCTAAAAATGTAGTGTTTGGCTATCAGAATTATAAGATCGAATGTTGTATCAGTTGTGGAATTGTCATCTGCTCCAAATATTATTGTGTTTTCAGTCAGAGACAGATTATTCGCTATTAAGCACTTTCCTTTATTAATTCTTGCAATGATTTCCAGAATTCATTGACATGCACGCATCTCCAAAACATATGTTCAATGCTGTCTTTTTCCTCTTCACAGAAACTACAGTTATAACTTTCTACTATTCCCATTTCTTTCAGAACTACATTCGTTGCAATTATTCGATGCACTATTCTTATTTGCATCCATTTTAGCTTAATATCCTTAATCTGATGAACTTTTCTAAAGCATTTCTTCCAAGGTATCTGCCGATTTAGCTTCTCCGTCCATTTTGCACAACAGTTTGGTTCCCAGTTATCTTTTACTAAAAGTCTGTAATAAGTTTTGGAACCTTTATCTACAGAATATATTTTCTTTAGAGCTGTGTTGACTTCTGCTTCAATGTTATCTTTTATCTCATTCTCAAACCCTTGTTCTCTGATGTATTTTTTAATGGATAATATGCATCCACCATAAGATAGGAAATCTATTTTAATATTATACTTTGTTCTGAATTCCTCATGGGATAGTGAATCTCCATTGGCTTTGAAAAAATCAGATACTCTAAATACATTTCTGTTGTTCCAGCTTTTGTGTTTTAACAGTTTATTTCCTATTTTGATATGTTCATTGTAAAGAATTGGTTCTGCAAGTAGCTCTCTAGCATATTCTGGTTTTATTTTGTAGTAGAACTGCTTATATGACATGAATACATGTTTCCAGAAAACATTGTCTTGAGTGGTGTTGCACAGATGATTTGGGGAGTATTTCTCAATATTCTCAATAATTGGGTATGAAAAAATCAACATGTCTCTCCATCTGTGTGTTGTTTGTCTCAGTCTTTTTATCCATGTTAATTTTAATGCAGTGATGAGAGCATTTATGTCAGGTAGATTCAACCCACCATCCTGTACATCTTTGATAACTGTTTTTCGACTAATTCTATCTTGTTTTCTATTCCATACAAACCAGTAACATAAGTCTTGTAATTCTTTAACAAATGTGTCAGGTGGATTTGGAAGCATCAACCATAGGTAAGTTAGTTTTGACAGAATTAATGATTTCAAGACAGCAATTCTTCCTAAGGGGGTAATGATTCTCTTAAGCCAAATTTTAAATAGTGCCTTCACTTCTATCATTCTATCTTTGTAGTTTCTTTTTTCCATGTGTGTTAAGTCCTGAGTAAACCAAATTCCTAATATTTTGAATTCTTTTGGATTCCAGATCATCTTTAAATGTTCCATATATCTTATTTCACTATGCTTTTGTCTTCCAAGCCAAATTACTTGTGTTTTCTCTTTGTTTAAGAATAAACCTGATGTTTTCCCAAACCTATCAAGAATCTCGATAGATTTTTCAAATGATGTCTTATTCCCTGTGTTCATCAGTTGAGTGTCATCAGCAAATTGTGATATCTTGTGTTGTTTCTCCCCGATTTGTATACCTTCAATACTATTTTCTTCTTTGATCATTATGGATAATATTTCTGCACATAATACGAAGATATATGGTGAGACTGGATCTCCTTGCCTACAACCCCTTTCTATTGAGAACCATGATAATATCTGGCCATTTACGATAACAGTAGACTTAATGTTTTTGTAGAATACTTCTATCCATTTACATATATCTTTACCTAGACCTACAGCCTCTAGCACTTTGTGCATAAAATCCCAATCTAACGAGTCAAATGCCTTTTCGAAGTCTAAATTAATTAGCATCCCTGGGATATTTCTTATGTTAAGATGGTGTATTATGTCATAAATTAACCTAATATTACTACCTATATACCTATTTGGGACAAATCCTGTCTGGTCTTCACTAATCAGTGATGGGAGAACTTTTTTAATTCTATTGGCAATACAAGTCGAGCCAATTTTGTATATAAGGTTTAAAAGTGAAATCGGTCTCCAGTTTTTTACATATTCTTTTGGTTTTCCTTCTTTGGGTATACAAATTATAATACCTTCTTTCTGGGTGTTTGATAGTTCACCTTCTCTAAAACTTTCATTTAAAGCTCGGGTTACAAACACACCAATTTGTTTCCAAAAACATTTGAAAAACTCAGCTCCAAACCCATCCGATCCAGGGCTTTTTCCGTTCTTCATATTTTTCAATGCAATCCCTGCTTCTTCTATTGTTATTTCACCTTGTAATGATTTAGTCTGTTCTTCTGTTAATTTCGGTATCTTATTCACTAAATCTTCAATATTGCATTTCACAGTTGATCTTTTTCGGTATAGATCTTCATAAAAGTGTTTTACTGTAACTTTTATGTCTTCTGGTTTGTCCAGTGTATTACCTTGTCCATCCAGTAGTTTTACAATCTGTTTGCTAATGAAGTTACGCTTTTCTAAACTGCAGAAATATTTACTAACCTTTTCCCCATCTGCAACCCATCTTGCTTTTGATCTTAGTAGTACACCATTCATAACCTTTTCTCTTAGTAATATTAATTCTCTATTACTCTCTTCAATTGTCTTCAAATCCTCCTCTGATTTAAGTGCTTTACTCTCAATATCTTTAATAGTTTGCATAAGGCTGTTTTCTTTACATTGTGATTCTCGTTTTTTAATTGTAGCATACTGGATGGATTTTACTCTTATCTTCATTAGTAAGAAGTCAAGAAAGACCCGATCACACACTGTTAGTTTAGGGTCTGGGCTTTTCGACTGGTTTTCATCTTGGCTATTGTCAGCATTAATATCACTCCCCTCATCTTTATCTGTGTATTCCTCTGTTATTTCTTTTATTAGATTATTGATTCCGTCTACATATTCTTTATCTTTTAATAGAGATGAATTAAATTTCCAAAGAGTTTTGTGTTTAATCTCCTTTCCGAATTGAAGCTTTAGTGTAATTAGTGAATGGTCAGATCTATAGCCTGGTAAAATATCAGTATCTTCAAAATACCAGATTAAATATTCTGACAGAAGGAAGAAGTCTAGCCTACTTTGTTGCAAGGGAGTAGGTCTACGCCATGTGTATTTCCTACAATCAGGGTTGTTTTCTCTCCATATATCTGCTAAAGACAAATCTTGCATCATATCTTCAACTGCTTTTTTAGCTTTGGGGTTATTTACATGTTTATAATTGTAACAATCGATTTCCTGTTCTAGTGCTATATTAAAATCCCCCACCACAATAATGTTATTATTTTTGTACTTTTTAATCGTATTTGTGAGTTCCTCATAGAATGCTGGGTCGTCTTTGTTTGGTCCATATACACTTACTAGCAACAGTTCCTTTTCATGTGTTGTAAATAATATGATGATAAAGTTACCCTGCATGTCTGTTTCCACCTTGTTTATTTTGAATTCGAAATTATTATTAAATAGTATTGCTACTCCTCGAGCATTAGATCTGTATGAGGAGAAAAAGCAATCATACCCCCATTCCGCTCTTATATACTTTTCTGTATCTGTTTCAAAATGAGTATCTTGTAGGCAATATATAGAGTATTGTTTTTTTCTTAAATAATGAAATACATCTCTTCTTTTCTGATAATTCCCTAGACCTTGACAGTTCAATGATGAAATTGTTAACCTGTTTGCCTTGTTACCTACTGAATCCATGGTGTTTTCCT
Organism: Conus canariensis; assembly: GCA_033310375.1. Taxonomy (NCBI): domain Eukaryota; kingdom Metazoa; phylum Mollusca; class Gastropoda; order Neogastropoda; family Conidae; genus Conus; species Conus canariensis. Next base: position 14,261,203 of record CM065745.1, read on the forward strand.
TGTAGTCAAAAACATTACATAAAGGATCATCAAGTGCCACAGGAGGAATAAAAGCAACACACAGGAATCCAGTTCAATGTCACAATGGGCAGGCAAAAAGGAATATACTTTACAACAGCATGCATTTGAATAATCATTGTAATCATGGCTTGCATAATTACCCCGATGTGATTTAATACTGTCCATTTTGCTGTGGGAACATATAACACTAAACCATGTAGCAAGTACAACCAGTTTAACAGCTCTGTCCCTCAGCTGCAACTGTTCATTATTTGAACAGAGACATTGTTTTGCCCACGGCACAGGGTACCCCCCCAAAATATATTCTACTTGCCACGAGTAAAAATTCTTCATGTCTCCCACACACGAAGACCTAGCTTCTTGCATACAAGCAAAAATTACCATTGACAAAGCAGTAATAAAATAATAAAATGGATTTGTAAGCAACCTTCCAGCCATCAACAATTTTCCAGCCATCAACCTACAAACTGGGATTGTGTCATATGAATAATTCATAAGGTCAACCAACCAATATTTAACCCCTTCTGATTCTTTCTTGCACACAGACAACACAAAAAAATGAAAGCATAAACCAGCCAGTACACAAACACACGCACATAGATATAAGTTTCCTTGTGCACATGACTCTGTAACTAATCCACTTGAACATTGACTCGCCATTTTGATGTACACTGACGAGCTTACAGAAACAGACGAAAAGAAAAAATCAACACTTACCCCCTTGAAAAAAAACAACAACAACCACAACAACATAAACCCATCCACCTCCGTTGAGCAAAACTGGGTCATCCGCTGCTATCCCACACCCTTACAATGAATATAAGTTCCATGAGGCAGAAAACACGATGCCTATCACACATTGGAAACAAACATCCAAACATTCACACGATCCATTTTCATTTTGACTCGAACCCTTATGTCAGACACGTGATAGCTACGCAGCTACCAATGATACACACACAAAATTGAACAAAAATAATAAATAAACGATTCAAAGAAAACTCGACTGCGAAGAAAATAGATCGCCACTGATTGTTCATTTGATGTTTTTAGGGTCGTATATTTATAATAACCAGCTGCAACAAAGAGAAAAGAAATTCGTTCAAAAAGCACACGGCAAACACATCCAGTCACGTGAGACACGCCATGCTGTTTAAGGGGACGATTGCCGAGTAAATAATGTTATGACAATGTTGCAACTTACAGATACACACAAAACGCACAATATCGACCAAATTTTGAGACATTAAACGTTTAAAGTGCAGTACAATTCCACACAACTTAACTTATCGATTGTCTGCTGTCGTGAGGGGAATCACTTACTGTCCGTAGCAGACGACACGGCCCTCTGTGCTCCGGTACACGCGCGTCTGTGCTCGGCAAGGTCAGCCAGCGAGTCTATGGCAACAATTTTGTTGGTCACCGTCTTAATGACTACCTTGCCGTTCTTGGTCCACGCCTGTTTACAGACTGATGTATCGTCTCTGACGGTGCACAGCAAGGCGTAAGCGCGAGGGGTCAGATCTTCCACAATCACAGTTCTTGTGCCTTTCAGTTTTGATCGGGCATACAATACAGAGTCACGGATCTTTCTTGAAACAAATCGAACTATGATTCCCCGGGGAGCCCCCTCTTTCCCCCCCACTGGACGTGTTTTCCTACCCCCCAGTCTGTGCACAACCTCAATGTCCCCTCTGTCCACCTTCACCTGCAGCTTGTCGCGGAACAGCGCCAACACCTTCCTTTCACACTGCTCCGCCGTCTCCTCCCTGCTCCCGCTTGTCTCCTCCGCCACACCGAAGACCCTCAGGTTGTTCCTCCTGACGTAGGCTGACACCTCCTCCGCCTTGCGGTCTGCCACCTCGGCTGCGAATTTTGCCTCCTTCACCTGGCTCCGTAGATCTTCTTCCCTCTTCTTCGCCTCACTTAGCTCCTGCTTCAAGCTGTCGTTTTCGTTTTTGAGGTCGAAGATTGCTGCTCTCAGCTGTTCTACTGTCTGAGACAGTTTCGCGATGACCGAGCCGTTAGCGCACAGTTTCAGCATAATGTCTTCATTTGTAACGCCGTGAGACGGGGACGGGCGAGAGTCGTTATCCGGACCGGTGGCGAAAACAGCGTCGGGAGAGTCGACGTGTTGAATGGTCGCAGCTTCTTCCATGATCGCTTCTTTGTCCGATCGTGGCTCGAATGTGAATCGCGAGAGATCTTTGGTTGCGCAGTGGGTTTTGGCTTTTTTCTTGGCACTTTTGGACTGCACAATTTCATTCGTTGCGTTGGACGAATCAAGAAGAGACGAATCGGAGGTACTCGATCCAGACTGTGATTTAGCTGTGCGTTTACGGCCCATCGGTTCAAGTTTGAAAATGAACTATAATACGTTGATTTTTATCTCATGGTCTTGATTTAAAGTGCCAACTTACTGTGTGAGGTCGCAGCAGTTGATTTCACAACTAATTACCGGTCATGGTGCGTTCAATTAACGCAAAATCTAATTTTTGTCAGAGCTACGAAAATTAGCGTCCGCTCGCACCGGTAAGCTGTGTTCACCCCCCTTTCAAGAACTCTTCATCGATGTTGGCCATGTTGTCCGAGAAATCCCAGTGCTTCCACTTCTGCATTTGTTCTAGTGGTAGCATCTGTATTGTTTGCTGTCAAAACTATACCTGCTTTTTTTTTTCCTCATCAGCTTGAGCTGCTGGTTGGTGGCCCCTTCGATGAGGTAGACTGATAGCCCTCAATTAGCCTGTGTGGTGACTGTCCCTTGTCTGGACTACTGTAACATTCCCTTCAGTTAACCTGCTCATTTGTTGTCTCTCGTCTGGATTATTATAACCCTTTTTCCTGGCTCCCCATGTCAGGTCTTCAAGAATTTTCTGAAGGTAAAAAATCATGCTGCCTATCCTGTGTTCCACTCGTCTACATTTGGCCATATTTCCCCATTATTGTGTTTTCTCCACTGGTTTCCTGTCCAGCGAAGGATCTCCTACAAAACTGCGTCTCTCTGTGACAAATCCTCTGGATTTTTCTGCCCTCAGTATCTGACTGATCTGTTGCACTTGTACACCTCGTCACCTGAACTTTCTACTTCTGATACTCATTTCTTCAACATTCCCTCTGTTCAAACTAAAACTGTTGGTCAGTGGTCGTTTCCCTGTCAGGCCCCTTTTAATTGGACTACCCTTCCACATCAACTCAAATACTCTGCCTCTTTAAGTTCACAAGTTGTTTCTTTTGTCAATGAAGGAAAATTATTTTGTGGTGACACATTGCAATATCACATCATAAAATCAAACTTGAAAACTTTTCATCTAGTAGTGATTGTTTTTGTTTGAGAGGCAGATGATGGGCGGAGAGGGAATGTGAGAAGGCAAGGCTGGGTAGTTTTATGCATGTGTATAGAGTGAGCTAGTGAGTGCGAGGTGTGTTTTTGTGTGTTGCCTATGTTCTTATTTATTTGGCTTCTGGTTTGATGTCTGTGTTTATAGTAAAATCCAAAGGCATTCAATTGATTATGCCTATAAATATTCTTAAATATAATAGTAATTTGACATTCTCGTCTTACTTTGGTGGGGAGAGAGAGAGGGGTTTCAGGGAAAGAGTTTTTACTGAGAGGTATATTAGAACAGATGAAAACATTGCAGAAAAAATTCAGATCTTTAAAGGAAGGAGATTTATACTGGAAGGCAAAATTTACTACAAAGGAAAAAGTGCTGCGCGAATACAAATATCCTAAAAGAATTTTCATGGGAGACAATTCTAGTACAGACAAAGAAATATTCCAGAGTGAAAAAAAAAAAGAAGTCTTTCAGAAGAGGCAGTCCTTGATGAGAGATGGATCTCATCTTGATAAAGAGAAATGTTTGAAAGACAAAATAGTCTTTGAATACACAATACATAAAGTAAGTCCTGAAACCACCCACACTCTCACACGGCACAAACAGAAACAAAACAAAATGAAGAACAAAAAAAAAAAAAAAGAGAGAGATCAACTGAGTAGCGGTCTAAATAATCACAGTGCTGCTGTCTTGCTACATAGTAGTAGTTTCCTTGAAAACAAAATGTAACTATGCACACACTTCTTAAATATTCATGTTTCATTCATCCATCAGAGCACACATTCATTCCTTCATTCCATTCATCCCTCTTCAAGACATCACGTCCCAAACCCACACCCTTATCACACAAACGCAGCAACAATCAAACCTCTGACCTTGATAGAGGCGATGCCCTTGACCTTGAGGAGAAGGTCAACCATGGCGACGCGGACCTTTTCCGCCTTGTCGTGCAGGCACAGGGACAGTCCAGGCAGCAGCGGCTTCAGCAGCAGATGGCAGCGGGGGTTGTCCAGTATGGTCCCCATGCTCTGCAGCGGACAGGCTGGTGTGACAAAGCCACGCCTCTCCACGCACACCCTTCCCTAAGCACACCCTTCCCTAAGTCATTCGCCCTTTAGGCATCAAGGACTTTTTTTTATTTCCTTTTTTTTTCCCCTTCTCATTATGTTACTTCATCATTTCACAAACTATCCTCTCATAAAGTTTTGTGAAATAAAGGAAAATGATCGAAACCGGAAATCTATCATGGGTTTTCTCTTCTGTCCAAGATAAAGAGCAAACATGTGATTGAGAGGTCTGCAGTTTGGTGCATCAACATGTACAGGCACTAAGCCTTACAGATGAACTAACCACACTGCTATACAATTGTTGAAAGGGTTTGTTGCAGTTTGGTGCATCAACATGTACAGGTGCTAAGCCTTACAGATGAACTATATATATATAGTTACTAACCACACTGCTATACAATTGTTGAAAGGGTTTGTTGCAGTCTGGCGCATCAACATGTACAGGCACTAAGCCTTACAGATGAACTAACAGCACTGCTATACAATTGTTGAAAGGGTTTGTTGCAGTCTGGCGCATCAACATGTACAGGTACTAAGCCTTACAGATGAACTAAAGGCACTGCTATACAATTGTTGAAAGGGTTTGTTGCAGTTTGGTGCATCAACATGTACAGGTGCTAAGCCTTACAGATGAACTAAAGGCACTGCTATACAATTGTTGAAAGGGTTTGTTGCAGTTAGGTGCATCAACATATACAGGCACCAAGCCTTACAGATGAACTAACCACACTGCTATACAATTGTTGAAAGGGTTTGTTGCAGTCTGGCGCATCAACATGTACAGGCACTAAGCCTTACAGATGAACTAACAGCACTGCTATACAATTGTTGAAAGGGTTTGTTGCAGTTTGGTGCATCAACATGTACAGGTACTAAGCCTTACAGCTGAACTAACAGCTGCTATACAATTGTTGAAAGGGTTTGTTGCAGTTTGGCGCATCAACATGTACAGGCACTAAGCCTTACAGATGAACTATATATATATAGTTACTAACCACACTGCTATACAATTGTTGAAAGGGTTTGTTGCAGTTAGGTGCATCAACATATACAGGCACCAAGCCTTACAGATGAACTAACCACACTGCTATACAATTGTTGAAAGGGTTTGTTGCAGTTTGGCGCATCAACATGTACAGGCACTAAGCCTTACAGATGAACTAACAGCACTGCTATACAATTGTTGAAAGGGTTTGTTGCAGTTTGGCGCATCAACATGTACAGGCACTAAGCCTTACAGATGAACTATATATATATAGTTACTAACCACACTGCTATACAATTGTTGAAAGGGTTTGTTGCAGTTTGGCGCATCAACATGTACAGGCACTAAGCCTTACAGATGAACTAACAGCACTGCTATACAATTGTTGAAAGGGTTTGTTGCAGTTTGGTGCATCAACATGTACAGGTACTAAGCCTTACAGCTGAACTAACAGCTGCTATACAATTGTTGAAAGGGTTTGTTGCAGTTTGGCGCATCAACATGTACAGGCACTAAGCCTTACAGATGAACTAACCACACTGCTATACAATTGTTGAAAGGGTTTGTTGCAGTTTGGCGCATCAACATGTACAGGCACTAAGCCTTACAGATGAACTAACGCACTGCTATACAATTGTTGAAAGGGTTTGTTGCAGTTTGGCGCATCAACATGTACAGGCACTAAGCCTTACAGATGAACTATATATATATAGTACTAACCACACTGCTATACAATTGTTGAAAGGGTTTGTTGCAGTTTGGCGCATCAACATGTACAGGCACTAAGCCTTACAGATGAACTAACAGCACTGCTATACAATTGTTGAAAGGGTTTGTTGCAGTTTGGTGCATCAACATGTACAGGTACTAAGCCTTACAGCTGAACTAACAGCTGCTATACAATTGTTGAAAGGGTTTGTTGCAGTTTGGCGCATCAACATGTACAGGCACTAAGCCTTACAGATGAACTAACAGCTGCTATACAATTGTTGAAAGGGTTTGTTGCAGTTTGGTGCATCAACATGTACAGGCACTAAGCCTTACAGCTGAACTAACAGCTGCTATACAATTGTTGAAAGGGTTTGTTGCAGTTTGGTGCATCAACATGTACAGGTACTAAGCCTTACAGATGAACTAACAGCACTGCTATACAATTGTTGAAAGGGTTTGTTGCAGTTTGGCGCATCAACATGTACAGGTACTAAGCCTTACAGATGAACTATATATATATAGTCTACACACTGCTATACAATTGTTGAAAGGGTTTGTTGCAGTTTGGCGCATCAACATGTACAGGCACTAAGCCTTACAGATGAACTAACAGCACTGCTATACAATTGTTGAAAGGGTTTGTTGCAGTTTGGTGCATCAACATGTACAGGTACTAAGCCTTACAGCTGAACTAACAGCTGCTATACAATTGTTGAAAGGGTTTGTTGCAGTTTGGCGCATCAACATGTACAGGCACTAAGCCTTACAGATGAACTAACCACACTGCTATACAATTGTTGAAAGGGTTTGTTGCAGTTTGGCGCATCAACATGTACAGGCACTAAGCCTTACAGATGAACTAACAGCACTGCTATACAATTGTTGAAAGGGTTTGTTGCAGTTTGGCGCATCAACATGTACAGGCACTAAGCCTTACAGATGAACTATATATATATAGTTACTAACCACACTGCTATACAATTGTTGAAAGGGTTTGTTGCAGTTTGGCGCATCAACATGTACAGGCACTAAGCCTTACAGATGAACTAACAGCACTGCTATACAATTGTTGAAAGGGTTTGTTGCAGTTTGGTGCATCAACATGTACAGGTACTAAGCCTTACAGCTGAACTAACAGCTGCTATACAATTGTTGAAAGGGTTTGTTGCAGTTTGGCGCATCAACATGTACAGGCACTAAGCCTTACAGATGAACTAACCACACTGCTATACAATTGTTGAAAGGGTTTGTTGCAGTTTGGCGCATCAACATGTACAGGCACTAAGCCTTACAGATGAACTAACAGCACTGCTATACAATTGTTGAAAGGGTTTGTTGCAGTTTGGCGCATCAACATGTACAGGCACTAAGCCTTACAGATGAACTATATATATATAGTTACTAACCACACTGCTATACAATTGTTGAAAGGGTTTGTTGCAGTTTGGCGCATCAACATGTACAGGCACTAAGCCTTACAGATGAACTAACAGCACTGCTATACAATTGTTGAAAGGGTTTGTTGCAGTTTGGTGCATCAACATGTACAGGTACTAAGCCTTACAGATGAACTAACAGCTGCTATACAATTGTTGAAAGGGTTTGTTGCAGTTTGGCGCATCAACATGTACAGGCACTAAGCCTTACAGATGAACTAACAGCTGCTATACAATTGTTGAAAGGGTTTGTTGCAGTTTGGTGCATCAACATGTACAGGCACTAAGCCTTACAGATGAACTAACAGCTGCTATACAATTGTTGAAAGGGTTTGTTGCAGTTTGGTGCATCAACATGTACAGGTACTAAGCCTTACAGATGAACTAACAGCACTGCTATACAATTGTTGAAAGGGTTTGTTGCAGTTTGGCGCATCAACATGTACAGGTACTAAGCCTTACAGATGAACTAACCACACTGCTATACAATTGTTGAAAGGGTTTGTTGCAGTTAGGTGCATCAACATATACAGGCACCAAGCCTTACAGATGAACTAACCACACTGCTATACAATTGTTGAAAGGGTTTGTTGCAGTTTTGCTTCACTTTTTTTGAAAATGATAATATAATCTTAAATCCATACTAATTCTTCCCATTAGACATCTAAACAATGGAGGGGAAATAGGGGAATTGGGGAGGGAGGCGGAGAAGATGTGGTTGTTATAAAAAGAGTGGTGAGAAACAATGATATTAGTAAGAAAGAAAATGAAAAGAAACAGAGACAGAGAGAGAGAGAGAGAGAGAGAGAGAGAGAGAGCGAGCGAGAGAGAGAGAGAGAGAGAGAGAGAGAGAGAGCGAGAGAGCGAGACAAAAACAGAGAGAAAAGACAGGAAACGGAACAGCCAAATCAGACATCCCTCGAACATCACCTTGACGACGGCGAGGCGGACGAAGGGGGAGGTGGAGTCCCAGGCAAGCTCCTTCAGCAGTTTACAGAGGAACGTCTGCACCATCTCCGCCGGGATCATCTCAATGTAATCACTCAGCACACGACACACGCCCGACGCCGTCACCGCTCGAACCACCGGGCATGGGTCTACCAACAGCCTCTACAAGGGCAGAAAGAAAGGAATATGGAATATCTTCAGAGTTTATTGCAAAGTGAGGCGACTGCAGGCGGAGACCCATGAGGTTGGAACGCGCCATGTTTTGTCTTGTGATTCGTTTGTCCATGTTGTTTTGTGGAATCATTACAAATATTTTTTTTCTAATTTCTTCAGAGTTTACACAAGGTACAGACCATGCTTTATTGTGCTTCCACATCCCCTGCTTTATTCTCAGGTGGTTTTGATACCCTTTCCATTTAAGGACAGTATACTGCCTCCATACGTTCTGAGGATGTGGAACACTGCTGAAGCATTCATACAGGATTACCTGAATGTTTAACTCTAAACATCAGTTGTCAGACTCTATCTCTTGAGAAGAATGGGTTTATCACCAGTGATTTGCAGATGTGCCACTGTTGCTGGCCACAGATATTAAGTGTATAACTCTGCTTCAAGGACTCAGGGAATTTGATGCAAAGGCTGCCAACCTGTCCGTATCAGGAAAAGTACACTTAAGTGGTGATAATCTGAAAACAAATGAATTCAAGTGGTTGAAAGAGAGAGACAGACAGACAGGCAAACAGACAGAGAGAGGGACAGAGAGACAGAGAGAAAGGGCATAGAAGAGCGAGAGAGAGAACGAGAGATAGAGAGAGAGAATATGAACATCAAATAACTATTTTATCCACATGTGTCAAACAATGAAGCGGTGTGTTCAAAGTACTTTATCAAAAAAATACAGCACTCTAATTTCAGCAACACATAATAACCCTATCCCTCTCATGCATACTAACTCAACATCTCACCCAATTATCTAACTACCCACACTCAAATGCAGAATGTAAGAAGGGACTGAGGAGGGGATGAGGCGACGGAAGGGGATGGAAGGAAGACAGACAGAAAGACAAGAGACAACAGACAGAAGAAAAGAACAGACCGACAAAAGACAAGAGACAGACCGACAGAAAGACAAGAGACAGACAGACAGAAAGACAAGAGACAGACAGACAGAAAGACAAGAGACAGACAGACAGAAAGACAAGAGACAGACCGACAGAAACCATACCTGCATGAGGTCAAACTGCTTCTGGATCAGATGGTCGTTGTCCTCGTGTTGGCGTTGGGATCTTGAAGGGGAAGGCATCCAGCAACAGAGTGGCCGCGTTGGCTCTCACATCGGCGTTGGGTACCTGACAACGACAGCATGTCACCCTGATGACAACACCACTAACAGCAATGTAATGATAGAAGCAATTAATCATGAAACATACATCCAGAAACGGATTTGGCCATCACTTCTTCTGAATCCCATCACTACTACCCACCTATCATCCGAACACTAATCACAGCAGAATCACTCTTAAGAAAAATCATGACATCAGCTTAACAGCGATAACCATGACGTTATCTTGACAACAGTCACTGTGACACGTCACCATAACAACGCATCACAGTGTCAATAAGAACACCATGATGGAAACCACAACACCATAACGGCAAGCACATCATCATAATGACAATCACAACATGACATTCATGATATGGCAGTGACGATCTGGACACCACAAGGACAATCATGATGACCACAACACCCTGATGACAGTGACAATCTGGACACCACAAGGACAATCATGATGACCACAACACCCTGATGACAGTGACGATCTGGACACCACAAGGACAATCATGATGACCACAACACCCTGATGACAGTGACGATCTGGACACCACAAGGACAATCATGATGACCACAACACCCTTAAGACAGTGACAATATGTAATCATGTAATGACAATCACACCACCTTATGTCAACTACAGCACCATGATGACAATTGTAATACCGTAACAATAACCACAACATCAATAATGGCCACAACTCCATGTCAACCACAACACTACAATGAAAATTGTAATACAGTATCAACCACAACACTACAATGACAATTGTAATAGCGTAACAATAACCACAACATCATAATAATGACCACAACTCCATGTCAACCACAATACTACAGTGACAATTGTAATAGCATAACTATAACCACAACATCATAATAATGACCGCAACTCCATGTAAACCACACTATAATGACAATTGTAATAGTGTAACGATAATCACAACATCGTAATAATCACCACAACTTCATGCAAACCACAACACTATAATGACATTCGTCACATTATAATGATAACCACAGTACAATTATGATAATCACAACACCATAATGATAATTATAACACCATAATGGCAATCACAAGATGATAAAAACAGCCACAACTCCATAATGACAATCATATTATATCACAAGAAGAGTAATAGTAATCAGAACAGTAACCAAAAGAGTGACCAAGAAAAGAGCTCAAGCTTCTAGCTCTAAGCCACAAACTACGTTACCTCCCCTATTGAATGTAGTCATTAGTGACCAATGGTTTCACTGTCATCTCACATCTTTTGTTCATTTGATGTTTTGAAAACACAACAAAATTAAGCGTGTAATAATGCCATATAACATAACAGGATATGACACAACAAAATAAATACAACATGACTACACAACACCGTCATACAAATTTATAACACAAAACAACATAACACGAAAAAAGCACAATGCAATTTTAAAACATTAGTTTAATGTGACACCATGCATGCAAACACACTAAAGATGATCCAAGTCAACACTGAGATCCCCACAACACAGTGCTGTGAGCTCACTAAGACCGATCACTCTGGCTGGCCTATCTGAGGATTGATGCAAAGTTAGCTCCCTGCTCTACCAAAATTTTTTTTTTTTTTTTTTTGAGGAAGGGGGGGGGGGGGGGGGGGGGGGGGGGGGGGGGGGGGGAGGGAGGTCCTGACGATAAGGTGTTGTTCCATGCCAAGCGGGGGATAAGGCATTTATTGTTTGGAGAGATAAGTATGAGAAAAACAATGTTTTCTAAGAAGAATGAACAGTGTTGAGCCAAGAAAAGACACACATTCACACATCAAATTCCTGACCTTGCTGATCTGGATGATTTTTGTTTTGTAATGGTACACATTCCAACCGTGACTCCTAGACCCCCCCCCCCCCCCCCCCCCCCCCCCCCCCCCCCCCCGCGGGATACCAGGAGCTCTTTTGTACAAATAGTTCCCCCTCCTGGACATTCTGTGCTAGTAATGTCCCCTTTTCCTTTCGCTCTCAGTAACTCTGTCTCCTCCTTTGCTGTACTGTCGTCTACTGTCCTTTCTGTCTACCATATCTTTTATCTATCTTTTTCCACAACTTCTTCTCACAAATTTCTGCACTCAACAAAGTCGGAGTGAACTGACTATACTTTTGAGTATAGTGTGAGCATCCCAACAGGGTAAAACGAGTTCACACGCTACCAGATACTGGAACGCTGAAGAAGAAGTGGCCATTACACAATGGCTTCTGCCAGGGAGTACTTACATCCTTTGACGTCTTAATGGAATGCCCGGTGCATGCCTCCCTATGTGTACACAGCGCAGGTTTCCAAGGGTGGAGCAGGACTGCTCCCAGTTTGTTTGCTCGGCAGTTGAGGACAGTACTTCTTTGGGTCCCACTCACACCTTTGGGTTATTTTTTTTTCTTCATGATGTAGATGACCATAGAATAGACTTTCATGTACAAGCACTGGATCATTTGTGTGTTAACAATTTTCCCCCTTCTCTGGAGCAGAACTTGATGTTCAACCACACCTAACAACATCGGCAAGGTCAATGTATGGCACCACAGTTTGTGCATCAGCTGATTGTTGCTGAGTTCGTCCAGCCATTCCCATTTCCGACAATTTTAGCATGTATTTTATTTGCAGATTTATTTACGGATCTTTTTTGTTAAGTGCTTCTTTTTCTATTTTGCTTTTCCCTCTCCTACACACTCACACTATTACAGTCACCGTACAGTTGGGCCAATAACTTGACAAGAAGTCATTTGATTGATTAAAAACTTGTGACTTCCGGACTGAAGAGCTTTTAGCCATTCTGATGATTTTTCCATCCAAAATTAGGTAAATGATAAGGAAAAGCCATGAATGGCTTCTTTTCAGAATACTAATTTTGGTGGTTGTTTTCTTTTCTTTTTTGTTTGTTTGTTTGGTTTTCTTGTTTGTTAAATTACTCTCCACTAAATGAATGATGAAAGAGGATGAACAACAAACAAAATTTTGATTCTGCCCAAATGTCTACGAACCAGAGAGTACCCCACCAAAATCTTGCCAATTCAGAAAATACCCTTATGCAATCTGATTCAGATGATGACAAAAACAAAGGGTTTTTTTTTTCGATTTCCTGTTTATTGCAGAAGACAAAACAAAACACAACACAAAGCAATGAAACATATGATAACTACAACCCAGCCTACCAAAAAGGAATGAGTGAACTTACGGTCAGGGACCTCCACAAGATAGGGTTGTACAACCTCAACAGCATGGCGTCCACTCCTCTCTGCTTCTTCTGTCGGTGAAACTGAGACATCACCTGGGATGTTGATCGAAAGACGATAAACAAATCAGACAGCAAGAAAAAAAATATCCAAGTGTAAATTTTATCTTTAAATGACATCTACTGCCTTTTTCTTTTTTTAAATCTGTTCCCAAATGCATGATTATGGTAGGTAAACTTTTTGAGAAACACCATTAACAAAATGTCAACAAAATGCTGTGGACATGTTCAGTCTTGGAATATTTGTTTATTCACTTTTGCATCACAATACAGTCAGTTGCCCTATAATTGCATAATTATACTTTTATCTGACCGGAAGAACATGTAAGGAAATGTAGCTGTCAAATGTATCAGATTTGTGCATTATTTTTGTGATATAATATAAGGGAAATCTTAACTTAAACTCAGTACTTTATACCACCTTTACAAGATTTCTGTGTCTGTTTGTTTGTTTGTTGTTTTTTTGTTTGTTTCTTTTTTTTGTGCAACTTTTTGTTTTTCAACAGAAGGAAGAGACAGACAGGCAGATTGATGAGCAGACAGATGCAAACAGAATGAAGTATTGTTGGCGACTCACCCTAAAAAGAAGGGAAGACATAGGTTGTGTCCCTTCCCGGATGGCATGAATTGCATGGTTCATCAGATTCTGAATGCAGTCGTTCTCAATTTTCTGAAAACAGCAATCATCATAACAGTACTTTGTGACACATGAAGTTGTTTCAACACCTGCTGGAATGCAATATATATTTTAATTCTTTTCTTTCTGACCGCTGTCATTTTCAAATTTTGCGCGACAGTCATAACAACAACATCTGGCAACAATAGTCACAGCAACAATAAAAATTTTGCAAAAAAATCTCTCCTCATACTTTTCGCATGTGTGTTTATTTCCATTTCACTCTAGACTGTTGAACATGTTCAGTTCATGACTTATTATCTTCTCTTTTCTTTATCTACATGTTTTCTCAGTAGTTACACATTTTCAACTAATAAAAAAAAATCAGTCCATGAATAATAACCAAAATATACTTGTGTATGTATGTCAAATGCAGCTGACAACGATCAATAACTGTAGTTATGTGCTCTTTACTCCACCACAGAGACTGCTACAGAACCAATTTTAACGAAACAATGTGTTGAAAAATATAATGCCATCTAGGAACAAACCCATTAACTTTTGGTGCGGATCAGGATAGAGGGCGGATTGAGGAATTTTTTGGTTCATCTCTTCTACACTGTGAAACATGGCACTTAGCAATATTTTCATAAATTTCTCAAAAAAGCTACAAAGATCTCAATGAAATAAGTCATGCTTATCATATTCATTGATCTCAAAAAACTTGTAAGATCTGGTGCAGATCTGAACAACAACCCAGATCAACTGACCAAAAGATCGTCCACAAAGGGGGGAGAAGGGAAGGGTGTATGTGAATATTTATTCTGTCACCCCACAAACCAAACTGAGCAAGAAACCTGCAACTCCCATTGAAGTGATGATGGAGATTCATTAAGTATGAAAGATTTTCATGAATCTGTCAGGATGGGCCAGTGGTCTAATGGTTACAGTTCTGCTGAGCTGATGATCTCGAGTTTGAACCACTGGTGGGGCCAGGTTTTTCTGCTTGAAAACCCTCTGTCCCCCCCAGCAGTAAAAATGGGTACCTGGTTCAGTTCAGGGAGGGTGAAACGCGGAGGAAGGAGAGGGGTGGGCTCTGTCTTCCATCATGCCACACGGTGAACGTCTGACAGTTCATTGCCCCTACTGTAAACAGGTTATGAGAAATCTAACCTTTTTCTTTTACCATAGTTGTGGAGATATATACCAAAAGATACACAATGAATTCCAGTAGAGTTTGACTGACGAGAACGGTTCTACCTGGGCGGAAATCTGCACTCTACTGGGTCCCTTCTAGGTCCCCCCCCCCACCCCCACCCCAAATTGTTTTCATTCTCAAATCCTGTGCAACAATAATCACAACAACAGTAGATGTAGCTGCAGCAACAGGCAATAGGAGTTCTGGCAACGGCATCTCAAATCTGTCCATCTCCACCTCTCCTAACACGCCCCCCCACACACTGTCCTTGGGGTGAAAACGGAATGTAAATAATGACCCACTGATTTTTCTACTGTGTCCTTTTTGCAGGAAGGCTATGACATTCGTCTGTACAGAAATAATATGATACAATTCTGACTCTTCCTCATGTGTTTTCTATAGACGATGACACTCACCTCACAGATGTCTCCACTGCTCTTCTGCCACGCCTTGAAGTAAATATCTCCATACAACGCCAGCCATGACCTGCCACAGCACCTCCCCAGTGTTTATTAAAAGCATGCAGATGCATACATTCGGACACGCACACACCCACGTGAACACAAACACATATGCATAGCTGCCGTCCTTCTTCAGCAAAATCTTTTTGAAGTTCATGACCAGTCATTGACTGCTCCCTGTAGACTGCAAAGCTGTGAACTTTGACAGGATGAACCAGGGTGTGGACATGCACTGGGGAGCCAGAAAGGGTGGCATGGGACTAAATGCCACTGAGGGAGCACAGAAGAAGAAACAAACTCAAAAAAAGAAAAACCTCTTTCTCACACTTCTAATCCATTTCTCTCTTTCACAGTTGCTTTTGTTTTCTTGCTTCTTTTCTCTCTCACTCTTGCCTCTCATCTCTCTCACTTGTAGTCTCACGGCTGTTCAGAGCAAGCCACTTAGTTCTGAGAGGAAGGGGAGTTTACAGCTTGCCCACAGCTGCAGAGGCCAAGCCGTGAATGCAGGTCAGGGAAAGGGGTGTTTTCTGCAGGCTGCTCCCCACCAGCCAGCTAACCGCGCTGTACTCGGCCAGCTGAATGTCATCTGTGTACAGCCGGTTTGGCAGCAATGTGTTCAGTATTGCTGAGCGGCCATTACAAATGGGGCTGTTCGTTTGATAGTTAGTGGTTGTCATGAAAAATGTAATATATCTGCGCTCTTGAGATGACTGAATTGGCGAATTCCTGACAATTCTTTTAATACCAAACTCGACTAGGTTTATTTTCCTGTAGATAATGTAGATACGGCATGAAAGCTTGTACACAAGTGGTCAGGCGATATTCAAACAATGACAACACACACACAATTGTGCAAAAATGACGTCATCACTTTCTGGGAACTTAATTTTCCCTAGTGAACTAGTACACAAGTTTGATACATGCCTCTGCTTGGACTACAACAACAAAAATGTTGGGTCAGAAATGTGTAAGCCTTGTTTGTTCGGCCCTTTAAGTGTCTCACATGGGACGGAAAAATAAAGCTGTGGTCTCTCTGTCGCCTCTTATCTCTTTCTTTCTCACAGCTCTTTTCACTGATCCCTCTTCCTAGCCATTGATATCACTTTCTATCTCTTTCTTGTCACATTTCTCATCACTTCCACCCTCTTCTCTCTCTCTCTCTCTCTCTTGTCTATGATTCTCTTTCCTGTGCCACTGTCATTCCCTCAGTATCATCAATATCATTATCACCACCAACATCAGTCGCTGTTTTTTCCCCTCATCATCATGGCCATCATCGTCATAAGTCAAAGAATATTTCACCATGTTCTTTTTCAACCCCTCAATCAACTATTTATAGCATCATGAGTCTGCCATTTATTAACAAGGATGAAAATTGTTACATTGTAATATGCCTTGGCCATCATGAAGATGAAATTGTGAAACAACTGTTGAGTCGGTTTGATTATAGCCTCATAATTCCACTGTTTATTAATAATTGAGGATGAAATTGCTACAAATGTTGAATCAGTTTTGTTTTATAGCCTAATGAGTCCACTGTTTATTAATGAGGATGAAATCGTCACATTGTAATATGCCTTGGTCATCATCAAGATGAAATTGTGAAACAACTGTTGAATCGGTTTGCTTATAGCCTCATGAGTCCACTGTTAAGTAATATTGAGGATGAAATATCGTTAGACAGCTGTTGAATCAGTTTTGTTTATAGCCTCATGTGTCCACTGTTAAGTAATATTGAGGATGAAATATCGTTAGACAGCTGTTGAATCAGTTTTGTTTATAGCCTCATGTGTCCACTGTTAAGTAATATTGAGGATGAAATATCGTAGACATGCTGTTGAATCAGTTTTTTATAGCCTCATGTGCCCACTGTTAAGTAATATTGGAGGATGAAATTCGTTGAGAACAGCTGTTGAATCAGTTTTGTTTATAGCCTCATGTGTCCACTGTTAATAATAATTGAGGATGAAATTCGTTACAAGCTGTTGAATCAGTTTTGTTTATAGCCTCATGTGTCCACTGTTAAGTAATATGAGGATGAAATATCGTTAGACAGCTGTTGAAATACATGTTTGTTTGATAGCCTCATGTGTCCACTGTTAAGTAATATTGAGGATGAAATATCGTTAGACAGCTGTTGAATCAGTTTTGTTTATAGCCTCATGTGTCCACTGTTTATTAATGAGGATGAAATAGTCACAGTGTAACAGTTTTGGTCATCAACATGTCATCAACAGTGCACAGAAGGCCCAGTGGATGATAGACTGTATGGAAAGCAAGGCGATCCAAGACTAGAAGTTCGAGTCATACATGGACCATGTTTATTTTCCTCATTACACACCCGACAACACATTTAACACAAAAAATCCACTCCCCTCCCTCCCCTCCCCTCTACCGCTGCCTTCCTAGTCTTGTCTAGTTCTAATGATCATTCATAAAATAGTGTAGCCTACCTTAGTCCAAAGGCAAACACTGCAAACCATTCTATATGTATGTATATGTATATACACAAAGATATACATGAGCATGCATGCTTTTTTTTTTTTTTTTTACTTATTCGTCTTAACAGAATATAAACAAATCTGTTGGAGGGAAGTGAAGAAGGGAGGTGGGGGAGGGGAGAGGGGGGAGCGGGGAGAGTGTAATTCAATGGGATAGGCATATAGATACTGGCTGGGGGAGATGGGAGAGGGGTGGGGCAGTGGGTGGGGATGGGGATGGGGTGGGGGGGGAGACTTTGGTGGGGGGATGGGGAAAGAAAAAAATGCAGAGTTAAAAAAGAAAAGACACACAGGCACACAACAGGCAAAACACAAACACAAAAATTTGTTGAGCCGAGAAAGTTCCATGAAATAACAAGCACACACACACGCACACACACACACAAGCACACACACACGCACACACCACACGCACCAGCGCCGCAGCACACACACACACACACACACACACACACGCACACACACACACACACACACAACAGACAGAGACACAGACACACACATACATATCCAGCAGACTGACTTTGGGACAAAGAGGATCTGGTTCTTCACTGAACTGTGCAGGAAGTCGACCAGATTGACGTTCAACGTGAACACAAAGGCCAGGAACCGACGACCCTGAAACACCAGTATGGCTAACAGCTCAATACCACCCATCAATACAAAGCAAAACATGCGTATGCAGTCACAGAGTTTGCTATTACCATCACTGTTATACATATTTAGAACCAAAACAGAAGAGAGATGGAGGTGGTTGGCATGCAAAGGAATGAAACTGAATGGAAATATAACAGAAAAAGAATGGGATGAGATGTAAGCGAGAGAGAGAGAGAGAGAGAGAGAGAGAGAGAGAGAGAGAGAGAGAGAGAGAGAGAAGAGAGATTATGAAGAAGAGATGTAAGGGTGGGGGTGGGGTGGGGGAGAGAATATGCATGTTTCATATACAATAAAGAGTTGAGTTAAAAGTATTGGGGAGTAGAAAGAATATGCATGTGATATTAATTAATCATAAACAACTAAGTCAAAAGTATCTTTTTACCATGACCTTAAGAAAAAAGACGAAACAAGACAGATGCAGAGTGGAGGGAGAAAAGGAAAGACAGGGGAGGGAGAAGACAAGAAATGAGATGAACAGAAACGACAGATTTCACATGCACCCCATCCACCCCCCCCCCCCACACACACACATGCATCCTTATCCACCCCCCTCCCCTCAACCTACCTCATCATTTTTGACAAAGTGAGAGGCAGAACAGCATCTCCCCAGAAGATCTCTGAGGTCGGTAGCGCTGGCAGCGTCAAAGTTGACCAAATTCAACACAGAGTGAAGTCGCCACACTGACTTCATGTCAGACACCTGTCCCCAAACCACATTCATAGTTAACCATTTAGCTGCCATGTTTCCTTTTTTTTTTGTGGTCAACTCAGCAATGACATGACTTCAAAATTAATCTTAACAAAGTTAAAGGCAATGTGGTACTTTGTTTCTTTCTTTAATCAATTAAAACAAAATTGCAAGTCAAAATGGCACCAGATCTAGCTGTGGCATCAAAAGTCTAGATCTAGTTAGTAGTGGAAGTAGTTTGCTTCGGGTGTGTCTTGATGTTTGCAACTTACCATTGTGATCACTTGCTTTCCGAAAACATGGAATAGATTTGACCCCCATTCCCCACTTCAGGGTCATCTCACATGCTACCGATGAGGTCTCAAGGGAGGCAAGCACACTCTTTGTCAAGAAGAGGAGACAGCCAGTCTACGGCAGAGTTCATGTTTTTGTATCCAAACATCAAAAAAATTTGTCCCGTATCTACTCACAGTGCCTCTGGTCAGACTGCGCCTCAAGAAGTAGACAAAGGTGTTAGCAATGATGTCTTCACAGCCGGGTAGATTCCGTTTCCACCACGATTCAAACAGCTGCGCCAGGCGGAACTTCACTGCATCGATTTCATTCGGTAGAGTCAGCAGCACACCTGTGAGAAACAGAGACATGTTATGACTCTCGTGAAATCTGTCACGGTGCATCATGTTATCATCTCTAAAACTCTTTATCTTATACTTGTGCGTGCGTGCGTGCGTGCGTGTGTGTGTGTGTGTGTGCGTGCGTGTGTGTGTGTGTGTGTGTGCCTGTATATATAGGAAGATATTGATATAGAGAGAGAGATACAGATAGATATAGATATATATGTTACCATCTGTCCTCATGCACATTGTTGTCCATTAATTACTTTGTGACAGTTTATGAGATAACTTGTAACAAAGTGGCCGCCACACAAGCCAGTTAATGAAATCACCTGAAATAGCAAGTATAGTCCAAGTCCAATAATTTTAACTGCCTGCCTTTTCGGGGGAGACCTGGCACACAGTGTCCAGCCTTTGCTTCTACACGCAAAGGATGTTCCATTTCATTTTCAGTGGGAATCCGATGGACCTGATCCTCCAGACACTGGCTCTCAGACAGACAGACATCGTTGCCAGGCTGAGCCACATGGTTACCTCCTTCAACAAGCTGCCATGCTTATCTTAGAACAGACCTTTGACATTTCTCACTATGTCTGGCATGATGTCGACTGCTGTGGGCTGTCTGGTGCCGCTGACCAGGATTTCACTTTCTTCTGACTTGACTTCCTTTAGTTTCCCTATGTTACTAATCTTGCTCACATGCCTCAATGTAGTGCCGAATACATAACATGTGATGTCAATACGCATGTGAACTTCCTTTCTGTAATTATCATACTAAAGATGTCACAGCCCCTAATCTCTCTGACAGGTGCCCCCTATGTGTACACATTCTCTTTTTGGACAACACTACACTGTTAACATATTCACCCTCTCTACCATGGATCACACTCATGGACTTTTTCTTTCAATTACAAAAGGCATGCTAAGAGAATCTGCTCTTTATAAATTTACAATCCATTCCAGCCTGTCACAACATTCCCCCCCCCCCCCCCCCCCCATTTCATTTTCATTCTAGCCCAGCTGACCGACCACGCACAGTTCTTTCAGGGCTATCACAACATGAAAGGAAAAGAGTCAACAGTGACACCTGTCTATAAAACACAGTGTTTCGTCTGAAAATGCTGAAGTTTACAACGCCTGTCCCAGCTGAAGGAAAATGACAGGACGTTTTGGAACTCTGTAAGACAAAGTGTTAGGATACCCTAGGAACATTTATTTCTTTTACTGCTCATGTACACTTTCATTTGAAAAGAAAACAAACAAACAAACAAAAAACAATGATACAGATCTCTTCTGGCAAGTTACAGAGAAATGAAATGAATCAAAACCCTTTTTTCAAAGTGGTGTCCTACAACGTAAGGAGTTAGACTTACAACACAAAAGGACCATGTTACTGGCTTGATCAGCTGATATGGACTGGACTTTATGCCTGTGGCTTATGCATACAGCCTTTGACAATTCTTCATGTCCTGGTGTGCAACCATAGAGATGTCCTGGTTTATTTGACTTCCACCTGTCCAGAGTGGTTAAATGACTATACAACGCCCCCAAAACAACTTTTTTGTACAGGAACATGATTTGGTATCCACCGTCAGAGTTTGTTCCCTTGAACGGCAAGTCGTTTTTCCCAGTGCTGAAGTAAACACTGTGAACAAGGGATGCGCTGCATTTATGCTGGTTGAAATCACTCCAACAGTGTTGGTATGATTCCATAACAATAGACAACAGGATGCAGCTTGGTCATATATTTTGACTGCCATGTCCAACTTCGCCAAAAATCGTCAGAATGGACTGATTTGAGTGAAGACTTTCAGCTAATTTTCACAAGCAATCAGTCCCATGCCCTATGTTAAGACGAATCCCTGAAAATGTACACCCAGCACAGAGAACATGACAATTAAACTAAAGACATTCTTGACTGAGCCACACACATACACACACACACACACACACACACACAAAAGATCATGGTGAGGGCACCAGTTCTACTACAAGATTTTATAACCCACAGTTTACGCTCACTGAATAAATGAATTTTGAAAAATAATCCAAACAGCACATCAAATACATGAAAAGGCCACATGTTTAAAACGGACACTGCAGAACCGACAGCTACTGTCCACTGTGGACTGTATTAATGGTATTATTTAGTCTTCAGATTGCTACAACAACAAAAGCTGGCATGATCGATCATCCTGTCTCAATGTCAATTTCATCAAGCAGGCATCCAACAAATCTATAATATATAGGCTACATCACATCTGTTAATCCATAACTGATGAGGCCAGAGTGTCTTAAGTTGTGAAAAGAGAAAGAAGAGTGTGACGACTTTCATGAACAGACAGGTGAAAAGAACCAGAACAACATAGAAACACCAGGCAACAACAACAAAAAGGGTGGGGAAAAAAGCAGTCAAAGAAAATGAAGAAAAACAGAAAATTACCAGCAAGCAATTTCACTGAGGTGGGGATACAATTCACACTAAGAGAACCCCTGGGGAAAGAGGGGGGGGGGGGGGGGGGGGGGGGGCAGGGAGAAGAAGGGGTACCCTTTGCACTCACCATGTAGAAGAGTGGCAGTGTCCAGAAAAGCATGAGGGAGGATGACGCCCTCTTGCTGAAGGGTAGCAGTTGCCAGGACAACCAGACTATCCAGGAACGCGTATTGGCCAGTTTTCTATGAAACACGAATCGTGTCAACAATAGAAATCAGAGGGCCAGAACAAGGATGTATGCATCTGTGCAACATTCTTGTGGACCGTGGTTTTTGTGAACGTCTTCAATGTAACAAAGTGATGACAATAATACTAGTAGTAAAGATATGCACCTTATCACCTGAAAAAAATCAAGGAACTTAATGCTTTTACATACAGGGAAACCTGCAAAAAGAAAAAGAAACTGACTCAAAATACAAAGATCAAAGGCTGAATTCATTTCACTACTTTGACTCATTATACATGCCCAACCCAAAGTTCATTCTTCCCATCTATTTCAATGGATTAAAAAAAAAAAATTGTGGTAGCAAATCCTTTATTTTTTCAATGTTTGGTTTCACTGAGCTGAAAAGACCCTGATCATGCAGCCAATAATAGCTACTGAGATCACAGATAAGAATTTCTTTTGCACCTCTTCCTGGCCTGCACAACTGTATGACTATTCTTCCACCAAATGTGAAAGCCAGCTGATTGAAAAATTATACCTAATGTTACAGTATTTTATCTTGGTGCTCATCCCCCTCTCTGTTGTTCTTTTATTTTAAGTGCATTTTCTACATCTTCCACAACAAACTTAAGTCGTGGTGGAAAAAAAAAAAATTCTTTAAAGGATGGGGCATAAAAGGAAATCTTCCCGAAAGGAATCTTCTGTTTTCTACAGGAGCGGGGCATAAGGAGGAAATCTTCCTGAAAGGATGGTGTGGAAGGGCGTCACATCAAGTCATTCTCTTACTTCACCATTTGACTCCCTTGACTTACTTGTTTTGGGGTTTGTTTTTTTTTAGCAATCTTTCTGCTTAATACACTGCCTCTCTCTTATCGGTAAAGCTTTCAGTTTCGCTTTGGGTTAGTTCAATTTTCTGTAAAACCATGCATCAGAAATATTCTTTTTTCCCCGTGTGCCTGCTTTCCTGTGTTTCCAAATGACCTCTGGACTGCAGATACATCAGCAGTCGCAGTAAAAGTCCTAACCCTAACAGTAACATTTTCCAAGTTCGACAGCATCCATCCCATCTTGCCTTTCTCTGTTCTGCCTCCTCATCGTCCTCCACCCTGTCATCGAGGAGGAGCTCTGTGCACAGATGTCCAGGGACTCCCACAGGTCTTCCGCTGTCGCTGACTGCACTCAGCGATTGTGTCGGCCAGGTCTCGGCTCTGCTGTTTGGCCTGGAGAGAGAAAAAGGCCGCAGGTTTGTCAAGAATCTCCAGCGACGAAAACAAAGTATAATCCAAGAACCTATCAAGCATGAAACAGTTATAGGGACATGTTAAACTTTTGAGCTTTAGGACTCTAACAGTTTTTATGTTTTGTGTTGGGATAAACAGAACCATGAAAGTAATCCCCACCTGATGATGGTAACTTCCTTTTCTCTGTCGCTCTCTCCGACTGTCTTTTCATTCTTTGTATTTATTGTTGTCCACTATTTTTGTCTGGCATTTTCCGCACTTTTTTTCTATCTTTTCAGCTGAGTAAAGCACAAATATTATCAAGAAGAGAATGCTACAAGTGTGTAAACATTTGTTTTCACAAACTTGAGGCATACTGTTAGTTGCAAGGTTTGTTTTCTGCTCAGCTGTTGGACTTCTTCCTTGTTTCATGAAGAAAATGTTTGACAGTCAGATTAATGTTTCCTCTCCAGAAGTAAACTCAATGTCTCCAACCACTGACACTGGGTGTGCATGGACAGGTTTCAAGGATTTTATGATCACCAATGAGGCATTATGCATTCTCAATTCAAAAACCATGGACTACAGAAATCATAATATTACACGCAGCCAGCACCAACACTTGGAACTTCAAAGGCTTGAGTTCTCAGGAATAGAAATGAAATTTAAAAAAACTGTTTAAAATCTAATTTGTCAATATTTTTCACTTGAAACAAAACAAAACAAAACAAAACAAAAAAGAGCTCCATAGTATCACTGGTCACAGACTATGCACCGAATATGAACAAAAAAAACCATTGGGCATTGCATTGTTATGTACAACACTATTAAGCGTCAGTCACAGCAACGACATAGTGATTGCAATGCTGAAACAGTTACGTTGCATAATGACACATGTGATGATGAACGTGAAAATGATTTATAAATGTCACATTTCATATTGAGTTTAGAACTTCATCAAGATATAGTAATAAATCTGGAGAAAAGGAAAGAAAAAAGTTCAACTGCAATTAAAGTACTAGCCTCCAATCTCAAGTGGCTTTTAACACTTAGACCATACTTTGATAATAAACATAAACATGTATAAAACTTAAACTGACTGTCCACTTGCATATGATGTTTGCTCAGAGTAACACCCATTGCCTCACTTAAAAGCACACACAAATAACACCATGCTGAGAAATAAGGCCAGTGTCTTTTAAATCCTTTGTTGATGTAAAAGAATAGACAGGTCTAGGCAGGACTTTTGCATTAATTCAAACTTTCACAGTGTTCCCCAAAGATCCTGTCAAAGAAAGACCAATGAAATTATTCATTTGCTTTCAATTTAACTTTGCTCATTTGCATCATTCCTGTTTCTAATATAGTAATGATGTGTAAATTCACATACACCTCTAAAGAAAATGCACGAGATGAAGATGGCTTGCATGTATACTTTTGTTTAAAAACATTTTCAGTTTCCTTAAAAACTTAATCCACACCTCCATTAATATTGTGTCTGACGCAGTGAGTTGCATTATATTTTTTTCTACTTTTGATTTTGGTTGCTTTATCACTATGTCAAATCAGGATATAAATAAGATTATCATCATACTTGCTTCCTTTCCCCACTCCCCCCATCTTTTCTTTATCATGAAATGTGAAGTTTCATAACTCTCAGTTATATACATGCATATGGTATTGACTTACAGTATGCAGCCCTATCTGCTATTGAACACTGGATTTGACTGGAATCAAAATGAAGTTATTTAATTGTGGACTAAAACTTTTGTGTGTTGTGTGGTTAAATGGGTATCAGTTGAATATTCTGAGTGAGTGCGTGTGTGTGTGTGTGTGCTTGTGTGTGTGTGAATACATGTGTGTGTAAATACATGTGTGTGTAAATACATGTGTGTGTCTGTAAATACATGTGTGTGTGTGTGTGTGTGTGTGTGTGTGTGTGTTGTGTGTGTGTGTTGTGTGTCTTTGTCTGTGTGTGCGAGTATGTAGAGTGTGTATTTGTGTGGTGTGCGTATATGCGCGAGAGAGACAGAACAAGCAAGCGAGAGGGAGAGAAAGAGAGAGAGGGTGTACACACATGAGGGTACACATATATTCATATCCAAGAACAGATAATTCATTCCCATATAGCCTTACAACAAACTGATACATATGCATACAAATCTTACACAGAAGCTCACACATATAACATGGCATATGGTGAAGAGTTCAAACAATCCTAAAAGGCAAAATAACATACTAATCTATCATTTTTTGAAAATGACCCACTTAATTTCTGGTAACTCGTATAAGCATAGCAAACCAAACCTAAACTCCGACATGAATGATGAATCTCAATGTTATGAATCTTTCTTCTCAGACACACGCATCACACACACTACAACAAAATGATAAGTTCTTGATTTATCTGCTTACACATATGGGTCTGCTTCACTCACATTTTTCACATACTGGACTAATGCTTCTCTGTCTTCCTTCTGCGCAAGGGCCAGCAACTCAGCTCGTTGACTCATTGTGGTACATTCTGTACAGAAACAAAAATAAAGTATAGTGTACCATGAGAGAAAGAGAGAGAGAGAGAGAGAGAGAGAGACAGAGAGAGAGACAGAGAGACAGACAGACACAGACACAAAGAGACAGAGACAGAGAAAGAGAGAATGTGTTATGGTGTATTTTGTAGTTTTGTAAGACTAAGAACCATTTTGTTAAAAGAATGAGTTGCTAACAGTACACAGCCAGTTTCCAATCAAAAGTTCTTGTGTCCTAAAACAAAATTCTTGAAGGAAGAGGTGAAGAGGTGGAGTGGGGGTGCAGAGGATTACTAGTATTACCAACTGAAATCTGTGAAACGTAGGATAGTGATGGGAGTTGTTTTCTTCAAAATAATGTTAATAATAATAATAATGATTTCTTATATAGCGCTTAATCAAACGAATTTCTCTAAGCGCTTTACAAAGTCATACTACATTCATCCTTCTCATATACAATAATACACCTTACACCCAACTACAAATACTATTACTACAATAACTAACAAATCCTAATCCTACCAATGTGACATTCACTTATTCTTCAAATATCACTACAAAAACTTAATCCTATAACGTTCAATCATACAACAAATACATATAATAGAGAACATACACAAACGCTACATTTGAAAAGGCTCAGACGGCTATGAGTTAGGTTGTACCCCCCCCCCTCCCCTCTCCCCACAGCATTGACTAATTATGAGAAAATAGATGGGTTTTAAGTTTTAGACTTGAAAGAAGAGATAGAATCTGAATGTCTGAGACAGTCTGGCAGTCTGTTCCACGTCGCTGGAGCTTGAAAAGAGAAAGATCTTTCACCAGTAGTAGTCCTGAAGCGAGTCATTCGCAGAAGGCGGTCGTCAGCACAGGAGCGTAGTTGTCGAGAGGGGGTGTAGATTTTAAGATCTGAGAGATAAGAAGGTCCATTTTCAAAGAGAGCAGAGAAAGTGAGAGTTGAGATTTTGTACGAGATACGGTTTGAGACAGATAGCCAGTGAAGAGAGTGGAGGAGAGGCGAAATGTGAGCATGTTTTCTTGCTCTACAGACGACTCGGGCTGCATGATTTTGGATTCGCTGTAATCTTTCTATCAGGTATTTTGGAAGGCCGGCCAAAAGTGAGTTGCAGTAATCTATTCTAGATAAGACAAATGCACAAATGAGAGTTTTTGTAGCATCTGTAGAGAGAAGGTGACGTACAGAGCTGATTCTTCTTAGTTCTAAATAGGCAATCTTGCAAATATTTGAAACCTGTTTCTCAAAGGAGAGGGATTGGTCAAGTATGACCCCTAGACTGCGGACAGAGGTGGAGACAGAGACAGCACAGTCATTGATAGTGACAGTTGAAGGCAGAGAAGGATGGTTAGGCTGTTTTGTCACGAACATGAGTTCCGTCTTGTCGTCGTTTAGTTGTAGTTTGTTGGTTGTCATCCAGTCCTTCAGGTCTGCAATGCAGCCCCGCATCCGAGAAATCAGTGAGTCAGTTTCAGCAATGGGAGCCGACTGATGAAGCTGAGTATCGTCAGCAAAGCTCTCATGCGACATGGCGTGACCACTGATGACGTCAGACACAGGACTAGCATACAGCACAAAAAGGACTGGCCCAAGTACAGAACCCTGAGGCACACCGTACCTAAGAGGAGAACTGTCTGAGTATCTTCCCTCTACACACACTGTCTGAGTCCGTCCAGTCAAGTAAGAGATAATCCAGTCGAGAGCTGTGTCTTTGAATCCAAAGGAAGT
>CM065745.1:14294197-14304197 GCA_033310375.1 Conus canariensis
ATAGGATCATTTCCCTTTGTTCCTCCTTTCTTCTCTGGAGATAATACAAATAGAGGCCTAAATGTTAATTGAACAGAAATTAAACCAGCAGATAATACAAATATAGAGGGCCTAAATGTCAATTGAACAGACATTAAACAAGTAAGAGACAATCGTTCATAGAGGTTGTTTTCTGAAGTACAAATCGGACCTGAATCGAAAGAACTATTCGAACAAATTCTCTCGTGATCATGGTATTAGAAATACAAGTTATTTCAACAGATGCTAACGCACTTTGTGGCGTTTTTTGATAGAGATTATATGTCCTCAACTTAAGATCGTCCTGAATCGAAATAACTGTTAGAAAATGACAAACCTTTCAAAACAGTTGAAGGCCCATACGACAAGAGTTTATTATTACAATTAGCTGAAGTAGCAAAAGTGAAGATTATTTACTGTCATTTCTTTGGATTACGTCTTGCTAAAACAGATATGCTGTAATTATTGATTGTTTAGGCTGTTATCTATACATTAAAAAAAAATGATAAAAACAACATGGTGTTTAGGCCTTTTTATTTTGAAGAACTTTTTCCCCCATTTCAAATATTAACACGTAGCCTAAGAGAAAGAAACATCCGCATCAAATTCATGACGAAAATTAAAAATTTTAAACAATCCTGGGTATATAATTATTCTCCTGGTTGAAGAACTTGTCATTATTGACGTAAATTCATACATTAATCAGCAAAAAGTTTGATAAGATCTTAAGATGTCAGTATCGAGATTCAATGACCTGTTCACATCATAAAAAGTGGTGGTGGGGGGGGGGGGGGGGGGGCAATGGTTACATCACATCTAATTTAGCATCGTTCGCAGTTAGGTATTACCAGTTCGAGCCCCTCCTGTGATTTGTTCACTCAAGTATTGCGAGAGGCCACGGGACTGCAAAGTTATTTAATAGCCGACACGTTTCCCACGACCAGCTTCCCTTGTGTCTTTGTGCTAGCCTCTCCACGTTTTCAGTCGTTGCAAGGGGGGGGGGGGGGGGGGGGGGGAGAAACATGATCTGAAATGCGCCCCTCTCTCTTTCATGATCTTCCGATTCTCGGAGAACACAAAGCATACGAATGCTTAAACATAAAATGCCGCCAAATTCTTGGGTTGATTCCCATTGAATAGTTTCTTTAACATGATCTCTCTCTCTCTCTCTCTCTCTCTCTCTCTCTCTCTCTCTCTCTCTCTCTTCTCCATTCATGCTTATCCTCCTTACTTTCTTAAAAGCTTACAAATTCTCCGATGATTAAAAAAAGATATATCATAATGAAGCAAAGGAACGCTTCAAGCAGCAGACCTCTCCTCCCAAATACTACAACAATAGTCTCTTCTTTCGCAAGTCAACGCATCCTTAATAATCACACAGGGTCATGTACGAATTTCACATTCGATTAGCAACTGTCCACCACCTGTCATTCGTTTGTCGAGTCATCATCTTCTGTTTGGTGAGAAGCAAACCCGCTGCTCAGACACTTTAACTGACGTACGGTCACCGTCGGTCACTGCCTGCAGCGTGCAACGTGTGGTCCACGTCATCAGAACCGGGCCCTCCGTCATCAACTTCCTCGGAAGAAGAACAAAGCAGGTTATTCATGGAGGCTGAGAGATCGTTTCCATCGCCGGCGTCATCGGCGTCTTCCGCCGGAGCAACCTCCCCACCCATCGCAGATAGACCTTCACCCTCTGTGCGGTGATCCTCATCAAGATCGTCTGTCCCCGGATGTCCACAGTCTTCAGACCTTGTGGATGTCTCGGGTGGACGCTCGACGGCTTCTTTTCTCATCTCTACGACCGGACGCTCTCGCCGAGTCACCTCGCCTGGATGAGTTCCCGGACCTGGTTGAGCATCCGCGTCAGGAGGAGCATCGGCGTGAACCTGAGTGTCCGTATCAGGCCGAGTATCCTCGTCGGCTAAAATTCCCGAATCAGCCTGATTACCCACGCTTCCAATGCCTGCAAGGTCTGACGAAAGCGAAGCTGTTGACCTTTCAGGGCGAGTATCAGCAGCCGTACTGTCCGAGCCAATACCAGCCTGACCCGCACTTAAGGTTACGGGTCATGGTACCGAGCCAGGATCCGAGGCAGGTGACGACTTGGTTTG
This sequence comes from Conus canariensis, assembly GCA_033310375.1. NCBI lineage: Eukaryota > Metazoa > Mollusca > Gastropoda > Neogastropoda > Conidae > Conus > Conus canariensis. Next base: position 14,296,332 of record CM065745.1, read on the forward strand.
GCTCTGACTCCAGGCTTGACCGGTTTCACGATTCTCGCCCTCCCTCCTCCGCGTGTGTGGCCTGAAGGAACAGGACGAGGAGACGAATGGGGGATGAGGGACCCCTGAGTTAGTTTTGCTGATCCCGCGGAGGCTTTCGTCGATTCCAAGGGAGTTTCTTGCGGTGATAGAATGCCCAGAGTTGATCCTTGTCGAGGCTCTGTGGTTGATGACCGCCCCGCTCCAACAGGGTCCACGGGAGTTTTAGACTCTAGGGATCCAACGAGGGGTTTAACTGATCCTGCATGCTCTTGAGATGGTCCCACCTGCACTTCATACGATTTTTCGGCTGGTGTAATAGATCCAACAGGAACCTCAGGCGATTCCACAGGTGCTTCGCTTAGTTCTCCATGAGATTCAGGTAATCTCAGATGGGGTTCGTGAGATCCTGTGCAGACTTGTGATGACCTCACCGCATGTGATCTCGGGGACGTCGCGCTACACTCAGCAGAAGGCTCCACCCAAGCTCCTCTCAGAGGAGCTGCGTCTCGTCCCGGAGAACCTCCGGACGATTTCGGGATGGGTTCACGCGATCCTGCAGAGACCGAGGCTGATCCTGCACCGGTTGTACTTGATTCTAGATGGGCTGTGGTGGATTTCGGAGCGGCAGGAGTTACTGTTCCTGAATGGACTGTGGCTGGTGCCAGGGCAGCTTCCGTCGATGGGAGACGAGGCTTTTCCGGCGATTCACTCCCCATGGTTCGGGGGTCTGCGCGGGAGGGGACGCTGTCTGCCATGGAAGAGAAGTACGACGGGGTCCTGCTATGGTATGGGGTTGGGGGTTGGGGGTGGGGGGTGGGGTGGGGGGCAGGGTGGAGGGGTGAGAGGAAAAGGTAGGTGGGGTAGGGGAGGGGTGGTGGAGGAAGTGAAAAGGGGTACGGGTGGTGGTGGTGGGGAGGGGGAGGGGGGGGGCAGATGGGAGGAGGTTTGGGGTGGGTAGGAACTCACTGGATTATGCGTCGTCCTTTTCGTTTGTGGGAGGAGTACCTGCAAACAGAACATCACCATTCTTGAGTTTTGTTGTTTTTTTTTTTCTTGTTGGTGGTGGTGGTGGTGTGGTGGTGGTGGTGGTGTGTAGTGTGTGTGTGTGTGTGTGTGTGTGTGTGTGTGTGTGTGTGTGTGTGTGTGTGTGGCTGCACGCGCTCACGAACGTGTGCGCATGGGGAGTCTTTAGTTTTATTTCTATTGCTTTGAGTCCATTCGACCAGACATGGCGCGCGTGCGGGCGTGCGCACAACACAACACACACACGCGCGCGCGCGCGCGCGCGCGCGCAGCACGCACACACACACACACACACACACACACCACCACCACCACCACCACCACCACACACACAACACACACACACACACCACACGCACACGCACACACACGCACGCACGCACGCACGCACTACACACACACACACGCCACACACACATACACACACGCGCGCACGTACGCACGCACCCACACACGCACGCACGCGCACACACGCGCGCACACACACCTGAAACGCACGCGCGCGCGCGCGACACACACACACCACACGCACCCCTTCCCCCCCCCCCTGAACACACACACACACACACACACACACACACACACACACACACACACACACACACTAACAATTTCAAAATCTCTCCATAAGAAAGAGAAACTCTCCAGTCTCTTACTGAATTCGATGGTTAGGAAACAAAATAGCTGTGAATTATAGCAACATTTTCAAATTTAGACACATTAGTTCGCTGTCTTATAGGATAAAGCTGAATGCCTTCACAACAAAATTCAGCAAGAATGTTAAATGTCTGTGTGGTGAACAAGTTTCAAACCAACACATTCTTCTGGAATGCCAGAGATTGAGACCTATTTTACCGGCTATTTCTGAAAGTTCTCTCTTGACAATATCCTTGAGAATTTTAGTTTGTTGTTTTGATTTTGCGAACTGTTTACTACGCAGTCCTATGGGACATTTGTTATAGTTTGTGTTATGATTCAATATAGTTAAAGTTTTTTTTTTATTATTGTATTGCAAAGATGCTTTTTTTTGTGTGCATGATTGTAACATAACCCACCCACCCACCTCCTCCTTATGCTCTCCCTCTCCACACCCTTTCTTTTCATCTAATATCACTTAATGTGGAAAGACGTTAAATTGAAGACAACAACAACAACAACAACAACAAACACACACACACACACACACTAACTGAAAGCCATTTACTTTCAGATTAACATATTGTGTACACACACACTCTCTCTCTCTCTTCTCTCTCTCTCTCTCTCTCTCTCTGTCTGTGTCTGTCTCTCTAACGACTCATAACAGGTCAACCGCTGACATCCTTAGGCCCACTGGACCAAGGTGAACTGCTCTGTGTGTGTCTGTGTCTTCATGTGTCTGTTCGGCAGTCACTCTGCAGTGATTGTGGTTTGTGCTAGTCCAGCTTGTCTTGTGTAAAGGCGACTCCGAATCTGGACAATCTGGATCTGTCGATTTCAGTTAACATCCTGCCTGGCACTGAAGGAACAAATGTGGGAAAGTAGAGGGGAGGAGGTGGTGGGTGGGGGAAAATGTGATGTGGCCACACGCCTCAATTGGAATTTTGCGCTAAAACATTATATAACCCATGTAAGCGTTTTAAGGTTTACCATGGCTTTGAGCCTGCATTTGATGTTAAACTGATAATGGATCAAAAGAACAACTCGCCACCAATTGTTTCCCTTGCTTTGGGTGGATTTTCACCGATGAAATCACAAACAATCTTCAAATACATGACCTTGCCCTTGTTGGACGGCACATTTCAGGCCTTTGCACTCACCCATGACCCTATCTTGGCGCCAGCTCCAAACGCCCAAAAAGTACCATTTCTTGTAATCTGTCTGCTTTGGAACCACCTGGCTTGTCCCTTGATGGCCATGTGAAAGAAAACGAGGAGAACCAACTTTCAGACACAATACAAATTCTCAAAACAATCTAATTGCGCCAGTCTATAAATACTCGACTCCTTAAGCAAGGCCTTGGCGCATTAAGTTTCGGTGTGTAGCCTGTTCTTAGCACTTCCGTCCAGCCAACACGGACTGCCCTCGATCGGTGGCATCCGGGTCCTCTATTTTCATATCTGGACTGTTTCAGAAAAATATTATTTCGGGACAGGGAATATACGTTGAGTCGTTCTGTATTTATGCAAGAAGACGATGGTTAAGGCAGAGATGGATGCTAACAGCGGCAGATCTTCCAACGACGTGTAGAATATTGTGAGGGCCTGGGCTTTGTTGGATTTTCAATTCTGGAGCAGTTCTGGATGGTTTTATAAAATGGTTATTCTCGGAAAGACGAGTTGTTGGGTCGTTCTGTATTATGCAATGTGTGTGTGTGTGTGTGTGTGTGTGTGTGTGTGTGTGTGTGGTGTGTGTGTGTGTGTGTGTGTGTGTGTCGTTCGTTCGTTCTTGTTTTTACGTCTTTTCACCATAAGTGATATTAGACCAAAGTGTGCGTGAGTGAGTGCATTCTGTCTGTGAGTGTGTGAGAGTGTAAATGTGTGAGGCAATGAAAACTGTGAACACTGCATTAACAGTAAAGAGGAAATGTTAAAGATACATATAACAAACAAAATGCAAAATACAGAAACGTGGGTGGGTGGATGTGTCCCACACCACTAACTTACATTAGAAGAAGAAAAAAAAATCTACAGGACTGACCTGATGGGGGTGTGAATTAGGGATTCAGCAATTTGTAGTAAAACCTTTGTGTCATATAATAAATCTTGTATGTTTTCTTCCGAAATATTCCTTGCTGTGACTGAATCAGGTAGAAAACCTCGGAGACTTTTACAATGAAATAAAATGTGATTAACTGTGATTTGTGCACCACACAGGCAATATACATTTTTGGAGAATTTTGTTTTTAAAGCGTTAATTTTTGGGCGGAAAAAAAGGGAAGTGACAAGTCTAGAATAATATAACGGTGCATTTGACAACTTTCTTGATACAATTTCCAACGGAACTGCAGCTGTATTTTGTGTTAGAGTCTTTTCATCAGAACGTCTGCTAAATTTTTTCCATGCTGTTGTTTCTAGCAGCCTGCAATTTTCATGTAGTGACAAAGGAAGTGTCATGTCTACAGTCTTCTCTAACCTTTTGCGCCTCTTTCAGCAGCTCTGTCGGCCATTTCGTTTCCATTTATGTTACAGTGCGAAGGCACCCAACAAAACTCAATGACTGTGCCTTTAGTCGACAAGCAATGTAATAAATAATGAATTTCGTGTGTGTGTGTGTGTGTGTGTGTGTGTGTGTGTGTGTGTGTGTGTGTGTGTGAGAGGAGAGAGAGAGAGAGAGGAGAGAGAGAGAGAGACAGACAGACGAGAGAGAGCGAGAGGAAGGAGGGGGGAGGTAGGGAGAAGAGAGAGAGGGAGGGAGGGAGAGAAAGAGGGGGTGTAGACTGAGAGAGGGGAGAGAGAGAGGGAGGGGGTAGAGAGAGAGACAGAGAGAGAGAGAGAGAGACAGAGAGAGAGAGAGAGAGAGAGAGAGAGAGAGAGACAGACAGACAGACAGACAGAGAGAGCGAGAGGAAGGGAGGGGGGAGGTAGGGAGAAGAGAGAGAGGGAGGGAGAGAGAGAGGGTGGTAGACTGAGAGAGGGAGAGAGGGAGGGGGTAGAGGGAGGGAGGGAGGGAGGGAGGGTGGGAGACTGAGAGAGAAAAAGACAGACAGAAACAGAGGGAGAAAGAGAGAGAGAGAGGGTGCAATATCCCCTTTCTTTTATATAAAATCATCTATCGACGACAAGAAACCCAAATCATAATTCTGAAACCGTCTTTCTGCAACAGATTATCTTCTCTTACGTGTGGAGTGTGGTGTGTATAGCCGAAATATTTCTAGAAAACGCCGAAAGACAAGACTCTTGAAAGATGGGAACAGGAAAGGGGCCCGCGTGGAAATCTTCCAGAGAGAGAGGAGAGAGAGAGAGAGAGAGAGAGAGAGAGAGAGAGAGAGAGAGAGAGAGAGAGAGAGAGATTTACGTTCTCTGAAACCGTACTTACCTCCACTGGATTCTGTTGGGGTATCCCGTACAGCGTTGAGAAACCAAGAAGAGAGGAGCCACAAGATCACCAGGTCCAGAAACTGATCCAGATCCATCTCAACGAGCAACGAATCATTAAGACGCAGGTCAACGGACAGAAAATTGCATGCCGTATGCTTACGGTGACTGGTTGGTCACTCAAGGTATTCCTTACACAATACAGGCCGGAAAGCAAACTTCACGAGCGTTTCAACGTCTTCTGAGATAGGCCAAGAATCATGAAACCCACCTCCTTTAAATTGAATCCCTGGTCATATTTTGGTGTTAACAACGACAAAAAAGTCTATCCATCGATTAAGTAATAAGTCAGCTAACAAGATACTCAATAAAATATCATCCACTGAATCACTCTTGTCAATCAACCAGATGGTAAACCAATCAATTTACCAATCATATGATCGTCACTTAGACAGCAAGGCTCTGTCAGTGCTGGTGGTAAACTGGTTATTTTCTAAGAAAATAAACAAAAACTACTCATATCTTTTCAGGTACTTTGTTCTAAGTTGTTTTTAAGGGTTCCTTTATTTTAATGTATTTATTGCAGGTTCCCTCTAGCCAGGTCTACGTTGAAGTTGGCGTTATGGCTGATGCTTACTTTCAGGAAGATTGCGATTGGAATTCTCCTCTCTCTCTCTCTCTCTCTCTCTCTCTCTCTCTCTCTCTCTCTCTCTCTCTTTGTGTGTGTATGCGTGTATGTGCGTGCGCGCGCATCCGTTATTGTGCTGAATAATGTTATAAGAACATGCATATCTAGTATGTTTGTGTAGGACTAGGCAATGTCGTGAGAGTACAAGCAACACATACACGTAGAAATTATCCTATTATTTTTATTTATGCAGACTGTTTTGTTGTTTTATCTGAATTAGTTTTCTTACCAATCTTGAAATAACTTTTAATCAAAAGAGCGAAAAAAAAGGAGAGTCGCTTTTCGTAAAACTAGATTGCTTTGTAAAACATCTGTCAGAAACAGCGGAACGTATCTTCAAATCACCACCTCAGTAATCCATGATAGACAGAAAGACAGACAGACAGATAGATAGACAGAGAGACAGACAGATGGATAGATAGACAATCAGAGAGACAGACGGATAGAGAGATCGACAGATAGATAGGTAGACAGACTTTTTTTTTTTTTTTTTTTTTTTTTTAGAGGCGAGAGGGTGTGGGGGATGGAGTGGAGGAGACCCATTTTGGGGTTGTAGAAGAATTATCTGGGAAGAACACTGAGCAGGGGGGATCACAATTTGTGAAGTCCGCCAAGACTCCCAGCCATTTGGACGTCATGTGCTGTGCACGATTTCACGTGCGATGCCTGTAAAACACACTGAAGCGTTTTGCGCGCTTCTCTCCCTTGCCCTCTCCCGCCCTCGTCCCCATGTTTGTTCAGAGTGACCTCCCCACTCCCCCCCCCCCCCCCCCCCCCCCCTCCATGAGCATAGATATCCACTTGGACAATTTTTTGTCTATTATATTTTCATTTTTTTTAATTAATTAATTAATTAATTTATTTATTCATTTATTTATTATTTTATTATTTATTATTATTGATATTATTATTATTATTTTTACTTTTTTCTTTTTTTTTTCTTTTTTGTTTGGTTGTTTTTCGCCGCATAAAGTAGTTTACATGCATGGCAAATTTTCGTTTTCTTCCTCTCCTGCTTAATTTAGTACTGCGAATTGTTTCCACGACAGACACACAGTGCCTTTTACTCTGATGCAGTTCAAACTTCAGTGCTCACTGGCCCGAATGACAAGAGCTGATTCTCATTTCTAGCTGAATCACACCAGTGTAGGAGGGGAAAGGTCGACGTTGGTAAAATACAGTCATTTATCACAACAGCGGGAACATAGATTCTGTACTTCTTTCTTTGGCGTTCCCGGCCATGCTAGATCCTCAATCCAGTCAGTAAGGCAAAGTCCACAGTCCCGCCGCAGAGACCCCCACTGGTCCCCACAGCTTCTCCTGGACCTCGACCGGACTGGGCCACGTCTGGCGTCTCAAGGCTTCAGAGGAGGGGCAGGACCGTAAGATGTGGGTGGGAGGTTGGGAGCCTGTGCCACAAGGGCACTGGTCAGTATGAGGAGTTTCAGACGTGAGAGATGGGAGAGGAGCTGGCAGTGTCCTGTTCGCAGTCTGAAGATGGCAACTTGAGCTGCTCTGTCCAGTTGCTGGTGGATGCTGTCCTCCTCAGTTCCAATGTCCAGACGTTGGCGCCACGCTCTCCTGAAGTTGTTCCTGAGGATGGTTTTAGCTTCACTGTAGGACATCAGGTGCCCTGACTGTTCCTGCCTGCTGCCGATTTTGGACAGACGGTCTGCCTTCTTACTGGATCATAGATTCAGTCCTAGTGTGGCAGTGCAATGGTATCAACACAGAGAAGTACCCAAGTTAAAAAAAAAAAAAAAAGTTTTTTTTTTCAAACATAGAGAATCCGATTATTTTCACTTTATGAAAAGAAAGTGCTAAAAGCCATGGTTTGGCACAGCCAAGCAAAAGCCATGGAACATTCTAGAAAGTTAAAAAAAAAATGTAATGTGGCGATGAAAATGCAGTGCACTTTCTGAGAATAAGTTTTTTTAGAACCTTCTCGCAGTTTTTTGCGCCTTCCGCAAAGTTCTGGGACTCAACAACAAGCTTGAATGAAACTATTACACATGTTTTTTGCCTGCACATGCATCACGTGCCAAATCTAAGTCGCACTGTATCATTCTCAAAAATCGTTATACAACAAAACTCCAATGAATCGATACCTACCTACAC
>CM065745.1:14316697-14321697 GCA_033310375.1 Conus canariensis
AACAAAAGCAACAGTAATAACGCCAGTAGCAACAACAACAAAAACGGCAACAATAACAAGAACATCATCAGCAAAACTAGCCTTTTGGTAAGCACTAGCAACACCGGTAAACACTAGAGCAACTGATCAACAAACGAACGAAAACCAGACACAAAGTTCTCGCTCAATTCGTTTTTGCACAAGGATCAGAAAGATTCAGATTGTCTGTAGACTTGCTCGCCACCGACTGTATCGGGTCTGGATCAGACGGACAGAAGACCTGTCATGCATAATTTCTGTTTTAAAAAAATAGAAAAAGAAACAAACAAAAAAACAGAGAAAAAAGAAAGATAGAAGAAGAAAAAAATCAGAAAAGGAAGAAAAAAAAGAAAAAGAAAGGGAGAAAAAGAAGAGCGAGAGCGAGAGAGAGAGAGAGAGAGGAGAGAGAGAGAGAGAGAGAGAGAGAGAGAGAGAGAGAGAGAGAGAACGTAAAAAAAAAGGAAGAACAAAATGCTTTGGAAAACTGTCGATAAAGAAAGCCTGTGTGTCACTAGAAAAAAAAATAAAAAATAAATAACAGGGAGGGGGTGTTTCAGGTACTCCATGCAATCAAGCATGGGGTGGGGGGGGGGGGTGGGGGGGGGGGAATAAGATATAGATAAACAAGTGGGGTATTTTTGCTCCCATAAGAAAAACTAACACAGAGTAACTTTTATTCAAGACTGGCACAGCCTTTTAAACTTGAATAAAGTCAGACAAATACATAGACGAACAATCTAATAGTGGGGGAAAAAAACAAGCGCAGGCCAACAACTGAACTGTCTTCATAGTAATGACTTGGCAAAGATTTGGACTTATGGGGGGGGGGGGGGGGGGGGGAGTTTGAAGATGGGAGAAACTGGGAACATGAAATTAAGAAAATATGTTACAGATATGAAAACTCTTCGCTAGCTGCATAAGGGAACCATCGCAATCCCTTTTGAAGGCAGATATATTTGTATTGCCTGCTCCGAGGCCTTTCGTCCGCAGGGTCAGAACTCATCAGGGAGACACGGCTGGTTGATACAGATGTCAGAACTGATACGTTTGCGTCCATGCAAGCTCCTTCCCTCCTCCCCTGCCGCCCCCCCCCCTCTCTCTCTCTCTCTCCTCTCTCTCTCTCTCTCTGGGACGGTCCCTTTCGACACTGATAACGTCGAAGCGTAAAAGGGAAGCAATAACCCGGATACCGCTCTCTCGTGATTCATGATTAATGTCCCTTGTCATGTCAATCTGACGAAGGCGCGAAACAAGACACAGCACTTGCTGTCGTCTGCTGTGAAATGTAGCGAAAAGGCGATGGGTTGATATCGAAAGGTGAGTAATAATCTAAGAACCAGACCCCATAAATACCATGCCTGAAATCCACACCGTTATTCTGCTTCGTCTACATTACAAGTGAACATCGTTTTTTGGTAAGTTGATGACCCAGACTGTGGAAGAAAAAGTGGATGACTGTCTTGTTTAAAATAAGGCTTTAGCCTCGTAAGTGTGCTTGATTTGCAACTGTTCACCCTCTGTTTTGACAAATGCCGATAGTTTAATTGTTAGTACCAACTTCTTCAGTGTGTGACTTTTCTACCAGAAATCGATCAGTGCGACTTTTTTTTTTCTTTTCTGTCTTTCCCCATTTTCTCTTCATCGGTATAATCAACTCTGTAAATTATTTTTTTTTTAAATTTTTTTCAGCCCACCTGCTCGACCACTTCTAGGTGCAATGCTTTAAAGGTCACTCTCTCGAGAACTGATAACTGAGAACCTAATTTATCGGAGAAAATGTGCTCCGAACAAGTGTTAAATGTGCGGGTTTTTTTCCCTTAAATTCACGTTTGCCTGTTTATTACCTGTACTTTTAGGAATCAGAATCTGGTAAAGTGATATGACTAACTGTTGTAAAGTAGATAAATATTTTTCACTTAAAGTGACTGAGTATTGTTAGATATTTTTCATTTAAACTGACTGAGTAGGCCAACAACTGAACTGTCTTCATAGTAATGACTTGGCAAAGACTTGGACTTAAGGAGGAGGAGGGGGGGGGGGGGAGTTTGAAGATGGAGAAACTGGGAACATGAAATTAAGAAAATATGTTACAGATATGAAAACTCTTCACTAGCTGTATAAGGGAACCATCGCAATCCATTTTGAAGGCAGATATATTTGTATTGCCTGCTCCGAGGCCTTTCGTCCGCAGGGTCAGAACTCATCAGGGAGACACGGCTGGTTGTGTCTGCGCTCCTGGCGTCAAATAGAGACACACCACAGTCCATAATCCTGTGGTGTTCTCACCACCAAGGGTGCAAAAAAGAATCCAAAAGCAGTTGTTGGCCTGCGCTTGTTTTTTCCCCCACTATTAGATTGTTCGTCTATGTATTTGTCTGACTTTATTCAAGTTTAAAAGGCTGTGCCAGTCTTGAATAAAAGTTACTCTGTGTTAGGTTTTCTTATGGGAGCAAAAAATACCCACTTGTTTACTGTTTATCGTTTACTGTTCCCTGCCTCATTTCATTTCCGATTTTTCATTTAAACTGACTGAATGATTGTTGCTAATAAACGTCGTTTTTTGTTCGGTCTTTTGCTCGGGACTTTAGCTTCCCTGTATTTTCATCTTGACATTTCATTTGTGCATATGTGATGTTGACTTTCTTTCAGCACAGGTGTGTATTCTGTGGTCGGCTGGGCTTTACACAACATAACTAGGGTGTATTTTTGAATTTTGTCCTCAAGTGCGAAAATGACAAAGGTCAAAGTCAGAGGCACAATCTGAGTTCAGTGCTTCATTTTAGTGAAGGCTGGCGGTGAGTTTCTTGTTGTTGTTGTTCCCGTGCTTTTTATCTGTGCTAATCTTTCTTTTGTCACCTCAGTTTCTCCTGCACTTAGGAGACCACACTGTTTTTCCGTTGGGCATGTGAAGAAGTTCTTAGCAAACACGGTCAATCATAGACATACAGACTTACCAAATGTGATGATAGAGCAGCGCGTTTTGTCACACATTACAAATGATGCTCAGCAGATGAATGAACATTTCCAAGTTTTCTTTAGAGGTTGATTCGAGAGTCAAAATTCCAGATCCTTGTAAGAGTGATTATAGCGGCACAAAACAAAACAAAGCAAAAGAAACAAACAAGAGAGAGGACCTTGTGACGATTTTTGCTCCTTGGAGGGGAGATCTGATTCAGTGTCAGGCGTCTTACTTCAGACACGATACCCAAAATCATACCAGAATGAACTGGCAAATGATTTTATATACAACATTTATCAGGCAAACATTAACATATTGCCAATTATTGCCTGTAGAATGTTAGCAAAGTCACAAGCAAACAACAACCACAGAAAAAAATGGCAATGTCGATTAATCATGAATAATTGTATTGTAACAAATGCACTGAGAATGGAATCCACGGCCAAGAAAAGAGAGTTGTAAGGAAATGCGATTTCTGTAATCAAACGCAGTAATGAACCCTGCCCCAGACCTGATGAATGGATGCATGCCATTGTATGGTCTGCTTTACGTCCGTTCAGGGAGAGCACGGTCAGTGCCTCTGTCAGCAGTATCCCTGGTCACTGTGTGTGTAAGAGAGAGAGAGAGAGAGAGAGAGAAGGGCAGGGTGTGTGTGTGTGTGTGTGTGTGTGTGTGTGTGTGTGTGTGTGTGTGTGTGTGTGTTCCCGAAACCTTATGCACACCTGTTTTTCACCTGTGATACGTATTATCCATTTTTAGCGCCAAACGCCAAGATGACGACATCGTTGATGGTGATGCTGGGCTGTCTGCTCTTGACGTCCTACACTATGGCCATCTATTTTCCCGTGAGTACAGAGCAGACCCAACATACACAGACCGAGTGATACACCCGTTTATGACTGGATGATTAACGTGTTCAAGTCCCCATTCCTCCTCTCCCTGTCCCCATTCCACCCCCCTCACAGTTCCTTCCTTCCCTCGTCTTCATCTTTTTACCGCCCCTACCCCCTTCTGACCCGCCCCCCCCCCCCCCCATTCCTCACACCCCACCTGATCCCATCTCTCTCTCTCTCTCTCTCTCTCCTCTCTCTCTCTCTCTCTCCATATGCTATGTTACAAAACTGACATTTAACTCCTGTCAAAACACTGTTATTTATGCTGAATTTAATAGTTTCCTCCCCAAATACAACAATTTACCGATAAACTGTATCTTTGTTTTGAGTATTGCGTAACAACGATGATGATGACAACATTTGTGATTTTCCGGCGCAGTGCATTGTTGTTGTTTTTCTTTTAAACCAACACGATCATTCTAACTCCGTGATTTTGGAAGCTTGTGACCCCGATGTTTTTTCAAACCTGTTTAATCCTCCTCCCACCCCAACCACCTCTCTGTCTCTGCCTCTGTCTGTCTGTCTGTCTGTCTCTTGCATGTTTTTCACAGGCCTCGCGTACGCACTAATTAAAGGGGGGGGGGGGTGGACCTGTAAGTCGGCAAAATAGTAAGAAGTAAGACAATTATCATTTTCATTTTGACAGTTGTTACACTGCTGTTATCTGTATCAAACTTATTAATTTAAGGGGGAATAGGATTGAATAGTTCAAACAAGTAACAGACTGACATGAGAAAAATTTGAAAAAAAAAAATAGTGCGGCATCATGCTGTTACAGGCTACTTTGATATATCTGGAGGAACTGGAACAAAAATTGAAAGAAAACTACCCCCCCCCCCCCAAAAAAAAAAAAAAAAAAAAAAAAGAAATAAAATAAGATGAAAATAAAACAAAATGAAATGAAATAAAATGAAGTAAATAGTAAAATGAAAATAAAAACAACTGTTCAACAACTGTTCAAAACTAAAGTTAAATCTATACTAATTGGCCACCACTTGTTCTTCAATATTTTTCCATTATTATTCATCATTATCATTTAACCTCAGTGTTATCGTATTGTTGTTGTTGTTATTGTTGTTGTTGCTGTTGTTCCTGTTCTTCTTCTTCTTGTGACAAATACTGGAAAGAGA
>CM065745.1:14326697-14338885 GCA_033310375.1 Conus canariensis
CCTCCCCCCCCCCCTCTCTCTCTCTCTCTCCCGCCAATCCTACCTCCCTCGCTCCCTCCCTCTCTCACTCTCTCTTTTATGGAATTGCGTGTGTGTGTGCATTTATGCTCGCGTGTCTTCGTCAGTGAGTGAGAGAGAGAGAGAGAGTGTGTGTTTGTGAGAGAGTGCGCGCGCGTGCGTGTGTATGCGCGTTTGCGCGCGCATTGTTTCTTCAAACATAGACAGCGTGGCTAGCGTAGCCATCGCAGTTCCATACAATCGCTACATATTTTGAATCTACACAAGAGAGCGGTTTCAGCCCACAAAACACTTCTTTTCACAAATACACGTCATCTGTCTGTCTGTTCGTGTGTGTGTGTGTGTGTGTGTGTTGTGTCTTCCTCTCACACCCACTTTTAATGCCACCTTCCAAAGCACACACACACACACACAACACACACACACACACACACACACACACACACACAAGCGGCACGCATGCACACACACACACCACACACCACACACACACACACACACACACACACACACACACACACACACACACACGCACGCACGCATGGACGCACACCACACACACACACACACACAACCCCCCCCCCCCCCCCCGCCCACAAACACACACACACGCGCGCGCGCGCGCGCGCGTGCAGAGAGAGAGAGAGAGAGAGAGAAAACGCGCAGTTCTGCATTTTTACCGAAATTGTGCCTTGACTTTCAAAATCTAGAATAGGGCCTACGCCCTTTTCCTCTGTTAACCCCTCAAAATATAGATACAAAGAGACACGCAAACAATCACAAACAAAGAAATGGCAATTAACAAAAGAAGAAGCAGAAGAAGAAAAGAACAACAACAACGACGACGACGACAAAACAACAGCGATCATCTGATTTTGATTGTAAAAAATCTGTGTTTTTCCGGTTTTTGTTACATCAGAGTTTAAGATAATTGGTCTTCTTCCTCTTCCTCTTCCTCTTCTTCTTCTTCTTCTTCGTACACTCAGACAGGAACCCCAGAGGCACTGACGAAGGCTGCTGTACAGTGGAGGTCCTCCAGAGATCCATAGAGCTTCTCCATCGTCGATGTGCCAGCAGGCCAGGTCTCTGCTCTTAGACTTGAGTCAGCTCTGACTCAGAACCAGGAACAAGAGGAATGTCGTCATCATACATGGAAAGTAGAACACCAATGAGAGAAGCAGAAACAAGAGGAATGTCTTCATCGTACATGGAAAGTAAAACACCAGTTAGGTAACCAGAAACAAGAACAATGTCATCACCAATCATGGACAGCAGAACACCAGTGAGAGAACCAGGAGCAAGAGTAATGACGTCATCAAGCATGGAAAGCAGAACACCAATGAGAGAACCAGAAACAAGAGTAATGACGTCATCAAACATGGAAAGCAGAACACCAATCAGATCAGCGAACATGTCAATACCGCATGTCTCACAAGTCATAAGTTCAGACCGTAGCGCGGACAAGTTGAGAGAAAATAACAGAGGCATTAAAAGGTACCCTTGTAGAACGCCGGATGTAGACGGTAATATGACATCGTGTTTGCCACCAGGACTTCAGCATTCATATGAATTTATGTATTCTTTAATACTAATAACATCCTGCCTCCATGCAGCAGAAGATACGCGAGAGAGAGAGAGAGAGAGAGAGAGAGAGAGAGAAGAGAAAAGAACGTGCGCGCATGTGTGTGCACGCAGTCACTACACACACACGCGCACGCACGCGCATGCACACACACGTGCACACACGCGCAAGCGCGCGTCCACACACACACACACATCACACACACACACACACACACACACACAAAACGTGTGCGCGTACGTTCGCTCGCTCCTACGCACACACACATACACATGCGTGCATGTGCACGTCCACACCCACACGCGAGCGCATATACACGCATACACATGAACGCAAAATACACATACGCACATGCGTACACGCTCACATAGAAAGGCACACACATATACACAGATTTATGCACACACACACACACACACACACACACACACACACACACACACACACACACACATATATATATATATATATATATATATGCAGATACGTGTGTGTGTGCTCACACAAACCCACACATTACACACACAAACCCACAAATTACGCACACACACACACACACACACACACACACACACACACACACATACACACACGCACACACACACACACACACACATGCACACGCACTTCTGCACACGCACACACACGCGCACATACATGCAGGCACACACACACACACACACACACACACACACACACACACACACACACACACACATGTGCGCACACATACACACGCGAACATGATAGCTTCCTGGTCCACCGATGACTGATATTCAAAGTGTCGACTACAGGAAAGAAACAAAACAAACAAACAAACAAACCAAAACAAACAAAAACTGATTTCCGATTGCATCAGATTTGATGAGAACATTCTACAAGTGACATGGCCATTATGGCTGCAGCAAGCATATGTCAGATAATGATATATCAGGTTACAACACACACACACACACACACACACACACACACACACACACACACACACACACACACACACACACATAAAAAGAAAAAAAAAATCATACGACCTCTGATTTGTAATTGCTTTCTGCCAGTGTGCGATGCCAGGAGTGGCTCAGCGGGGGTAGTACGAACATCGAAGGAGCCGATAAACGCCGCGAGTTCAAATCTCGCCGACACCTAACGTTATGAAACTCGCCGATTTGGCAGCTTTTCTTAACGTGAACCATTCTGATGGTAGAAAGAGGAATAAGATTAGCCTCTTTCAACCCCCTCCCATCCCTCTCCCCTCCTCCCTCCCTCTTCTCTCACACACACACACACACCACACACCACACACACACACACACACACACACACACACACACACACACACAAGTAAAGCAACAGTTTGCCAGGCGAAAAAATATTCTTGCAACCTTTTTCGATGTTAAAAAAGCTTATGACCAAGTATGGCATAACAAACTTTTACAAAAACTTAAAAATTGGAATATATTAGGTAACATGTACAAGTACATAGCGAATTTTTTTTATCAGAACGATTCATACAAGTAAGAGTTGGAAACACGTATTCAAAACCCAGAAAACTTCACATGGGTCTTCCTCCAGGCTCTGTTATTTCACCTATTTTGTTTAATATATTAATAGCAGATTTACCAAATAATCTATCTAAAGACACAGTTTTGGCTCAGTATGCAGACAACATCTGTATGTGGATGAAGGTAACAATAAAACGTAACACCCCAGCTAGAGTATTAAACTATACAAAAAAGTATATCAACGTGAACTAGATAAAATCAATATGTTTATGACAGAGAATGGCTTAAATCTATCATTGGAAAAAACAAATATAGTACTATTTAACTCTGGGTGCAACCCAGAAAAACTCCCTACTTTCACAATCAATGGAACTGTCATTAATTATACACAAACTGTAAAATTTCTGGGAGTTTATCTTTCGTCAAAACTCTCATGGACTCAACATATAGATTACATACTAAACAAGGCAAGGAAAGCTTTAAATTTTCTCAAAATTATAAGTAAACAACACTGGGGCCAAGATACTAGAGCGCTTGTATCCCTTGCAAATTCTCTTGTGCGTTCACGGTTAACTTATGCTCAGGAAATATTTTTTAGTGCTCCAAAGCATTTGTTAAACAAACTACAAAGTATAGATTGTAAAACTTATAAATTAGCCCTTGGGGTACCATCTCATGCTTCAAATTTAGGGACTTACAAGGAAGCGGGTGTTCTACCACTTGATAACCACAGAAAAGTTTGTGCGTCAAAATATGTATTAAAATCATCTGCATATGATACCTTTAGTAAAAAAGAAGTAAATCTGGACTCGCAACATGATTTTGTTAAAAGAGCAAAATATATACATTCTCTACAACCAATAAATACATATGTCTCGGATATGATTAACTCTGCAGATTTAAAAGATAAAGAGGTTGCCATGAAGCCTTCTTTCTCGCCAGTTCCATCATGGGAACAAGTTAAACCTAATTTTGATATAGACCATATAGATATGAACAAAGATCAGTCACCGAATATATTAAAAAATGTGATTAATTTACACATGGAGAGTCATTATAATGATCATATTAAAATGTATACAGACGGATCTGTCCTCGAGAATGGCAAGACAGGGGCAGCATTTGTAATTCCTTCACTAAACCTAGTGAAACAGTATCATATCGGTAATCATTACTCCATTTTTACTGCTGAATTGGTAGCAATATTAAAGGCGGTACAGCATATCATAAATCTTCCAACAAACTGGCCCAAACGTAAAGTGTTATTATGTGTCGATTCGAAATCTGCACTACAAGCTATCAAATGTCAAAATATTAAAACGCGTCTCGAAATGATACTAGAAATAAAACATGCAATACATCAGTTATCAGCTAAAAACATCAGTATCACTTTTTATTGGGTACCTTCACATTATGGGATATATTATAATGAAGTGGTTGACCGAGCAGCTAAAAGAGCAGCGCGTAATGTTGAAGGAACAATACAGCTGAATATAAAGTTAGATTTACATGAATGCTATAAACATATTGACAAAATATCTAAAGATGAATTTGATGATATTCTGATGACATCAAACAGTTAATATTCACAAAATTGTATTAAAGGATTAAATGAACCTATCGCAGATTCAAAGTTACTCTTGACATATCTTAGTAATACAAAATCCAGACATATTATAGCTTTGATGTTTAAACTTCGTCTAAATGCTCTTAGAACAGAATTTTCTAAAGATGTAAATTGTATATGTGGAAACCAGATTACTATAAAGCATTTACTCCTACACTCTTCTGAAATTAAAGCACTCATTACTAAAACTTTAGGGGGCGTGCTGCTACCTTATGAGCCATTATCCATTGAAAAAATTGTAAATGACTTTCAGCTTCTTAAAATTTTTTCACAAATTTTGCATTCCAGTCCTGTTGGTATTTTTCTTTGATTTGTTGATTTATTGTTGTTCTTTCCTGCGTTATTAAATTATATCTGTTAATTTTAAGATAGTAGGACACATTGGGAATTTATTACTTTTAGATTTAAGATATTTAAAACAATCTGAATATTCTATGCAGTATGCAAGTCAATTTTTCTAACCATAACTCGAGATTACAGGATCGAACTTTTACACGGTGGCAATCCTGGGATGGCTTTCATGATTGGCTGGGCTGTGGACTGCATAACTTGAATTGATTTGTAGTCCAAATCTATAGATACTTTATAATGTATCAGATCTGTCAATGTACTAATAGAATAGATTAATACGTGAAGGACAGAAAGAAAGGGTGAAGGACAGATTATCCCACTATTACTAAAGGACACTATACACCATCACCACAAAAAATACAAACCCATCAGTGACACATACCTACCCTCCCCCCCCCCCCCACACACACACAAATTTCTTTATTATTCTATCCTATTTAGTTTGTCTATCTATTATTTTGTTTTATCAATTTATTTCATTCATTTAATTTATTTTATTTTACTCTACTATTATTTTATTTGATATTTATTTAATTTGTCTAATATCACCTTTGGGTGAACAGACGTTAAATCAAAGAACAACAACAACACACACACACACACACACACACACGCGCGACACACACACACACACACACACACACACACACACACACACATGCACGCACCCCCCCCCCCCCTGCACACCCACACACACACACACACACACACACACACACATGGAAAGTTGTTTCCAACAGCCATAATTACCTTCAGTGAATATCGACGGGTTTGGACTTTTAATCCTAAATGCTGTTTAGTGTGGGATGTACACTACCTATAGACCTCGATCTGGCCATGTGTGTCCATGCGAAAGTAAAAGTACTGAAGTCTCTCCCAACCAGTCAGAGGGCGTTCCTATTTTTGGAATTTGGAGTTATGGGAGCAAGAGTTACCCTCCTTGTTTGTCGATTACTAGTTTTGTCGCTCTCCAGGAGAACATTCTATAGGATTAGTGGATCTGTTTTGCTCGCAGCGGCCGACACCTGTCGCCTTATCAAGATGCTTGGAGGGGCCCAACACCTGTCGTCTTATCAAGATGCGGACAATCACACTTCTTCTCGTACGCGTGACTTTGTTGACGTGGTGTTGATGATGATGGCAGAGGTTGTGCTGTTCCTCCGACCGTCTCTGTCCCTCTTTCTCTGTCTCTCTCTCTCTTTTTCTCTCTATAACCAAAGGTACCACCTAAGAAGCAAAAGAAAATCATGAAAGAGCATTGAATAATTGAATATTTCTTGCAGTCATTGCAACACCAAGCTGCTCTGTAAGTTGCTGGAATGGTGCTCGGTTACTTATCCTTGGAATTTATTAGTCTATTATAACTTAGTCCCTTGCGGATTCATTCCAAGAACTGGCCCTCAGCACTTGTTATCTTTTTGTACTCCCAGTTCTTTGAAGAACAGGGAGTACGTAAGAATGGGAACGAAGAAATGCTGTGTGTGTGTGTGTGTGTGTGTGTGTGTGTGTGTGTGTGTGTGTCACCCTAATCAGATAATCTTTTAAGGAGCGTGACGCCATCCAACGTAGGCGTGTAAACTTTACCAGACTAGGGTGAATTTTTGGGTGTTTTGCAGCTGTTGACTATCAGGATAGGTTTGGGAAGGTGTTCCTAATTGCGGAGTGGGGCCCTCGCGGTGGCGGTGTAAACGCAGTGTGCCGTGTGTCAGGTTTGTGTTGTGTGACTGGTGTTCACCCCGCCTTCGGTTGAGAGGGAAGTTGGGGGCCACTCGTGGTCGCAGCGTGTGAGCTGGTTGCGGTAAGGCGTTTGTGCCAGATTTGTTTGAGAGGCTTATGCCTAAATACTAAGTACTTGTGGACTCATGTCCTTGACTTAGTTTGTTTCGGTGTGTCGGTGTGCATCTCCTGGGAGGGGACCAGGGTGCGGTGAGAGAACAGTAAAATGCCGATTCTGGCTCACTTTGTCTCCGCTGTTGCTCCGACAAAGTGAGCCAGAATCGGCATTTTACTGTTCTCTCTACGTTTATAAAAAAAATATGATAAACACTTTACAAACATACATAATGTGTAGGATTATCTGTTTTTAACACTAATTTAGAAAACTTTTGAGACTTAAGTTTTTGCTTAATCCTTCGTTTTTCTTGATCGTTTTCAATAACATCATTTTCACGCATACATTCATCAAATGCGTCTCTATCTTTCATGTGGAATAAAACCACTGTCTTTAATTGTTCTCTAAAGTCTTTTAAAACTGAGTTATATTTCTGACATAAAATCCACACACTTATCCCAGCATGTCTTCCACTGAAAGCCAGTTTTGACAAAGCGTTTCTTTTTTTGACTATATCCTTTTCTGCTGAACAATCATCTATAATAAATAATGTCTGAGTTCCTTCAAACTGTCTAAAGAAATGTTCTAAGCACTCGCTAAGTTTATTGCTAGGGTCAACTAAATAGATTTCATCATCCGTCCATATAAACCTTCTGTCGTGATATGCTTTGTTCCATTTGAGTGTTGGACAGAAAATTACAATATGATCAAAATTATAACTATAAACTGTTTGTAATAGGTCGAGGACAAATATTGTTTTTCCACAACCAGTCTGTCCACAAATCAATGAACAATGAGGGGTTTTTGTCATAAAGTTTAACATCGGCATTGACACCAAAGTTGTCTGCTCCATAGTTTTAAAACAGAATTTAATCTAATCCAGTTATTGTTTTTATCATACTCTCTGTCAAAACTTGTTCAGTATAATAAAACCCTATAAGGCCCAAATGTGTAAGATTAATCCAGTTCAGTTCTGTAAGATCGTTTCTATTTAGACTAATATTAATTTTGTTGCTTGTTGTCATGACCTTAATATCCTCGCCATTGTAAAGAACAACGACAGTAACTTTAAGTTTGTCAACGTCTAAGTTTTGCCAGCTAATAAGAATTCCTTTCATAAGATTGTCACTGACGCCCAGAGCTCCATTTCTCGCCTCATCTTTTAAGACAGAAATTTTAAATATCATTGTGAACGTGTCTCCTAATTTTGTGCGTGGAATGAACTGTAATTTTGTAGAAGCTTTCTTTAAAACCGATTCTCTTCTGTGGAGGATGTACTGTTTGTCCCCAAACGGCTTTATTTCGATCTCTTTCCGACTGTTGTCCTCTGGCATAAGACTTACATGTAAAGGGCCAGAGTTCAATGCTTTTCTGAAACTTTTTTGACGGTCAAAAAATGTAAATGGGCTTAAGAATTCAAATTTTATGTCCCATTCTAAATATGGTTCTAAGTGCCATTTGTTGTCAGTTTTTCGAACTATTTTATATTCATACTGACCTGCATTATTTGCTTCTACATTGCGTAGTTGTTCTAGTTTAGGAAACCTTTTGCTGTCGCTAACCTCTTTGCGTTTATAATAACCATCTTTAGTGTACTCAAAACCATACAAAGTGCCTATCTCACCGTTCTGTTCAAAGTCCTCAACGTCTGCAAGGTCTTTTAATTCTAAAGTTACACACCTCTCAGGCGCTAATGTAACTCCTGATTCTTCTGGCCCACGAGACATTATTTTTAGTACACCTTATTATTTTATTTCTAAAACAATGTGCAGGTTATCACATTTCACGACTTTCCCTGTTTTATCTGTGATCTTTATATTAAATGATCTGACCCTCCCACAAGCTAATCTTTTAAACTGTAAATTAGGGAATTGTATAATTTCATAATCGCAATATGCAGCTTTCCCTGATGGAAGAGCTCTTAAAACAGTTGAGGGCCTTCCATCATATAAGTTTTCATCAGTGCTCAGCTCGTCCAAATGAACATAGAGTAATGAATGTAATGCAAGATCGAGCGGATATTCTCCCTCATAAGTAGTTTCGTCTGGTGCAACTATAAAACTATGATTGTCAGTTGCAAAGCCTAACATTTTAGCTAGCTCTACATCAAAAAGGTAATGGTCTACTTCTTCTTCAGGTTTGAATGTCAACATTATTTTCAAATTTGCATTGTTAAGTTTGAGAGTAATGTCGAAGTTACTCATTGCTTCTTTTAGCGAGCAAAACCCGTAATAACCATCAGGTATGGTTAACTGGCTAACTAAGTTTCCTCTATTATCAAATTTTTTAATCTTATTATTCTCCTTGGATTCAGTTATATTAAACCATACGACTTTGTAAAAAATTTCATGGAGTGCGACCCTTTGGGTTCCGCAGTTATTATCAATAGCATATTCTAAAAACGAAGGACTGTCTTGAGTTGTTATTGTTACAAACATTTTTAAAACAAATTTAAAAATGAGTGCATTCAAATATACTAATGCAAAATATTCTGTCGGGCCGCACTACAATCTTAAAAATATAACAACTGACACCCTTGACATTTCTGTGGCTCAGTCTGACACCTTTCAAGTAAAGGTTAGTACTCCATTGGATCGTTATCTTAACCCTCCTATTAAAAAAGACTACATCGCGAAAGTGTGGTTCAGTCATCCGATGCAGTTTTATCAGAACCAGTTAAACTTTGCTGTGTTTTGTGCATCAACTGGGTGTGGAGTGTCGTATGCTGATCATTTAAATCATCCTGATCCTTTGGTGAGGTCAGTGTATAGATTTCATTTTTATTACACCTTCAGACGTATTTTATCTGAACTGCAAGCGCCATTACCAAATGACAAAACGTTTAATCCATTCAGCAACAGAATAGATTACAAGGCTTTTGAAAGGATCTGTAACGAATTTGATATTGACCCAAAGACAGACTTTAGACAAAAGTTGGATCTTAATCATGGTTTAGGCACCCCTTATTTTTGGGGCGTGCACAGAAAGTATAACTATGATTACAATCCTCCTTACACATCTTTCTCTTCAGGCACAACTGTTCACCTCGGGTCCATAGAGCAAGAGCATAAAACAGCATGGACAACATTTATTTTGGATACTTCTAAGGGCCTAACAAAAGCGGGAATAGAACGGAATAAACGACTCTATTCGTACTTATGTTTGGTGTTTGCTAGGTTCGCAAGCACAAACGAGATCAAACGTAATTGATCCTTCTACTGGCTTTGACGCCCAAAAACAGTACTTGGCAAATTTAGAGGACGCCATTAATTCTGCAGTTGATTTGCCTTCAAGTATTAAAAGGTACCAAAATGTTTTACAATTCGCAAGATCGAAAGTAGACTTTGCTGTTGGCACTGGTTTATACATGCTGCCTTCCGACCTCAGACTTCAGATAGGAACAATAATAAACTATAATAATGAAATCCTTGTGGCTGGTAAAGAAGAGAAGGTCGGAAAAAACGACATAAATTCTAAGCCAGCAATAGCAATAAAAAAAGAAGCCCCAATCCCCGTGGCCCCCTCTAAACCCCATCCAATCCCCGAGACCCCCTCAAAACCCCATCCAATCCCCCCAAGAAATAATGACCATGAATATGAAAAGACAGCACTTGTTATTGGATTAACTGCCCTAGGATTACTTGGTCTTTATCTTACTATAAAGTAACCCAACTATTAAGACAACTAATGTCCATAAGTGCTCAGCCATAAAGCCAACTACTTTACTTGCGGCAGACAAAAGCCAGCTAACAACACTCCCTATTATACCAGGCAAAGAATCTATTGCCTTACTGGCTAATTTTTTTAATAAACTTGCAAGATGATCAAGTTGTTTTTTTACCCATGATTTATCTGATGATGGTCCTGGAGGCACTGCCCCCCCACCACCACCGCCTGTAATAGCCATCACCAGTGTACTTATTGCAAATCCTAAGGCTGTTATAACACTTGCTAATGTGACACCTTGCTCTCTAAACAGTGTTCTTATTCGTTCTGCTAACGTTGTGTCTTCATATAAAATTCTTTGGATAGTTTCTCTTATTCTGCTCACTTGAGTTCGTAATTGTTCTCGGTTAGTAGACAACACTTCTAGTCTTGCTGATCTCTCTTGTTCAAGATCTTTTAGTCTTTGTGTTATTCTTTCTTTAACATCATGGCCTAAGTTGTGGTCATCAGCCTCAACTAGTTTTTCTTTTTCTCTTTTTATATGCTCATCTAGTTCACCCAGTTTTGCTAAATTGTTTGTTAACTCACCCCTGATGCTTCTTAAAGCATGATCAAGGGCCACTATTTCTCGCATAGGTAGCGGCGGATCGTGCATAGTTTTTAATGCTGTTTCTTCTGAAAAACTGGTTTCTGCTTGTATTATTTCGTCTGCTGTTGGGCTTAAATCTTTAAGTTCCATGTTTTGTATTTGGTTATCTGTTGGGAGTTCTTGTAGTGTGTTTTGAAGTTTAGCAACTGCTTCCCTATCTAATTTTGGTTTAGTAATGCCAAGGCGATTTTGATCGCTCACACTGAGCCTTTGTCTAATTGTACTCTTTTTTAAAAACTTTGATGAGTCTGGTTTAGTTGTCAGCTGAACAAGTTGTCCGTCGTTTCTCACAAACAAATGGTCATCTTTTGTTTCAAAATCATTAGGGTCTATAAATTCGGGAGGTTCTTGGCCTAAACTTTGATAAAATGATTTGACCTTACTTTCTGTTAATTCACGCCGCAATGATTGTAATGGATGTGTCAAAGGAGTCATTTCACTCATGTCGTCTCCAGGATCAAAAACATCATAATCTTCAATGCCTGCCATGTTTTAAAAATAATTAACTTTTTATTTTGTTTTATAAAAAAAATGTCACAAGCATATGGTTCATTTCTTGACCCGCATAGAAGACTGAAAGAGCCCTTTGGTGTGAAGGGAAATAAACAGAATATTATTGTTCCAAATAATCCATCTACTATTGATTCAGATCAAATTCTTACTGTTAAATTTCCAGACCTAGGAGCAGATGAAGTGATTGTGCCGGGATCTGCACGGCTTACTTTCAAAATAGAACTTGATTCAGCAACAGACACAAGCAGGACAGTTGTACAGAATCTGGGACAGGCAATTGTTAAGAAAATTTCTATAAAACTTGAGGGGCAAGAAATATTTTCTTTACACAATGCAGACATATTTCTAATCTATTCTGATCTATGGCTAACCGATAATGAAAGGGCCGATCTTGCGTTTCAAGGAATCGAAAATAACGAAGCACTAAACACAGAATAGACGCCGAAGAT
>CM065745.1:14338985-14348985 GCA_033310375.1 Conus canariensis
TTTGACCCAACGGTGATTAGAAAGGGCGTTTATCCTTATGAGTACATGAACAGCTGGGAAAGGTTTGAGGAGACAGCCCTTCCGCCTAAAGGCGCGTTCTTTAGTAGTCTTAGAGGAAAGGACATCAGTGATTCTGATTATTCTTATGCTCAAGAAGCGTGGCAAAAATTAGACTCTAAAACAATGGGAGACTATCATGATTCCTATTTAATGGCGGATACCTGTTTGTTGGCGGATATCTTTGAAAATTACAGAAAGACCTGCATGAAACATTATAGTCTAGATCCTGCGCATTATATTTCTGCGCCTGGGATGAGTTGGGACGCATTCTTAAAATTTACTGGTGTACAGATTGACCTGTTGTCTGACCTACCAATGCTTCAGATGATTGAAAACGGATTGCGTGGCGGAATTAGTATGGCGTCTCACCATTACTGTAAAGCAAACAACAAATACCTAGACAACTATGACCCAAGTAAAAGGTCTAACTATCTCATGTATTTAGATGCAAACAATCTGTATGGTTGGGCTATGAGTCAATCACTTCCATTACGTAACTTTAAAATGTACACAGGAGGTGTAAAAGACATTCAAAAGTTTTTAAAATGGCTTCAGAGTCTAGAAGCTGATCGTAAAAGAGGTCTCATTCTAGAAGTTGATTTAGAATATCCTCATGAACTTCATGATTACCATAATGACTATCCATTAGCGGCAGAAACCCTAAAAGTGTCAATGACAGAACCGCCTAAACTTGTGCCTAATCTTCGTGACAAAAAAAATTATGTCTGTCATTACAGACTTCTCCAATTTTATTTAAGACATGGTTTAAAGTTAACAGCAGTTCATCGTATAATTGCATTTGATCAAGAACAGTTCATGAAACCATACATCATGAAGAACACTGATCTCAGAACTAAATCCGCAGATGCTTCAGAAAAAGACTTTTTCAAGTTGATGAACAACAGCTGTTTTGGAAAGACTATGGAAAATCCGCACAAGCGCAAAGATGTCAGATTGGTCACTAGAGAAAACGAAGCAATTAAGCTGGTGTCAAAACCCAATACCAAGACTTCAGAAGATTTCATGATCAGCTTTTTGGAATAATGATGAAAAAAAAAGAAAGTCAAATTGGACAAACCTGTTTTTATTGGGTTTACTGTTTTAGAGCTGTCGAAGCTTTTGATGTTAGAATTTCTTTACGACTACTTTAAACCCTTGTATCCAGAGTCCAGAGTTCTGTACACAGATACAGATTCTTTTGTAATAGACATCCCTACTGAAGATTTTTACAAAGACATGGAATTAGAAGTAGCAAAAGAGCATGCCGGATGGTACGACACATCTGATTACCCTAAAGATTCACCTTTGCATTCAGTTATTAATAAGAAGGTTTTAGGTAAGATGAAGGATGAATTATCTGGAGGTGTGATCAAGGAGTTTATTGGTTTAAGGTCGAAAATGTACAGTCTTTCAAGCCAAAAAAAAGTTGTCAAAAAAGCAAAGGGAATATCTCGTAGTGTTGTGCAATCAAGCATATCACATGACAACTACAAGGAAGCATTGTTCAATAAAAAGACTTTTCATCATGACAATTACAAACTACGATCTAATCTACATGAGATTAACACAACTGTTGTAACAAAGAAGTCATTAGATAGAACAAACACTAAACGAGTATTTGTTAATCCAGAGTTTTCATATGCAATTGGGCACTGGAGAATAGTATAATCATATGTCTTCATGGAGTTTCTGTTTGGTCAAGTGTTATCAGAAGCTCAACTATATCATTATCCAGTATAGCCAAATCATTATTATTCTCATTCATTACTGCTAAATGTGCTTCAATTTTTTTTATCATTTCAAGATTTTGATTTTTCCATATCAAAATATCAGAATCTAGGGATTGGGGTAGTAAGCAATTGTCTGGCATAAGATTGTCAATGTTCTTAAATATTTTTTTGATAATAATATTATAAGCAGATAATTGACGTATTAATTTTGAAAACTCTTTTTTCTTTTGAGCTTCCATTTTAAACTCAAATGTATTTGCCTAAATTAACTAAGCGACTGGAACTGTGTCTGGTGGGATTATCTGCAGTTCTTCCTTCACAAAAGATCTTCGGGGGGCTGGTCGT
Organism: Conus canariensis; assembly: GCA_033310375.1. Classification (NCBI taxonomy): domain Eukaryota; kingdom Metazoa; phylum Mollusca; class Gastropoda; order Neogastropoda; family Conidae; genus Conus; species Conus canariensis. The sequence continues at coordinate 14,341,121 of CM065745.1, forward strand.
TTTGTTGTGTCAGTTTCTCGTAAATAATACACGGGCGGATTCATTTTCACAATTTTTTTTATCTCATATGGATCAACACTCCAAACTGGATCTGTTGCCCTGATGCGAGTGTCCCCTTCCGCTTCTCCCGGTGAATAAAGGTATTTCACTTTTAAACCAAATGGTAATAGTTTACTGGATGAGTCTTCAATAGCAACATTTATTCGTTTGGTTTTGATTGCTTGTACTGGTTTTAGCCCTTTAAATTCTTCATTATTCATTGTGCGCAAAACTGAGGGCAGTCTTTTTACCCATTCTGTGTTGCGAGAATTGTCAATCAGCTCTCTGTGATACTGGTAGGAGAAAAGTCTTTCAGATAACTGTTTGTTAAAGTTTTCAACCAAACCCTGTGATCTGTGAACACCCGGAATGCCTCTTTTAATGGTAACTCTATGTTTTAACAATAATTGATTCACTTGACCTTTAAATTCTTTTCCGTCATCGACTTGAATCATGCGAGGATAAGTTAAGGGTCCTCGTTGGTATATCAGCTGTATGGCAACAGCAACAGCAGAAGCACTCTTTTGTGTTAATGGTTCTGCATCTTTGTATCTTGAAGCTATATCAATGACTGTAAGCGCGTACTTAAATCTTTTTCGTCTGATTGTATCATGGGGTAAATATAGAAGGTCCATTTGATGGGTGTCGTTTGGAGTTATATTCACAAAGTGTGGTCTCTGTATTCGTTTAGGCGCTGGTAGATAAATTTGCCAAATCGCTTGTTTAGATAACCATTCTTTTGCTGTTTGTTCACTGACTCCTGCTGCTTGGCTTAGCTTTTTAATTGCCGTTATTCCCTTCCAATATCCTTTTGGAGAATAATAGATTTTGTACATTTTTATTCAGCCAATATTATGTGCAACAAAATACACAACGGTCATGCCAAAGACAATAAACAATATTTCTTGCATCTTTTGTTTTTCTGATGGTTGATAAAAGTCGCTGAATTTTGGTGGGGGCAATGTTTCAACTTGTTGGCCTGTTACTAGAAAATATTCTTTTATTGCCTGGTCAACATCTTTAAATGTGTAAGCTGCATGTCCCTGTTGTTTAAGTCTGTCGTTAATAAAATCTAACTGCTCCATTCTTTGCTTTTCATAGGTGTCTTGTGCAGCGGCTAGTTGCTCCATAGCTCTGTTATGTCTTTTTCTCTCATCGTTATTTTGTAGTTTACTAAATGCGTAATTACTTCCGCTAAAAGCAAGTGCATTAACCACTGCGCCACCTATCATCATCACGAGTGAAGCCATTTTTATAAATGTATTTTTTTAATTTACATATTGATACTGTCTGGAATTATTCCTTGCTTAACTAGAAAATCTTTCGTAGCAAACGAAGCTGTAATGACAGCAATCAACTTTGCTGAGTCTTCAAAATCTAGCTTGCCAAGATCTGCTGGTTTTATTCTTAACAAGCTTTTACCAAGCATTGTGTATCCTACACTTAGACCTCCAATAACAGCAGAATGGTATACGAGGTTGGCAACAGTTTTTTCGGTGCTCATTTTTAAAAAATAAAATAATTATAATTAATAAAAAACATGAACAGCGACGATCTACTAAACCTTCCTGAACTTATGATTACAAATGATCAAGTTGATGACCAAGCTATTATGCCCAAAAAGGAAAGGCTGTATTCTTTGGCAGCATGTGGAAAAACAAAACAGTACCTTGGAAATGAATTCAGCATAGAACAGATACAACAGATGTCGCCACAAGACATTGTAAAGTATCACAACAGGTATGAAGCGCAATTAGGGTCAAGAATGGTAAAAAGCGTCGGGCAAACAGTTCTTAGTTTGTACACTAAACTCGTTAGTAGATTTGCGCCCATTGATTCTGAACAAGATTTTATGTATGATTTAACGCAGGATCCAGTTTTAACAAAGTCATTAGAGTCTCTAGGATGTGATCTATATTACAGATTTGGAACATTATTGTCGCCAGTAATTATGGGGTTAATTACGTTTAATCATATAGATTTTATTTCCCTTAAAAATGACCGAGCAGAATCAGAAAACGTTGATGGAGAAAGTGACCCGTGAAAAGAATCCTGGGCGCGTTGAAGCAGGGAAAAAATTAGCAGAATGGAACAAAAAAAGAAAATTAGAGTTACAACATATAACTCATAATGAAAAAACACCAGTTGTGCCAGAGCCACAACAAGAACAAGTTGTTTCAAGTCCCGCAACATCATCATGGATTATTTGGATTAAAAGAGTTGGCATTTTTGGCGTCATTGCTGTTGGTGGGGGTGGTTATTACGTTTATAAAACATATAAAGAAAGACAGCAAAAACCAAAGCAGTCAAAAAAATCACAGCCACTAAATACAAAATCTGAACAAAAAAGAATGCCAGAACTGCCAACAACAAAATCTCATTTTGATCCATTTGATATGCAGTAATATTTCAAGAACTTAATAAATAATTATAAGTGACTTGAATAAGAACTTGATGACGACTTCATGACGACTTCATGACGACTTGATGAAAACTTAAATAAGAACTTGATAAGAACTTGATGACGACTTAATGACGACTTGAATAAAAACTTGAATAGAACTTGAATAAAAACTTGAATAAGAACTTGTTAAGAACTTGACGATGACTTGAATAAAAACTTGTTAAGAACTTAAATAAGAACTTGAATAAGAACTTGAATAGAACTTGAATAAAAACTTGAATAAGAACTTGATGACGATTTTTTTCATAAAACACAATTAATTGTTACATTCTTTTCTGGGGAGACAACTCCTCTGAAGGGTTTGCTGCCTTTATGTAGTACTCTACTAATTCTAGGTCACGGCTTACCCAACTGCATAATTGCCGAGTCGAAGCGTCGCACTGTTTGCTGGTTCGTGTCAAGTTACACATAACGGAGTAAGGGCGTCGTTTACTGCAGGCGTTTAGCCGTCACGCGGCATTGTATAAATTTAGGCGGCTAAATTCCCCACCGGCGTCGTTTAGTGCAGGCGTTAGCCGTCACGCGGCATTGTATAAATTTAGGCAGCTAAATTCCCCACCCCAAATAATCTTTTTCCAATTTTATGTATTAAAATCTGCATTTTATATTTAAATCTAAAAGCATTTAAAACAAATATTTATTAAAAAGTAGTGGCTAAAAAGTAATGTAAGATACACTTTGTTATTTAGCTTTTGGTGTTGTTTTAACAAAATAAAAAACAACTTTACTCTAAGCAAGTAGACACCATGTAATTGTAAAGCGTTTGTTTGTGTACAGTATATATAAATCTTGAAGATAACAACATTGAGGATATGCCTGCGGTAGTTTTAAATACTTGGTTGTCATGGCATTGAAAAGTCTAAATTTGCCCTCTTCCCTGCCCTCAAGTGATCCCTCCCACTTTCGTATTGGGTCACTGGCGCGGCTATGAACGCCCGTAAACCCAAAATATGGTCACTGGCGCGGCTATGAACGCCCGTAAACCTAAAATGGTCGCCCTGGTGCGGCTATGGGAAGGACCACTAAAATGGGGGTGAGGGGATTGCCCAAATTAGACAAATAGAAAGCAGGCAAACAAGTATGAGAGGCATATCCTCAAAACTCTTCACATCTGGCCGTGTTATACGTGACCCTCTGGGTCTGACTTGGGGCCCTAGGGCGCCATAGGGTCTCAAGTGAGACCCAGAGGTGATCGGTAATGCGGCCAGATGTGAAGAGTTTTGCAGAAATTTATTTCACATTTGATGAATGTATGCGTGAAAATGATGTAAGCAAAAACTAAAGTCTCAAAAGTTTTCTAAATTAGTGTTAAAAACAGATAATCCTACACATTATGTATGTTTGTAAAGTGTTTATCATATTTTTTTATAAACGTAGAGAGAACAGTAAAATGCCGATTCTGGCTAACTTTGTCGGAGCAACAGCGGAGACAAAGTGAGCCAGAATCGGCATTTTACTGTTCTCTCGGTGTGATGTTTTGATTTGAGAGTGACCGTGTTCGCCGCCAGCTGCAACCTGTGCCACAGCTGCCACCCTTCGCCACCAGTGGCAGCCTTCACTGCTAGCGGCAAGTCTGTGCCACAGCTGCCACCCTTCGCCACCAGTGGCAGCCTTCACTGCTAGCGGCAAGTCTGTGCCACAGCTGCCACCCTTCGCCACCAGTGGCAGCCTTCACTGCTAGCGGCAAGTCTGTGCCACAGCTGCCACCCTTCGCCACCAGTGGCAGCCTTCACTGCTAGCGGCAAGTCTGTGCCGCAGCAGCCACCCTTCACTGCCAGCTGCGACTTTGTGCCGCAGCTGCAGCTCTTCACTGCCGGCTGCAACTTTGTGCCACCAGCTGCAGATCTTCACTGCCAGCTGCAACTTGTGCCGCAGCTGCAGCTCTTCACTGCCGGCTGCAACTTTGTGCCACCAGCTGCAGATTTCACTGCCAGCTGCAACTTTGTGCCACCAGCTGCAGATCTTCACTGCCGGCTGCGACTCTGTGCCGCAGCTGCAGCTCTTCACTGCCAGCTACAACTCCTTGCGGTAGCTGCAACCCTCGCCGCAGCTGTAACCCTGTGCCGCCGGTTGCAGCCCTTCAATAACAGCAGCCCTTGTCATCAGTGGTCGCTTTCTCTCCACCTGAGTCTGTGTTGGTATTGACTACTGTGTCACGGTTCAGGGGTGTGCGGTGTGGGGATCAAGATTTCCGCATTGTGGCGCGACGTTGGGGGAGAGCGAGGGGGTGAATTGTGTCTGTGGGGATTTAGGCTGAGCCGGGAAAAGTGGTTGTGCCAGAAGAGCACAGTTAGCCAGTGTGACAAACCAGCAACACGACATCACTCTGGCACTTAGTCTGCGTCATTCATCACAACTTCATCTTCACGGGGTGACACTCGGCATCCGGTCGCCAGTCACAGCTCCCTAGTGTGTTAATGAGAGAATGGGGGTGTGTGCAAATAAAGTGTGGGATGTGTGGAGTGGATAGTGTGGATCACATGAGCTGATTTATGTGTGATATTGAACATGAGTTGTTGTAACTGAGACGGTGGGGTAGGACGTACTCTGTTAAAATTTAAAATTTTAGTGTGGTGATAGATACCCTTTTCCAAAGAAAAGTAAATTCATTAATCGGTACTAAAGTCTGTGTTTTGGAGCCCTGCTGGTGCATCCTTTCGACACCCCAGCGACGTTCCGCATCTGCCATTTTTGTCCCACTATTTGATTAAAAAAAAAAAAAGTATTATTATTATTTATTATTATTATTATTTTGTTGTTGTTGTTGTTGAAGATTTCCCCATCTTAATTAGATTGTCTGATTTGGTTTTGTGGCAGCCTCTTCTGACGCTGTTATAGTCAAATTTTGTTTTCCAGTACTCACTTGTCCCTGAGGTTATGGGCAAATGTTATTTGCAGTGATTGCACAATGGGTACAGTAAAATGGGGAAAATAGCCTTGTGTTGATGCGTGGTGTAGGGTCGGTGTGTGTGGTATTGTGTGGGTGGGTGTAGTAGCGTAAAAGTGGTGTATGTCTACTTGGGGTGTTGTAATAAAGTTTGTGTTTGGTGTAAACTCCTTGTGTTTCTTTGTTGTGGGTCGTTCGGGATAGGGTAAGTTTGGTACGGGAGGGAAGGAGTCAGGCTTAGCGACCTTGACCTTGTGTCCGTGGTCAAAATGTGTTCCACCGCTCCAGACAAAACTACTGGGCCGATCTTTCTGAAAATTTGTAGGTATGTTCATTATGGGGCACAAATAATGCCCGATGTTTTAGTTTACCGTTACAGCCGTTACTAACGGCTGTAACGGCCTGTAACGCATTTTCTTCTTTATAGAATATCTCAGAAAGCACTTGGCCGATCTTTGTGAAAATTAGCAGGTATGTTCATTATGGGTCACGGATGATGCCCGATGTTTTAGTTTACCGTTATAGCCGTTACTAACGGCTGTAACGGCCTGTAATGATTTTTCTTCTATATAGAATATCTCAAAAAGTACTTGGCCGATCTTCCTGAAAATTTGTAGGTATGTTCATTATGGGTCACGGATGATGCCCGATGTTTTAGTTTACCGTTACAGCCGTTACTAACGGCTGTAACGGCCTGTAACTGTTTTTCTTCTTTATAGAATATCTCAAAAAGTACTTGGCCGATCTTTCTGAAAATTTATAGGTATGTTCATTATGCGTCACGAATAATGCCTGATGTTTAGTTTACCGTTATAGCCGTTACTAACGGCTGTAACGGCCTGTAACGGTTTGTCTTCTTTATGGAATATCTCAGAAAGCACTTGGCCAATCTTTCTGAAAATTTGTAGGTACGTTCATTATGGGTCACGGATGATGCCCGATGTTTTAGTTTACGTTACATCCGTTACTAACGGCTGTAACGGCCTGTAACGCATTTTCTTCTCCATGGAATATCTCAGAAAGTACGTGGCAGATCGTTGTGAAAATTAGCAGGTATGTTCATTATGGGTCACGGATGATGCCCGATGTTTTAGTTTACCCCGTTATAGCCGTTACTAACGGCTGTAACAGCCTGTAACGGTTTTTCTTCTTTATGGACTATCTCAGAAAGTACTTGGCCGATCTTTGTGAAAATTTGTAGGTATGTTCACTATGGGTCAAGGATGATGCCCGATGTTTTAGTTTACCGTTATAGCCGTTACTAACGGCTGTAACGGCCTGTAACGCTTTTTCTTCTTTATGGAATATCTAAGAAAGTACTTGGCCGAACTTTGTGAAAATTTGCAGGTATGTTCATTATGGGTCTCGGATGATGCGCGATGTTTTAGTTTACCCCGTTATAGCCGTTAGTAACGGCTGTAACGGCCTGTAACGCTTTTTCTTCTTTATGGAATATCTCAGAAAGCACTTGGCCGATCTTTCTGAAAATTTGTAGGTATGTTCATTATGGGTCACAAATAATGCCCGATGTTTTAGTTTACCATATATACCGTTACTAACGGCTGTAACGGCCTGTAACGCTGTTTCTTCTTCATGGAATATCTCAGAAAGTACTTGGCTGATCTTTGTTAACATTAGCAGGTATGTTCATTATGGGTCACGAATAATGCCCGATGTTTTAGTTTACCGTTATAACCGTTACTAACGGCTGTAACGGCCTGTAACGGTTGTTTTTCTTCATGGAATATCTCAGAAAGCACTTGGCCGATCTTTCTGAAAATTTGTAGGTATGTTCATTATGGGTCACAAATAATGCCCGATGTTTTAGTTTACCATATATACTGTTACTAACGGCTGTAACGGCCTGTAACATTTTTTTTTCTTTATGGAATATCTCAGAAAGTACTTGGCTGATCTTTGTGAACATTAGCAAGTATGTTCACTATGGGTTACGGATGATGCCCGATGTTTTAGTTTACCGTTATACCGTTACTAACGGCTGTAACGGCCTGTAACGCTATTTCTTCTTTATAGAATATCTCAGAATGTACTTGGCCGATCTTTGTGAAAATTAGCATGTATGTTCATTATGGGTTACGGATGATGCCCGATGTTTTAGTTTACCGTTATAGCCGTTACTAACGGCTGTAACGGCCTGTAACGGTTTTTCTTCTTTATGGAATATCTCAGAAAGTACGTGGCCGATCTTTCTGAAAATTTGTAAGTATGTTCATTATAGGTCACAGACGATGGCCGATGTTTACCAGAATAGCCATTACTAACGGTTACACCAGTCCAAGACGGTTTTTTTTCTCTTTATGGAATATCTCACGCGTATTCAGGATAAACTGGGAGTACGTTTATATGCTTTGCATCTTGTTATATTTTCTACTTTTCACAAGAAAATGTAGCTTGTTTTTGCTCTTTCATGATTTTCTTTTGCTTCTTAGGTGGAACCTTTGGTTGGTTTTATGA
>CM065745.1:14353985-14361485 GCA_033310375.1 Conus canariensis
TCTCTCTCTCTCTCTCTCTCTGGGACGGTCCCTTTCGACACTGATAACGTCGAAGCGTAAAAGGGAAGCAATAACCCGGATACCGCTCTCTCGTGATTCATGATTAATGTCCCTTGTCATGTCAATCTGACGAAGGCGCGAAACAAGACACAGCACTTGCTGTCGTCTGCTGTGAAATGTAGCGAAAAGGCGATGGGTTGATATCGAAAGGTGAGTAATAATCTAAGAACCAGACCCCATAAATACCATGTCTGAAAACCGCACCGTTATTCTGCTTCGTCTACATTACAAGTGAACATCGTTTTTTGGTAAGTTGATGACCCAGACTGTGGAAGAAAAAGTGGATGACTGTCTTGTTTAAAATAAGGCTTTAGCCTCGTAAGTGTGCTTGATTTGCAACTGTTCACCCTCTGTTTTGACAAATGCCGATAGTTTAATTGTTAGTACCAACTTCTTCAGTGTGTGACTTTTCTACCAGAAATCGATCAGTGCGACTTTTTTTTTTCTTTTCTGTCTTTCCCCATTTTCTCTTCATCGGTATAATCAACTCTGTAAATTATTTTTTTTTAATTTTTTTCAGCCCACCTGCTCGACCACTTCTAGGTGCAATGCTTTAAAGGTCACTCTCTCGAGAACTGATAACTGAGAACCTAATTTATCGGAGAAAATGTGCTCCGAACAAGTGTTAAATGTGCGGTTTTTTTCCCTTAAATTCACGTTTGCCTGTTTATTACCTGTACTTTTAGGAATCAGAATCTGGTAAAGTGATATGACTAACTGTTGTAAAGTAGATAAATATTTTTCACTTAAAGTGACTGAGTATTGTTAGATATTTTTCATTTAAACTGACTGAGTAGGCCAACAACTGAACTGTCTTCATAGTAATGACTTGGCAAAGACTTGGATTAAGGAGGAGGAGGGGGGGGGGGGGAGTTTGAAGATGGAGAAACTGGGAACATGAAATTAAGAAAATATGTTACAGATATGAAAACTCTTCACTAGCTGTATAAGGGAACCATCGCAATCCCTTTTGAAGGCAGATATATTTGTATTGCCTGCTCCGAGGCCTTTCGTCCACAGGGTCAGAACTCATCAGGGAGACACGGCTGGTTGTGTCTGCGCTCCTGGCGTCAAATAGAGACACACCACAGTCCATAATACTGTGTGTTCTCACCACCAAGGGTGCAAAAAAGAATCCAAAAGCAGTTGTTGGCCTGCGCTTGTTTTTTCCCCCACTATTAGATTGTTCGTCTATGTATTTGTCTGACTTTATTCAAGTTTAAAAGGCTGTGCCAGTCTTGAATAAAAGTTACTCTGTGTTAGGTTTTCTTATGGGAGCAAAAAATACCCCACTTGTTTACTGTTTATCGTTTACTGTTCCCTGCCTCATTTCATTTCCGATTTTTCATTTAAACTGACTGAATGATTGTTGCTAATAAACGTCGTTTTTTGTTCGGTCTTTTGCTCGGGACTTTAGCTTCCCTGTATTTTCATCTTGACATTTCATTTGTGCATATGTGATGTTGACTTTCTTTCAGCACAGGTGTGTATTCTGTGGTCGGCTGGGCTTTACACAACATAACTAGGGTGTATTTTTGAATTTTGTCCTCAAGTGCGAAAATGACAAAGGTCAAAGTCAGAGGCACAATCTGAGTTCAGTGCTTCATTTTAGTGAAGGCTGGCGGTGAGTTTCTTGTTGTTGTTGTTCCCGTGCTTTTTATCTGTGCTAATCTTTCTTTTGTCACCTCAGTTTCTCCTGCACTTAGGAGACCACACTGTTTTTTCCGTTGGGCATGTGAAGAAGTTCTTAGCAAACACGGTCAATCATAGACATACAGACTTACCAAATGTGATGATAGAGCAGCGCGTTTTGTCACACATTACAAATGATGCTCAGCAGATGAATGAACATTTCCAAGTTTTCTTTAGAGGTTGATTCGAGAGTCAAAATTCCAAATCCTTGTAAGAGTGATTATAGCGGCACAAAACAAAACAAAGCAAAGAAACAAACAAGAGAGAGGACCTTGTGACGATTTTTGCTCCTTGGAGGGGAGATCTGATTCAGTGTCAGGCGTCTTACTTCAGACACGATACCCAAAATCATACCAGAATGAACTGGCAAATGATTTTATATACAACATTTATCAGGCAAACATTAACATATTGCCAATTATTGCCTGTAGAATGTTAGCAAAGTCACAAGCAAACAACAACCACAGAAAAAAATGGCAATGTCGATTAATCATGAATAATTGTATTGTAACAAATGCACTGAGAATGGAATCCACGGCCAAGAAAAGAGAGTTGTAAGGAAATGCGATTTCTGTAATCAAACGCAGTAATGAACCCTGCCCCAGACCTGATGAATGGATGCATGCCATTGTATGGTCTGCTTTACGTCCGTTCAGGGAGAGCACGGTCAGTGCCTCTGTCAGCAGTATCCCTGGTCACTGTGTGTGTAAGAGAGAGAGAGAAGAGAGAGAAGAGAGAGAGAGAGAGAGAGAGAAGGGCAGGGGGTGTGTGTGTGTGTGTGTGTGTGTGTGTGTGTGTGTGTGTGTGGTGTGTGTTCCCAAACTTATGCCACTGTTTCACCGTGATACGTATTACCATTTAGCGCAAACGCCTAGATGACGACATCGTTGATGTGATGCTGGGCTGTCTGCTCTGACGTCCACACTATGGACATCTATTTTCCGTGAGTACAGAGCAGACCATCATACACAGACCGGTGATACACCCGTTTATACTGGATGATTAACGAGTTCAAGTCCACCATATCTCCTCCCCTGTCCCATTCACCCCCTCACAGTTCCTTCTCCATCGTTTCATCTTTTTACCGCCCTACCCCCTTCTACCCCTCCACCCCCCCACCATTCCTCCTCCACTCTTCCATCTCTACCTCCTCCCCTCTCTCTCTCTCTCCTCTCTCTCTCTCTCTCTCTCTCTCTCTCTCTCTCTCTCATGCTATGTTACAAAACTGACATTTAACTCCTGTCAAAACACTGTTATTTATGCTGAATTTAATAGTTTCCTCCCCAAATACAACAATTTACCGATAAACTGTATCTTTGTTTTGAGTATTGCGTAACAACGATGATGATGACAACATTTGTGATTTTCCGGCGCAGTGCATTGTTGTTGTTGTTTTCTTTTAAACCAACACGATCATTCTAACTCCGTGATTTTGGAAGCTTGTGACCCCGATGTTTTTTCAAACCTGTTTAATCCTCCTCCCACCCCAACCACCTCTCTGTCTCTGCCTCTGTCTGTCTGTCTGTCTGTCTGTCTGTCTCTTGCATGTTTTTCACAGGCCTCGCGTACGCACTAATTAAAGGGGGGGGGGGGGGGGGGGGGGGACCTGTAAGTCGGCAAAATAGTAAGAAGTAAGACAATTATCATTTTCATTTTGACAGTTGTTACACTGCTGTTATCTGTATCAAACTTATTAATTTAAGGGGGAATAGGATTGAATAGTTCAAACAAGTAACAGACTGACATGAGAAAAATTTGAAAAAAAAAAATAGTGCGGCATCATGCTGTTACAGGCTACTTTGATATATCTGGAGGAACTGGAACAAAAATTGAAAGAAAACTACCCCCCCCCCCCCCCCCCAAAAAAAAAAAAAAAAAAAAAAAAAAAAAGGGATGAAAATAAAACAAAATGAAATGAAATAAAATGAAGTAAATAGTAAAATGAAAATAAAAACAACTGTTCAATAACTGTTCAAAACTAAGGTTAAATCTATACTAATTGGCCACCACTTGTTCTTCAATATTTTTCCATTATTATTCATCATTATCATTTAACCTCAGTGTTATCGTATTGTTGTTGTTGTTATTGTTGTTGTTGCTGTTGTTCCTGTTCTTCTTCTTCTTGTGACAAATACTAGAAAGAGATTGAATTTGAAAAAAAAAATCTTATTTGGAAATATATAAAACAATGAAATAGACGAAACCTTAAATCAGATCATTTGGTTTGCTTAATTGAAGACGAGATAGTATGAGCACATGTATGTAAAGCTCCTTCTGAATGAGTTAAATGATTGCTCAAAGGACTTCCGCTGGCTATTGTTTTTAGGTAGTCGCCTGACCTGTAATGTTGAAAATTCTACAGGGTCATCAGCCTCCTGTGTTCTCTTTTACAGGGTCTTGACTCTCCAATCAATTCACTGGGTGCCCCCCCCCCCCCCCCCCCCCAAAAAAAAAAACAAACTTGTTTTGTGTGTTGTATTTGGTTAAAAACAAGATTTTTTATAAACTGACGTGTTTTGGAAAATATGATTGTGTTTTAGTATGATTTACTCTTGTATTAATACATTCCTTTTAAGAGGTGTCTTCTTTAATGATGTTTGGCATGTGTTTATCCTCTCTCTCTCTCTCTCTCTCTCTCTTTCTGTGTGTGCGTGCGTGCGTGCATGCGCGCGCGCCCGTATGTGTGTGTGTGTGTGTGTGTGTGTGTGTGTGTGTGTGTGTGTGTGTGTGTGTGTGTGTGTGTGCTTGAGCTAGATTTACTCCCCACAAAAGACGTTTCAAAATCGAGAGACGAATTCATTAACTGAATGATCATTTAACCTTGCGTAAGTGACTGACCTATACATTGCTTGATCGATGAATGAAGGGATCGGATTGTCAGCTAGGATGATGTTGACTTACTGACTGATTGACACAGTTGGTCATTGATCTGTTGGTGCGTTGGTCAAATCGTCCGGAACTGATTGTGCAGGGGGGAGGCTTTTATGTGCGTGACGCCGATGGCGGGGATGTCGATGTGGCCGAAGTGAAGGAAGCCCTCAACGCTGTCAAGGCCAAAGTGGACACAGAGGCCCCTGCCGAATTCAGTACGTCAGAGAACCGCATCAATTATCTGTCTGTCTGTCTGTCTGCCTATCTGTCTGCCTGTCTGTCGACCTGTCTGTCTGTGTGTCTGTCGGCCTGTCTGTCTGTCTGTCTCCATGTTCTTCTCTCAAAGAAAGAAAGCCGTGACGCTGTGACAAATAAAACGAAGTGCGCGTTGTCCCCTTCCTTGTTACATCAGTTGGGTTTTTTTTTTCTAGCGATCTCTCTCTCTCTCTCTCTCTCTCTCTCTCTCTCTCTCTCTCTCTCTCTCTCTCTCTCTCTCTCTCTCTCTCATCAGGGTGGAAACAGCGGTTTCTCGAAGTGAAACATATGTTCCTAGTTTGGGGTCCTGTCGTTGTTGCTGTTGTTCCTGATTCTGCTGTCTGTTGTGTTATTTTCGTTGTTTTGACGATATCGTGTTGTGTTTTTATTTTGTTTTGTTTTGTCTAGGGGTTTTTGTTTTTGTTTTTGTTTGTTTGTTTTTCTTTGGTCTTCTGTGATATAGCAATTTGCTTTATATTCATTTTCTTCCTTCGTTGTTTTTGTCTGTCGTCGCAGCTTACTTCTGTCTTCGTTACTTCGTGCTTCTATTGTTGTTCTTCGTCGGTGTGCGTTGTTCGATAAGCTTGTTCGTTATTTCGCAGTAGTGTTGTCGTTGTTGTAATACTCGTGTTTTGCGATAAACCACCAATTCTCTCTCACTCTCTCTCTCTCTCTCACACACACACACACACACACACACACACACACACACACACACACCACACACACACACCACAAATACTCTCTCTCTCTCTCTCTCTCTCTCTCTCTCTCTCTCTCTCTCTCTCTCTCTCTTTCCTTTTGTTTCTCCGCGCAGAACCATTTCTGAAAAAGGTGTTGGCTACTGTGGAAGACAAGCTGGACAAGGGCGAACCCGGTGAGTGGGCGTGGGCGCTCGGTGTGTGTGTGTGTGTGTGTGTGTGTGTGTGTGAGTGCGCGCGCGTGTGTGTGTGTGTGTGTGTGTGTGTGTGTGTGTGTGCGTGAGTTGTCTTATTTTTTTTCTTGTCTTTTCTTTATTTTTTTTCCATGTTTGTTTGGGTTTTTTTTTTTTTTTTTTGCTTTTCCTTTTTTTTCTTTCCTTTCTTTCTTTCTTTTCCTCTCTATTTGATTGCTTCTGCGGAAGTGCATCGGTCCATCAGGAGACCACAAGCGAGAAGCCAGCCTGCCTGATGAGGTCTTTACAGAGCGAAACATTTATGGCCTTCTGGTCCGCTGCGCTCCAGAGCGTTTGCCGGAGAAATATTCTTTATCATGCCCCCTTTTCTCATTTAAAGTAATACATATATCATACCACTTATTCCCGTTTTTTTGTTTTTGTTTTCGTTTGTTTTTCATTTTCTGTCAAGTTTTTGTCACTGATTTTAGTTTTCATGTTCTCAGGTGAGTCCTGGTGTGTGGAGCTGTATATCTGTTGCTGTCGGTATGTCTGTCTGTGTGTCTGTCTCTCATCTCTCTCTCTGTGACATACACACTCGTACGCATACATGGATGCACTCACACATACCACACCCCACACACACACACACATACACACACACATACACACACACACACACACACACACAGACACGCACTCACACTTCACACACACACACACACACACACACACACACACACACACACACACACACACACACACACACACGCTCGCACACACACATTCACGCATGAGCACGCACGCACGCACATATGCACACACACACACACACACACACACGCGCGCGCGCGCGCGCGCGCGCGCGCACACCCACACCCACCCACACACACCACACACACACACACACACACAGCAGCCGTATAATAGTCCGGAGGGCCAAAGGAATCAGAAGTAGGTTATTTAAAACAGATGACTTTTTTTTTTGTCTTGCAGTCGAAGTCGATGTAAACCCTGCCAAGAGAGACGAGAGGGACATCACAAAACGATGGTATGTCCACGTTGGTTCGGGGTAAACGCAGAGCCAGGAACGGACAGAAGACACAGAGGAAGGCACCAAGAGACAGAGAGACTGCGAGCAAATCATTCATCAAGTCATTGTTTGGGCAGTGACAATGCCGTTGTCTTCCCTGACTAACTCTCTCTCTCTTTCTCTCTCTCTCTCTCTCTCTCTCTCTCTCTCTCTCTCTCTCTCTCTGTGCCAGCATGCACAGCACGGTTAGTCTTGCTCAATAGCAGGAAGATAACCTGTATGCTGGCTAATCGATTGCATGTCTCTGTTGAGAATAACTGATCAATAAAAATTAACGCATTGTCGAATCTTGTCTCTATGGCATGCGTGCGTGCGTGCGTGTGTGTGTGTGTGTGTGTTGTGTGTGTGTGTGTGTGTGTGTGTGTGTGTGTTGTTGTTATTGTTGTTGTTTGTGCGTGTGCATGTGTGTGCCTTTGTGTGTTCACTTGCGCGAGCTCCGAGTATGTGTGTGTGTGTGTGTGTGTGTGTGTGTGTGTGTGTGTGTGTGTGCTCTCTTACAATTCACACACACACACACACACACACACACACACATAAAACAAACGACAAATAACCAAGAGCAACGCACACAACACATGCTGCGACCAAACATTCCTCATGACAATCAACCGTAACCTCTTCAACCCGGTTTTGTCACTATCTCTCCACGTTGCGC
>CM065745.1:14368985-14373985 GCA_033310375.1 Conus canariensis
GCAAGACCAATGATAGTTGTATCATTATCTGTTGCCAAAAGATTAATTAAACCACTTACTGTAGGCTCGACATGAGTCATATTGAAAAAAGAATATTTTCGGCGAATATCTGACAAGAAGCAACAATGAAAAAGAAAGTGCACGTCATCTTCCTTATTGTGACCGCACATTGGGCAGTCAACACTTCGTTCACTGGTCATAAACCAGTGTTTTGCAGCGCCTAGACCATGCACTCTTAATCTAAACTTTACCAGATCTTCCCTCATCTTTTTTATTCGTTATCAAAGTTAGATACCTCTCAGCTTCAAACGTAATTTTAAAAGAACGGTACCACTCATATTTATCATTATCTTCAATTTCTGAATGCCAATTTTGTTTGTAACATGAAACAATTCTTTCCTTAAATTCTGATATAAACCCCTCCTCAGAGCCAACACCTTGACACAACCATACTACCCTGAAACCATTTTCTGTTAGAGTGTTCCTAACTTTTGATGCCAATTGTATTTGCCTGCTTCTAATTGTAATAACAACATATCATAGGCTTGCCTACACATTCTATTAGTTGGTAGTTTTACCAGCCGCAGCCAGTATTTAATACATTTTACAGCAGTTCGAACGAACAAAGGATATCTTCCTGTTTCTCCGTAATCATTTTATTTGAAGAGTGTAGTGGTGCACCAAAGAATCGTTTAATGGCAAAAGTATGTACTTTTTCTATTAACGCTGTATCTTCTAACCCCCATACTTCTGCTGCATAAGTCAATATGGGCTCAATCTGAGTATCAAAAAGCTTCCTGAATAGAGAGAGAGAGAGAGAGAGAGAGAGAGAGAGAGAGAGATGTGCGCTCTGATCAATGTAGATCCGTGCAAGCCACTCTCTCTCTCTCTCTGCCGTGGAAGGTCCGTTTTAAACACTTGCAAAGTGTCGAAGTGTCAAAGGGAACCAAAACCCGGATGCTTCTTCCGTGATTGACTCATGATTAATCTCCCTTGTCATGGCAATCTGGCGAAGGCGCGGGGGAAAAAAAAATCGCTGGATTTTCTGTTGTCTGCTGTGATGAGAAGCAGGTGTTACTTTGAATTAGAAAGGTGAGTAATAATGTCAGAAGCAGTCAGCATAAATAAGGTATCCTAAAACTGCACATTTGTACTGTTTTCTGTGGGCTGCAAGTGATCACTTTTTTTTTTCGTAAATTAGCGAGCGATTCAGTACTGAGACGAAAGCGGTAAGTTGTCCTGTTCCAGTTCGAAGCGTGGTTCATTCTTTAGATTACCTTCAACCCAGAACTAACTGTTTACCTTCTGTTTTAATTGATGCTGGTGTTTTAATTGTTATATAGGTTTAGTCTTGACCAATAGCAGCTTGTGATAAAATTTCAATCTTGGGAGAATTTTGAAAAACAACATGTTCCATACATTCGCGGTTGATTTGTTGTACTGAATAAAATATTGAAGAAGAAAAAGACCAGAAAAGAAACCACTGTGAATGGAGCTTGAAGGAACAGATCTCCACGATGCAGGGATATTTAGGTGTAAGAAATTTTCTCAAGCAAGAAACTGGCCACAGTTCGCACCGGTTACATTTCAGACATTATGGAATGGGTGGAACTTGTTTCCCCTTACGTGATGATCCATTAGCCGGCTTACAATAACGAAACTAAAATAGATTGATCAGAAACAGACGTGTGGAAGCAGGTTGCCGACTTTCTAGCTTTTCAGGCTTCAAAACATACACCCCAGCATGTTTTAGAGGTGTTATCAAGCATAGGTAAATTTATGAGAAGAATACAGAATATGCCATTATTCTCATAAAAGTGGTTTCATGGGAAAATATTATTTCCCCATACATGAAGGTTTCCATTTGTTTTCTAAGGGGGGAAAAAGGTACCGCCAACATTTGATGCATCAAAAGACAACAGCAACAACATAAAATTGTGGATGAACATGTCCGTTATTTATGCGATGTACTATAAGATGTTTCTTTGCACATTATATCATTTATAACAACTACAAAAAAAAAGAAAAAAAATGAGAACAAAAGAAAGAAAAAAGAAAAAACAAATGGAAGAAAAGAAACTAATACTAATATGCAAAGCAGGGATGATCAGAAGCAGATGTAAGAGGCGCATATCATAACAACGATCAAAAGCATGAGGAACAAAAGAAGAAAAGAAAACATGGAGAAGAACAGGAGGATCAAAGCAGGGAGATCAGAAGCAGGGATGATCAGAAGCACAATGCAATGCATCGTACATTGTAAAGAAAAAAATTTTGTAATAAAAAAAAAAAAAAAATCGTTAACTGAAACCGATAGTCTTTATTGGTTAAATTTCTTATTGACTGCTTGATTTATTTATTTATTTATTAGAAACCGTTGGATTGAGAACAGACAACCGCCAACTGGGGAATGTACAAGCGAGGCAAAATGTCACGTTGTTAAAAAATAGTTGCATGTTTTAGTCAGTACAGTTACAATCATTTCTACGAAAAATACATCCTGTAGGCCTACAGGTTATGTTTTAAGATCCTCCATGTCAACTGTGGAATTGAGAATAAGAACTGTTTCAATGAAATGCCTTATTTTTAATTACAAACAAACAAAAGCTAAAAAAAAAAAACTGCATACAAATTTTGATATGACTCCAAACAAATTAATTAGAGCAAGACTAGTGTAGTCCTTGATTAAAAAAAGCGAATTTTGAAAGTGGTAATTGTGATTTCTGTTTGAACTAAACAAAAGAAAGTGTATGATCTCGCCATTCGGTTGAATTATCATTGTTCGGCATAATGTCAACAATAAAACAGGTGCAATAGTCGGTCTCAAAGTTTCACTGGGACAATTTTGTTCGTCAAGATACAAAATAAAGATAATACTACTTCTGATAAGATAACCTTCGAAGAAATCAAAAATACGAAAGTCGAAACATGGGTACGGATTGAAATCTTGACTGGGAAAGAAAATGGCTATCACTTATAAGTCTCTTCAACATCTGATTGACGAGAACTACATGTGTTTTTGCCACGTACATTGATGCACACACTTCATTGACCATGCTTTGCATGAATAATGTCGAAGTATGTGTATACTAAGCGAAGATAGAAGAATATAAAGTTTTTATATTTCAGACATTATCTGCTGTGTGACATTAGTAGGAAAGACTGAAGAAAAAGTGGTATATGTCTCACTGCAGGGAATATAATTTCATTCATGAATACTTGTAAACAGACCCAAGGTAACACGTGTTTCGTACTTCCTGGCGAGGAAGGGGGTGAGAGGCTCTCTCAAGTACAACACACTAACGAGCAACGATCATCCACCTTCGTGTCTTACAATAATACTAACAGTAATAATGATAGTAATAATTACAATGATAACAACTATGCAACTAATAATAATAATGATGATGATGATTGTTATTATTATTATTATTACTATTATCATTATTATCATCATTATTATTATTATAATGATAGTTATTATGATGATAAAAAAGGTGTATAATTCTCCGCAATGAACAGGGGCTGTATGCGAAATGAAGGCGACTCTACGCTATCATAAACAACTGCCTTGTGCAGAACCATTGGCAATATCTGGATGAGGTAGACAGGGGCGGGAGATGAGGAGGGGAGGCGGTGGTGGCGGCGGCCTAGGGAATGGGTTTGGATTAGGATGGGGGAGAGGGAATAATGGGTGGGTGTTATGGACACACAGTATGAGCACGACGGTGCGTTTCTTAATGTTACGATGAGTCAGCGTTTACAACTGCCTGTCTTTGTAGACCTATCAGCTTTTTTTTTTTTTTTTTTTTTTAACTCTGAATATCCTCAGAAAAAAAAAAAGAAGTCATCTTGTTATATTTGTGGTGGACAGAAATAGCTATCTTTAAACGAACGTCAGTTGTTGTTGTTCGTGTTCTTGTTGTTGTTTTTAATGTTTGATAATTGAAATTTCAAGGGAAGGGGAAAAAAAGAAAGAAAAAAAACCTAACAAATTTAAACTTTCGTTTGACTGATATTGTCGAAACCAACACACACAAAACACACACACACACACACACACACACACACACACACACACAACACACATACACAACACACACACACACACACACACACACACACACACACACACACACACACACACTTGGAAGGAACAAATTTCTAAGTGTAATGACCGCAGGCGGAGGTTAAAACAAGAAAAGAAGTCTTGAGGTGTTGCGGCACCACATGAACATAAGAAACAAAGAAGTAACGAGCTCCGACATATTGTGTGTGTGTGTGTGTGTGTGTGTGTGTGTGTGTGTGTGTGTGTGTGTGTGTACGCCCGCTCAGAGAGAGAGAGAGAGAGAGAGAGAGAGAGAGAGAGAGAGAGAGAGAGAGCACACTCCAAACTTCACAGCGTTCTATTACTTTCCATGGATTGTAATATCTATTTTTAGCGCCAACCGCAAAGATGACGTGGTCAGTGCTCGTGACGATGGGCTGTCTGCTGCTGACGTCATACAGTATGGCGACAATCACCTACACGTGGGACCCCGTGAGTGCAGAGAAGCCCTAGGCAGAACAACATACAGGGTCGAACTTTAATTAAGGACCACTTATACACAGTCTCACAAAACATAGAAAGAAAAACCGACAAACGACAGAAACTTTATAAATGTTTAATTTCATTATCAGTGAACAACATTTTGTCACTTTCATCGAAAAAATCATTCTTTCTGATTAGACAGGGGAGCCTGAATGAGACTACCCCCCAAAATGACATTCACAAAAAGAGTGTTTCTTTACAGTCTGATCAAAACCGAGTGTGCCCCCCTCGTGCTGCCACACAATCCACACAGCGCTGCCTCATGGTGTTGACTGTTCTTGTAATGAGTGCCTGGGGGAGGTTTGCCCACTCCTGCTGCAGGTAGTGCAGCAGCTCCTGTCGATTTGCCGGAACAGGGTGATTTTCTTGAACTCTCCTCCCAAGCTCGCCCCAGATGTTCTCAATAGGG
>CM065745.1:14378985-14381485 GCA_033310375.1 Conus canariensis
TGTGTGTGTGTGTGTGTGTGTGCGCGCGCGCGCGCAAGCGCAAGCGCGCGCGCGTGTGTGTGTGTGTGTGTGTGTGTCTGTGTGTGTGTGTGTGTGTGTGTAGAGAGAGAGAGAGAGAGAGAGAGAGAGAGAGAATTGGGGTGAAGGGGATTGGGGGTGGGTTGGGTGGGGGGCGGGGGTGGAGGGGGCAGCGAGCGAGATTTCCTGACGGCCTTTCCTTCAAAACAAAGTTCATGAACAAAAAAAAAGAAAAAAAGAAACAAGAAAAAAAAAAGAAACAAATGAAATAAACGAAGGTAGTACAACAACAAAAAAAAAAAAAGGGAAAAAGAAGAAAGAAAGAAAAGTGCGGTAACAGTAAGACGTCTACTTTTACGCCCCTCCCCCCTCCCCTCTTCTCCTGCATAGTGATCAGTTGACGTCACACCTCCTGCTACAGTCCTTCGCTCTCTCTTGGTCTTTTTTTTTCATCTCCATCTTCTCCTTTCTCTCTCCTCTCTCTCTCTCTCTCTCTCTCTCTCTCTCTCCTCTCTCTCTCTCTCTCTCTCTCACACACACACACACACACTCTCTCTGTCTCTCTGTCTCTCTCTCTCTCTCTCTCTCTCTGTCACTCTCTCTCATTCTCTGTCTCTCACTCACTTATTTTATCTTATACTGTCCGCATCACGATCTCCCCCCCCTCCCCCCCCCCTCCATCCCCTTCACATTTTTCTGCTGCATCTCTCCCTCTGTCTTTCTCTCTCTCATTTCCCATTGCTCTCTATCTGTATCTCTTACTTTCTCTCTCTCTCTCTCTCTCTATATATATATCTCATCCCCAATCCTCTCTCTTACTCTCTGTATCTCCCCCTCCCCCTCTTTCTCTCATTTCCCATTGCTCACTGAATCACTTTATCTTTTCTCTCTCTTTCTATGTGTATCTCATTCCTCCTTCCTTCCCTTCTTCCCCGCTTTCTCTCTCAATTATCATTTCTGTCTCTCATTTCTCCATACCCCTTCCCCTGTGTCTCCCACCCCCACCCCCTCACCTCCTTCCTTCTCTCTTTGTTTCTGTCCTTGGGTCTGTCTCCGCCTGCCTGTCTTCGTATTTCTCTCTCAGACACAAAAGCTGAGAAGTTACGACGAGACCACACACACACACACACAAGAAAAAAAACAAAACGCGCTGTTCTCGTCACACACACACACACACACGCACGCACGCACGCACGCACACACAACACACACAATAAAAAACGTGCTGTCGTTGTTATTCCTAGTGTAAAACAACTAAACTGTTAAACCTCTCTCTCTCTCTCTCTCTCTCTCTCTCTCTCTCTCCAGAGTAGATCTGATGTAACAGGTGTCTGCAGCAAAACACATATTCTTGGTTTTTGGTGTCGTCGTCGTCGTCGCTGTTGTTCCTGTTTCTGCTGTCTGTTGTTGTTTCCGTCGCTTGGTGTGTGTGTGTGCGCGCGCGTAAGTGTGTGTGTGCGCGCGCGCGTAAGTGTGTGTGCGCGCGCGCGTAAGTGTGTGTGCGCGCGCGCGTAAGTGTGTGTGCGCGCGCGCGTAAGTGTGTGTGCGCACGCGCGCGCGCGCGTAAGTGTGTGTGCGCAGAGACTTGTGCGTACGTGCATTTATGTACTGTGGCTGCATTCGCTTTATTCTCGTTGTCCGTTACTGTCATTTTTGTTTAATTAACAAATACTTTCGTTTGTTCGTTTTGTTTTGCGTTGCTTTCTTCTTATTCGCTTTTTGTGCTTTGGTGGTAGTTCGTAGGTAATCATTGCTTAAGTTGTTTGTTATTTTGTAGTTTTGTCGCCGTTGTTGTGGTGTTGTTGTCCTGCTGTTAACCGTTTTTGTTGTTGTTGTTGTTGTTGTTTTGTTGTTAATTTATTTATTTGTTTTCTACCTTTTACTTTTTCACCTGTTCCTGTTTCTTCACGCAGGCGGCCCTCGGAACAAGCTGCTGTCTACAGTGAAAGATCAGCTGGGAAAGGCCGAAAGTGGTGAGTGGGTGATGACCCAGTCGATCAGCGCTTGGTGTGGGTTTGGGAAAACCAGTGGCTTAGTTTTATTACATTCCGGTATAACGACCACATTCACAAAAGGTGATATGGGAAAAACCAGAGACCTGATTTCATGCCAAATCCTGGTTGTTTCCCTTTAGGCGATGCGCGTGCTTTGTCTTTTCGAGTCACTCTTCTCAGTGGCAAGAGGATCGTTGTTAGTATTTTGATTGTTGTTGTTGTTGTTGGTTTGGTTTGGTTTGGTTTGTTAGGATCGTTATTAGTATCATGATTGCTGCTGTTGTTGTCGTTTTGGTTTGGTTTGGTTTGGGTTTTTGTTTTGTTTTTGTTAGTTTATTTAATTATTTACTTGTTTACTTATTTATTTATTTATTCATTTATTTATTTGTTTATTTATTGTTCATTTGGACGTGCAATGCTCCGGGCAGTAGCCAGAAGCCACTGGCAAACCCGATGGGCTGTGTACAGAACGAAACGGCCACAGCTTC
>CM065745.1:14383220-14390720 GCA_033310375.1 Conus canariensis
AAAAAACTGCTAAAAATTTTGATATGACCCCAAAACAAATAATTTAGAGCAGCAAAGGTGTCCTTGAAAAAAAAAGCAAATTTTTTGAAGTGGTAATTGTGATTTCTGTTTGAACAAAAAAAAAAGAAAGTGTATGATCTCGCCATTCTTGTTTTTTTTAATTGTTTGGGGCTATTTTTCAACAAAAAAACCCGGTGCAATAGTCGGTCTCAAAGTTTCATGGGACAATTTGTCGCGATACAAAATAAAGAAAATAACTTTCGATAAATAACCTTCGAAAAAATCAAAATACGAAAGTCGAAACATGGGTACGGATTGAAATCTTATGGGAAAAAAAGGGCTATCACTTATAAGTCTCTTCAACATCTGATTACGAAAACTACATGTGTTTTTGCCACGTACTTTTGATCACCACTTCTTTGCCAAAAGCTTTGCATGAATAATGTCGAAGTAGGGTTTTACTAACGAAAATAAAGAAAGAATTTTAAAAAGTGTTTCTTGAATATTTCAGAATTATTGTAGTGACTTTAGGGGGAAAAGAAGAAAAAGTGGTATATGTCTCCTGCAGGGAAAATTTTAATTTCTTCATGAATTTTTAAAAAACAACCCAAGGGGGAACCTATTTCGACTTCCTGGCGGGGGAAGGGGGGGGAGGGGGGCCCTCTCAAGTACAACACACTAACGGCAAAACGATCATCCACCTTGTTCTTCAATAATACAAAACATAAAAATATATAAAAAATTAAATGATAACAATATGCAACTAATAATAATAATGATGATAAATTGTTATTATTATTATTATTTAAATATTATCATTTTTCTCATATTATTATTATAATATAGTTATTATGAGATAAAAAAAGGTGTTTTCTCCGCAATGAACCAGGGGCTGTATGCGAAAGAAGGCGACTCTCGCTAACATAAACAACTGCCTTTCCCGAACCATTGGCAATTCTGGATGAGGTAGACAGGGCGAGAATGAGGGGGGGGCGTGGGTGGGCGGCGGCCTGGGGAATGGGTTTGGTTAGGATGGGGGAGAGGGAATAAGGGTGGGGTGTTATGGACCCCAGTATGAGCACGACGGTGGGGTTTCTTAATGTTACGATGATTTCGGTTTAAAAATGCCTTTCTTTGTAAACCTACAGCTTTTTTTTTTTTTTTTTTTTTAAAATTAAATATCCCAGAAAAAAAAAAGTCATCTTGTTATATTTGTGGTGGACAGAAATACCTATCTTTAAACGAACGTCTTGTTGTTGTTCGTGTTCTTGTTGTTGTTTTAATGTTTGATAATTGAAATTTCAAGGGAAGGGAAAAAAAAGAAAGAAAAAAAAAAACTAACAAATTTAAACTTTCTTTTTGACTGATATTGTCAAAACCCCAACACACACACCCACACAACACCACACAAACACACACACAACACAACACACATACACAACACAACAACACACACACCACACCACACACACACACCACACACACACACACACACTTGGAAGGAACAAATTTCTAAGTGTAATAAACCGCAGGCGGAGGTTAAAACAAGAAAAGAAGTCTTGAGTGTTGCGGCACCACATGAACATAAGAAACAAAGAAGTAACGAGCTCCGACTATTGTGTGTGTGTGTGTGTGTGTGTGTGGTGTGTGTTTTTGTGTGTGTGTGTGTTTTGGGTACGCCCGCTCAGAGAAAAGAGAAAAAAGAAGAGAGAGAGAAGAGAGAGAGGAGAGAGAGCGAGAGAGAGAAAGAGACAGCACACTCCAAACTTCACAGCGTTCTATTACTTTCCATGGATTGTAATATCTATTTTTAGCGCCAAACCGCAAAGATGACGTGGTCATGCTCGTGACGATGGGCTGTCTGCTGCTGACTCATACAGTTATGGCGACAATCACCTACACGTGGGACCCCGTGAGTGCAGAGAAGCCCTGGGCAGAACAACATACAGGGTCGAACTTTAATTAAGGACCACTTATACACAGTCTACACAAAACAGAGAAAGAAAACCGACAAAC
This sequence comes from Conus canariensis, assembly GCA_033310375.1. Lineage (NCBI taxonomy): Eukaryota > Metazoa > Mollusca > Gastropoda > Neogastropoda > Conidae > Conus > Conus canariensis. The sequence continues at coordinate 14,385,237 of CM065745.1, forward strand.
GACAGAAACTTTATAAATGTTTAATTTCTTATCAGTGAACAACATTTTGTCACTTTCATCGAAAAAATCATTCTTTCTGATTAGACGGGGAGCCTGAATGAGACTACCCCCCAAAATGACATTCACAAAAAGAGTGTTTCTTTACAGTCTGATCAAAACCGAGTGTGCCCCCCTCGTGCTGCCACACAATCCACACAGCGCTGCCTCATGGTGTTGACTGTTCTTGTAATGAGTGCCTGGGGAGGGTTTGCCCACTCCTGCTGCAGGTAGTGCAGCAGCTCCTGTCGATTTGCCGGAACAGGGTGATTTTCTTGAACTCTCCTCCCCAAGCTCGCCCCAGATGTTCTCAATAGGGTTCATGTCCGGGCTGTTTGCCGGGCCCTTTGGCATCCTGGTGATGCCACTTGCACCACAAAAGTGTTCACGGCTCGACAACGATGTGGGTGGCATTATCGTCCATGAACACAGCCTGAGCCCCAATCTGCTGGAGTGCTGGGACAACCAAAGGCCGTAAAATCTCCTGCGGGTAGCGTTGGCCGTTCAGGTTGCCATCCACATGGTACAGGGGAGTCTTTGTGGTGACTGCTGATGCCCCCCCCCCCTCCCCCCATACCATGACGGAGCCACCACCAAAAGCGACGACCTCCTGGATGACGTCATCTGCCAGCTGCTCCCTAGGACGCCGCCACACCCGAATGCGTCCATCTCTGGCTTCAACTGAACTTGGAACGTGCCCGGTGGCCGCCCGTCAGTTTTGGTTTCCAGACTGGGCGCCTTGCTCGAAGGTTGGCAGCATTGAGGCGCCGCCGTATGGTCATCTCACACACTGCTGTGTTTTGTGGCAGCTTGGAGCCGACGCCTGATGGTGTTGGAGGTGGTGGTCCTGGTCCGAAGAGCATGTCTGCGGATGAACCTGTCATCTCTTGCAGTGGTCTTCTTTGGCTGGCCTGGACGGGGTCTCTCTTTGACAGTTCCAGTGGCTTGAAAACGTTCTCTCAGCCGAATGATGACGGAGTGGGACACTTGTAGTCTTCTGGCCACTTTCTCGAACGCCAACTCGAATCCTGCAGCCATGCAATCGCCCGGGGCCGGTCAAAATCAGACAGCTTGCGTCTTGGAGGCATTTTTTGTGTTATGAAGAATTATGCACGTTGGGCTGCTTTTAGGGGCATTCCAGTCAGTAAAATGCTCTGCAATGCATTGGTTTTTGCACGTGCATTTGGAATTTCAGTGCAAAACTGTTTGAAGCAGTGTTCACTCTTGCTTAAAAAAGAAGCAATTTTGACAACAATCTGCAACTTTCAACCCCCCCCCCCCCCCCCCCCCCCCCCCTGCATGCCGCACGTGACAATAAGACAGCTTTCGCAAGCTTTGCGGAATACTCTGTTAACCCCTTAAACCTTTCCCAGTCGAATTTTTCGAAAAAATGCATTGCTTGTATTTTTGGCCAATTTAAAAAGAAAGGGCCTTTTTTCGGGGTGGTCCTTAATTAAAGTTCGACCCTGTAGAACATGTACATAACTGGCGTAGTAGAATAGCCCACCTACCTCCTCCTCCTCCTCCTCCTTCCTCTCCTTCCGCTTCTGCCCTTCACCCCTTCCCCCATTCCCGCTGCCACCCCCCACTCCCCCCTTCGTTCTCACATGTCCCTGCCCTTGCTGTTTCCCTCCCTTACCCCAATCCCATCTCTATCTCTCTCCTCTCTCTCTCTCTGTCTGTCTGTCTGTCTGTCTGTCTGTCTGTCTCTCTCTCTCTCTCTTCCAATGTTTATTACATAATCAATATTAAACTCGGGTCAAATTACATCTCACCCTAGGGTTTGTGGTGAACTTTGGTAATTTCCTTTCTACATACGGACAACATATGGTATACAGCGCATTTGGTTTGAACTATTAGAAAACGTTGTAAACTTTCATAATTTCTCCAGTCCTGTGTACTGACTTTGTTACAAAAAAAAATCGAAGAAAAAAAAAAAGTAAACCATAAATCACCTTTTGAAGTCGCATATTAATTGGGCTTTTATTGACTGGACTCGAAGTGAGTGGTACATGCTCCGGCATTCTAATTTGTGTCATACGTTTTCAAACAAATCACGGTTTCTGAAAAGATCAGTACGGTTTTCAATCATCACTAGCATTTTTTCCCCGAAGATGGAGTATGGCTGCCTTAATGACGGATAAAGAACGGTCATACACACAAAACTCCACTGCCTGTCTATATTGGCAGTGTCCGCAGGAGTATCAGCCTGCGTACGCAGAAAAAAGAAAGAAAGAATCACTAGCATTTTCATGGCTGTCTGGGAGATTTAGTTTAGTTTTCCTAACGACCACTGCAGGTGTCTGCTCACCCGTGCCTGACCGAAGCGGGGATACCATAGCTTCAAACAACTGGAAACTCGCGGCTCATTTTATTTTATTTTTATCACGTTCATCCTTACTGATGATCGGAAAGAAGCCTTGAATTCTGTGGGTCTTCATGCCCTGTTCTACGATGACTTCGTTTCGGATTTGCTCTCCACGTCCGTTTGACCTACCGGGTTACCCGCCTGTTTTGGCAGATTCATGAGGACTGCCACTGGATGGACGTAGTGGCTGCCATCTTGATGGTGACGGTTTTTCCACACTGGATCCGAAATTAAGCTGTTATTGCCGTCAGTAGGGAGGGGGGGGGGGGGGGGGGGGGGGGGGGGGGGGGGGGGGGGGGGGGGGGGGGGGAGACTTGGTGACCTGCATATGGTTGATGAGAACGGGCCACCGCTAAACCTGACCAAAATGATTCGGCGGTTGTGCGCAACTGGCGGACTGCCTCAGCGAAGGTCTGTTATCGATCACTCCCCGTGGATTGCCGGTGTTGGGGCTGCAGCAGGACCACACTGGGTGCGGGTGTGTCTGGGGGAGCCGGAAGGAGCGGCGTGGGAGATGTGTAAATGAATGGATACAGAAGATCCATTTGAAGACGTCATGAATTTGCCTTATTTTCTTTCAAGAATATTGGCAATTTTTTTTTTCCAAAGTGTTGAACTTTTGCTATTGCTCTTGTCTTTGTTGGAAATTCATGGGTCATGTTCGAACACTTACATTTTTTTTTTTTTTTTTTTTTTTTGTGAGGAAAGATTGCCACTTATTTTTCTAGTAGTAACTGAAATAGGATGAAACTGTGGCCAAAATCGTTTGAAATAAACATGTAGATACTGTGGAATGAGCGACATTTTCCACACAAATACTTCTTCGTGATGTTCGTGCACATTCCTGATTTCATGCGAGTTTCTCTTTCCTGTTCTATCTTCACGTTTTCTAACACCTGCCGCTGTTGAAAATCTTCTTTTGACCCCCCCCCCCCCCCCCCCCCCCCCCCCCCCCCCCCCCCCCCACCCCCCCCCTCCCCTTCTCTTTCTCGTCATCCTCATTCCCCCCCCACTTCCCTTTCTCCACTCCTTTCTTTCCTCATCCCACACCCACGTTCCCTTTTTCTCTCCTTCTGCTTTACTGAACGACTTTTTGCAGTCATTTTCATGTTCCCCGATGAGAATTTTGAAATTATATATATATATATATATATTTTGTGTGTGTGTGTGTGGTGTGTGTGTGTGTGTGTGTGTGTGTGTGTTGTGTGTCACAGACCTTATACATGCACTGCGCACGAAAAATATAGAAGATCGGCAAAGATTTTTTCTAATATTTTTTTTTTCATTTGTTACTCGTATCGTATTGATTAACTGGTTAGTTGACTCGTTAAATCAATTTTTTCATTGACTTGTGAAAGTGAGTAAGGTTTTATGCAGCATTTATTAATATGGTGCCGTGCATTCTTTGCGCGGGGGTGACGGTTGAGTTTCGAAAGAACTGAAAAAGAAACTGGAAGAAAAATGCTATTCTGTTTAAACTGAAATGGAATAGACAATAATTGGCCACCACTTTTTTTTTCTCTTCTGTTCATCAATATCATGGTGGTTCTCATCAAGATTGTTGTTTTTTATCATCATCATCTTCTTCTTGTTCCTCTTATTACTGTATCTATCAAAGAATCTGGAACCAAGAGTATAAAGCGATTGTTGCAAGAGTTACCCTTCTTGTTTGTTATTTACTGTTTACCACTCCCTGCCTCATTTTAGATTTCCTTTTATAGAGCAAGACGTGTCTGGACATGAAGAAAACGATTAACAAATAAATAAAAATAAAGAGGACGAAACTTTTCGACCAGATTATTCAATTTGCCTAAATCAAGAATAGGTAAGGCGGACACACGTATATAAAAAAAACTTCTGCATGAGTTCAGAGATACAGAATTTGTTAAGTTGAGAGACATAACATATGAAAATCGAGACGAATATACTGCCTGATGAATGCCCAGCGGTGTGTGTGTGTTTGTTTGTTTTTGTTGTTGTTTTTAGAAAGCAATTATTGAAAATTGATGGTGTGTGACCTTACTTTCACTTTTTTTGTTTGTTTGTTTGGTCCAGCCTGAAGATTGTATTTTCTGGTCAGTTCGCATATTGCACTATTGTGGATTGTATGTCTCTGGTCAGTTTCGCATATTGCACTATATGTATGTATCCTGAATGTTTTTCTTCCATAAATATCTCGAACAAATTTGACTTCAAAACAAACTCCATCCCTTTAAAGACCGTTTTCCAGACCCCCCCCCCCCCCCCCTTTTTTTTTTTTTTCTTTTTGGTCGTTATGCTGATTTATATTTCTTTCTGAGCAGTCTTTAAAAAACTGGGCGACAGATTGATTAATGCTGCATTAATTAACCCCCATAAATGTTGAATTCATCGACGTGGGTGTGACAGCCTGACCAACATAAGTATACACTGCTCAGCTCGTTTGTTAGCTGACCGACGTGGACTCCACTGACTGACCGACAGAGCGACTGACTGGTCTGTTGATTCGCTGATCACATCATCGATGTATTGATTGAGCAGAACGACCTGTTCAGTGACTACTTCTCGCGGGTTGCCAACCTCCGGGACGCCCGCACCGCTGCCCGAGTGGCTGACGTCAAAGAAGCCCTCACTGCCGCGCAGGACCAAGTGAACGAAGAGGCCCCTCCTGAACTCAGTACGTCACACATTCACATCAGCGAAGGCTGTGTGTGTGTGTGTGTGTGTGTGTGTGTGTGTGTGTGTGTGTGTGTGTGTGTGTCCGCGTGTGTGTGTGTGTGTGTGTTGTGTGGTGTGTGTGTGTGTGTGTGTGTGAGAGAGAGAGAGAGAGAGAGAATTGGGGTGAAGGGGATTGGGGGGTGGGTTGGGTGGGGGGCGGGGGTGGAGGGGGCAGCGAGCGAGATTTCCTCACGGCCTTTCCTTCAAAACAAAGTTCATGAACAAAAAAAAAAGAAAAAAAGAAACAAGAAAAAAAAAAAGAAACAAATGAAATAAACGAAGGTAGTACAACAACAAAAAAAAAAGGGAAAAAGAAGAAAGAAAGAAAAGTGCGGTAACAGTAAGACGTCTACTTTTACGCCCCTCCCCCCTCCCCTCTTCTC
>CM065745.1:14395720-14455720 GCA_033310375.1 Conus canariensis
GAGGAATATAGAGCACGGGGAATATCGATATCGTCCCACACGCAACGAAATGAAAACCTTGATCCGGCAAAACAAAAGGCTGGAAGGCGTTAACAATGGCAGAGAATTAGAGCGATAAACAGTTGACTTTCCAGGCATTGCATTTGTCGTGAAAAGGGCAAGAACAAGGTGAGCACCTTTAGATTATAATTAAGCACGTTAAATTTCTTCTACTTGACAACAGAGTGAATTTGACCACAGGATTACACAATGAAAATAAACGAAAAAAACAGGGTGGAAAAGGTAATCCAAGGAAAAGATTCACCAAACGTTTCGGGCCTTAAACCCTTTTTCAATGGTAACGAACTTGGAGAATATAGCAATCTAAAAGATGGAAAGGTGGAACATAAATCATGGTGGTAGCAAACTCCAGCAAGTGGCTGCAGGGCCGGGGAGAAATCAGGTGTGTTAGGAGAAAGGAAAAAGGAAAGTGAACTTGAAGATGAGAGAGAGAGAGAGAGAGAGAGAGAGAAGAGGAGAGAGAGAGCGCAAAGGAGGGTGGAGCATGGGGGGAAAGAGAGAGAGAGAGAGGAGAAGGAGGAGGAAAGAAATTATTCTTTGATGTTAAGTCCTGTTGGTGTTGTGGTGCCAAGTCGTTTGATCAGCCAGGATTCCATGAATTTTCGATGGGTCATGCTGGCTTTATTCTGCCAGACAGCAGAAACTTTGGCGTGAGAGTGTGTGTGCATGGGCTGCTAAAATGCACTCCAATCGGGTTCTTGTACTGAAGTTTCGTGGGTCTTCTAAGATGTTCAGTGAAACGGTCGTTGAGTGAGCGATAGGTTTCTCCGATGTAAAGTTTGTTGCAAAGTGTGCAGGTTATGATGTAAACCAAATTGGATGACTGGCAGGTGAAAGAAGATCTTGTGAATTTTCCACGTGGGCCTATAATGGAGGTGGCGGAGTTGAGGAAGGGGCAGGTTTTGCAGTTCTTCTTGTGACAGGGTTGATTTCCGGGAGAAGGACAAGAGCCACTGGAGGGACGCTGGACTGATGCTCTCACAAGAAGGTCTTGAAGGTTTTTGTCTCTACGAAATGCAATCAACGGTGGTTTGGAAAACGCAGTTTTGAGTACTGGATCATTTGCAAAACATGAAAGTTTCTGAGGAGAATATTGCGAACAGCAAGGTTGTGTGGGTGGTAGGTGAGCACTGCAACTGTTCTGTCATCATGGCCTTTAGAAGGTCTGGAACTGAGGGCTGCTGAGCGTGTGACTTTGCGTGCACGTTCAAGTGCTTCATAAACAATGTTCTCTGGGTGGTGACGAGAAGTGAAAAAGGAACACATTGTCACTGCTCCATTTTCAAAGTCGGTAGCATCACTACATATCCGTTTCAGTCTAAAAAAAAACCCTGTGAATATGGTTTACTGTTTCTGGCAGTGGCAGGATGGCTGGAAGAGTAAAGTAGATAAGAGTGGGAGTCAGTAGAGTTATAAAATACACTGGTCGTAAGGTTGTCCTGGTCAGGCTGGAGAGAGATAACAATATCCAAAAAAGTGACAGAAGAAGGAGACATATTGTATGTGTACTGGAGTGATGGTTGAAGATGAGACAGATGGTGGATGAATTGGAGTAGGCTTTCTCTGGAGCAAGTGGCAATACCCAGGCAGTCATCAATGAAACGTTTGAAAAGAGATTGCACTGGACCCAAATACTGTTTGAAGGCCTGTTCCTCAACATAACTCACAAACAGACAGGCAGAACTGGATCCCATCTTTGTTCCCATGACGACTCCTTTCGTTTGTCTGAATGTCTCCCCCGGCGAAGGAGAAGGAATTGAGAGTGAGAACAAGTTCAGTGAGGCGAAGGATGGTGGGGATATGAATATTGTAGTTGCTGGCGTTCAAAAAGTGTTTCACAGCAATCAAACCATCTTTGTGACGAATGTTGGTATAAAGTGAAACTACGTCCGCGGTGAACAAATAGCGCTCAGTTCCACAGTCAGAGGAGAAGAAGAAATCATTGATAAGTTGCAGTGTGTGGCTGGTGTCTTTGATGTAGGCAGGAAGGGCAGACACAGGGGCTGGAATCTGGAGTCAAGAGAGGAGGAGATAAGAACTGGGGGGCAGGCACAAGCCGAAACTATGGCTCTTCCTGGATTATCAGGTCTGTGAATTTTGGGGAGAAGATAGAATCTGGATTCCCTTGGTTCACTTTTTATGGCACACACCACACACACACACACACACACACACACACACACACACACAACACGTGCGCGCATACGTCCACTCGCTCCTACGCACACACATATACACATGCGTGCATGTGCATGTCCACACCCACATGCGTGCGCATATACACGCATACACATGAACACACAAATGCATACACATACGCACATGCGTACACGGCCACATACAAAGGCACACACATATATACACATTACGCATATTTATGCAGATGCGTGTGTGTGCTCACACAACCCACAAATTACACACACACACACACACACACTATGCACACGCACACACAACGCACATACATGCAGGCACACACACACACACACACACACGTGTGTGTGTGTGTGTCTGTGTGTATGCGTGTGTGTGTGTGACTGTGTGTGTGTGGGTGGGGTGGGGTGCGCGTGGCACGGGTGGTGTGTGTGTGTGTGTGTGTGTGTGTGTGTGTGTGTGTGTGTGTATGCGCATGCTGTGTGTCCGTTGTTGTGCGACAGTGTGTGTGGATCATGTGTTTTGTGTGGTGGTGTGTGTTGTGTGTGTGTGTGTGTGACTGTGTGTGTGTGTATGTGTGTGTGTGTGGGGGGGGGGGGGGGGCGTGCGCACATGTGTGTGTGTGTGTGCGCGCGCATACTGTTGTGTCCGTTGTTGTGCGACGGTGTGTGTGGGATCATGTGTTTTGTGTGTGTGCGTGGTGCGTGCGTGCGTGCGTGCGTGCGTGCGTGCGTGCGTGTGTGTGTGTGTGTGTGTGTGTGTGTGGTGTGGTAAGTGTGTGTGTGTGTAAGTGGGTGCGTCAATATGCACCCTTGTTTGTAGATGCATGGTACTTATTGCAATATTCATCTTCTTTGTTTCATTTATGTTTTCTTTAACGTTTAACGTATTTGTAAGCGCTTAGGGCTTATGATGTAAGATTAAGCGCCATAATCATTATTATTATTACCATTATCATTACTATTATTTGTTCATCCTGAAGCAACCTGCTTGAGGAGACACAGCCCTGCTACTCGGCCACGTCGGCGGTGTTCAGTGGTGCCTGTTCTGATTCAGCCTCGGACAGGGCTATCGACTTCATGTCCAGCACAAGGCTTAGTGTCGGGGACACCGTTCTCCATCATGCGGCGGATAGGGGGATGGCCTCCAGATACAGTGGTTAAGTGGAAAAACAGTCGCGGACCAATCGATGATGGCCTTCGTCAGGGCGGGATGGGATAACAGGTGGCACTGCTATGTCTTTAAGAATGCTTCATATATTCCATGACAAAACCATCTGGGCGATCAGGAGCCACCTTAAAAAAGCCCTAGCCCCGGGATGAGAGATTCTCGGAAAACAATCTCCATGGACACACGCACGGACCAAGAGCTGAGGGAGGGAGATAACCCTAGAAAAAAAAAATGGACATCTTCAATGAGGGAGGGAATAGTACACTGAAACAAGTCGGGTAACTCTCTCGGAAAATGACGAACAAGTTCGGTAACTCTCTCTCTCATGATGAAGTTAATTACCTGCCCGTAAGTCCAAACGAATGCTGCTTCCGACACCATAATCGCCAAGCAGAAATGCCAGCACAAGAGCACACAGAACAAACATCCAGGGGATGCCTCCTTGTCTGCTGCGTGTGCTGTGTGTTGGCTTATCTGTCAGACGATTTGGTGTCGGAAGCAGCATTCGTTTGGAGCTGTGGGCGTGATTCATTTCATCATGGAACCTTGGAAAGAAACCCAATGGCTGAAACCGGAGATACCCGTTAATCAGTGAATTCCATTCTGGTTGATTCTCCGTGTTCACCACGCACGGTGATAGGCAGGCAGGCATAACTCTCTCCCAGGACAGTGGTCACTACGTCGGCTCCAGTCTTCCCTTTTGAGTTCATGTCATGCGGATCAAGTCTGGGTGAGAGCCAGGTGGGCCCGTCCAGCAACTTTTGTCCTTGGACGGGATTCGAACACACGGCCTCCCTGCCTGCAGTCGGAGACGCTTGGCTCGGACTACAATGGAATGCCACGGCAGCATCTTCATTCATCATCATAAAATCTAAAGTTCTGTGTGTTTTCATGCCCATCTGTCACGTGGTGACCTCAAGTTTCGATCTCCTCCTCCTCCCCATCCATGGCGTGGTGAGTTCATCTTATCAGGTTTCGGAGTTGGCAAGTTCAAGAGCACTGTTTGTGGATGGGTGTGGCAGTGGTGCCTCTGAAGAAGGAGTCTTATGGTGTCGACTCCAGGTCTATGCAGTCTTCAGTGGGTGGTGTCATGTATGTTGTTTGTCCGTCGAGATGACAAAGACCATCTAGTCATCCTGGGATCAGGGGTGAGAGCGTAGATGGCTGGTCAGGCCGATCTGCGCCCGGAAAGACCTATCACAGTACGGACAGGGGATGGTGGCAGCAGTTGGAGATCTGTTGACACTGAATCAGACGGATAAATCAGAACAGATGTAACTGAACACCAAGACATGTTTTCACATCAGTGCAGGCTGGTAACAGGACAACAAGAACGAGCAAAGCTCTGAACATCGAATAAACTAACCGTCAACAGACGCCATTGTGCAGCGAGTTACGGGGCCTGGGAGGACATGGGTTCCATTCCCATCAAAACCATCAACCTGTGGGATTTGTCAGCACCGAGAGGCTCTAGCCAGGACTGATTCTGCTTTGGGTCTACATGAGAAGAGTGGAATCACACAGTCAAGTTTCATCCACTTCATGAGTGTATCTTTGTGACTGTTGCTTGAATTTCACGACCAATACTTGCAGGTGTCTGTATCTCACAGGCTGGTTGATGCCCGGGTATGTTGTGAAAGTAAACATGCACGCATGTCATACAAGCAAGGCTTAAAAGTACAGCCATGTCATATATTCCCTTACAGACATGGAATTTCCATAGCATCATCTTCATTGTCCTCATCTATAAACATGGAAAAAAGGCAGAAGTTTGGAGGCCCTTCATGCCTGCGCTCGTAATGACCTCCATTTTGATTCCCTTTTTACCTCCATGATTTTATGAGTTCATGTTGAGGTCGTCATGAGTTCATGTTGAGGTCGTCATGAGTTCATGTTGAGGTCGTCATGGGTTCATGTTGAGGTCGTCATGGGTTCATGTTGAGGTCGTCATGGGTTCATGTTGAGGTCGTCATGAGTTCGTGTTGAGGTCGTCATGAGCTCGTCATGATTCGTGTTGAGGTCGTCATGAGTTCGCGTTGAGGTCGTCATGAGTTCATGTTGAGGTCGTCATGAGCTCGTGTTGAGGTCGTCACGAGTTCGTGTTGAGGTCATCACGAGTTCATGTTGAGGTCGTCATGAGCTCGTGTTGAGGTCGTCACGAGTTCATGGTGAGGTCGTCATGAGTTCATGTTGCGGTCGTCATGAGTTCATGTTGAGGTCGTCAGTATTAACAAGTTCATGGGGACTGTCGTTGAACTGATGTTAGTTGCACCCTCTTCAAGGATTCTCACTCACACCGACTCTGTGATTACCGTCGTCTTGGGGTCCTTTGAATCAGGAAAAGCACCACCAAACATCGCTGAACAGATTCAGCAGTGCAGAGTCACCTGTAGTGGGTTGCCTCACGACAGCTTGATACTGCCTGTTCCCTGTGAACTGTTGGTGCCATGACACTAGGTGGGATGAGGATGGGTGTAGCTGTGAACAGGGACACAGAATGAGCGGCGTAGGAGTAAAGCCACTGATGTGACAGAGGAGATACAGAAAAAAAGAAAAGGAAAGAGAGTAAAGCCATTGATGTGACAGAGGAGATACAGGAAAAAAGAAAAGGAAAGAGAGAAATGACGTCATTATACTGCAGTCTGCTCCAAGACATTAGCTAACTAGCAGTTGCTTTGCTTCATGTTATGAGATATTCCTTCTGGTTGTCTTTGAAGTGTCTCACACCCAACTCATACAACACACACACACACACACACACTAAGTACAAACTAAAACACACGCACATACAAACACACACACACACAAACACACGTACAAACACACACACAGAAACGTGCACACAGGGAGACAGGACTATTTGATAATTGATTGATATAATTAACATAATGCAATGCAGGACAATAAAGAGAGAGAGAGAGAGAACTACTTACACCAACACACAGAATCACCAATGGAAAGGAATTAACCTTGTCAACATCTTCAACGAAATACACACACCATCATGTGTTCAACAAGCACCCCGCTGCTCCTGCACTCATTGCATTGAAAGCCAAGTTAAAATAACATCAGTCCCCCCCAAACCCAAACCTTCCCCTTGTCAACAAACAACAATAACACTAATAACAAATAAATAATAACAGGTTTCCTGTGAAGGGAAACAATAACAACAACAACAACAACAGTAAAACCGGCAAAATAATAAAACAAAAAAGTACCAGAACTCTTTTTTTGTTAATGCCTGTGTTTTTCTGTTTATTTGAAATAAACTACAGTCTTGTGTGTTGGAATTGCCTTTGGCTACTGCAAACGAGTAAATAAGAAAAAAATACAGACATGAATAATAAACAAATAAATGAAAAACAGGAATGAATGAATTTCTCTTAAATGAACTACAACACAAAAAATGAATAAAAAAAAAAAAAAAAGCCAGCTACACCAATAACAAAATGATGCTAGTAGGTCAACACAATATTAACAATAATAATTATTCAACCACAACAAGTTTTCCACACCAAACAATAATCCTGAGTCGAAACACGTCATCTTCTAATTTTAAAAAAATAAAAAAAGAAAGAAAGAGACAATCAAACAATTAACAAAGCATATAAAAAAAAAAAAAAAAATTTACCAATCATCTACAAATTTTTTGTTCACTCTTGTGTAAAAAATAACGATTTATACAATGCGCACACCCACTCTCTCTCACTCTCTCTCTCTCACACACACACACACACACACACACACAGACACACACACACCTTGAAAGGCTGCGAGCGTATTACGCACACACAAGGCGGCAGCAGGCTTCCGCACAATTAAAATGTAGCTTTTCATTCATCCTTAAACATGCACAATCTCCTTTCTCCACTCCCAGACAACACTCACACACGAGCGCAGGCATGCTCACAAACACGTACACTATCAAAAAGGCAATGTTAGTTAGATAAAACATTATTTTATCAGACAACCAAGTGCAAAGAGGCAAAGCAAGATTACACATATAGTTCCAAAGCATCATTACACAACTCATGACCCAGGGTCTTGGAAGCTTTAAAAAAATAGACCATCTAATGCAGGGTAATACATCTGTGCCGACCGCCACAACACATACAAGCTCATTGACGCTTTACAAAACATCTCTCTCCCCGCATTCAGTCTAGTCGTCTCAAAGAAGTCAAAGATGAAGAAAACACGTTCAAGCATACACCAAACAAATATACGCACAGAAGCTCAGCGACCCACAAATGTTAACTAGTACACTGTGTAATTAAAAAAAAAAAAAAAACGGACATGGGAAAAAACAAACAAAACAAAAAAAAAAAACACACCATACAGTCTTGTGCATCATTTTTCTTGAGGAGTACACTGTCTCCAGGTTGTCATCATCATCATCATCACAATATATTTTCAAGCAAAACAGATGTTATCCACAGCTTTCACCAGTGTTCTGGTTTAAAACAAAGAAGAAAAAAAGAAAGAAAGAAAGAAATAGTACATCAATAAATAAGAGATTGTGGTGATCCATACCACACAGTAAAGAAACGAAATATATAAGGTTCAAAGACTCGTATGGGTAGAAATTCATTTCTTGCAAGCACACCATTCCAAACTTACGGAAATGTGTGCATGAGCATGCACACACACACACACACACACACACACACATCACAAATTACACACCAATTATATATATATATATATATATATATATACACACACACACACACACACATATATGTATGCGCTCACACACATATAAGTTGTTATAACGCACATATTTTCATTAGCATACACTAAACCTATTCCTCTAATAGAAACGTTTTCACATGCACACATTTTCTCCATCTTTGTAGTGCACTTGCAAAACAATCTGGCAAGTGCAAGCTCTCACTGACGATTTTTACACCAGTTCATTGTCAGATTAACCTTTGGGTGTACTGACACTCAAAATGATCACACGCACAAACCACAAACGGGTTAACAACATTTACATGTGCTATTCTCAGATGTAAAACGTGTCTTTAACTGATAACCCAAGGAGTCGTCTGATTATTTTGACTGAACACAAGCACTGCAAACCCACAATGTGCCTTCTGCCCCCTCCCCCTCCCCCCACACACCCCTTTCTCTCCTCCCACCCTCCCTCCCTCTCCCCCAACCCTTTTCCGTTCCTCCTGCTATCTCGACACTCGCTATTAGTCATATTAATAATATGAATAGCCTTGCGGGTGCCAATGATTTGAAGAACAGCAAAGGACTCGAATAAGTCATGGCAAATCCATTTGTTTAAAATGATGGTAATGTAGCAAGATTCAGTCTACATGGAACAGAACAGAAATCAGTGTGGGGTGTGTGAAGTGTTAATGCACTGCAAGGTGATGGAATATCCTTATTAAATACATCTACAAGTCACCTGCACTCGTACATGGAAGAGAATGCAAGAGCCAAAAGCGAATGTTAGAATAATGGCTTGATCCCGTATACATCAAGAAAACAAACTAACAACAAACAAACAAAAAACTTTTTTTGGAAAAAAAAAAAAAAAAAATCATCCTTTCCACACCTATTTATTAATCAGACAAAAGAATATGAACACCTGCTTAGAACACACACACACACACACACGCACACACACACGCACGCACGCACGCACGCACACACGCACGCACACACACACACACACACACACACACACACCAATACAATTTCTTACAGCAACCAAAAAAGTCTCGACACCAAAAAGTATAAAGCCATCACACATACTAGAGTCAGGCCAACTATGAAGCACCATGTGCGCCAAAAAAAAAAAAAAAGAAAAAAAAAAGGATTTAAGAAAGAAAGAAACAAATAAATACAGATAAATCTAACAAGAAATCAACATCAAAATTTTTTGTTACACCCAGCCTACTCAAAAGTGACGGCGAGGTGGAAAGAGGGGGGGGGGGGGGGGTGCAAGGAGGGGTAGGGAAGCAGGGAGGAGGAGGGGTTAGGGTGGAGGGTGGGAAGGATGGAGGCAGGAAGGGGAAGGGGGGGGGGGTGAAGAGAAAGAAAAAAAGTGAACCAGACAGAAAAAAAAAAAAAAACAACCAACAACACAACAAACAAACGAATGAAAATTATTCCAAGGGGATAATCTAATAAGTGTAACTGCTTTTTTTTTTTTTCACATCCAGCCTGCAGAGACAGAAAAAGCTGGGAATGAGACTGAATGAAAGACACTCACAAGCAGGGAAAGAAACACAGAGCAAAAGACAAATAAATGAACGAACGAACGAATGAATGAATTTTTAATTCATGAGGGCAGTGAAATAAGCATAAATGCTTTTCTATACATCCTGCCCTGGGACTGTATAGGTGGGAAAACTGAGAAACTGAGGGACAGAGAGAGATGGAGATCAACATGTAAAGAGACACTTGCAGCAACTGGGGTTAAGAAGCGGTGATGGGGGAGGGGGGGCACAGAGCAACTGGGCAAAGGCGTGGGGGGGGGGGGGGGGGGGGGGGATTAAGAGAGAGAAAGCTCACTACCATAAAGACTTCTGCAGTCAGTGCCATTATGTCATGCAACTGTGATCACACACCAGCAAAGTTATGTAACGGATAGAATTTGATAGAGCAGGTCTACCTGAATGCTCCTTTATCATGCCATTTCATCAATTTACTCTTCGCTTACACCCTAAGCATTGCTGTGAGCATTGCTTATATGTGCAGTGCCCCTCAAGACCAATTTGTTTGCCTGGTTGTTTGTAAGCAGGGAGAGAAAGTAAAATGAGAAACAGAGAGAGACTGCTTCAGCCATTTCAGTCTAATCTTTACAACAGTCAAGCCCACCATCATGCATGGGGAAAAACATGACCTTTCCAGACCTAATGAAAGTCAGTTACGACAGTTAAAAAAGGAGCCTGTTAATTCTGACCAGTTTGCCGTTTGCAGCTTAACACATATACACACTTCCAAAACAAGACTGAACAAAAGATGCTTCTTTTTTTTCCACCTCTTACCAATTTTTCAGTGGATTTTGCATCCTCAAAGAATTTTTTTTCCCAGCTTTTCATACTCAAACATATGTTGAAATTCATTAGGAAAAAAAAATGTGGAGCCAGAGGGAGAGGTGGTGAAAACAGTGATGAGTGTGTAGTGTTTTAAAGGTGTGTACATCATGTCTGCATGCAACAATTTATACTGTTTAGATACAACACCCTAAATGAAAGGCTGTTGAATGAATCCTTCCGTAAGAATAAAGAAAAGAAGAAGAAAACTGAAAGAAAGACAAATAGAAACAGCAGCCAAAACAATTTGGCCACAACGACCTGCTGCGTAACTCAAAAGCCCTGAAGATCAACTGTCCCCCGCTTACAAAGAACAGGACATCCATTTTGGCTTGTGCTTCACAACTGCCACTGCAGTTTACACACATGAACACACTACACACACACACACACATGAATACATCCCCATCTTTAAAAATCACATACACACACACATGCATGTACATATGTGTGCGTGCACACACACACATGCCGCGTGAATCTTCATCCCTATATTACACACACACAAGCACGCACCCATGAACACATGCACACACACACACACATACACACACACATACACACCAAAAGGAAGGAAAAAGAAACAGAGAAGAAACATGTAATGAAAAAAGAACAAATACAAAAAAACTATTAATCATCACTTCGACAGGATTCACGTTTGTTTGGGTTTTTTTGTTGTTGTTGTCTTGCGTATACACACACACTCAGCCAAAGACAAGGCATGCACAATACACCCACAAGCACTGTCTCCTTAGCATAGCAGAAACAAACAGAATTCATTTCAAACTCTCTTCCGCTAGTCAAAGACTTCAATGGAGAACCAACGTTTGACAGAAAAAGCTACAACACAACACCTTGCAGTTAAGTCCGACACAGCGATGACTTCGTTTCAAGCATGACACAAATACTCAGCATGACCAACAAGTTGTGTTTTTCTTTTTTTCCACCTATCCAGTTGGTACGGTGGAAGGGAGCGAGAGGGGAGGCAAAAAGGGGTGAGAGAGGAGGAGTTGGGGGGGGGGGGGGTGTTAGCCAAGAGGGTGGGAGATGGGGGGGGAAGGGAGAGAACTTGGCATGGAAAGAACCTGGGATGTGTCGGGGAGGTCAAGGACAGTGCCTATGACCTTACATTCCCTCTCTCGTCGAAAACAGTACCAAATCTATACATGTCGACATGGAAATCAAATAGAAAGGCAAAGATCAGGCTTGAAAACCATACATCTGCACATCTAATTTTCAAACAAGCAAATAACAGTCCCAGCCCCTACCCCCCCCCCCCCCCCCCCCCCCCCCCCCCCCCCCCCCCCCCCCCCCCCCCCCGCCCTCTTCCACAACCACCCCAAGTTTCTTACTGTCCAACCCTGACCCTAGCCGTTATCCTAATCACAAGCCCCACATCAAGCTTTAAGAAAAATCCAACGATGTTCATTAAAAAGGCATAAACACATGCCCATCTGCACAGACACAAAGTCTCCTTTATTAGTGTATGTGCATGTGTGAACATACTCTCTATTCTATTTCTATTTCTCTCCCTCCCTCTCTCTCATACACACATATGCTCATACACCCTATTCTTTCTCTTATACATATTGTCTCTCTCTCTCTCTGTCTCACACACACACACACAATCTGTCAGTCTCTCAAAGAGGGGCATGTCCCTGGCAGAGCCCGACCAGAGGAGGCCAGAGAGTAGCGTCCCTGGGCAGCGGTCAGAGAATGACGCAGCACTTGCAATAGCGTTGACGACTGCCCCCGACGCTGGGAGGGGGCGTGACAGGAGCAAAGTAGGCGTGCACACGCAAGTTGGGCAGCCGATTCTG
This sequence comes from Conus canariensis, assembly GCA_033310375.1. NCBI lineage: Eukaryota > Metazoa > Mollusca > Gastropoda > Neogastropoda > Conidae > Conus > Conus canariensis. Next base: position 14,407,977 of record CM065745.1, read on the forward strand.
CAAACACACAGTCAGAATCATACTGCACAAGCCCTCTCATAGTGATCTTGACAATGTCACAAGGAAACAGCATCTCTTAAACTGAAGAATGACTGGGGGAGGGCGGGACGGAGAGAGGAGGGGGGAAGGGCGTTCAAGCGGAGAGATATGTGACACGTGGTTACCTTGTCACCATGTAGACCAGTAGGGATAAAGAAAATCAAACAACATAAAAACTAACCGGTTCAAACACAAAGAGAATTGCAATTGTCATAATTTATGCAAATGCAAAAATTTCACGCTCTGAGAACCACGTGGTTCTAGCTGTGGTACAAAAACGATAATAAAGAAAAAGAAGATTTTGTTGTTGGTGGTGGTTTCTTTTGATTTTTTTGTTTTCGACTACAGCTGTCTACTATTTAAGCTGTTTAAACACACTGATCCACTCACAGGATCTTCTTTTTGAAACACACACACACACAACTTACACACTTACACACACTTACACACACATACACATTACACACACACACATTTATAAATTACACACACACTTACACATTACACACACACACACGCAGTAAATTGTTCATAATTACTCAGTGAACTATCAATTTTGCCACTAACCTTAAACTTTCCTCTGCTTCTAGACAACAACAAAACAAACAGGCACACACACAATCTGCACACACTAGTGAAAAGCTGTGGCACAGGACTTATACAGCAGACTAATGATGTAGTCACTACTCCAGATTCTGTCCGTGGAATGCACTCGTCAGGATCCAAATGGTGGTGAAAATGCATACACATAATACATTTGCCTTATGATAAAACAACCTCTCTTAAAAAAAAAACCAAAACACACGCACAAAATGAATTAAATATATGAAAATCTGACAACACACCAGTAGCCACATTACCAGAAACAGGGAACGAGAGGGTGTGGGGGTAGAGATGGGGGGGGGGGGGGGGGGGGGGTGCACCTTCACCTGTGCCAAACTGGGGGACTGAGGGCAGGGCAGAAGCAGAACGAGAACTGAACACAATCTGGGAGCATCTTCAGGGGAGAGGTGGCACCAAAGTTAGACCATTTTCTTTCAGAAATCATGTTTTGGGTTTTATGTGTTTTTGTGCTCAAGAAAGTCTGTTGAAACCATCTGTGGTGTTCATTTCGTTTATTTTCACATTTTTCTCAGTTAAAAGAAAAAAAAACAACTTTATTTGAAGGAGGTGTGTGTGAAAATTGCTCAACTTCTTTATTTTCAAACGTCATTTTCTCAAATTCACTTTCGACAACGGTTGACGTGCAAGAACACAGTATCTCTGGATCCAGACTAGCTAGCTTTGTAATTTTTTTTTTCTTTTGATCAAAAATGATTTCTGCATGCAATTACATTTTATTTATTAGTCAAAACAGCACTTATCATTTGCTATTTCTATTTGAAAAATTCAAAAGCAATGAAACGCGAAGCCTGATGGCCACCATATGGAAAAAAATTATTGAAAAAAAAAGCAGTTTAGATATATAAAAATCCTTTTGTAATTGCATTACTATAGCTCAGCAAAACAAGAAAAGTCATGTTTCAAGTGCCTAACATGTCTGCTATGATAGAAATACGGTTCTTATTATGAACCGTTTTTTTTTTTCATTTTTCATCATTTTGCCCCCATTTGTGGTCTGCAAATCACACAAGAGCTTTGAAATCACCCAAATATGTTCTTTCCATATTTTTTTTTAACATAAACAATAGAGAAAAAAATGAAGTTTTAAAAGAAAAATGGTTTAATTTTCGTGCCACCTCTTGCCTTAAGAGTTAAGGGAAACAGTACAGAGAACAAAATAAGGCAGTGTGGTGGCTGAGCCACTCACCCTCAGTCGGCGGATGCCGGCCCGCGTGATGAGCTGACAGTCGTACAGCTCGATGCGCTGAAGGGCGGAGCAGGTCACCAGGTGCTCCAGCCCCACGTCCGTCACCAGAGGGCAGTTGTCCAGCTCCAGCACCGTCAGGTACTCGCAAGCGTAGGGGCTGGTGCCGATGTGACGGATACCTTCGTCAGTGATGAGCTCGCAGTGAGATAATGTCTGCAAAGGCAAAAATTCCCAGCTAGACTGATGCCATGATGTGATAAGGGCAAGTGCCATTGCATGAACACATTTTGGTCACCATGGACAGCGCAACGTTCATTACAGTGATGTCCAACAGTGCTGAGTGTACAAAGAGAAGAAAGGCAGAAAGGTTTCAACGGTGTTAGCCTGCGTGATGCGGCGGTTTGCCTTGGGAGTTGGGGGCTGGTGATTTGCAGGGTTCAAATCCTATTTTTGGCACATGCTTTGATTTTTCAGCCCCAATTTGCTCCAACAGAGAGTTGATGAAAGTGCTGCAGACTCACATGGGAGGAGTGGGAACCACACCGCTGAGTTTCTACATCACACAGCTGAGTTTCTACACCACACAGCTGAGTTTCTACGCCCCACAGCTGAGTTTCTACAGCACACAGCAGCGTTTCTACACCACACAGCTGAGTTTATACATCACACAGCTGAGTTTCTACATCATACAGCTCAGTTTCTACATCACACAGCTGAGTTTCTACATCACACAGCTGAGTTTCTACACCACACAGCTGAGTTTCTACACCACACAGCTGAGTTTCTACACCACACAGCTGAGTTTCTACACCCCACCGCTGAGTTTCTACACCCAACCGCTGAGTTTCTACACCACACCGCTGAGTTTCTACATCACATAGCTGAGTTTCTACATCACACAGCTGAGTTTCTACACCAAACAGCTGAGTTTCTACACCCCACAGCTGAGTTTCTACACCACACAGCTGAGTTTCTACGTGACACAGCTGAGTTTCTACACCCCACAACTGAGTTTCTACATCACACAGCTGAGTTTCTACACCACACAGCTGAGTTTCTACATCACACAGCTGAGTTTCTACACCCCACAGCTGAGTTTCTACACCCTACAGCTGAGTTTCTACATCATACCGCTGAGTTTCTACACCACACAGCTGAGTTTCTACACCAAACAGCTGAGTTTCTACATCACACAGCTGGGTTTCTACACCACACAGCTGAGTTTCTACCCCAGTTTCTACACCCCACAGCTGAGTTTCAACACCCACAGCTGAGTGTCTACATCACACAGCTGAGTGTCTACACCCCAATCTGAGTATCTACACCCACAGCTGAGTTTCTACACCCCACAGCTGAGTTTCTACATCACACAGCTGAGTTTCTACACCCCACAGCTGAGTGTCTACACCCCACAGCTGAGTTTGTACACCAAACGGATGAGTGTCTACACCACACAGCTGAGTTTCTACACCACACCGCTGAGTTTCTACACCAAACAGCTGAGTTTCTACATCACACAGCTGAGTTTCTACATCACACAGCTGAGTTTCTACACCCCACAGCTGAGTTTCTACACCCCACAGCTGAGTTTCTACACCCCACAGCTGAGTGTCTACATCACACAGCTGAGTGTCTACACCCCACAGCTGAGTTTCTACACCCCACAGCTGAGTTTCTACACCACACCGCTGAGTTTCTACATCACATAGCTGAGTTTCTACATCACACAGCTGAGTTTCTACACCAAACAGCTGAGTTTCTACACCCCACAGCTGAGTTTCTACACCACACAGCTGAGTTTCTACGTGACACAGCTGAGTTTCTACACCCCACAACTGAGTTTCTACATCACACAGCTGAGTTTCTACACCACACAGCTGAGTTTCTACATCACACAGCTGAGTTTCTACACCCCACAGCTGAGTTTCTACACCCTACAGCTGAGTTTCTACATCATACCGCTGAGTTTCTACACCACACAGCTGAGTTTCTACACCAAACAGCTGAGTTTCTACATCACACAGCTGGGTTTCTACACCACACAGCTGAGTTTCTACACCCCAGTTTCTACACCCACAGCTGAGTTTCAACACCCACAGCTGAGTGTCTACATCACACAGCTGAGTGTCTACACCCCACATCTGAGTATCTACACCCACAGCTGAGTTTCTACACCCCACAGCTGAGTTTCTACATCACACAGCTGAGTTTCTACACCCCACAGCTGAGTGTCTACACCCCACAGCTGAGTTTGTACACCAAACGGATGAGTGTCTACACCACACAGCTGAGTTTCTACACCACACCGCTGAGTTTCTACACCAAACAGCTGAGTTTCTACATCACACAGCTGAGTTTCTACATCACACAGCTGAGTTTCTACACCCCACAGCTGAGTTTCTACACCCCACAGCTGAGTTTCTACACCCACAGCTGAGTGTCTACATCACACAGCTGAGTGTCTACACACCACAGCTGAGTTTCTACACCCCACAGCTGAGTGTCTACACCACACAGCTGAGTTTCTACACCACACAGCTGAGTTTCTACACCAAACAGATGAATTTCTACACCAACATGAGTTTCTACACCACACAGCTGAGTTTCTACACCACACAGCTGAGTTTCTACACCACACAGCTGAGTTTCCAAGAAATTTGCTCTCATTTCCTCGAGCTGCTCATGTCTGCATCTTTCAGACTCAGGTCACCTCAAGGTATGATATCATGAATGGAAACAGACTGCAACCCTATCAGGTAATCCTTGACCAGAACAGCGCACGAAATTATCATTTTTTTTTTATCTTGTTTTCAAAAATCATCATGAAAGATTATCAACAAAATCTGCGGACGACCCTTCATGCCATGCTCTCGGCTGATCTCATTCTGGATTTCTGTCAAAATGATCCATTCTATTTCTTTTTTTTTTTTCTTTTGAACAAACATCATCACTTTTCTATACTTGCACTGAACATGCTCCCACTCACAAATAACCCATGTTTAGAAATACATTTGAATAGATGTGTTTCACTTCCTTTTATTGGAATCAGCTGAGCAACAGTACTGGTTCTAAATATGCATGTGAAAAATTTTTTCAACGATTTAGATATATTGGCAACAGATCCCCTTAAGACACAAAATGATGAAGTATATTATTATATAATAATGATGATAATAAATAATATGATAATAACAATGACAATAATAACAATTAATAATATGATATATTCTGAATAAAATGATAATAAGTGTACATTTATGTATCACTCTTCTGAAGACCCAAACCTTTACAATATGGTACAAAACGTAAAAGCTATGTTAGTACAAATTACATAACAGATCATGCAGCTTACATTAAGTTCAAAACCATATTATGTTTTCCCCCAACACTTCACACATGTAAACACAATGGAATTCATTGACAACTCGCATAATGGAGTTGTATAAACTCGACACTCTCACACTCACACAGAGACAGACAGACACACATACACACGCAGGCATGTGCACACATACATACACACACACACACACTCACACACCCACCCTCTCTCTTCTTCAAGCTCTCTTTTTACACCAACTCAAACATAGGCAAAAACAGCCAAGCATACCCTCCACTCACAAACCAACACAATGCATGCAGTCAGACACAAACACATATAAAATGCAGAAACAGGAATCCAATGAGAGCTATTTAAAGGCTTTAAATGATATGCCCGAGGATGAGGTATAGCAAAAGAGTATGAGAGAAGTGGAGAGAGGGGGGGGGGGGGGGGGGGTGGTGCTCAAAAAAGTATCAGGGGGAAGAAGGAAGAACTATACTTTACCAGTGCTGATATCCGATGGCAGTGGGAGGCAAGGTGAGCGAGAGTCAGGTCTGTTATCTGTGGTCAAAGACATCAAACATCCCTGATGTGAGAACTGAAGTCTGATACACACCCAACAGACGCATCCACCCCCTTCACTCTGAATGCTCTCCAACAACCCCCAGTGATCTTTAGAAATGAAAGGAGGGTGTCTTTATCAGATGTCATGTGTAACCAACAAAAGAAACATTTTCTACAAGACTGGCCACTCTTGCACTGTGTGAAACACTTCTGTGCATCCACAACGGAGCCATTTTAACTGCACAAACTGGTGATGTTGCACAGATCGTGTGAATTCTGTTTCTTTCGCTGGATTATCACCTGCAAGCCACAGTTCAAGCCGAATTTTACAGGGTTTTCCATGCTTTTCATGCCTGGCTGAATCATGTGATCGTTTGGTTCAATCAGAGATTGGGTAGCCTATTATGACAACTCTTGTTGGTTTTCAGTAAAGAAGAGGTCTCAAGTGGAAGTTGTTCATCGATTCAGAATGCTCTGAAATGTCGAGGACAGTTACCTTTTTATTGACTTCGATTGTAGTGGATAGGACGAAAGCGCTTATGGGTGACGCGCTGCTCTGAGTTGTAATGCATGCAGGAGAAAATCACTGCGTCATGGTAAATTTTGGTACCTTTTAGTGACTAAATGGCCTGAATTCCAGTGCATCAGATGGGAATTTCATGCGTCAGAGATGCACATTTGCGTGTAAGGATTATCACTGAACAGGCACCACGAAACAGCTATTGTAACCGACATTTTCTAAAGGAATAATAGAAAAAACAAAAAAAAAAACACAATGTCGTACTGAGGCACACAGCACGTTGATAGTAGGGGGACAGATCTATATGTGACCCATTTCTTTGGAGCTCAGGGTGCTCGAAGACCAAGCAACCATACCCCCTAACACATTTTAATATCTCACTTTCTCCCTGTCAACATTATTTATTAATAAAAGTCACTGAGACTGGTCAGTGTTCGATACTGGATCTGATTCCTTCAGGACTCTCCTCCTTTCTCCCCTGACATCATTATAAGAACAAATAACCAGACCCCCGATACATTTCAATATCCTACTTTGTCCCCTGTCAACATTATTTATTAATAAAAGTCACTGAGACTGGTCAGTGTTCGATACTGGATCTGATTCCTTCAGGACTCTCCTCCTTTCTCCCCCATCAACATTATAAGAACAAGCACGCACACACTCCAACACATTTCAACATCCTACTTTGTACCCTGTCAACATTATTTTATCAATAAAAGTTACCGAGATTGGTCAGTGTTCAATACGGGATCTGATTCGTCCTGGACTCTCCTACTTTCTGTTTTCTGAAAATTTTTCATCAATAAAGCAATCAAAAAAAAAAAAAGAAAAAAAAGAAAAAAAACATACCTGTATACATTCTTCCAAGTCCATGTTTTGCAGTTCATGACAATTCTGCACAAAAAAAGAGAAAATATATACAAATGCACAGTTTAATACCTGTCTATAAATGATGATGACTATGACTGGGCTGAAATATTCTTGTAGCTCAGTTATTCTGTGTGGATCGTATACAGCTACATTTCTAACAAAAAAGTCAGGTTACTTAACACTTGGCCAGCCACTGCTTCATCCCAGGTTAGGAGTCCAGCTAACCCCTCCGTCTACCTGACTAGACCTCAACCCTGGATGATTCTTCATATGGAAGACAGCTGTTAAAAGAAATTACTAAATGATGGTTGTACAACTCCACCTGGCCATTAATATTTCATAAATAAGCCAACATGTGAATGCACATATTCACAAAGGTGTACATGAATAAAGCTTGTCATCTTAACATTATGATAAATAAATAAATACATAAAAAAAAAACAATAAAACATTTTCAAAACTACTATGAAGCAAACCAAACTTTGACATTAATGAATTTCTGGCCACAAATGAACTGCTAGATTTTATAAACACAGCGTTAAAACAGGCTAGTTATGGTGGTGTTGTAACCAGGGCACTTGATGGTGAAATTTCAGTCATTCTAAAAGGCACCGGCTCTCCACTCTGAACAGCCACTAACATGCTTCTTTGATGTTTCTTGACAATGTGTGTGTGTGTGTGTGTGTGTGCATGTGTGTGTATGTGTGATTTATAGTCAGACAGAGAGAGAGAAACAAGCAGGCGAGTGAGGCAGACAGATACACACAGAACCTACCCTTGTGAGGCACTGGAAGCCATTGTCAGTCAAATGATTGCAGCCCGACACTTCCAGAGTCCTGACGCCCAGAGCATAACGCATCACATAACCACATGGACTCACATCACAATGCATCACATAACCACATAGCATCACATCACAATGCATCACATAACCACATGGCAGCACATCACAACGCATCATCATCATCACACAACATCAGACACTGAAAAGCTTCGTTTATAAGATTATAGTCAGAGAACCCCCCCACCCCCACCCCAGCCCCTCCCCTTTCTTTCCCCACCCCCTTCCCCTCCCCCCTCTCTCCCCACACCCTTCCCCTTCCCCCTCTCTCCCCACCCCCTTCCCCTCCTCCCCCACCCGAATCCAGTAATACATGCCGGGCTCCCCATGAGAAAAAAAACCCCAACAATCCCTGAAATCCTAGGAAGATCATGTGGCGTGCCCCCCTCACACCAACTCCTCCTCACCCACAGACAAAGATCTGAAACCTGTGCATTCCAAAGAATACGGTCTGACACAAATGCGAGTATTGTGCAGTTTCTCATGTACTCTCCAGTTCAGCCATGATCAGGACCATTTGTTCATACAGCTTTTATTGGTCTCTTTCACTTTTGCAGCATCTTGCTCACCAATGGCATCGGAGCAGAACATCGCTTTGCCTTGTAACTGGCAGATAAGATGACAATCTTCGCCCATTCTTGCAATCCAAAATTCAAATATAACCATAATATCCGGTAAGTCACAAACCATGAATCATACATGTGTAGTTTCAAGGAACGCACTCAGTACCAGAAATGTGCATGAGCTTGTACAGAACCAGGATTAAAACCAAACCAAACAATGAAATACGAAGACCTTTCTTTCTTTCCTGAAAACAAGGGCATCCCTTCGCTGTCAGCTTACCTCAGCTGGTGGCATCCATTGCCCAGAGCTTGTAAGGAGGCGTCCGTGATGCGTGTGCAGTTGGACACGCACAGGAAGGTCAGGTCCTGACAGTGGTTACTCACAGCCGTGATGGCTTCGTCTCCCACGTTCTGTTCACACACATCCACCTCATCATCATCACATCTGGCATCATCGTCATTGTAAAGTTCATGATCATTGTTGTCATCATCACTAATAGCATCATCATCATCATCATTTTAAAGTCCGCTATCATTGTTGTCATCATCACTGATAGCATTGTCATCATCATCACTGTAAAGTCCGCGATCATTGTTGTCATCATCGCTGATAGCATCATTATCATCATCATTGTAAAGTCCGCAATCATTGTCATCATCGCTGATAGCATCATTATCATCATCATTGTAAAGTCCGCAATCATTGTCATCATCGCTGATAGCATCGTCATCATGGCTGATGTCATTGTCATTGTAAAGTTCATGGTCATTGTTGTCATCATCGCCGATAGCATCATCATCATCATCATCATTGTAAAGCATCTTCTTTTAAACCCTTAATGCACTGTTTCAACACCCATCTTGCACTGAATTTGGGAAGATAAGTGATTGCTTGTTCTTTGTTCTCAATGTCATGAATGTTGTTCATCTTGCCTGAAGAAGACCTATGGGGTCGAAATGCGTCATGTTTTGTCTTGTGATGTGTTTGTCCCTGCTACCGGCAAATCTATTCTAAATTCCTTTCAGACTTTCTTAATGCACTGCACAAAATCATGTACCGCACAATACTGTACTGTTCACGTTGCTTTGGTTGAATATCAGAGTTCTCCCACTCTGAAAGGAAGCTTTAGCCCATTTCCTGGATGACTGACTGCTAGCCCTAAGTGCAGACGTTCACTGCGGTGCAAGCATTTAAATTAATTTTCATCAATTTTCTTTTAACTTTTTCCACTTTTTTCCCGCTAGAATGGCCGCAGGGACGATGAAGAGACAAAGATATTTTCCCTCATTATTTTAACTCTAAATTAGAGGCAAAAATTTAAACTGTAAATCAGAGGCAAACGGAGGGTTTGGACTTGAATCTGACAACCAGAAGGAACTGTCTGGGTGGTAACGTGTCTTCCGCTCACTCTACTGATTTTTTCCAAGTTTGAATCGGCAACATTTTCCTCAAGTAACACAATTGACATTTCAAAGTAAGAGCGATCAGGTACTATTTTGGGGGGAAAGATCAACCAGTTAACTTACATTGTTTTATTGGGCCTAAAATGCCCTTAGGACTCAATGCAACACCTGTAGGTTATTCTTTCATAGCCTTTTCCTGTTGGTACTGATCCAGATTATTCTTTCAGAGCCTTTTCCTGCTGATACTGATCCAGACTACAGTTTGTATTTCACGTGTTCATTTCACACACCAGTGATTTGCATCTATACAATTTTTGCTCAGAATAAGTTGCACTCATATCACTGTATGGCATATATGACTATCTGTTCATGACAAACTGAATGTATTTTTCAAATCACTGGCAATCACACAAATTTTTTTCCCATCTTTATTGAACACACCTGTGACTCTGTTCACTATTACCTAATCAATTTTTAAAAAAAATCACAGTCCATAACATCTTTTCAGGCACAGTGACAAAATTATGTTGGAGAACAAAGTGCTGCCAGCACGGGGGCTGCGGTGCGGCAGGCCGGACTGCAGCTGTGGACTGGGTGGGTTGGAATGACTGGCGTGGGTGCGGTGCCACTGACATGGCACTGAAGATGGGACAGCAAAAAAAAAAAAAGTCTTGCCACAGTACTGCCAGTTTTCTTTAACCCGTTCGCTGCTTGAAAATGTTACAAACAAAGGCTTTCCCAGTGCCAGGGAAATCTAATGATTTGGGGGTAATAATTAACAAAAAATTCTAGCTCAGAAACTACAAAAGATATAACAATGAAATATATATGATTTTTGAAGGAAATTGAATGAAGATTTTGAATCTGGGCTTCTTTTGTTTTAATTTTGATAATAAAAAAATATTTAGGCATTTAGATTTGGATAGATTTTTTTGCACGATCAAAAACATATGTATTTACCACTACAGCTTCACATCCAAAAAAGAACACAAAGCAAAAAAGTTGAAAATAAATTTTGTATTGTCACACTACACACGTAAATGAAAGTAAAACAGTTTTGAAGTCTGTCAAGATGCTCGCACTCTATGCAGACAGGTCAGTCCACGACCACGCCCCCCTCCCCCCACCACGCCCCCTTGCTGGACTTCAACCCTCTCTTTCACTCCTCCTCTTCTCTTCTGCCCCATGTCACGCCGCGAGCAGGCCACGCTCCCCTCTCGCGCTGACTATCACATCACTGGCCATCTGGCACGCAGTGCAGAGTACACACAAGGCGAGCTCGTTCGACGCTGGCAAACCAGTCAGCTGAACACACACTGAGGTCACACAGCCCGACTCAGTAACTGACGAATACGGTCAGCAATTCCATCACAATCATCATCTCACCTTCATGCTCGAGTAAGTTGTTGAATAAAAGATTATTGTCTTTGTCAAAAATGATTAGCAGAGCCTGCTCAGCTGTGTAAATACGTTGATTTGGTCGCTACCCTTGTCGAAGGTTGCGCCGCCATCTTTGCAAGCGAGACGAAGTGCTGGCTGGTCATCCAGTCAGTGATGAGAATAAATGGGCTTTCCCCTCACGTGTGGTCATTTGCATATCATTTTAATACTACAGACATATAAGGCTTACTACGCACACTCTATTTAAGTCCGTTAATAGAAATAGTAACGAATGAAAATTCAAGAAAAATGCATGACGTCAGTGGACGGCCCATAGGCACTGGGAAAGCATTTTTACTTTGGCGTCAGCTGACGGCTTATAGGCACTCTTCGGGTTAAAATCTGCTTGTGAGTAAAAATACTGTAATCACGTCAATGAACAGCCCATTTTCCGCCATTTTCTGCCCCAACCAAACTTTTCTACATGAAAAGGTAATTTTTCTATCCAGTTTTCTCTTCCAAGACTTCTAAGGGGAATTACTCCTACACCGTTCATTCCAGCTCCCCCGTCCACAGACACACCCATGATGTTACAGGCTCAACACCGCTAGTCCCCAGAGAGCAGTCAACACGGATGGTTTCTAGATACTGATTAACTAAAGAACAAAAGGAGGCACTGCACTGCTTCTGTGTGATTTCAGTGGTGTTTAGTACTGGCTGTTTTGATCCAAAATTTGCCTGACTGGTTGATTTTCTTTTTTCTGAGTTTTTAGACAATCACAGCCCAAAGTCAGGTGGTGGCTGACAGACAGTGCTGGTTAAAAGTGGGGCAACAGTCACTGACCTGACAGCCTTGCACATACAGCTTCTTCAGGTTAGGGCAGTTGATGGCCAGCTGTTCTATGCCATGATCCGTCACCTGTCAACACACACATATATACACACACACACATAGACACACACACACATACACACACACATACACACACACATGTATATCAACATACACAAACTCACATATACACACATATATACTTACACAAATATACCAACACATACACTCAGACTCACCATTCCCATCCCTCTCCCCGCCCTCTCCTCCGACACAAACTCTCTGCCTGAAACCAGTTTTTCTCCAGATTAACCTCAATTTGAATTAACTCTCACACAAACACAATTAAACTTACTCACTTATTTTACACCACTTCATAATCTTATCTGTCTTACATGACAGTCAGTAAAACAACATCAGGGATATAGCTAGACGTTGCCCTTTGGCAAACTGCCAAAAATACTTTAAAACGCACGAAAAAAGATGCTGCTCAGTCATCCTATGGGCCTGAGACAGAGAGGTTAGGTTCACATGATTCAGGTTCTGACTGACAGATAACACAGCTGTAAACCAACTAGCCAACCAATAAACACTGTTATGCAAAGTACGTGGCTTCCTTTGCCAAACTTCCAGCTGCCCTAGTCCTGTTTCCACATTTCGGTTGTTTCACCCTCATGTTTTGATAACCTTATAGTGAGTGGGTTTTCTCTTATGCATCAGAGAATGGCACCAAAACCAACATCCCACCCCAGACACCCTGACTCACACCAGCCAATTTTTTCTCTGTTTAGAGAGAATTAAACGATTGGAATGTGAACTATCAGTCTTTCTCTCTTTGGAGACAAACAAAGGATCTGAAATTAAACTAACTGTGAATGATTGATGTCCTGTGGGGAGGACATGCGTGTGAGCTAAAACTAGAAATAAAGCGTTTGATAATATGTTAACTCAGCATTTTGAGTGAATTCCTTGTTGACCTACCATCGTAAACACGGAAAACATTCTGATCTGAAGGATTGTGAGCTAGTTTAGGTCAAATGACCCAACATGAAAATTTCTGCAACATACAAAGTCTCTCCTGCTTGGAGAAAAGAGAGACTATAGGGAGGAAAAGCAGTGTTCCTAAACAACCAGACGAATGGATTAAGTTCATGTTGTTTGTTGCCTAACCAGCTACTGGTGGTCACATCAGAACTGAAACTTCATCAAAGTTAAGTCTTTAAACAGTAAAAAAAAAAAAAGGTTCACACACTCACACACACATCAATAAACAAGAATTTTTAAAAACACACCAATAATTGCTAAAAAAAAACAACCCAACCAAACAAAAAAAACCCAAACATACAAACAAACAAAATCCTTTTCCACAGAATATTAGATCAGATGAAAAATATTCATCTCTTTCAGGGACTTGAAAATCACATCTGGTGGAATATCTGTGAACAAGGTCTTCATTGAATCTGCTCTGAAATGTTTATGTCCGACGTCATGCAAGTCCCAGCACTCTGTAAGAACATGTTTTGAAGTGAGTGGTACTGCGAACAGAATACGTAAAAAGAGATTCCTCACCCTTTAAAAGATACAAGCAGGTGTACAAAATGTCAATCAAATAGAAAAATGACAATAAAGAAATATACTTCCACCAGGCAGTCTTGTACAGGCAAAAGAAACAGTAAGCAGATTTTTAAAACAATCTTTTTTGTTCACTTATTTCATGATTCACCCCTCCTAGCTTATACCTTACCATTAATCAGCAAGTGAAATTCACATATCCAAGAAAGGTAAGTCCTGTCGCACTTCCTGTTAACTTGCATATGGATATTACTCAAACACAGCTGAGTTATTTGCCTCCCTTGTTTGTTTTTTTTGTTCGGTCACTGTAAATTTTCATGCCTACAGAAGACTTTTGTTGGAAAGTTCAACACTGAATTGTCGTTTTCAGGGTTCATACAGCAGTATCAATACTGAGCCCCAGAGTTTCTTTGACCTTTGTTTCCGGCCCCAAATTTGTTGTCACTGAAAATGGCACACACGCAAAAAAACAAACAAAAAAAAAAAAAGACTGAGGAGGGGTAGGTGGGGGTGGCCAATGCATCCATAAATGTTAACAAACCAGTGGGAGGTGTCCTTAATAGCAGAGTCATAATTCAAGAATTTTCTACTTTTTTTTGGGGGGGGGGGGGAGAGAGGAGGGGGGAGGGGAAGGCGAGAGGAGGGGTGAAAGGGAGGGGGGAGGTTATATTTCTGTACTGGTCTTCGTTTTCAAAAAAAAAAGAAAAAAATTAATGACAATGTTTTTCTCCAGCAATTTCCACGGCATTTCCTTGAGCTCTAAGCCAGAGCATCATTTTCCCTGACCTTCCGGAGACCTTTTTCCCGGAATTTTCCAGTTCTCCCTGATCCGTCTGTACCAACCCTGCGTTTGTGCTGTTTTCCATCCATTTGGTGACCTTAAGTAATCTATTATTAACTAACTCTCTGTTGAAAGGAGACTTACATGTTCAAGCCCCTGCAGATGAAGACAGCGATGCGGTGGCAAGACTTGGACAGGATGTCGATGGCGTCGTCGGTCATCAGTACACACCATGATATGTCAATGTGCTCCAGGTATTTACACCCCACGCTGGACAACGCGTGTTGAGGTTGGAAAAAGAAAAAAATCAAAACGTGTTCTGGCGTGAGGAGGGTAAGAGGGAAGCTGTGGTGTGTGTGTGTAGTGTGTGTGTGTGTGTGTGTGTGCGCGCGTGTGTGTGTAAGAGAGAGAGAGAGAGAGCGAGAGAGAGAGAGAGAGAGAGGGATAGAGAGAAAGACAGGAAGACAGAGACAGAGAGAGATACAGAGACAGAGAGAGAGACTGGCAGACAGACAGATAGAGAAAGACAGAGACTGACCACTGCAACAAAGAATTTGACATGTGTGAGCATCTGTGTTCAAGCACATGTAAGCACTGAAGTGTACAGGCACTCTCACACTTCAATACAATCCAAATACACACACAACTGTTCTAAGGGAACACACTCTTATACTGGTTATCACACTGACCAAGAAATTCTTTGATTTACTGACCATACACACAAGACACAGCTGAAGGACGCATTATCAGACAGTGGACAGTTCAGGTCAGATTTGAAATGTTCTGATTTTGAAAACAAAATGCCGACGCATGTCTCAAGGGCGATAAATAAGCCATTTAAAACAGCTTAGCAAGGAGGACGGGTTATCTCCCTTGAAGTTTTTATCCACATTCTACACAACCACGGTATGTCTGTACGACGTAAAACAAACACATCACCGGTCAGCTAAGTACCAGAAAACTGCTGTACAATGATCCTCATGTTGTTTCCTTTTTCAGTCACATCCACAGGGAGTGTCACTTAACAGACGACACCTCTGATAATTGTGCAGAACACATGAATGTGTCTGCGATCAATTCAAACTCAAGTGGCAATGATTTGAACCCTTCAGCATTTGAAAATGTCGTAGAGAAACTCTTCCTATTCTTCTAAAATTCACCCTCCTTTTAAGGCGCATGGGGTGCCATAGTTGTTGCACAGCCAAAATTGGCGCCATTCTTTAATTAGTCTCGGCCTGGCCTCAGCAGGCAGCTCCATTCATGGTGGACAAGTACCAGCCAGAGCTGCACCTATGATAGAAACATCACCAACAGGTCTGAGTGACAGGCACAGGGCAGTGGCGGGCTGCAGCGAGTCTAAATAAATGCCAGATATTTCCAGTGGGCAGGCTGAGGAGAGACAAAATGTAAAAGGACAGAGTGACCCAGAAGTGGCGACTCTGCTGTGTACATGTTCAGACAGATGTTCGTAATTTCTCACTGCTGGGCAATGACCACAATGGTCTGTCGTAAACCTTAATTTACAACACATGCACCGACATATGCACTTCAAACAATATCCAGTAGTAGATGTTTGTACCAAATTCAGGATGACTTGGGTTCGTGATACTTTTATTTGTTTGCTTTGTTGTTGTTGTTGTTTTTGTAGGGTGAAGGGGTGGGGTGGGATGGAAAGAGAATAATTTTCCTCTTAAATCAGTATCCTAGTTTCACTTGTTTCTCAGATGCTAAACAAAAAAAAAAAAAAGAAAAAGAAAAAAAAAGTACATGTTATGTAGGGAAAAAAATCCTGAGGAAGTTCACACACACGCACACACACACACACACACACACACACACACACTTATTCAGTACATGTTACATAGAAAAAAAAAAAACAGCCTGAGAAAGTTAACCCTTGGACTGCTGACGCTGTGTGGACTTGACCGATGGACCAGTCCAGTGCCATTCTATGTGTACTGCTACGGGAACAGAGCATGCGTTTTCTGTCCCTTACACCCGCTAAATCAGTGACCCAACACACAGAAAAGTCCCTTCAGTAAGACTACAAGGCAAGGTTCCCCGTGTGAACGCATGCACAGTTTTCTTGCTCCACTGTTCCATCCCAGCACCCTGGTTTGAAAGAGTAAGCCCCCTAGGCTGAAGGTAATGGAGGACACATATGCACAAAGCATGCATCTTGTGCACTGATAATGGTCTATATGGGGACCGCTAGGTGCCGGGCAGAACGATATCCACAACTGGAAAAAGAAGTGCCACATCAGACAGCAACTGAAAGAGATTAAGCCTAGCATCTTGTCATGGTCTTCCTATCACCATACAATGCAATACAGGCTGTTCACTGATAACTATCTATCTAACACAGTCCTTCGAATGAGACTATAAACCGAGGTTCCGTGTGGGAACGCACGTGTAGCATCTTGCACATACGTAAAATCCCATCACCAACTTTCGGAAGGGAAGGCCAGTTTGGCCGTTGTTATGGATGACAGGTTACACATAGCATGCACCTTCCCCGAAGCTGGAGTATGGCTGCCTTAATGGCAGGATAAAAAATGGTCATACACACAAAAGTGTCAGAATAATCAACTTGATGATTGTGGACACTCTACGGAAAGAAAAAACAAAAAAACCACTTGGCATCAGCTTTCAGCAGACGCATGGTAAGACACCACAGAAACACCATTTCAACGCATACAGTCAAGTGATTGAAGGTTAAACATATCAGATCTTCAATTATGAAGTAAAACACACAAAAAACGAAATACACCAGTTGAACATCCATCAGTGACATGACTGGGCAGACCAATCACCTGATTGAGCGCAGAGCATTGTCTACGACTGGGCAGACCAGTTACCTGATTGAGCGCAGAGCATTGTCAATGACTGGGCAGACCAGTCACCTGATTGAGCGCAGAGCATTGTCAACGACTGGGCAGACCAGTCACCTGATTGAGTGCAGAGCATTGTCAACGACTGGGCAGACCAGTTACCTGATTGAGCGCAGAGCATTGTCAACGACTGGGCAGACCAGTCACCTGATTGAGCGCAGAGCATTGTCAACGACTGGGCAGACCAGTTACCTGATTGAGTGCAGAGCATTGTCAACGACTGGGCAGACCAGTTACCTGATTGAGCGCAGAGCATTGTCAACGACTGGGCAGACCAGTTACCTGATTGAGTGCAGAGCATTGTCAACGACTGGGCAGACCAGTTACCTGATTGAGCGCAGAGCATTGTCCACGACTGGGCAGACCAGTTACCTGATTGAGCGCAGAGCACTGTCCACGACTGGGCAGACCAGTTACCTGATTGAGCGCAGAGCATTGTCAACGACTGGGCAGACCAGTCACCTGATTGAGCGCAGAGCATTGTCAACGACTGGGCAGACCAGTTACCTGATTGAGCGCAGAGCATTGTCAACGACTGGGCAGACCAGTTACCTGATTGAGCGCAGAGCATTGTCAACGACTGGGCAGACCAGTTACCTGATTGAGCGCAGAGCATTGTCGGTCAGGTTGGGACAGGAACTGATGTCCAGCTTTCTCAAGCGGTGGCTGTAGCGCCCTAAACTCTCACAGGTCCTGAAACAGTGGGAACTGGGTTTGCACTCAAAAAAAGGGCATAAAGTATACAAACGTTTCGCAAACTTTCAAGACCTAACCAGACTAAATGTTCAAATTCAGTACATGCTGAACTCTCGTTTTTAAAAACAGTAATGTGATAAACACTTTTGTATCATCTTGCCTTGAACTCGGGTTTTTAAGACATATTTTAAACATTTTTGTGTCACCTTCACTTTACTTCACCGTCGGGACTATCTGCCCCAGCAGAATTCGCTCATCACCGAGCCAATATTTGAATGGACTAGTTTCTAGGACATCTCCAAATTACTGAACAGTTCTACAACTAAGTATCTGAGTCTGTGCTGGAAACTGAATTCACATCCAACGATCATCTTTTTTTGTTAAATTTCTTCTTTTTTTTTCTCTTTTTTTTGTTGTTGTTGCTTTTTTTTAGGGGATAACATCACATTTACAAACCCAAGTCAGTTTCTGCAGACTTTTGAGGCCTTGAAACAGGATGCCTCAGTTGGTGCAAAACATTCCCCTAAATTTCCCAGACCTTTCAGGACTGTAAAAACCCTATGTGAGAGGACACTGAGAAGACACCCAGATGGCTTTCTTCTTTTGTACCATTCTGAGCTTTATCTGTGATCAAGTACTGACTGTTTCAAACTCTAGCACCTGCATTTTGTAATTTCTTCAAGAAACAGTTAATTCAAACCCCACTCCTCTCCTCACCAACCCCCTGCCCTCTCTTCCCCCCACTCCTCCCCCATCTATATCACCCCCCCCCTCCAACCCCTGTACCTCCCCAAAACACACACATACACACCACTTCCTATGGAGAAAAAAAAAAAAAAAAGGAAAGAAACCACTGCAAAAACTGAATTTTTGTACAAATGCAGACTTCCTGTTTTTTAAATGACTTTTCGAAAGCATGCCAATAATCCACTGAAAAATACTGCTCCTTCACCTGGGCAAAACACTCCTGTTAGTTCAATATCAAACAAAAGGTCATTTCCTAGAATCGGCAGTGGACAGGGAGTTAGGAGTATCATTCCCTTTCTTTAGCTTAAGCATCCTCCTTGTTTGGCATCACACACACACACACACACACACACACACACACACACACACATGCACACACACACACACACACACACACACACATACACACACACACATACATACATACATACATACACACACACACACACACACACGCACACGCACACGCACACACACCACTTTTTTCACATGTACTGTCAATCATGTTTCTCTCTTCTTTTTTTTCTGTTTAAATACTACTCAAAAGGAAACACCTCACTGCTCACCTAGTGTATAACAACCAGTCAGTTAAGAAAACGATTCTATAGCAGCTATCAAAGTCAGAGAGAGCTACTAACAAGCTGTCATTGATCAATAAAACCTGAAAATTACTTTTCGAAAGCATACCAAAACTACTCTTACAGAAACTGGTTTAACAACACTTTATTTACAAAGTAATGCATGGATGAAGAAATAAACTGTGGGTACAAGAAGCTTGCAATGCAGGAACCAAGAAACGAATCACTGAGTACAAGAAGCCACAGGCTGTAAAATGAACTGTAAGTACTCTTATGACCATAATAATGAAAGTAGAAACAACACTGGACAAAAAAAAGAATAATGAAAGCACAGTAAGCAAACACGGAAATTAACTAATAGATTGAAAAAAAGTCTTTTTTTTTCTATGTTTACTCATACAATGCAGCATTAAGTTTCCAGTGCTCTGACCTGATTTCTTACAATCCAACAATATCTCACAAATTATCATTTCAAAGCCATTCAGACAGGGATTTTGAGACTAACACGTGTATAAGGATCATTCGTAAACAAAAGAAGAAAGGATCAGCTTACGTGTCAGTGATTTTTTTACAGTTGTTCAGAATCAAGGCCTCTATATTTCTGCACTGCTCTGCAAATATACTGCAACAACAAAATGGCACACAACTGAATTCAACCTGTTTACTGTAACACACAACAAAATCAATTCAAAAAATCATGCTACAGTTATCTAACAACATACCACCACATTCACTTTGTCACAATAGAAAATCATTTGAAAAGTCAGTGAACCTATTTTAAAGAACAGACGCAGCATCACCATCTGACTAAACAAGAAATGTTGATCTAGTGATAAGCCTTCCTTTAATCATGCTGATCACAGAGCGCACATCACTGGGTTATTCAAACAACATGAAAACTTACCATGATATAGAAAAATCACTTTTTTTTTGTAGCTTGTGCTATTTTCTGTCTAGAATTATGACAGTTCAAAGTTACGCAACCCTTATCTTCCTGTTGAACAGCCATGCTATGCCTGCTGAGGAAGCCTCCATGTAGGGGCTAAAAGGGTTAACCCTTGAACTGATGGATAAGCAATGACACTCCCTTGTGCTGTGAGGCCTTGTCCTTGCCCTGGAGATCAGCATGAGAACTGATTTCAGAGAGGGGGGGGGGGGGGGGAGAAAGAGAAAGGAGACGTACCCCAAGGCATGATCTGTGATGACCTGACAGCCCCGCAGACTGAGGGACTTTAGAAAACCTCCACAGCGCTTGGACAGGTTCTCCACCACTGGACCCTGGACCACAGCATCAACACCATCAGCACACACAGCATCAACACACACAGCAACACCACGCCCTCATCAGTACACACAGCATCAACACACACAGCAACACCATGCCCTCATCAGTACACATAGCATCAACACACACAGCAACACCATGCCCTCATCAGTACACACAGCATCAACACACGCAGCAACACCACGCCCTCATCAGTACACACAGCATCGACACACATACAGCAACACCACGCCCTCATCAGTACACACAGCATCAACACACACAGCAACACCATGCAGCAGCAACAACACACACAGCAACACCACGCCCTCATCAGTACACACAGCATCAAAACACACAGCAACACCATGCAGCAGCAACAACACACACAGCAACACCACGCCCTCATCAGTACACACAGCATCAACACACACAGCAACACCACGCAGCAGCATCAACACACACAGCAACACCATGCCCTCATCAGTACACACATCAACAACACACACAGTAACACCACGCAGTCATCAGTATACACATCAACAACACACACAGCAACACCACGCAGTCATCAGTACACACATCAACAACACACACAGCAACACCACGCAGTCATCAGTACACACATCAACAACACACACAGCCACACTCGTAGTTATCGGTACACACATTAACAACACAGAGAGCCACACACGCAGTTACCAGTACACACATCAACAACACATAGAGCCACACACGCAGTTACCAGTACACACATCAACAACACATAGAGCCACACACGCAGTTACCGGTACACACATCAACAACACATAGAGCCACACACGCAGTTACCAGTACACACATCAACAACACATAGAGCCACACACGCAGTTACCGGTACACACATCAACAACACATAGAGCCACACTCGTAGTTACCAGTACACACATCAACAACACACACAGCCACACTCGTAGTTACCGGTACACACATCAACAACACATAGAGCCACACACGCAGTTACCAGTACACACATCAACAACACACACAGCCACACTCGTAGTTATCGGTACACACATCAACAACACATAGAGCCACACACGCAGTTACCAGTACACACATCAACAACACATAGAGCCACACACGCAGTTACCAGTACACACATCAACAACACATAGAGCCACACACGCAGTTACCAGTACACACATCAACAACACATAGAGCCACACACGCAGTTACCAGTACACACATCAACAACACATAGAGCCACACACGCAGTTACCAGTACACACATCAACAACACATAGAGCCACACACGCAGTTACCAGTACACACATCAACAACACATAGAGCCACACACGCAGTTACCAGTACACACATCAACAACACATAGAGCCACACACGCAGTTACCAGTACACACATCAACAACACATAGAGCCACACACGCAGTTACCAGTACACAACATCAACAACACATAGAGCCACACACGCAGTTACCAGTACACACATCAACAACACATAGAGCCACACACGCAGTTACCAGTACACACATCAACAACACATAGAGCCACACACGCAGTTACCAGTACACACATCAACAACACATAGAGCCACACACGCAGTTACCAGTACACACATCAACAACACATAGAGCCACACACGCAGTTACCAGTACACACATCAACAACACATAGAGCCACACACGCAGTTACCAGTACACACATCAACAACACATAGAGCCACACACGCAGTTACCAGTACACACATCAACAACACATAGAGCCACACACGCAGTTACCAGTACACACATCAACAACACATAGAGCCACACACGCAGTTACCAGTACACACATCAACAACACATAGAGCCACACACGCAGTTACCAGTACACACATCAACAACACACCGCCTCTTCCTTATCCTCCTGCCAGCCTGAGCTGGCCTCCAACAAACGTCAAGAAAAACAGTTGTTGTCAACAAACCTGCCTAGCAGCCCTGAATACAGTGCAATCCACACCAAATGTGGTGTACTTCATGAAAAATGGCTGCAGAGTTTAGCTGTGGTAGTTATAACTTGATTGCCTGACCTCGAGTATAAGATGAGTGTTGAACACCCTTGGCCCTACCACAGTCAGTCTTTTCACTTGTACTGGCTACCAAAGTAAAATTGGACATTGACACAAGTTTCGTGTGGCCTTTTTCATCACTTTCGCTACTACCATCACTTTCTTGAGGTGAAAAAGACTTATCAAAATGCCTGTCGGCAGGCTCATCAACATCTAGCAGATGAAGAATTTCTTCTCTCGACATTGGACATTGTCAATCCATTTTAATTTCAAAATCGCACAAAAAACAAAAACAAACACAAAAAAAATAACCCTAAAAAAAAAAATCGCATTTTGAAACTTCACATTCCCAAACAGTATCAACCATAACAAGGGAAGCAACTCAATTGCCACCAAAAGTGCCAACAGTTACCTTTTAAGCAAACACAAGTTTTATACCTTAAACAATGCTATCAATATACTTGTAGTCAGTCACGGATGTGTTAAATGGATACTGAAATGGAATTTGGCAGTCCTTTGTCCATAAATTTCACTTTCTTATTTTCAAAGCACTGTGAAGCTGATGCATTAATGGAGGGAGAGACAGAGACAAACACACAGAGGGACAGATACAGCATGTCAGGACTAGGAGAGAAACACAGAGGCAGAGACACAAAGAGAGAGAGAGAGAGAGAGATAGAGAGAGAGAGAGAGAGAGAGAGAGAGAGAGAGATTATCTTTCATGTTTTCTTTCGAAAGAGCAAGTGAAAGAATTTGTCTTTCAGGTTTCTTGAATTTTCCATGACACAAATGATGATGAAATACAAATGTGTGCCAGTGCATACACACACACTCTCTCTCTAACAGACATACACACACACTCACTCTTTCTCTCTAACAGACATACACACACACACTCTCTCTAACAGATATACACACATACACACACTCTCTCTCTAACAAACATACACACACACTCTCTCTCTCTCTAACAGACACACACACACACTCTCTCTCTAACAGATATACACCCACATACACATGCTCTCTCTCTGACACACACACACACACACACACACACACACACACACACACTCACACTCACATACACACTCTTTCTCTCTAACACACACATGTATATATATATACAAACACAGACTGACCTCCACATCTTTCTGGAACTCAAACAAGTCCACCCTCTGCCAGTTGCTGCCATCCAGGGCCAACACATTCCACGTCTAAAAAACAACAGAAAATTACACCCATTAACAGACCCACACTTTATTTCATAGGTAGTGGTGATCAAGGTGGCAGTGAAGGAGGGGAGGAGGGGTGGGGGGAGGATGGTAAAGCATGGTAAAAGCTTTTTGGAGGAGTTTCACTCAAACTTCCAAACTAACTCTATCCTTCTATGACTATGCGAATATCATTTTCATTCAGCAAAAAAACAAATAAATAAAATTAAAAAAAAAAAGAAATAAAAGAAACCTATTTCTCAACTAAATTTGATTAATAGCGAACTGTCAAGAAAACGTAGACAAACAAATCACAAGACAAAACATGACGTGTTTCAACCTCTTAGGTCTTCTTCAGGCAAGATACGAAACACTCAGGACAACGAAAATTGCGCTGAAGTGGATGATGATAAGTGATTGCTCGTTCATTTTCGTTGTCCTGAGTGTTTCGTATCTTGCCTGAAGAAGACCTAAGAGTTTGAAAAGCGTCATCTTTTGTCTTGTGATTCGTTTGTCTATGTTTTCTTAATGGTTCGCTATCAAATACATTTAAAATTTGTTTAGATTTCCGCCTGCAGTCACCTCACTTTGCAACTATTCTCACCTGTTACATTCTAAGTTATAGCCCTTTACACAAAAAGTAACCTGAATACACATTAATATTTTCCGGCTCTCTCATAACTGTCAGACCTCATCTTTCTCCATGATTAACAGATCCAAAAAAAAAAAGTAAATGTTAGGGTCACTTCTATACAGCCCCCATCTCTCTTTTTCTCAGCTGTCACATTCTTAGCAATTACCCTACCTGTAAAAGGTGTCCCAAGCACAGATGAATATTCTTCAACTCTCTTGTAACTTTTATATCATCATCACCTTTCAGCATCGATAGTCATGCTTACAAGATGCGCTGTAACTTCCACACAACAAAGCCATCTGTTTTTCTCCCAAATTCTGTCCAGGGGGCACTACATTATGAAAGGCCGTATTTATGGCCAGTCAGTTTGGGCAACCAGCGGTGTAGGCCAACTCCTTCATGATCAGCAGTCAGATCTGGATTTACTATGAACACAAGTCAAACCTTCGTCTGTCCAGTATGCCCATCAATCCAATGCACATGTCCAACAGGCACACAACATGCTGATTCAAACTGAGTCTGACACTGAAATCAGGCAAAACTCTACTCTTGCATGCACCTTAACATCGTTAGAATTAATAAAAACACTCATCCAGTCATTCTTGAACACTCTGCAAAAATATTTGCCCTGCACATATGACGTCAGATTTAAATTCGGTGATCAGGGAAAAAAAACGAAAAGCTGATCTACTAAAAAAGAAAAGCCGATATATCTTCAAATGGAAATAAATGAAATGATGGTTTAGAAATACAGAAATACACAGGGGCTCTGAACTGTCCTCGAAATAGAAAACAACTATCTGTATGTGGCTGAACTAAAAATAGAAGTACCTATTCATACCTGTCTGTGCCAGTCCACTTGATTCTAGTCTATGTACACAATTACACACCTCATCTTTGTATCTTTTTCTAAAAATCTAAATCATACAATTGTACAACTTTTACTTTGAATCATTTGAATGGTTCTAAACTGCAAGTTTTTCTGTATTTTTGACAGAACTAACTAACCATGTTAACCTTGTTAATACGCTTTTTAGCTAAATGTTGAGCATGGCCTCAGTGAGAACCTCATATCGGGTGCCACAAATGTCATGTGCTTTTTTTTTAGGAATAAAACATATCACATAACAAAATTTTGAAAAATCAATTTTGAAAAACTGAATGGGTATTCTCCTTACTCTTGTATACCATGTCGGTCAAAACCCACAGCATCCATGCATTTTGTGCACACCATCCACGCACACACAAATCTTACCTTACAAACTTGTGCACAGCGACACAATGTCACCACATCCAGAAAGGAAAAGATTCTGAAACAGTCAAAAACTTCAGTTGGTATAACTGTGACAGTTGACTCTTCACAGTAAAACTTCAGTTGATATAACTGTGACAGTTGACTCTTAACAGTAAAACTTCAGTTGATATACCTGTAACAGGTAACTCTTAACAGTAAAACTTCAGTTGATATAACTGTGACAGTTGACTCTTAACAGTAAAACTTCAGTTGATATAACTGTGACAGTTAACTCTTCCAGCCCAACACCAGACCCATGGTTGTGCACACATGAATACATATGGCTGCCTGCGCCCACCCAGAGGTCGAGGATCTAGCTCATTTCCAATCAAGGGCATTTAACCTTTATTCAATGTGTAAAGAATACATACAAAGAAGGTGTTGTGAAACTTTAACTTCTTGTGTCATGCTGTTTTTGAGTGAGCTAATCTCAAATCATCTGGTGAATTTTTTCTCAGTATTTTTTCCCATAATCAGGAACCAGTGCAGTAAAGTTACAATAAGGTGAAATGTTGGTGGACAATCTCAGCAGATAACTCAAAAACTGTATTCAATATATACAAGGGCCATGTAATTCTACATAGCTGCAGAAAATGTGTATCTGATGATGACATGGTCAACTTTTGTTTACAATTTCTCACAAATATGATAATGTCACCTTTTGGAATACATACTGATGAAGAGATGAGGGATTGATCGATTTAGTCTCTCTTTTTTTTTTAGTAATAATACGTCAGTGCAACCTTAAAACACCATAAAAATCAACATGTTGCTGAAGTGATGAAGGATCGATTCAGCCCCTATTCCTCTGATAATGATATGTCACAGGATACTTAAAACATGATGATAATGTAACACTGAAAAATTCATACTGCTGTAACTGCGCACTCTTTCACTGAGTCTTTCCACTGATATGACAATTTGGGGTAAAGCAGCTGTGATATTTGACTGAACGGCCCAAAAATATCAGGCTGAGAGGGTGGCACAGGCGGGCATTGGGCCAGGACTGAAAGGGCAAACAGCACCCTTCATTACACACAATTATCAAACACAAGATGCAAAGCATATTAACGTACTCCCAGTTTATCTTCCTGAAAAATGTCACAATCAAACATGCGTCATAATGTACTTGACGTCACAATCAAATATGCCTCATAATGTATTTCGTCACTGAGATATTCCATAAAGAAGAAAAACCATTTTGGGCCATTATAGCCGTTAGAAACAGCTATTCTGGTAAAATAAAATATCGGGCATCATCTGTGACCCACAATGAACATACCTACAAATTTTCAGAAAGATCGGCCCAGAAGTTTTGTCTGGAGCGAGTTGAACACATTTTGACCACTGACAGACAGACAGACAGACACACAAACAGCATTTCTTCATTCCCATTGTAAAGTACTCCCTGTTCTATAAGAACTGGGAGTACAACACAAACCAGAGAAAACATTACCTACAGAAACCACTATATGTACCTACCACACACACCCCTGAGCCACTCTTTTATAGATCTAAACCAGGCATGCAATTCATCACAAAACGAAGAGATATGAAAAAAAATTGTTTTGTTTATTTTCTTTTTTTAAAATTACAACTAAGTATACGATTGCAGAATAATGCAGTTCTCGACCTTTTGAAGACAAAGGTTTCCCCAAGCTGTGTGTACTATATGCAGCAAAAATCGATTGGGATGAGAGAAAAAAAAAGCGTGAAACCTTAGACCAATGCAGAGAAAGGTCATGGGAAAAGTAGCTGATACAAGGAAATTCTCCCCGATTTGTTCCACAGCATGGTGGAATTTCTTGCTCAGTGTTGACTTCAAACTTCATTTGTTCAGATCTTTTCATTGACCAGCTGCTCACAATCAGTGTTTCCTGGAGAGAGAGAGAGAGAGAGAGAGGAGAGAGAGAGAGAGAGAGAGAAAAGAGAGAGAGTGAGAGAGAAAGAGACAGCAGAGAGACATGACAGAAAGTGTGGGAATGTTGGTCGAGGGGTAAGGAAGGAAAGAGAGGAAGGAGGTGGCTGAGAAGTTGTTAAACACAAGAAACCTTACTGCGTTGCACTAAAACAACAACTGTCACCAATGTATTGCTTCATATAGTTTGGTCTTTCAGAGCACCTTCTGACACGAACCTCTAGTATTAGTCACTTACACGCACACACACAGAGAAAGAAACCTGCTACAGAGGATCCCATCCTCAGACACCATGGAGTGAATGTACCCTTTATCCTTCAGAACTGGGAACTCTCGGTAGATACAATTTTTTTCAAAAATAGGAAAGAGAGAAAAGAGAATATGAGGAGCCCTGGCAAAGTACACATTGTTTCATGGGATGAGATGAAGTCTCCACAAAGAGATGCTGGCAAACTTGACATGAAAAGAATGTGAAAGATTAAAGATAAGATGTAAGAGAACAGTGACACATATAACCTCCCCCCTCAAAAGGCTGACTCAAACAGAACAAAAAAAAAAACAGATGCTGCAATGGATAATGCTATATGTCATCCATATGAGATGCCACAGATTCACTTATTATGCCCTTTTTTTCCTTCCACCAAAGAGAATGGAGGGAGGTGTGTGTGTGTGTGTGTGTGTGTGTGTGTGTGTGTGTGTGTGTGTGTGTGTGTGTGTGTGTGTGCATGCGTGCATGTGTTCATGCATGCATACATGCGTGCATGTGTAGGTGCGTGTGTGTGTGGCAGGAGGGAGTAAGGATGGTGGTATAGGAAGTGAGGAGGAGGGAGGAGGGCGAGGTGGGGACTGTCCTATCTTCTGCCACACAGCCACATCCAGAACATCCTGTCTCAGTCCTAGTAGTATCAACCGTCTACACAGCGGAGTCTTTGACTATCAACAGATGACCAAGGATTAGAACAAAGACCTGAAAGAGAGAGAGAGAGAGAGAGAGAGAGAGGGGGGGGTGGAGTAAGGTAATGCTGCTTATAGCCCTGCCGACCGCAAAGGGCCATATCAGGGCTGTCACCACGTTAAAACCAACTCACAGAGAGAGAGAGAAACAGAAACAGACACTGAGATAGACACACATAGACAGAGAAACGAGATACAAGAGAAAAGACAGGTCACACAAACAAACATTCAAAGACACCAAGGACACTATACATTCACAGGGATTTTTTCTTCTTCACCTGAGCACCAGCTCTTTGGGCAGCTTTTTGTTGATGTAGCTGTCGTCATCATAGGAATACTGTGAGACCTGGAACACAGAAACATCCCGATATGAAAAAAAAAAAAAAAAAATCAACCATGATGAGCATCACTAACCACCACCTAAAACATCATCATGTTAACCCATTGTTTACCAATCCAGCCATAAAACAACCACCAAGCTCCACACCAATGCTGCATTTCAACACTGAGCAAAGGAAATGTACTGTACGACCACACACACACACACACACACACACACACAAGCACATACACACACGCACACAAATTATTAGAAGCTGGATCTTCAGAAAGAGCAAAAAGTCTTTTGTTCGGACATAACGAGTATCAAGACTAGGCAAATATGTTCTAAAGAGAAAGTCTTTAATAAAAAAAAAAAAAAAGGAGGCGATCTTTCATCTGAGTGTCCTCACTGTTTCACGGCAAGTAAAATGGACGTATACTCTAACTACTGAATATCACATACTGAAAGTTTAGCACATGAATATAAATGCATTTGTTTTTGCTTCCTTTTTCTCCAGGTATGAACAAGAACAGCATTTTGCGCTTTGGAGGAATGAGAACAGAATTTTCTTTACCCAGTAACTGTCCCATGTCCCCTCATCAAAACCATGTTTGCAGAAAAGAAAATGAAGCGGATCTGCCTTTTTCATCTCCTCTAGGTCACAAAGGACACTATTCTCCAGAGACTTGGATTTATTTTTCTTTGTTCTTGTTTCCAGCTACGCGAGTTGATCATCTCATTCCAGGAATCCCCATTTATTTATTGCCCCCGATTTGGAAAAAAAAAAAAATTACAAAAATTAATTATATACATGAGAGTGCCACAAACTCTTTAAAAAAAAAAAAAAAAAGTGACATGGAAAAAAAGACGATGTGGAACTCACAGCTAACATCCACTCTGGGCAGTGTGCATTGTTTCACCACCAAGCCACCAGATTGCAACAAAGAATGTAGTAGAGTTAAAAATCACACAAGAGAAAAACGCATAAGGATCTTCGAGAACAAAGACAGGCCAAGGGGCCACGAAGATGGAAAGACAGTGAATGACAGGAAAGCAAAGCAAGGGGAAGGAACAAAGGGCAGAGTCAGAGAGGGTGACAGCAAAGAGGAAATTCAGCAGGGGAATTTCCTTGATTATTCATTAAGGCGGGGATTCAACTCCCCCTCATCACACTGCCATGATTCCTGCAGCGGGATTACTCACCACAAGGCATGTGCTATGATAATAATTGGGCTATGGAGATAAACACTATAACTGCCTCATCATTTCTGGTGTGGGGGGCAAGGTTATAAAGATAAAAAAAAAACTGTAACAATCTGACCATTTCCGTTGTGATGGGCTAGGCTAAAAAAAACAAAACAACTATAACGGTCTCCTCTTTTCCAAACCATAATTGTGATTCACCCTTTCAGTACATACATAACTGGACAGTTTGAATTTTTTTTACGAGCCAGTCAGGCTGGTGGGTTCAAAGAAATAAGATCCACCAGCTCACCAAAGTTTTCGCTAGCTTGAGATTTGAAAGATAACACCCATTGTTCTTCTTTTCTTTTCTTTTTCAAATAAAAAGGATATCAACAATAATAATGAGTTTTTATTTCTTACGTTTTTGTGAACGTAGATAACAAGGGTATAGGTTTGTTCTTAATCATCAAGTGTTCACCCCTCTCCCTATGTTTGCTCACCGTCTTCATATCTTTTTTTTTTTTTTTTTATATATAAAGACTGCAGAGATGTTTTCATATCATTATACAGGACTGAGACTTTAGTAGCAACGTCACAAACAGAATAGACGCAATGTTTGAAAAGACAGTTGGTCCCTGGAGAGGATTCAGGGGAGAGCTTACTGTGTTTCACCGGACAAGTGCAATTTTTTTTTTTTTCCCGTCTCATCTTCCCTGCCACCTCAGTGGCGTTGCGCCCACACTGCTCATTCTTGTTCCCACTTCCTCCCCCTCCACAGCCCGAGCCAAGGCCGGCCCGTCCCACCGCAGCCCCAGCACTGGCGAT
This sequence comes from Conus canariensis, assembly GCA_033310375.1. Classification (NCBI taxonomy): domain Eukaryota; kingdom Metazoa; phylum Mollusca; class Gastropoda; order Neogastropoda; family Conidae; genus Conus; species Conus canariensis. Next base: position 14,439,047 of record CM065745.1, read on the forward strand.
CCATCGGGAGCAGTCGACGTCGAGTCGTTCTGAGGTATCTCACCGGAGGAGATACTGCACTGCTGCCGAATTACTTGGTAGTGATCGGTGGTGCCTAGTTCTGATCCAACATAGGCAAGACACCACCTGCTAGTCCCCCTGAAGATGATAATAATGCATGAGTCGTGGAGCCAGCGTATGTAAGCCCTCCTTCCAGACGGTCCCCATGAATTTGCCGATACTAGTAACCCCGACAGAACTAAAACCACAGGCACAAACATCAAGCAAAAAATCGCACAAGCAGCAAGCTTATAGCACAAATTACAGAACCAGATTACCGCCTTGGCTTAAGGATGTGTCAGACCAATTGACATAGGCTAGAACACCAAGGCTACATCAAAATGTTGTTATGCTCAGCATAGTTATGCGGGGATTGTCTTCAATTGTGACAAGCTCCTAGCATAACATTATCAGTCTCCGAAATCCCCTGAAGTCAGAGTGTGGCTGCCCATGTGGCGGGGTAATGTTCTCATCCCCGGCTGATGCATTTTTACCATAGCGTTCAAGTACTTCAGCTGTTTGGATGATCGCTGGAGTCTTTTAGCCAGGGTACAACAACAACAACAGAACCAGATTTTCGGATGAAATGATAAAAAGCAAAATCACATATACAGGAAGTTTTTAGCTCATGTAAAAGAACGCAAGGCAACACGGAAGCCCCCTGGCAGAAGCCTGCTGAAAAATCCACTCTGACTGGAAATAAGGTAAGCATACAAGTCACAGTCAAAACAGGTGACCCTGTTCTGTGGTAATACTCTCTCTGAAACTAAAAGAAGCCTGAATTTCACAAACAAGTCTGCAAAGTGACAAAGATCTTTATTGCAGTCACTACCCGGCCTCTCTGTCAAAAGGCAAAGCAATGTCGCAAATGGCAAGCGGGTAAGCTCTTTGCTTTCCTTACTCCTGAAGGAATGAAAGACGCTGTAAACATAGCCTGAGCGATGCCAAGCATGAACCTTGAACTGTAAACAACCTGCTTGACCTGTAACAACTCGATCAGAACTGCCAAGTAAAAGGCTGCATGAGACAGATAATGCCACTGTGTGACAGAACGTCACAAATCTTCCAAACATGTGATACACTTAAATGGCATCTTGCTACCCATCCACCCCCTCCCCTTCTTTCCTCTCCCTCCTTTTCCATCCCCATGCTCCTCTGCCTCCTACACACATTCAAGTGTATGTGAAACGTGTATCCAGTTTTATGCATGCACAACACACACACACACACACACACACACACACACACACACACACACACACACACATACACCACATGCACACGACACACACACACACACACACAACACACACACACACACACACACACACACACACACACACACACACCCATGCACATGCACACACATACACACACATGCACACACACACACACACACACACACACACACACACACGCACACACACATGCACACAGACACATCTCTCTCTCTATATATATATATATACCCTGTGCATTAAACTGCCTAAGTCAGGTCATTTGTCTGATCAACACCAAACTGAAAAGTGTTTAATAAATTCCTTATCCAAACTGTAAGGAATGTGTCTATAACAAAGCTTCTGAATACACAATCTAACCATCTACGCGAAATATAACATTCCTAACACTTCGCAAGAAGCTATCCTTCCAGTTCCACTGATATGAAAAGACAAAAAAAGATTTTGGTTTTTCAATATAACACAAGTGTGTGTTCTGCACTAAATGTCATCAGAAATGTTACTATGATTAAAAAGAGCTACAGATTTTGAAAGGAAACAAATAAACAAAACAAAACAAAATGGCAACCTTACAATGTTTGACTCCCTACTACTCTCTCACCCCCTACTCCTCTACTGATCCATCTCCTTGCTGTTTTTCCTTTAGTGTTTCTTCTCTCTTTTTCTTCTTTTTTTTTTTTTTTTTTTTAAATTTCTGTCTTTTCTTCTGTCAAAATCTTTTATTCTTAGTTTCACTGAAAATGTCAAGCTCAACACAAGACCGCAATGAGTTGAGAGATTTTGAGGACGGTCACCTCCAGGCTCCTCCACCCTCTCCCTCCTCCCCCCCTTCTCCAAATTCCCCCATCTCCGCACCTGACCCAGTCCCAACTCTCCCAAACCTTCCTCCTTCTCCTCCGCATCCTGCGCACCATCCCTGTTTTCCAAACAGGCAGGGGGGGACAAGCCAGATGGTAAAGCGCGTGGCACCACGCCACACACACACACACACACACACACACACACACACACGCCCCAAACAGCTGGCCTGCATCACAAGGCTCTCCCTGTTGGACCAGCACCTCATGCTTCGATGAAGGCAAGGCCTACACACCATCTGCCCTCTTCAAACACATAACAGGGCTCACTACATCTTCAGCAGCATCTGGTGTTCTGGTCTTGGTTAGAAAATACAATGGGAGAAAGAAAGAAAGATAATGTAGCCCGGTGCTATGGGTTTTTATTTTGAAACCTTTCTCCCTTACTTCACTGTTGACCTTTTCAGTTTATTAGAGAAAAGAGGGAAGGGGTGAATGCAACAATGGATCCGGGGAAAGTGTGAAAAACAAATCAGACTCTGAGATAGAGAATGAGACAAAGATTTGATTGTGTGTGTGCGCGTGTGTGGGGTGTGTGTGTGTGTGTGTGTGTGTGTGTGTGGTGTGGTGTGTGGTGTGTGTGTGTGTGTGTGTGTGTGGTGTGTGCGGTGCGTGCGTGTGTTGTGTGTGTGTGTGTGTGTGTGTGTGTGTGTGTGTCTGTGTGTGTGTGTCTGTGTGTGTGTGTCTGTATGTCTGAATGTGCGCGCGAACACGTGCACACGCATGTGTGTGTACTTTGAGAGAGGGTGGCAAGAGCAGGGGGGGAGAAAAAGATGATTGTTATTAGTATGTATGTATGTGAAGGGATGTGTGTGTGTATGCATACGTGTGTGTGTGTATGCGTACCTGTGTGTGTGTGTGTGTGTGTGTGTGTGTGGTGTGTGTGTGTGTGTGTGTGTGTGTGTGTGAGAGAGAGATGTGTAGAGAGAGAGAGAGAGGAGAAGAGAGAGAGACAGAGACAGACAGAGAGACAAACAAACAAGACAGAAAGACAGACATGACCAACAAATAAAAAGAGAAAAGGCGTATATCTCCCCCCACCCCCGTCCCCTCCTTGCCTTCCCTCTCTTCTCGGCCCCTTCTTCCCACTCACCATTCCTAATCCTACTGTACCGACTTAAAGAAAAATATAAATGAATTTGAAAAAAAAAAAAAACCCACCTCTGTTTCCTGTACTTAACACAGCAATTACAGAAAATTTCCTAGGATGAAAACTCCTCTCTTACTCTCAAAAACCATAAGATGCATAAATGAAACCAGGTCCTTGCCAAATCAGACAAGGAAAAAGAGAAACACAACAGACGGGAATTATTCACTTCATCTAAAGATGTGTTAGGTAACCATGACTAGTTCCTCCAACATTACCATGCATGATCTAAAACTCTGTTGCGCTACCATGACTGGAACGACTGGTTCCTTCAGTATTATCTAGCAAACTCAAAATCTGGATTTAACCTGAAAAGAAAATGTCAGTCCCTTCAATTCAATTGTTTATGACCCCACTGACCATGAGGAGCCATATCAGGGTTGTCACTTTGTCAACAACAACAACAAACTGATAAACCAGATTTTTCAATGCAGTTTCAAACATGCCAGAAATGCTTAAATCAAAAATCTTCCTTCCGTATTAAAAACCTTAGGACAGATGAAAAATACATCACGTTGGGAATGCAAAAACCACATTCAGCGGAACATCTGTGAACAATGTTTTCATGGAGTCTGCTGTAAAGCGTTTATGTCTGACATCATGTGATCACATTTGGCGGAACATATGTGAACAACATTTTCATGGAGTCTGCTGTAAAGTGTTTATGTCTGACATCATGTTGTTAGTCTCAATTATCTCTAAAAAAAAAAAAAAAAAAAAGAATTTTAAGCAAGAGGTACATCACAACGAATGCACAACAAAAGTTTCTTCACCTTTCCCTTTAATTTTGGGCTAAAATTTGTTACTGAAAAGACACTCGACTATGAACTTCGATCTAAAATTAGAAATAATACACTCCCTCCAGGCAAAGCCTGAAAGACTATAAACCTGTAGAGACAGCATTAAATGGTAGCCATGCACACACTGAATCTTCAATCCCAATCAAATGGTTTTCGCACTCACTGAATTTTGTACCCCAGAGGCCCTCACTACCCAAACTGGTTTCAATGGAAGGCAGGCTAACTGATAAGACAGATTTTTTTGTTTGTCTTGTTTAGAAACGACACACATGATGTTCAGTTGGGCTTTCAAAAGGAACGTGTTGAGAACTTTCCACTTAACTTTCCTCAGCCAGGAAATAAATGTGTACTGTGTCAAAGACGAAAATAATGAATGGCGTAATTAGTGCATTGAAAACGAAACCCCCCAAAATCTGTTTCTTTTGAATGTGACATATCTTTGTGAACAAAACCCCTTTCTCCTGCTCCAAAACGTGGAGAAAACAAATCAAATAGTTTAACTGCGGGCATGACAAAACCCTTTGATATTTGGAGATAGTGTGTAGGGGTTGGCGATGCGTGTTGTAGGTCATGGGTGGGGGTGGAGGTGGGGAAAGGCCAAAGTAGGAGGTGACAAGGTGGAGGATCCTGCAGGGCTTGTCGACCAAACAACACCAGTTCAGATCACTCCATTAATTTGTTGGGATATCTTTTTCGCATTTTAAACTATGCTATTTGGTCGTATCAGTGCCATGCGTGGACACTGATTTTCTTAGAACAGATTGAACACGTCTTTTAGAAAACTGAAACCCGTACCCTTAGTTTTAAAGTCTATAGTTATGAAACACTGATCTGTTCTCATTATACTCATCAATAAGGATCTTAATCTCAATAACATTTTTTTTTTCCACGATTAGTATTACAGTAAACAAAATTCTCATCTTGTACAATGTGTGCATGTACCTGTACTCCAAAATTAGCAAATAATTCACACCGATATTACAGAGACCAAAATCCTCATCCTTGTACAGTGTGCATATGTACTATAACCTATCAAATAATTCACACTGATCTCTTGGATGTCTACCATTCATATGCTGACGGCTGCTGCTTAAAGAGGGCTGTTAAGAAGAAAATGGGTGAAATTAAAGACAGGGTAAAGCAGACACACACACACACACACACACACACACACACACACACACACACAAAATCCCTCCACTCTATACAATCAGTTTTATCAGCATAATAACCAGTGTTCCTTCACGCCCTTAGAGATTTGCTGAGCCAAACATACCCTACAGCAGAATGAACAAAACATGGGAAAGGGGAGGGGGAGAATAAAAAGAAAAGGGGGGGGGGGTGGCCTTTGCTACTAATACCAGTTCTGTGGAGAGTATTACGTGGTGTCCTTGAAGTCCTTGTCTTTAATTAAGAGACAAGGATAAGCTTTGCTATGGCTGACTCTGGCAGTGCAGTCCACTCTAGTGGGATGCTGGAAAGAAGCTACGTTAACACTTGGACAGACTTCGACAGTGACTGTGACAAAGCTGTGGTGGTTGGTTTCTTCATCACCACGGCCAAGGCATAAAACTGATACCGTCTTGTGCTGAACTGAGAAACAAAGTGACCTTCTTCTTCCAACCTAACTTCCTTAGCGACCTCAAGTGTCCATTTCCTTTTCCACTTCCACACCAATTGTGAGTTTATCCTAGGGTTTCTCCAGTCAGCAGACTCCATGGGGCAGGCAGCGCTGGAAGTGATGGTCGCAGTCAAGGAGACCAGAAAAATTTTTCACCCAACCTGGATCTTCAACAACAACAAAATTAAACTGTCATTACCAGGAAATTAACCTGCTATGCCAATTAAAAAAACAAACAAACTAAGAAAGAATCAAAACAGCCATCAAGTTGAACTGTTCAATAGCAAAGTGACTGAGCACAAAACGAGGAATGTTGGGATTCTTTCGATGAGCCAGCATACTGTGAACAAAAGCACCTCCAGCCAAACAGTAGTCAGATCAGGGACAACACAGCAAGACTGAAAAAAGGGCCTGTGGAATGAAGGGAAGGAAGTGACTGCGAAATGTTCACACTCAGTCAACACGTTCTGCGGAACTGTAAATGCTTCTCATTTATAGGCCGGCCGACTGCAAAGACTGAAACTACTGACCACTGAAAATACCACTTTCATTCAGAAAGTTGTAAGGAATGACTTCCACATCATTGTCAGTTGTTAAATCCAAAAAAAAAATGAACAGTTCAAAAATGAATGGAGAGAGCAGCCTTACAAGTTTTCCTCTAAAGGTAACTGATATGGCAAGTTTGCTTTTGACACAATTCATTTGTACAGAGCTCTTCCTGTCAAAGTCAAGCCTGGGCTAAACTTAAATAACACATAACCTCCAGTGGTGTAGCTTGTGAAGTGGAAAGAGACCGAAGGCCTTGCATAATTAAGAATTTCAACAACAAAAAAAGAAAAGAAAAGTGGATAAACCAAACAAGGGTGAACACATCTGGGCTTTGGACTGATCCTATCAATGGACACAGGCGACTGGACTCTCTCAGGCTTCAGTGAACTAACGGCACTTAATCAATAAGATGATCATCACAATGGCCCATCATGAAATCTTCAGATATTTCTTGCCCTGAAGACTGTGCAAGCACAAACTATCCTTGCTCCATGTGCTCTCTCTCCTCTCTCTCTCTCTCTCTCTCTCTCTCTCTCTCACACACACACACACACACACATGCACACACACGAACACACACATTTGAAAAAGCAAGTAGTGGTGGTACACCAGATTAAAAAAAAAGAGATAAAAGTACATAACTAAACAGAGACAGGTTGAAACACCTTAAACTACCAACACAAACAAAAAGGAAGAATAAATTCATATATGGCAATCCTGATTGTTGTGGGGCAAAGCAATGTATTTAGACAAACAAAAGAAAAGACAGGTTGAAACACCTTAAACTACCAACACAAACAAAAAGGAAGAATAAATTCATATATGGCAATCCTAATTGTTGTGGGGCAAAACAATGTATTTAGACAAACAAAAGAAAATGTTCCTTTAGTTTTACTACTGCACCATACTATGGATATTGACAAAGTCTTCAAAAATCTGTTTGATCAAACAGTAAATGACACTGATGAATAAATGAAACCTTCAATCAGAAACCTGTGTTCATGACCTAAAGAGCAAGTTATCTTATGTATTCCTGAAGTTACATAAAGATGAGATCATAATAAAGCCTTGCTGAGCAGCTGAGGTCCTCATTATCTGGTATCACACACACACACACACACACACACACACACACACACACACACACACACACACGCACACATACACATGCCCATGCACACATGCATGCGCATGTGCACACACAGAGTTTCTCTGTCTCACACACACACAAACATACACACACAGACACACTGACATATCTATGAGTGTGTGTACACACACGCACGCACACACACACACACACACACACACACACACAACACACACACACACACACACACACACATACACGCACACACACACGCACACACACACATATACATGTGTGTTGTACACACACACTGACACAAACATACAAAAAAACAACAACAACAATGCTTTACTTATCAAAACATGAAAATCAAGACGTTTAATTTGCATTGTTACATTACTGCAAAAAAGACACTTCATTTATTCAGTAGTGGTAAAACTCCAGCTGTTAGCTCAAATGCATTCCAAAACTGTATAAGACAGGAGCTGACAGTATAATCTGCCGATGTTATCTCAACAGTACTACAGCTTTCAGATTTCTTTGCAGAGTGAAAATTCACCGTGCAAGCTGTTTCATTTTCCATGTATAAAGCACATAAAAAGGCTCAAAATACATTTTCAACTGATCTGTCTTCTTTCTGTCAAAGTATCAAGGTCTGCTAACTTGATTACTGGACACCACACACACACGCGTCCCCAAACACACGCATTCATTCAGTAAAATCATATAGGAAAAAGTATGTAATTTCCATCAAATACAAAGTTAGCTGCGTCAGTTTAGTTACATTTAATATTTGACCTTATTTCTCAGCAACGTATGAGTTAATGGTTTTCTTCTACATTAGGAAACTGTTTTTGTTTATACTTCAGAGGCATTTGTATCTTTCACAGAAATTCAGTGTAATGCTCTGCAGTTTCTGATCGCATATATACAAAAAAAAAGGGACAAAATTTTGCATCTTCCACACCTTCTTTACTACTTGGATAAATGCTCAATAGTAGGCCCAAGTTAAATCGCCCTATGTACCGTTGGTCAAACGTTTACTCGGTTTGCAAAGTTGGCAATTTCTGATATTCACTGCAGTGCAGTTCCACTGTCACTTAGCTTTGTTGGTGATTGCCCACAATGCTGTCAAAGCCCTGACCAGTCAAAGACAGTGATGGACTGGAACCATCTAGTAGAGGACATCGTCAGAGCAGGCTCTGCCAGCGCATTTACATCAGCGCTTGGCAGTCAACATCGCCTGCCTCCTAAGCATCTTGACAGCAGAAGAGATTTTAACCTGTTTTTAAACCTGTAGATACCTATTGACTACTCACTGAAACCTGAACCTGTATGGAAGACTGATAGGACAAAGCGGTGGCTTTTTAAAACTATTTTTGCGCTCTCCCTGTTCCATCGTGCTTATAGCCATTGACTGGCTCCTGCGACATATATGTATCCAGATCCAGATCCTGAGAGTCTGTGGCCTTGTTCCAACAGCCAACCAGACCCACGCTTCAGTCATCACCATTTCGCTCTGTGAGTTAGTGAGCTACACTAAGGGCTAGCAAGCACATCAAGCGGCTTGGGACAAGCGACGTGTGTCAGACAACAGATACTGGTTCGCTGTTATAGGAACACGAAAAAGCAACAGATTTATCCTAGAAAAATATCTCATCATGTGATGAATCTGCTGAATGGGACGGATAAAGTTGTAGTTGAGTTGGGATGACAGAAAAGCACACACTGCTTGTAAATATACAAGTTTTTATTTCCAATGCCATTAATACTAATTCCGTTTAAATTCTGAATCGAAGAAAAGCCTTGTTCATTGTAAAACATACCATCAAGTACAAAAAATGAATGGAAGTAGTTTCCGACAGTTCAGGGCTTAAATGTTTCCTGGGGTCAGTGTTTCCTCAATAATCAGTGCAAAATGACTCAAGATGTTAATCAATGACTGAGCCCTGTTGTGCCTCTTGTGGACAATTTTGGGAACAATGAACAGGCGTCCTTTGTCTGGACATGATACAAATTGCTTGACTTAATTATTTGTCATAATTTAACTGCAGATTGCCTATTACTTCAGGCAATATTTCACAAATTTCAGTCAGTGATTTCCAGATCTGTGTAATTCTGCTATACACGTGCCTGAACAAAGAAACAAAGACGTCTGCATCGCAGCAAAGCAATCGAACCTTGGCGATCATGTGCTGCCGCAAAAATCCGGAATTAATTCCATTTAATTAAGAATCCCCACTCTTTGCCCTGTTTTAAACGGAAAATAACCACAGCTGAATGACAAATTATCATCAACTAGCTCAAAATGTATGAAATAAATACATTTTAGGAACACGAATCGTTTGATCACAACAAAATTCTTCTGCTGAAAATCATCACACAAAGACTGGAAAGAATGCTGTCGACGTGATCGTGCGTTTCATAAAGATACATTTTTCTCGCTTACTGCCATTACCTCAGATCTGCTTTTGACATGACCGTTCAGATGACCGTTTTGGCCGTGGTGGTTCATCATTTTTTCTCCATCCACTAATTATCACAGTTAAGTGTTGTCAGTGGCTGACAGGAACACACAAAAGAAAATAATAACATGAAAATGCTTCCACCATACTGTCTAAATAAACTAGGCGCTCATTGGACGAAGCCTCGTGACGCAGAAGGTTTATTGGCAACAAGAGAAATGTGAAGCTGATCACAGTCTGATATTTGCCTCGCATAAAATCATTTTTGCACACATGTAAATCGATCTGAAATATGATTTTGTTGAAATTACAGATTTCCAATGGAACATTTTATAACAGGGCGGATCAATCTTGCAGAAGTGCCAAAAATATTTTCAACCAATCGGAATCTACGTTACAATAGCACATTTACAGCTGATGGCCCCTTGCCTGCAATGTTTTGGTTCTTGTATGACGTCATAATAACACAGGTCGGAGTTGACCTCGACCTTAGCGGCAGCGCGAAGTTTTAATGGTGACGCATTTTGTGCGATGAAACCAATGCCTTCAGCGTCAAAATGTGCTTTGAGGACAGCCGTCCCGCAAGCGTAATGACCTTAGCGCGGCCGGTTTTGGGACTTTACGGATCTGTGCCGTCTAGTCTTGCCTTGTCTATAAATGACTGTCGTATAACGTATTACAATTACACCGATCAGACACGTACCATCAGACTCTGGAACCAAGCAGACTTACCAAAATTACGCAGAGATACTCATGATTTCAGTCGTCTTTTTTTGAGGTCTCATAGTGTAAAGATAATGTCAATGACCTTTGGAAGTGTATAAAAACTAACTTGGAATTTATTATGGATGACAACATACCAACTAAAATAACTTCAAGCAAGAACCACCAGCCAAGGATTAATACAAAAACTAAACGTTTGTTGAGAAGGAAACATCGGTTCTTTAAGAAATTTAAACTACACCCTAATTCAGAAAGATTACTGATTAGGTTTAAACATATTAAGAGAAGGTGTCAGAGAGAATGTAGGCTTGCTCACTCCAATTATGTTAATTCGATGATTTCAGAAGGTGATCATCAAAACAAGAAATTTATGGTCTTACATAAGGAGTAAGAGACAGGACAACATTGAGATTCCAGACCTGAGAAATAACCAGAATAACCTAATACAGGACCCTGAAGGGAAAGCAAATTTACTAAACAATCAGTTTTGTTCGTTTTTCTCAAATCCCAAGCCTCTAATTAACGTTAGACTAAAGGATGGTGATAAACTCCCTGAAATGCAAAATATCAAAGTAAACAAAGCAGGAGTATTTAAGTTACTGACCAAAATCAATGAAAACAAAGCTACTGGTCCTGACGGCATTCCTGGCAAGCTCTCAAAATTATGTGCCAATGAATTGACTGAGGTATACCAACTACTTTTCCAAGCTTCACTGGACCAGGGAGTAATACCTGATGAGTGGCGAAATGCTAGCATTGTCCCATTATTCAAAAAGGGTGACAAAACAAAAGCAGAGAACTATAGACCTGTATCTCTTACATCCATATCAGCAAAATTACTTGAACACATAATATATAGTAGCATAATGGACCATCTTGACAAATATGACTTCTTAAATAACGCCCAGCATGGTTTTAGACAGCGAAGGAGTTGTGAGACTCAACTTATAACAACTCTCAATGATTTTAATAACTGTCTTAACAACAGACAGCAAATAGATGCAATTTTATTAGACTTTTCTAAAGCCTTTGATAAGGTTGACCATGAGGGCCTGCTACTTAAATTAGAACACATTGGCATTGGCGGTTCTTTGCTAAAATGGTCTAGATCATTCCTCGTTGGGAGAACGCAGAAAGTTATTGTGGAAGGGTCGTCATCCCATTGTAAACCAGTCTTGTCAGGTGTACCACAGGGAACTGTTCTGGGGCCCTTGTTCTTTTTAATTTATATAAATGACATAACAGAAATCTCTCTCCTGGAACTGCTATAAGGCTTTTTGCAGATGACAGCTTAGTATATAGAACAATCAGAAGCAAGAATGATACACGCATTCCGCAAGAAGATCTAAACGCTTTACAAGAGTGGGAAAGAACTTGGAAAATGGAATTTCATCCCCAGAAGTGCCAGGTGTTGCGTATATGTAATAAACGCTCACCAACTAGATCAGAATATTCTATTCACAATACTATTCTTAAAGAAACCAATGCTGCAAAATATTTAGGCGTGATTATAGATAGTCGTCTCAAATGGAAAGAACATTACAATTTAGTATGTAAGAAAGCAAACAACATCTTAGCTTTCTTATACAGGAATATCAACGACTGCCCCCAAAAGGTTATGGACGACTGCTACAAAACACTGGTTAGACCAGTACTGGAATATGGTTGCTCAGTCTGGGATCCTTACCATCTAAAGGACATTGATAACCTCGAAAAGATTCAGAAGAGAGCAGCATGGTTCGTAACAGGGAACCATAATTATCAGAGAGAGAAAGGGAATACTAGGAAGAACATGAGGAAATTAGAATGGAAACCCTTAGAAGAGAGAAGAGCTTTTATCAAACTTAATACCTTCTTCAAAGGCAGAGCTAAACTAATTGATATTCCAATGGAACAACTAGTATTGAATAAAAGTAGCACCAGGAGTGGCGGTCAAGTTAGCCATACCTGCATCAAATATTGACAGCCATTTACATTCATTTTATCCTAGTTCTGTACGGCTGTGGAACTCCCTGCCGGGTGCCATCAAGATTGCCATAAATGCAGTCTCATTTAAAAATCAAATTGATACGACAGTCTTGAGATGTGCATATTGACTGATTTTTCTATTTTAACTTCCCCAGATGTTTTATGGTTACCTGGGCCTAAACCTGGCCATTGCTTTTAACTTTTTAAATATCGTGTGCGACCCCTTGTTGCCAAATTTTGCTCCAGGGGCCAACAGGCGGAGTCGCACTTTATTTTATTTTATTTTATTTTCTAACATGCGCGCTGGTGACCTACTCGTTTTTGAGTGAACCAGTTTTTTTAGGAAGAAGAAGAAGAAGAAAGAGACATACAATATCATTAATCCTTACCATTCTTATTAACGATTACCTTTTAGGCTTTATCAGCATTTTGCCTGAGTATTTGGAGTTGATATTTTGTTGATTTTCTTGTTATAGGCTAGCTGTATCTTTAAGGAAAAAAGTTTTTCATCAGTCGTTAATGTCCCCACACACACACACACACACACACACACGCACACACGCACGCACGCACGCACGCATGCACGCGCACACGCACGCACACACACACGCGCGCGCGCGCAGCACGCACGCACGACACATACACACACACACTCTCTCTCTCTCTCTCTCTCACTCTCTCTCTCTCTCCTCTCACCACACACACACACACACACACACACACACACACACACACAGAGCTTCAAATCATGCGTAGTGTGGTCTCAACACTTAGCGGATGTGGTGTAGCGTATATGGACTAGTCCGCACGCAGTGACGCCTCCTTGATGAAACTGGAACACACACACACACACACACACACACACACACACACACACACACACACACACACACACCTCTTTTCTTTCAAAAGATGCAAATGTTACACAATCACACACACACACGCGCGCGCGCGCGCGCGCGCCACACACACACAACACACACACACACACACACACACACACTCACGCACACGCACACACACACACACACACACGCGCGCGCGCGCGCGCGCGCGCGCGCACATAGGGAGTAAACCCAGCAAGAAAATCCGACCTGGAGAGCAATGGGCTCAGCCAGGCTCGATTTTTGCTCAGGAAACACCATATGGAAACAGGCCAATACAGGTCATACCAGATTAGCCACAGCCCGGCCATCTGTTGACCTCCTCCAGGGCGGACACGAAAAGTGTGCTCATGGGGGAAATCAACTGAATATGCATGGAAAAGGAACATTGTCACAATTGCCACCTGGAATGTAAGAACACTCTGGCAGGCTGGAATACCGAAAGAACTGACTTATGAAATGGACAGGTACTCCTAGCATGTTCAAAGGCTCGGCCTCTGCAAAGTAAGATGGAAGAACAACAGAGAAATACTGACGGAAGGGGCATATTCCTGTTCTACAGTGGAGAAGAAGACTGACTGACTGACTGACTGAAACCATTTACTGTCAGATTAACATAGTGTTGTACTGACATTTTAAAAAGAAAAACCTTAATAAATTAATGAGATAACGAAAATAATACAAATAAACATCTGAATGACATAAAAATCATAAAGGAAAATTAACAGGGAAACATTTAACATTTGTAAGTAACATAATAAAAATCAGAAACTGTAACAATAAAGCAAATTACATCTTAACTGTACTGAAAATCAAATCTCTCTCTCTCTCTCTCTCTCTCTCTCTCTCTCTCTCTCTCTCTCTCTCTCTCTCTCTCCTCAACACCATAATTTTTTTTTTTTTTAAAAGGAAAGACCCCCCCCCCCCCCAACACATGCACACAAAAACACACACCATCCAATCACACACACACACACACACACACACACCTCTCTCTCTCTCTCTCTCTCCACACACACACACACACACACACACACACACACACACACACACACACACACAACACACCCCACACTCACAAAAACCACGCTTCCCCTTCCCCCTACTCACGTGTATGCGAGCACGCACATATATTCACTCACAGACAAACAAATAAAAACCGCGAGAGAGAGAGTTTTGGAGAAGAAGACAAAAGTGTGCGCGGAGGGGCTTTTTTTTTTTCTTGTACTCCTAGTTCTTATAGAACAGGGAGTACTTTACAGTGGGAACGAAGAAATGCTGGCTGTGTGTCTCTGTCCGTGATGAAAATGTGCTCCACTCGCTCCAGACAAAACTTCTGGGCCGATCTTTCTGAAAATTTGTAGGGATGTTCATTATGGATCACGTATTATGCCCGATATAGCCGTTACTAATGGCTATAACGGCCCTTAACGGTTTTTCTTCTTTATGGAATATCTCAGAAAGCATACTTGGCCGATCTGTCTGAAAATTTGTAGGTAGGCCTATGTTCATTATGGGTCACGGATGATGCCCGATGTTTTATTTTACCAGAACAGCCGTTACTAACGGCTATAACGGCCCAAAACGGTTTTTCTTCCGTTACTAACGGTTCTAACGGTCCAAAACGGTTTTTCTTCTTTATGGAATATCTCAGAAAGTACTTGGCCGATCTTTCTGAAAATTTGTAGGTATGTTCATTATGGGTCACAGATGATGCCCGATGTTTTACTTTACCAGAATAGCCGTTACTAACGGCTATAACGCCCCAAACGGTTTTCTTCTTTATGGAATGTCTTACACGTATTCAATATAAACTGGGATTCGTTTATATGCTTTGCATCTTGTTTTTGTTTTGTTTTTTCCCCAAAAGTCAACAAGAACAACAAGAACGCCGTACTGGAATGCTACTCTGTCTCCGGCAGCATTATAATAACCAATCCACCAGCGAGCAAAATCATTTCAAGTCTCACATCAGACTGTGATGATAACCAGACTGAAGAATTGTATTCCCAGCTCTTTAAAGCGCTTCTCTGGGTCCTCCACGCATCTTCAGGTGTATCTTTGTCTTGTCTGCCTTTTGGCCGACTCTGGAGAAAGGTCCAGTGACGGTGAGGAAAGACTCACTGACTGCAGGGAAAGTCCTGTTGACGGCGGGAAAGACTGTGACCTGGGATTCTCTTCAGAGAGCATGTAAGGCCTCATGGCGAAAGCTTGGCGTGTCTGGAGTTGTAATGTCGTCGCCTGTCAGTACTATGGACTGCACACGGCAGTTGCTTGGCGGTGGCGTTTTTTGCCGGTGGGCACTGCAGTCATAAAATACGGGCTGGTACACCCATGGGAACGCTCCCGTGGAGTTTCTCTCATGTCACATCCAGTGACCATTACAGAATGGCATCTGCCAGGGAGCAATTATGTCCCTTCACGTCTTAAAGGAATGCCTGTGTGTGCCCCTACGCCCTATGTGAACACAGCGCAGGCTTCCAAGAGTGGTTCAAGATTGCTCCCAGCTGGTTTATTCGGCAGTTGAGGACAGTACTTCCCCGGGTCCTACCCGTACCTTCGGGTGTATCTTTTTCTTTTCCTGTCATCGGTAAGGTTGACAAGACAGATTCTCAACGCCCAGGGTGACAGGAGTGTCAAGACTGGTCCAGATGCCCAACTTAAGAAGACTGGGAGCATTTCTGTAGCCCCAATGACAGAGTCTGCCAGAATTTGCCAGTGATAATGACTCGGTTCTTGCCAGCACTCTTGGTAAGCATTAAGTTAAGGAACCTGATGATGGCCAAGGCATCCCCCAAACGGTCAATACTATAACCAGATAGACTATATCCTTGTGAACAACTGGTAAAGATCTAGCATCAACAGGGCTATAACAAGAACGTTTCCAGGAACTCATGTTAGTAGTGACCATGATCTTGTCATTTATAAACTTTAAAGTACGTTTGAAGAATAAGAAGAGGGTTAAAAAAAAAAAAAGCCGTCTGAAGTTCAGTTTTGAAGGTTCTGACATTGGTGAACGATTCCCTGCGACCGCAGAAGGGAAATTCACCATACTAGTTCACTTAGAAGACCTTCAAGACCTCACAAACAATTTTAACCGTGTGATGACTAAAACAACAAAGGTCCTTGGAACAATGAGATGGAAATGGAAACCCCAAACAACAACTTGGCGATATTTGACTCCAGCAGAACCTCAATACCGGTTAAGAAGACAGAAGGGGAACGTTAACTCAAATCCCAAACGTAGAATTGTTTTACCTTGGATGTTTTCATTATACCGAGAATATGAAGGA
>CM065745.1:14460720-14483220 GCA_033310375.1 Conus canariensis
AGCACTGTTAGACTATAACTCAGTGTTAGAGCACTGTTAGAACTCAGTGTTAGAGCACTGTTAGACTATAGCTCAGTGTTAGAGCACTGTTAGACTATAGCTCGTGTTAGAGCTGTTAGATATAGCTGTGTAGCACTGTTAGACTATAGCTCAGTGTTAGAGCACTGTTAGAACTCAGTGTTAGAGCACTGTTAGAGCCCAGTGTTAGAGCACTGTTATAGCTCAGTGTTAGAGCACTGGTAGAGCTCAGTGTTAGAGCACTGTAAGAGCTCAGTGTTAGAGTACTGTTAGAGCTAGAACTCAGTGTTAGAGCACTGTTAGAGCTCAGTGTTAGAGCACTGTTAGAGCTAGAACTCAGTGTTAGAGTACTGGTTAGAACTCAGTGTTAGAGCACTGTTAGAAATCAATGTTAGAGCACTGTTAGAGCTCAGTGTTAGAGCATGTTAGAGCTAGAGCTCAGTGTTAGAGCACTGTTAGAACTCAGTGTTAGAGCACTGTTAGACTATAGCTCAGTGTTAGAGCACTGTTAGAACTCAGTGTTAAGAGCACTGTTAGACTATAGCTCAGTGTCAGCAATCGTTCTTCGTGCACTGAGTTCCCAGTCAGAGGTTAGAGATAAAACGTGAGTGGACGCCCAAGTTAAAAAAAAAAATCAACTTTGTTAAGAACGAACAAGTCCGGTAACTCTTCTTCCTTGATGAAATAATTACATTACACACCCATAAATCCAAACGAACGCTGCCGTAAGCAGCAATCGTTTGGAGCAAAGGGGCGTGTAATTATTTCACCATGGAAGCAACAGTTACCGTCCTTGTTCGTTATTTGCTGTTAATTGTTCCCTGCCTAATTTATGATTTTCTTTGCAACGTCAATGGTGGAGTTGTTCAGGTAAGATCAGGGTGGTGGTGGTGGTGGTGGTGAGTGGGTGGGTGGGGGGCGGGGGGCTATCCGCGCCTGCTGTGCCACCGTTGGTAGCACGGACTTGAATGTAATTAACTCTTTGAAGATGAATAGTAAAATCAAGAATGCTCTCAATGGATAGCATGTTTAAAGTTAAGTGTTAAATCCGTTTCGCGCTAAAAAAAAAAAAATAAAAAAATAAAAAAAGCGAGGCCAACCAACAAATACTGTAGTGTTGTGTGTGTGTGTGTGTGTGTGTGTGTGTGTGTGTTGCGCACGCGTGCGTGCGTGCGCATGTGTGCGTGCGTGTGTATGTGTGTGCATGTGTGTGCTGTGCGTACATGCATGCGTGCGTGCATGTGTGTGTGTGTGTGTGTGTGTGAGAGAGAGAGAGAGAGAGGAGAGAGAGAGAGACAGACAGACAGAGAGAGAGAGAGAGAGAGAGAGAGAGAGAGAGACAGAGAGAGAGAGAGAGAGAGCAGTTTAAATGAGTAGTAGTTTGAAAATAAGCAGGTGAAAAAGAAACAGACAAGACTGCAAGGACAGAAGAACTTTTTAATTGATAAAACAAACACACAACATGCAGTCTCGCTCGCTTTGGCTTGCTTTGATCCAGAGTATGCACACACAACACACACACACACACACACACACACACCAGTCCAAATGACATACATCTGTGCACACATAACAGGAGCCATTCAATGCCACTGGTTTGATGCATACACATTTTTTCTCTTTTTTTTTTTTTGGGTGGAGGGCGGGGGTGTGTGTGTTGGGGGGGGGGGGGGGCAGTTCATTAATCTGTTTGCGCATCTTCAGTATTCTCCTATATTTGTGTAACGTTTTCCTACGTTACACAAAGCATGCACCCTGCGTGAGAAATGGAAAGAATGAAGGAAGTAAGGAAATTGAGTGAACGATATTGAACGATATTGACTGGATGACACGGGAAACGACTGAATGAAGCGCCAGCTGGCAGCTCCAGGTAGGCAGCCCGTTGTGTAAACGAGTGTGGATTGTAAAGCGCTTAGAGCTTGGTCTCTAGACGAGAATAGGCGCTATATAAGTATTCATTATTATTATTATTATCAAATCAGTTTATTATACACTTTTTCTTCATGAAATAACTCATTCCACCTCCACCCCTTCCTCTCCTTTTTGTTGTTGTTGTTGTTGTTGTTGCTGTGATAAGTTGTGTTTAAAATGGCCTTGGCAATTATAATTATAAACTACGAGAGCATGGAAGGGGAGAGGGGGGACAACTCCAATGGGTGGTGGGCAGAATGGCTGCAAAGATGATTAACAACCCCATCAAGTAAAGATGGGTACAACGAAGAGGGGTGGGAAGGGAGGAGGGAGGGAAGAGGTGGAGAAACTGGGGTGGAGGTAGGGGTGAAAGAAGCAAAGGGGAGGGGAGGGGGGGGGGGTATTGCAAATCATATGCAAAGGCCTTTCAGCGGTGAAAGAAAATTCCATCCACTGATGGTAGGGCCTACATGGTTAGACATTTCTCAGTAGCTGGTCTTTCACAGTTAAGATCGCAGTTAAGTTGCCTGGAAGACCGGCGCATTCTTCTTGCAGGTAGCTTTTGGGGGCCAGAATAGCTCAGTTGGTAGAGCATCGGACTCGTAATCTCGGGGTTGTGGGTTCGCATTTCCGCCAGGCCTTTTGGTACAGGGGGATTTTTCCCTCTGAGTTAACATTGGTTCTGACTCCATTCCCCACACAGTCCTTCAAATGAGACTATAAACCGAGGTTTTGTGTGTGAATGCATGCACAACATCTTGCACACACGTAAAAATCCCATCACCAACTTTCGGAAGAGAAGGCCAGTTTGGCCGTTGGTATGGATGACACGTTACGCATAGCATGCACCTTCCCCGAAGTTGGAGTATGGTTGTCTTAATGGCAGGATGAAAAATGGTCATACACACAAAAGTGTCCGAATAATCAACATGATGATTGTGGACACTAAAAAAGAAAGAAAAGGAATGCTTAAACATTTTTGTGAAGGAGGTGATATCAACTCTTCTACCATGGAGTTTCAAAAACAATGTTGCCAGCTGTATGGAGAGTCTGCAGTCTTTTGGCTGGCTCTAGCTAGTGTAGCTGGGTGAAGAACAGCTTCCATACTTTGATGGTAGTGACTGACTACCCAGCGGGACACAAACCATACAGTATGTTTTCAATGTTGATGGATGCCTTTCACTGTTTAGGGGATGTGGACTGTCAAAGTGTGTTTCAGTGCCACATGCAGTCTTGATGTGTTTCTTTCAGACTGAGAGGAAAAAAAGCGGGGTTGGTGGGTGGCTTGGGGGTGGAAACGAGAAAAAAATTGTGTGTGTGAAAGTGTGTGCACACGCATGTATTTGTGTGTGTGTGTGTGTGTGTGTGTGTGTGTGTGTGTGTGTGTGTGTGTGTGTGCATGAGAGAGAGACAGATGGACATACAGACAGACTGAGACTTGTTCACTATTCAGGTGCATGTGTACGCACATGCAGCAGTGTGTGCACCTTTTTGTCACAGTCTGTGAGTGTGTGTGCATGCGTGCATATACTCTGTGTGTGTGTGTGTGTGTGTGTGTGTGTGTGTGTGTGTGTGTCTGTGTGTGCGCACATGCCATGAGTATGCTTGTCAGTTGTTTATATGCGCCTAGGAAGGTTGTCAGATTTGGTCATACGACCCGAGCTAAGTCCCAAATAAAGTCAATAATTGTTGGTATCATGGACAACTCAACAAACATGATTGATGATTTGAACCATTTGAAGAAAGTGCAATGAATAAAAGATTTAGATATGATGGTATGTATGCGAAAAAGATGAATCCTGGAAAAATGCTGGAACCAGCAGAAAGTGGTGTAAATAAGGGTGTCAATACAACTGAGAATTGATATATGACAACAAATGATTTCTTTCAGTGCAATAAGCGAGTGTGTGTGTGTGTGTGTGTGTGTGTGTGTGTGTTGTGTGTGTGTGCGAGTGTGTGTGTGTGTGTGTGTGGTGTGTGTGTGTGTGTGTGTTGTGTGTGTATGAGAACATACCCTATCTTCACGGAAGAAAATTGCATAAATTGGCTTCCAGTCATCCGCAACTTCAATGATCCAACCAGATTTTCTGTGTGGTGGTCTCCTTCCTGTCCCACACCCTGAGGTGTTTCAGACTTTAATGTCTCCTGCAGCTTCATGCAAGACCAAAATGATATCTTTGTTCCTTCACTTCAAACATCATCCACAGCAGTAGTTCTGGATATCTTACTGCAGCAACACATAACTAAACACACCATCAATGTTCACATTATTTTTTAATTAAGTTCTCAACTGTGAAAAAAAAAGAAGTAACTGAGGGCATTCAAAATACCACCACTGACACAGTCAAAAATTCACAATGAAGTGGTGCATGACAGACAAAGATTCAACACGCACATGAAACTGATGTTGCACAGTTCAACTGGGCAGACGATGCAGGTTTATTCTGTTTCCTTTCATATGATTCCTTTCGGTTGTATAACAGCTAACAGTTTTGCCTAACAGCTAGGAGTCCTTTCAGGACCGTTACTACCATACTACATACCTTTGTTTTATCATTGTTGCCCAGCTTGCAACACTGGGCCTTTCCAGGGCTCTCAACAGACATGGAAAAAAACCAACATCTTGACAAAGGAGAGAGAAAAAAAAATACATTGCCAATAGGTCACATCACGAAAAGTCAAGACAAAACAAAAAAGATACATACATACAATAAACAACACGGTAGCTAATTTACTGAAAGCCTGAATGTGGCTAAGAAAAGGCCGTGCTGACATCATCAGCCATTGTGCTGAATTGATCACTCTCAGATTAAATTAAAAAAACAAAACAGAAGAAAATATTTGAATTTGAAAAAAAAGAAAAGAAAAAAGGGCCATATAAGGAAAAATAAGCATAGCCAAATGTATAGCAAGTGTCCACTCTGTCCAGTGCGAACATTTTTGAATATGTAGTCAACAGATTACAATGAAAAAAAAATCCCCTGGCATTTCATAAACAGTGACCACAGGAAAACAGTGTGAAAGAGTTTCCACAACAAAGACACCAGAACAGGCCGCAAAAAACAACAACAAACAAACAAAAAAGTTAATAAAACAAACAAACAAACAAAAAATCAAGAGTCAAAGACAGTGATAGAAAAGACAAAGTTCCCAACATAGGACTCCCAGACTGGGGGGGGGGATGCTCTGTGTACTAGAAGAGCCCCCACCTCCACCCCCCCCCTCCCCCCCATCACCACAACAACCCCTCACAGAAGAGTTCGCATACAGAAAAATAACATCTCACCTTACAAAGAAGAACATACATACAATGTGTTACACAACTCAGTTCCTAGCATCCTTCACAATGCATACTAACACCTTGTGTTGCCTGTGCTAGAAATTCTGTTTGTTATGCCTGGGTGGGAGTGACAGAACTTTATAATGCTGAGAAATTTGGGGTCAATATAGGTCAAGGGGCTCTGTAGGGCCCCTGGTAATGTAATGTAATGTAATTTAGTATATTTATAGAGTGCTTTACCTTGCAAAGAGCCCAAAGCGCATATTACAGAAAAACATGATAAAATACCAATTCAAATTCAAAGCACACACACACAAACACACACACACAATCACACAGACACACACACACATGCGCGCGCACGTGCATGCACACACACACACCACACAGACACGCGCGCACACACACACACACACACACGCACACACACACACACACACCCCCCTGAAAAACTCACACACACAGACAGACACACGAGCGTGTCAACACCAGCAAACACGCGCACAGTGGGGAGCATGGACAATGTCCAATAACACTGATGAAAACTTGGCACATTTTCTGCATTCTCCTTCAATGCCAGTCTGAATTTTTAAGCGTTTCATTGTTCTTGACGCTTTAAGACAATTTCTTTAGAAGAATAAGAACAACAGTAACACACACTGCATGAATAAACAAGGACATAACCTAGGACATCACACATATCATTGCCACATGTGGAATCGCAATTTCCTTCACCCATGAACCATACTGGCGCTTAAAACTGTCCTTCAGAAGTCGTTTTTTTTTTCTTCCATTTATTTTGATGTCACTGTCATTTTTCGCACTATTTCACTGATAATGAAACACATTTCAGACACACGAGAAACTGAAAGACTGTGCTGCTGAACAAACTGGTGGTGAACTGGGGTACAATGAAGCTGTACAAAAATATGAACAGAAAAATCTGTGCTTGTATTGAACCTAACTGCATGCATTCATATTGAAACAAAGTAAAGAAATTTCTTCTTTTTTTTTTATGACTTACAGATTGTCAAAATACCAATCCGAAATTCAGTGTATCACAGGAATTACTCCAATCCATGAATTTGCCACAGCCAGTTGACCAAACTAGATTTGAAAAATACAGCAAAATATTCATAAACAATGCCACAAAAAAGCACAAGGATCATACTGGCAACTTACATTGAAGAATGATACTCTCACCCATGCATTTGTCACAGCCAGTTCATCAAAAAAGATTTTGAAAACTGCAACAAAATAGTTGTAAACAATGTCATAAAAGGGGTCACAGTGGCAACTTGCATTGCAGAATGATACTCCCACCCATGAATTTGTCACAGCAAGTTGACAAAAAAAAAGATGCAAAAAAAAAAATACAGCAAAATATCCAAAAGCAATGCCACACACAAAAAAGCACAAAAAAGAGTCATACTGTCAACTTACACTGCAGAATGGACAGGTTCTGCCCATCCCAGCGGTTAAATTCTCAACTGCCTTAGGTAGTCACCAGATTAAAACATCAACAACAAAAATAGCATTCATGTTACACCTTGTAACAAGGGAACATCAGCCTAAAGACGTTACAAAACAAAGGAAAATGGGCTACAATAACAGAAAACAGTGGACAACAGCAAAGACTGATAAAAAAAAAAATCTTTAAAAAAGGAGAAGAAAAGGAAGAACTGAACTGAGTAACAGAAGAGGGGAAGATTTCCCACACAAAATGATCAAAAGGTGTGGATGCAGGTTAACTTTAAAGAACCTCCTGTACACAAAAGATTGCGTCTCGGCAAATAAACCCAAGAGTCAGAGGCAGAAAAAGACAGCGACAGAAAAGAGGATTTTACATATAAATCAAAACAAGTGGGGAATATTCCACCACCAAGCTTGAAAAGACCTGCTCTGTCTAATTCCACTGTTAAATAGTTAATGCAGGGAACACCTGTCACTGGGCATACCACTGGAATAAAAAAAAGTCTACCTGAAAGACCTGCTCTGTCTCATTCCACTGTTAAATTGTTAATGCAGGGAACACCTGTCACTGGGCATGCCAATCATGCCACTAGAATAAAAAAGTTTACCTGGAATATCTTTTTTAACACAAACACGCAAAAAAAGAGGTACATTTCAGGGCCTTTCTTCACAAACATTTTGTGTATCGTGACACATAAAATACCCTTTGCAACAGGCCTCGGTCAACCCCTTTGAAATAGAAAAAAAACAGCAGTCGTTTGGTCCCTTCAGACTTCTGCAATGCATGTCACCATAACAGATCAGAGTTTGCAGCACAACCCTGTTTTCCCAATCTGTGCAAAAATCGAAAGAGATGCCATTTCTTCCTTGACACAATAACACACAGATAGCCTTGTGCACAGTGTATCTCTCGGTGCTGGTCTAAGCTGTTTTGAGAAATATACATGTACAAAGTTATTTCTGATTATCTTTTAGTCTAAGCTGATTTGAGAACCATATGCACAAAGTCACGTTTGATTATTCTTTTATCATTTAGTTGCTTTCTTCATTTTCACCCACTGATACAAAACCAACAGTGATTATAAAATACTCTGCAAATTTTTCTCTCTCTCTCTCTCTCTCTCTCTCTCTCTCTCTCACACACACACACACACACACGCACACACACTCACACTAACACACATCTTACACATGAGTTCATCATGAAAATGGCATCCCCTACACATAATTTCAAGAAACAGTTAAACAAAAACACAATCATATTCCCATACTGATTTGTACAGGATAAAACATTTTGATCCTCATTCACAACACATGAAAACAAACCTCAAGGAACCGTGAAACTGGCTGGAAAGTCAAGACCCCTTACAGAAAAAAACAACAACAAACAAACAAAAAGGAGTCTAACGACCCTTAAGAATATTCTGAGGGTCAGGTGACCGTTTAATAAAGATAACAGCCAGCACAAATCCTGATATAATGACCAGCTTAATGATGCCACATTGATGTAAACCCCTTGAATGACCCAGGCACTGAAAGACATTCATAACCAGTGTTTTCTGAATTGTATGGTATTTTACAAGTTTTCAGCCGCAACCCACTTTTCTCGGCCCATGTTAGGTTACCCAGTACTTTACAAATTATTAAAGTGAAAATTAGCATAATGTAGAAATCGCCCTTGCTCATCATGTAGTAAGTTATTTGGAATTCTACGGCCCACATTCAAAAAGGTTTCAAAGTGAGTAAATTTACATCTATAGAAATGTACCCTTTCAATTTCTATTTATAGATTGAAAGAGAGACAGACACACACTGACACAGAGAAAGCAAGGCAAGAGAGAGAGAGAGAGAGACAGAGACAGAGACAAGACAGAGAGAGAAACAGAGACAAAGACAGAGAGAGGCAGAGACAAAGACAGGGACAGACAGGGGGAAAAACAGAGCGAGAATGAAAGGAAGAGCGAAAGAGACTTATCCATCATTGTACACATACATATTCATGAACTCTGAATTCCAATATTACAGAAAGGTAGGCTGGGGGGAAGGGAGAGAGAGAAGGGTGGAAAGGGGGCAGAGATAAAAAAGAACAATTAGTATGTGCTCTGAATGTATTCGCAAATTTCTATTAATTAAATATATATATATGTATTCACAAAGTCCTGCTAATTTCGTCTTGTACAAGGTCAACAACTCGTTCACAGTTCACCACTACAATGACTGCAGCAGTGCAGTGTCTCAAGTCGTTCACAGTCTACCACTACAATGACTCTGCAGCAGTGCAGTGTCTTCTCTGGTGAGCTGCCTCAGGACAACTTCACACTGACAGCTCCCTGTGGACTGTCGGTGCCAGATCTGTGACACAACAAACCAGGGTTCAGCTGTGGACAGGGTGCCAGAATAAATGGCCTGGCATAGGGGTGATGCTACTGAAGTTGTACAGAAGATAAGACAGGAATTAAAAAAAAAAAAAAGATTTAATCATCCTCTATGGATTGTATATTGGTAATCCTTTACTAAATGTATGGCTGTCATATTCATCATCTGGCGGTAAACACCACTTTCTGCCATTTGCATTACTGCAAGTGACATGAATAAAGACTTCATCTAAAGACACACGGAGATCAACAAAACAATGATCTGAAACACGAAGCTGTTTATACCGGTACTTATAGAAGAGTGAACTGTCAGTATGTGCCCCACTACATAGTAGGTTAAGATGATCTAAGCTGTATCACAGGCGCGGTGTCTACTGGTGCACTCTCTGCACATGTCTTTTCAAGCTAACGGGCCACACAAACACTGCCGGACAGTGCGGGCAGTAGTGAGACTTCTGTCCTTCATGGACTAAGCGATGGTCCTTAAGAACACTTGACCGGGCAAAACTTTTCCCACAGTCCTTGCACACGTAAGGTTTTTCACCTGTGTGGATTCTCCGGTGCATTCTTAACTTGCTCGCCTCGGCAAACGCCGCCTGACAAAAGTCACAAACGTACGGCTTTTCGTCAGTGTGCGTTCTCTTGTGTCGTTTCAAGTTGCCAACCTCGGAAAAGGCCGCCCCACAAACGTCACAAATGTAGGGCCTGTCCCCCGCGTGGACTGACCGGATGTGGGTCTGTAGGCTGCTGGAGCGTTTGAAGTCGGCATCACAGTGCGGACACTTGTACGGCTTCTCCCCGGTGTGGATCCTCTTGTGGCCCTTCAACGTGGTGGCCTGGGTGAAACTCTTGCTGCACACATCGCACACGAAGGGTTTCTGACTGGTGTGGATTAATTTGTGTCTCTTCAGGTTATCGGCCCTGCCGAAAGCCTTGCTGCACACGTCACACACGTACTGACGGCTTTTTTCCCCTCCCCTCTCTTGTCATCCTCCTCTTCCGCTTTGTCTCTCTTTCTCTTTTTCCTGTCACCAAGGTGACCGGTCTTTTCCCTGCTTGCATTACAGTGGTTGCCGGTGTCTTTGCGTCATAGTAATTTTGTATCAGTTACTTTCAATGTGTAGACACGACTGTGTGTTGAAAAACATGGCTGACATGTAAAAAAATTCTTTGTTTACATTCTATTCCGTTCTTTTACAAGACCAAATCAGAAGATGAAGGGACGAAAAAACATTCAAATCTTTACCTTGCAAATCATCCGGGAATCTTCATGTAATCCACTTAAAAAAAAACAAACTTCCATGAGTTTCTCCCAAAAGATCAATACACTACACACACTGTTCTGATTCACAGTTATGTTGATATTTGGCCGATGGAGTGTTTCTTTTCACTAGATGAACAATTCAAAGGATGTAAGTAAGTTTCTAAAGTACCCTGGTACAAAGACTACCGTTGATCAAAACACAAAAATACACCATACAGATAAAAGAAAAAGCTGAGAATAGCTGATCATGACACAATTGATGTACAGCGCTTGTACTTTACACACCAACTTTCAAACACTGGCTGTTCGCACTTATCACACAGCAGCATAATTTTCCTGTAGCAACACACACAAAAAGCAGTATATTGACACTAGCCACAAAAAAAAAAAAAAACGATCATACAGCATTTTTTTGTGCTTGTGAAAAACAAAACAAAACAAAAAAAAAGCGGAGAACTCCAGGTAAACCCTCCATTGATTCACAAAACCTATGGTATACACACAGACTATTGAACACTTGTTGTACACACTAATCACACAGCCGCAAAGTCTTTCTTTATATGAAACTCAAAGAAGCAAGGTGCTGCACACAGTCCTTTCCCGCAGTCAGGACACCAGTATTTGGTTCTCTTGACGGACTGCCTGATCTGGTCCCGGGGAATGCCACTTGATCTCTGCTTGGCGTAGCACACCACGCAGTTTCTACGTGGCCCACCATTCTTTCCAGTGCGAGGCAGCAGAGCAGGGAAATGACGACCAGACAGCCTGGTCACAGGTAGTCGGGGACCATCACTGGCATGTTCTGGAACCTCGATGTCTCTGACGGTGGCAGGGTTCGTACTGATTTCCTGACAAAAAAATTCAAGGACTTTTTAAGTACTTTGTTTTTTTTAATTCAAGGACTTAGTTCAATGATAGTTTTAAAATAAATAATGGGGACCGGAATAGCTCAGTTGGTAGAGCGCCGGACTCTGGGGTTGTGGGTTCGAATTTCGGTATAGGGGATTTTTCCTCGGAGCTAACATTGGTTCTGACTCCATTCCCCATACAGCCCTTCGAATGAGACTATAAACCGAGGTTCCATGTGTGAACGCATGCACAACATCTTGCACACACGTAAAATCCCATCACCAACTTTCGGAAGAGAAGGCCAGTTTGGCTGTTGGTATGGATGACACTTTACACTTAGCACGCACCTTCCCCGAAGATGGAGTATGGCTGCCATAATGGTGGGATAAAAAACGGTCATACACACAAAACTCCACTGCCTGTCTATACAGGCAGTGTCAGCAGGAGTATCAGCCTGCGTACGCAGAGAGAAAAAAAGAAAAAGATAAATAATCATGAAAAACTGACACAAATTAAATTACTGTCAGGACCTTTTTCCATACGTGGCAAAAGGCCTGGCTTTTGTCTCCACCTGGGTCTATCTGCAACCATTCTTTGTACTTTACTTTTTCCAGCCAAACGACATTAAACAAACACTTCCCTGGCATGTTGGCTTCTCAATTTCAAGACCACAGATCATTCTATCATGTGTGCAGGCTCCGTGAAGGCCGGCAACTTTGGTGTTTTCACATGTAGCAGATCGTCAGTGAACTTGGACTTCTTTTACTTTCATACTTTAAAAAAAATTTGATTTCAATGTTTTTTTCAACAGACACAACGTTTTACACAGACGTTATTCAAAGTCATTGGCAGCGACAATATTTAAGCACTTTTTAAGGACCTATGAACAAAAGCCTGATATTCAAGGACTTTCAAGGCCTTGAAAAGGGGGTCCCAAAAATAAAGTACTTTTAAGGACTTTTAAGGACTGTACGAACCCTAGTAGTAGTCTGGCACCATCACTGCCATGGCATGTTCGGGAACCTCGATGTCTCTGACGGTGGGAAGGTCCATCAGGAGAGATCTCACCACTCGGTCTAAGGACATCATCTTTTGACCATGGCTTCTCCTGTGCTTGTTCAGGATAATCATAGTCTGGATTGTGCACAGTGTCAGCAGATGGAAAAAGGGCTTTTTCCACCATTCCAGGGTCTTCCTGTGCATGGGGAAGTAGGCCACCAGTTGATCACTGTGGTCAACCCCAGTCTTGTGCTTGATGTATTAACGACCGATTTGGGTTTCACTTTTTCCCCTAATCGGCATTGAACTCTCTCCATCTGTGGCCTGTGCAGGGTGGATAGAGTGAAGGCATCTTTTGTGTCTTTCCAGCGGGTAGCAACCACCTGTCCCCGACAATGATAGTCCATCTGGCCTCTCTCCATGGGCTGGTTGCCAAGGTCCGGAGGCATGCCCACACTGTTCCTTCGTACAGTGCCACAGACCATGGTGCCCTGTGTTGCCAGTGACGAACATATCTTGGGCTCACAGTAGTAGTTGTTGATATACAGATGATGTTCTTTGTTCACCAACAGACTGATGAGTTGCCTAACCATACTCATAGGGCTTGTTGCTCAGACGTTTGTCGCTGCAGAACACTTCCAACCTATACACATAGCCTGATTTGCTTTCACACAGATAAAAGAAAAAGCTAAGAATAGCTGACCATGACATAATTGATGTACAGCGCTTGTACTTTACACACCGACTTTCAAACACTGGCTGTTCGCACTTATCACACAGCAGCATAATTTTCCTGTAGCAACACACACAAAGCAGTATATTGACACTAGCCATAAAAAACCGATCATACAGCATTTTTTTGTGCTTGCAAAAAAAAAAAGAAAAAAAAAAAAAGCAGAGAACTCCAGGTAAACCCTCCATTGATTCACAAAACCTATGGTACACACACAGACTATTGAACACTTGTACACACTGATCACACAGCCGCAAAGTCTTTCTTTGTATGAAACTCAAAGAAGCAAGGTGCTGCACAAAGTCCTTTCCCGCAATCAGGACACCGGTATTTGGATTTCTTGACGGACTGCCTGAGCTGCTCCCAGGGAACGCCACTTGATCTCTGCTTGGCATAGCACACCACGCAGTTTCTACGTGGCACACCATTCTTTCCAGTGCGAGGCAGCAGAGCAGGGAAATGACGACCAGACAGCCTGGTCACAGGTAGTCGGGGACCATCACTGGCATGTTCTGGAACCTCGATTTCTCTGATGGCGGCAGGGTTCCTACAGATTTCCTGACAAAAAAATCAAGGACTTTTTAAGTACTTTGTTTTTTTTTATTTCAAGGACTTAGTTCAATGATAGTTTTAGTTTTAAAATAAATAATGGGGACCGGAATAGCTCAGTTAGTAGAGCGCCGGACTCTGGGGTTGCAGGTTCGAATTTCGGTACAGGGGGATTTTTCCTCGGAGCTAACATTGTTTCTGACTCCATTCCCCATACAGTCCTTCGAATGAGACTATAAACCGAGGTTCCATGTGTGAACGCAGCACAACATCTTGGACACACGTAAAATCCCATCACCAACTTTCGGAAGAGAAGGCCAATTTGGCCGTTGGTATGGATGACACTTTACACTTAGGACGCACCTTCCCCGAAGATGGAGTATGGCTGCCATAATGGTGGGATAAAAAAACGGTCATACACACAAAACTCCACTGCCTGTCTATACAGGCAGTGTCAGCAGGAGTATCAGCCTGCGTACGCAGAGAGAAAAAAAGAAAAAGATAAATAATCATGAAATACTGACACAAATTAAATTACTGTCGGGACCTTTTTCCATACGTGGTAAAAGGCCTGGCTTTTGTCTCCACCTGGGTCTACCTGCAACCATTCTTCGTACTTTACTTTTTCCAGCCAAACGACATTAAACAAACACTTCCCTGGCATGTTGGCTTCTTAATTTCAAGACCACAGATCATTCTATCATGTGTGCGGGCTCCGTGAAGGCTGGAAACTTAGGTTTTTTCACATGTAGCAGATCGTCAGTCAACTTGGATTTCTTTTTACTTTCATACTTAAAAAAAATTCAATTTCCATTTTTTTTTTTTTCAACAGACACAACGTTTTACACAGACGTTATTCAAAGTCATTGGCAGCGACAATATCTAAACGCCTTTTAAGGACCTATGAACGAAAACCTGATATCCAAGGACTTCCAAGGCCTTGAAAAGGGGGCCCCAAAAATAAAGCACTTTTAATTAAGGACTTTTAAGGACTGTACGAACCCTAGTAGTCGCGGACCTTCACCGGCATGTTTGGGACCACGATGTCTCTGACGGTGGGAAGGTCCATCAGGAGAGACAACAACTGACAGTGTTGTGTTAGGTGTCACAGGAAAGAACAAACACTCAACTAATCGAACATAGTAATTTCGAATCAGTTACTTTCAATGTGTAGACATGACTGTGTGTTGAAAAACATGGCTGACATGTAAAAAAATTCTTTGTTTACATTCTATTCCGTTCTTTTTCAAGACTAAATCAGAAGATGAAGGGACAAAAAACCATTCAAATCTTTACCTTGCAAATCATCCAGGGATCATCATGTAATCCATTTGAAAAGAAAATGAACTTCCATGAGTTTCTCCCGAAAGATCAATACACTACACGCACTGTTCTGATTCACAGTTATGTTGGTATTTGGCCAATGGAGTGTTTCTTTTCACTAGATGAACAATTCAACGGGTGTAAGTACCCTGGTACAAAGACTACCGTTGATCAAAGCGCAATAATACACAATAAAGATAAAATAAAAATCTGTGAATAGTTGATCATGACACAATTGATATACAGCGCTTGTACTTTATACACCGACTTTCAAACACTGGCTGTTCGCACACACAGTGCGTGCTGGCTCAGCATAATTTTCTTGTAGCAACACACACAAAAAGCAGTATATTGATGCTGGCCATAAAAACCGATCATGAATACAGCATTTTTTTGTGCTTGTAAAAAACAAAAAACGGAAAAAAAAAAGCGTAGAACTCCAGGTAAACACTCATTTGATTCACAAAACCTATGGTATACACACAGACTATTGAACACTTGTTGTACACACTAATCACACAGCTGCATAGTCTTTCTTTGTATGAAACTCAAAGAAGCAAGGTGCGCCACACAGTCCCTTCCCGCAGTCAGGACACCAGTATTTGGTTCTCTTGACGGACTGCCTGATCTGGTCCCGGGGAATGCCACTTGATCTCTGCTTGGCATAGCACACCACGCAGTTTCTACGTGGCACACCATTCTTTCCAGTGCGAGGCAGCAGAGCAGGGAAATGACGACCAGACAGCCTGGTCACAGGTAGTCGGGGACCATCACCGGCATGTTCTGGAACCTCGATGTCTCTGACGGTGGCAGGGTTCGTACTGATTTCCTGACAAAAAAAATTCAAGGACTTTTTAAGTACTTTGTTTTTTTTTTAATTAAAGGACTTAGTTCGATGATAGTTTTAAGATAAATAGCCATGAAATACTGACACAAACGTTTGTACAGATTTCCTGACAAAAAAATTAAGGATTTTTTAAGTACTTCGTTTTTTTAATTCAAGGACTTAGTTCAATGATAATTTTAAGATAAATAATCACGGATTATTTACACAAATTAAATTACTGTCAGGACCTTTTTCTATACCGTATACGTGGCAAAAGGCCTGGCTTTTGTCTCCACCTGGGTCTACCTGCAACCATTCTTTGTACTTTACTTTTTCCAGCCAAACGACATTAAACAAACACTACCCTGGCATGTTGGCTTCTCAATTTCAAGACCACAGATCATTCTATCATGTGTGCAGGCTCCGTGAAGGCCGGCAACTTTGGTGTTTTCACATGTAGCAGATCGTCAGTCAACTTGAACTTCTTTTACTTCCATACTTTTTTTTTACAAATTCAATTACAATTTTCTTTTTTCAACGGACACAACGCTTTACACAGACTTTATTCAAAGTCATTGGCAGCGACAATATTTAAGCACTTTTAAGGGCCTATGAACAAAAGCCTGATATTCAAGGACTTTCAAGGCCTTGAAAAGGGATCTAAAAAATAAAGCACTTTTAAGGACTTTTAAGGACTGTACGAACCCTAGTAGTCAGGGACCGTCACCAGCATGTTCGGGAACCATGATGTCTCTGACAGTGGGAAGGTCCATCAGGAGAGATCTCACCACTCGGTCTAAGGACATCTTCTTTCGACCATGGCTTCTCCTGTGCTTGTTCAGGATAATCATAGTCTGGATTGTGCACAGTGTCAGCAGATGGAAAAAGGGCTTTTTCCACCATTCCAGGGTCTTCCTGTGCATGGGGAAGTAGGCCACCAGTTGATCACTGTGGTCAACCCCAGTCTTGTGCTTGATGTATTCAACAACTGATTTGGGTTTCACCTTTTCCCCTAATCGGCATTGAACTCTCTCCATCTGTGGCCTGTGCAGGGTGGATAGAGTGAAGGCATCTTTTGTGTCTTTCCAGTGGGTAGCAACCACCTGTCCCCGACGATGATAGTCCATCTGGCCTTTCTCCATGGGCTGGTTGCCAAGGTCGGGAGGCATGCCCACACTGTTCCTTCGTACAGTGCCACAGACCATGGTGCCCTGTGTTGCCAGTGGCGAACATATCTTGGGCTCACAGTAATAGCTGTTGGTATACAGATACAGTTTCATCCACTAAATGGATGCGTCTCTGAGAGTGTTGCTCAAATTTCCTGACCAACACTGTAGATGTTTGTATCTCTTGAGCCTGGTTGGTGCCTGGATACATTATGAAAGGAAGCGTTGAGTGCAGCCCTGTCAAGCAGTGTCAGACCAATATGGAAATCTGTAGCATCATCTTCATTATCCCCACTCTCATCAATCAGCATGAACCCTTTCAGTGCCAGGGAATATTACAAATAAAGTGTTTCCCAGTGCCAGGGAAGTCTGATGATTTGAGGGTAATAATTAACCCAAAAATCTGGCTCAAAAACTATAAGAGATACAAAAATAAAATATATACGTTTTTTGAAGGAAATTAAATGAAGATTTTGAATCTGGGCTTCTTTTGTTTCAATTTTGATAATCAAAAATATTTAGGCATTTCAACTGGGACAGATTTTTTGCGCGATCAAAAACATCTGTATTTACCACTACAGACTGACGTTCAACAAGAACACACAGCAAAAAAAAAAGTTGAAAATAGAATTTGTATTGTCACACCACTACAGCTGTATATGAAAATAAAACAGTTCAGAAGTTTATAAAGATGCCCAGAAATTTATAAAGATGCCCACACTTCATGCAGACAGGTAAGTCCAAAACTGTCTGAAAAACTGCAAATCAGGATTCAATCAAAATAAATGATGGTCATATACTCAGAAGCTGAACAGTCAAGCTTTGTGACACGCCCACAGTTTGACTTCACAAGCACATGTAAAAAAACCCAAGAAAACTGTCCTACCTGACTAGCAGGCAAAAGGTTCAGCAACACTAAATACTGGCAGTCAGTAATTCTTGACGGTGTGATACAGTTGGAAACACGGGTCAATACAAAGTCCTGGTTTGTCGGGGCACTTTGCACACATGACTGAGGTGTCTGTCCTTTTATTGTGTTTGCCACACACCCTGCACCTTTTCTGGCCCCATTTCCTGGAAGATGATGGAGGAGCAGGAACATGCGATGGGAAGTGACGTCCGAAAAGACGGCTGACTTCCTCTGCTTCACCAGCATCAGCAGGAATGGGCTTGTCAGCAGACACCAAACTGTAGATCACATCAGTTTGGAAGGAAAAGAAATCCTTCCTCATGTCAACCGTCTTCTGGTAGACAAGGAAAGCGTTCAGGCAGCTAATCTGAAGAAGATGTAGCATCAACTTCTTGTACCACCTGTACGTTTTCCTTGTGGCATCATACGGTTGCAGCATGGCGTCAGTCTTGTCCACAGCTCCCATGTAGCTGTTGTAGTCGACCACGCAAGAAGGCTTGGTCTTTCGATGCCCTCTGCGTTCCACCACACGTGTGCTCTCGTCATGCATGGTTGACATCATGAAGACGACTTTTGAGGACTGCCACTTGATGAAAAGAAGCTCCTCGCATCGCAGACTGTCCATGGCCGCTGGCGTGTTCGCAATCGGCAAGTCTCTCACCTGCTGAGGAACCCTGTTGGCTTTGGCTGTCCCACAGCATGTTGTTTGCTTCTGGTACAGGTACCTGCAACATGCATAAAATGCAATGTATTGTAAAGCTCGCACGCACACACACACACACACATGCACGCACGCACACACACACACACAGACGCCACACATGCAAGCATGCACACACACACACACGCACGCACCCGCACACACACACACTGACACATACCCATGTACACACACACACACATACACACACACACATTGAAGCAAAACACACACACACACACACACACACACACACACACACACACCTCATTTTTTGTACTCCAGTTCTTATAGAGCAGGGAGTACTTTACAATGGGAACGAAGAAATGCTGTCTGTGTGTGTGTCTGTTTGTGTGACTGTCCGTGGTCAAAATGTGTTCCACTCGCTCCAGACAAAACGTCTCTGCCAATCTTTCTGAAAATTTGTAGGTATGTTCATTATGGGTCAAGGATGATGTCCAATGTTTTACTTTACCAGAATAGCCATTACTAACAGCTATAAGTGATAATTAAAAAAAAAATCAAGTCCGATAAGGGAAATAACCACTGCGCTGTCGATTTTTTTTTCTTCCACTAAGTGGAAATTGTCTCCCTTCTTGCAATAACGGTTTATAAACTTATGTGTAACCAAACTTTGTAAGCTCCTTGGTAGTATAGTGGCTAGCACCCCAGCCTGTCATGTGGAAGACCAGAGTTCTATTCCCCGGCGGGGAAAGCAACATTTTTTTCTTTTCTCTTACATACAAAATTTTTATCACCAAAAGGGGAGAAAGTGCTACAGTGACTGATTTATATACTTTTTTTTCTTTTTGTTGTGCTACTGTGCTGGGAGGACATTTATATGCTTTGCATCTTGTTCTTTTTTACAATTCTCAAAATGTATTACCATATAAAAGAGAGAGAGAGAGAGAGAGAGAGAGAGAGAGGGAGGGGAGGGGAGGGCGGGAGGGAGACAGACAGACAGAGAGAACTGATTTCTGACATACCTGAAGAGATTCACTCCAGAGTACCAGTTGTCGAAGAACAGTTTGTAGCCTTTGCCAAGAAGGGAGTGAGCAGGAGAGTCAAAGGCCCCCATCATGTAGACCACCACTTTCTCTGACATGGTCAGGTGCTGGGCATCAGCAGGTAAGATGTTCTCCATCTGGAAGGCAGGATCCTGTTTTCCAGTGTACACATGGAACCTGTACGTGTACCCACTGGCCTCACACAGGTGATACATTTTTATCCCAAAGCGCGCTCTCTTCAGTGGAATATACTGCCGAAATACCAGCTGTCCTTTCCACAGGAGGAGAGATTCGTCAATTGCCACACATTCTTCAGGTTTGTAGACACTCTGGAATTTTTCCTGAAGGTAAGAAACTAGAGGGCGCACTTTGAACAGACGATCTCTCTGCGGGTCATCTCTGGCTGGTTCTTGACTATCGTCACAGCAGTGCCAAAACCTCAGCAACAGCTGGAACCGATTGCGGGTCATGAGGTGGGGAAAGATAGGAGAGGAAAGCAGGGGGTTGGTGGACCAGTACGATGGCAGTGTTGGCTTCTTCACCAGTCCCATCAACATCATCATGCCAATAAAAATTTTCATTTCATCAGCAGTGGTGTCTGTCCATGCCTGCAGGCGAGAGTACTTTTTCACTCCTCCAGGTTTCAGTCTGGCTGCTCGAATTGTCTGCTGTGCATATCTGTTAGTTTCTGCTACCAGCAAGTCAATCAACGCATCAGTGACAAACAGTTTGAAAAAATCAAAACAAGTGTCACCTGCTCTTTGTACTTTCAACCCTGGGTCACCAGTAAAATTTGGGATTACAGGTGGTTGTCTATTTGGAGGCACCAAGTTACCAGTGAGCGGCACTGACCTCCACGTTCCACGGCCACGCCCCCTATCAGGCCCCCTTGCTGGACTTCTACTCCTCTCTTGCACTCCTCTTCCCCTACCTCTCCCCCTCTCCCGTCTCACGCTGCAAGCACGCCGCGCTCCCCTCTCACGCTGACCATCACCATCACTGTCACTATCACTATCACTATATTCAAAGTCCGCACTGGCTCGTTCGACGTTGGTGTCTGAATCACTTGCATCACTTGAAGGTCGGCCAGCTCGACTCAGTAACTGACGAATATCGTCAGAAATTCCATCGCTGTCATCTTCATCTTCATGCTCGAGTGAGTCGTCAGACTGAAGATCATCCTCATCTTTGTCAAAAATGAGTCGAACAGCTTGCTCAGCTGTGAAAGTCTGTTGACTAGGTCCACTATCTCCACTTGTCGAAGGTTGCACCGCCATCTTTGCAAGAAGAGAACAAAGCGCTAACTGGTCATCCAGTCAGTGATGAGAATAAATGGTCTTTCCCATCACATGTGGTCATTTGCATATAATTTTAATACTACAGACACATAAGGCTTACTATTTACTCTCTCTTTGTGTCCGTTGATATAAATAATAACGAATGAAAATTCAAGAAAAATGCATGACGTTAGTGGATGGCCCATAGGCACTGGGAAAGCACTTTTACTGCACCATCAGCTGATGGCTTATAGGCACTCTACAGGTTTATATGATTACAAATCTGAGCACTGAGTGATGTACTGCAGACCAGTTTACCCTTAAACTGCCGTTGGTGTACTTAAAACAAATAAGAGTTATGACCGTATTTTCTACAAAGAGTGTGTATAAAGTTGCACATTTCTGTAAAAGGGGGGGGGGGGAGCACATTTTTTTCCCCCACCATCACACCACAGAGGCTTCATCCTGACAGTAACCACGTGATTTTGCATTAACTATAGTAAAACTGGTTCTTTCAAAAGGATGACAGTAACCATGTGATTTGCATTAACTATAGTAAAACTGGTTCTTTCTAACACAACTTACTTTCAAACCTGAGTCATCAGGATACTTTGGCACAAACCTATGTTCTCCTGCTGTTTATTATTTTTTTTATGTTTCAGGGCATGTTGTCGAAGTGACAGACACTGCCTAATGCCATTTTGTGCACAAAGCTAGCAAGAGTTGTCGTTCCTTCATGAAAGCCTCCACCATGGTTACATCCCAAAGTGCAATTACCATTCAAGACCTTCCTCTCCAGAACTTTTTTCAATATACCTTTGTTTCCAAACCATCATATTCACTGTATTTTTGTTAGACAATTGGACAAAATACTCCGAAATCGTATGGGTATACAGGTCTGGTATTGTTGTCCAGTTGTCGGTCGAACAACAACCAGGACTGTATGTTTACACAGCCTCTGTCACTTTCTTTCTCTTCAGCAGCATCCTGCCGAAGTCTAATGCCAGGGCATGGCATCACCTTAGCTTCAGTTAGGAAGACAAAGTGGCCACTGACAACTCTGACCAAGGCGTCCACAGTAGATTTCATGATGCCAGAGTTGTTTGCTAGCACACCAGAAATGTGACCAACACTCTGCATATTCCCCTGTTACTTTTCCTCCTCTCCCCCATTTTCCTCCTTCACTCATTTTTTTCCCCTCTGTGGACACTCAATTTTAGTTTTCGCTGAAATCCACAAATTCCCTGATCAGTGGAAGCTCTGCTCATCCAAGCTGCCTTGGCAAACTGGTCTTTCTAATGAGAAGGCTGTCAAAAAAAAAGACTCTGACGTTAGTTTCATGCTGTTGGAATATCAGGCAGTGTTTTGCCATTTCCATTCTACAATGTATTTTATGTATTTAAGTCACTAATTACAAAACAATAACAACAAAAATCACCAATTTACCACTACTGTAGCAACTTACAATAGATTATGTATCTATGTCACGAATTAGTGTGGATTCCAGGCTACAAATCGCATTGCTATGTAAGGCACACCTAACAATTTTTTTAAAAGCAAGAAAAAAACAAAACACTGGCCGCATTTAATCCATTTGCAGCATTGATGTTTTTAGAGATCCCGAGATAAAACATCATGACCTCTTCTGATGTCTTCAGGGGATAGCCAGATGACACACAGTTACTCTTTCCACTGTCAATGTCTTTGTAGGGGATGTCTAGATTTAACACTGTCATTTCTTCCACTGCCAAAATCTTCATAGAACGGCAAAAGAAAATGCTACGTCATCTTGGCCCATCAATTCAGCTTTCTCGTATTGCTTCACTGATATGCTGAAGTT
>CM065745.1:14493220-14498220 GCA_033310375.1 Conus canariensis
TGCCTCTGGTGTAGGAGATGCTTTTCTTAGCTCTAGGGTATGCAGGTGAAAAATCTCTTGGATGGTATTTCTGCCTTAGAAGAATCCAGCATGTTCTTCAGCAAAAATGGTCTGCTTGTGGCTGTAATCTATTCAGAATGATAGTCTTGAAGATTTTGATGTGTCCAAGATTTTTTTGGGGGGGAAGGATGACAATTAGTGATTGAGTCTATGACTTGGACCATTCCCCGTTGTGCCAGAATTTGTTGCATTTGGCTGCTAGGATGTCAGTTACTGGCTCACCTCCATGTTTCAAAAGTTCTGAAAGGATGTCATCAACTCCTGCAGCCTTCTCACATTTCAGCGATTTCATTGCTTCTACGACTCCTTCACAGACTACTGGAAAGTCATCATTTAATGACTCCTGTACCATTAGCATACTTTGATCTGCTTGGCTTTAATCTATTGTAGAAATCAGAGTATATTCAGTCCATGTTTTTAAGATGTCTCATTCTGTGTGAGACTACTGCTATCTTTGCCGTGAATGGTGTTGTCTTTAGTTTGTATTTATTTGGTTAAGTCTTTTACACTTTTACAGTCATATTATACAAGCTTTCTATATTATGTCTTTGATGTCTAGGTTTGATTGGATTTATGCCAAAACCTTAGCTTTTCAAATAAAAAAAGTTGGTTTGATAGGATCTATGCCAAAACCTTAGCTTTTCAAATAAAAAAAAGTTTGATTGGATTTATGCTGAAACCATAGCTTTTCAATTTGAAACACACACACACACACACACACACACACACACACACACACACACACACACACACACACACAGAAATAACATTGAAAAGCAAACTCCAATCTTATTGCATTGGACATCATGCAGTAATACACTGTGTAAGAAGACTGCTAGCAGCTGTGGGCTGAAGAGCTGTTGTGAGGTGTGGGTGTGGTGGGAGGTCAATGACCAACACATGAAACAAGTGAAGCAGTATCTTGTGTGAAAACGTTTGATGAACTGAACGCACATTACAAACATCCAACCAAAGAAATGAAGAAAAAAACCTGTATTTTATGAGAACATGTTGAAAATGGTAGAAAATATAATGCACACATGCATGCACACACACACACACACACACACACACACACACACACACCACACACACATCACGCACCACTGCATGCATGCATGCACACAGTTACTATTTGACATGTGGTATGTTTTGATGGTAAACGATTTTTTTAATGTGACCTTGAAATGAAAACAGTTTGAATGGCTGGTTAAAAAAAAAGGAAAAAAAGAAAGCAAACATAAACAAATGTAACCAAAATGTTTCATACCAATATAACAAGAGTGTTTCATACTTTTATAAAGGATTATCTTTTGTATATTGGAGGTCTGAAAAAGCCACATCTTTCAATCTGCTGAAATTAAAAAAAAAAAAAAGGACGTTTCCTCTTCTTTTTGATGTGCTGCAACTTTGAACCAATCACGAGGGATATAAACAATTTTTTTAAAAATTTGGTTTGTTGAGTTTGTAAGCTCTTTGAAAACTTTTTTTGTGTGGTTAAATTGCTGTTTATGCATTAAAAAAAAAAAGAATAAATACTGGGATGTCGGTGAAAATTAGCAGGCAGGCACCTGATATATATATATATATATATATATATGCTTTTTCTTGTCAAGATCTATTCCTCAGTGTGTAATCCTTGATGAAAATATGCAAAGAAGATTCACAAAGCAAATTGTTGACCTAAAATTTGAAATGGGAAAAAGGCAAAAGCAGCAGAGTCGCCATGACAAAACCAAAACTGAATCATTTCATTCACACTGTCCCACAGACCCGTACATGAAACATCAACTGCAGACATGATGAAGCGAGTGAAAGGGAAGGCGATGGAGCAAGTGAAAGAGGAGCCCACAGAAAGAGACGGTGTACCATTGATGGATGGTGCTATTGTTGTGAGTATGGTGTATCTGACTCTGCTTTTAATGGTGTCAGCTGTTAGGATGATTTCATTATTGCATGAATGTATTCTGGGTAACTTGTGGTAAATTTAGAGATAAAAAAACAAAATATTAAGACATAAAAGCAATCCATAGAAAAATTACGGGTAACTTGTAATAAATTTAGAGATAAAACAAAATACTAAGACATAAAAGTGATGCATAAAAAAATTAGCAGAAATGTGACTTGCTGTCTTCACTTCAGTTATGTATTGTAGGTATGATTCTTTATGTTGGGCTGATAGATTGGCTCTATGGTGTCTTATTTCTTACTGTTGTAACCCTGGAAATTTGTGGCTTTATGGGGTCTAATTTATTACTGTTTGAAGCATGGAAATT
The DNA here is from genome assembly GCA_033310375.1 of Conus canariensis. Lineage (NCBI taxonomy): Eukaryota > Metazoa > Mollusca > Gastropoda > Neogastropoda > Conidae > Conus > Conus canariensis. The sequence goes on from CM065745.1 coordinate 14,495,557, forward strand.
TGGGCTAACAGAGCCAACGATGTGGCTGTAGCTTGCAGGAGTCTGACATCGGATAACATTTGTCTGAATTGCCTACATTAGTAAATATTGTGATATATGTGCTTGTTTTTTCTTTTTGTCATGTTCATGTTTTTCACTAACATATTTCATAAGATTTATTTGTAATAACATGCAGCATGGATTCTGTTTAAGTAGGTTATTTTACAATGATTATTTCAGCTCAAAGTCTTTCGATGATTGCATGGTAGTGTATAAGGCATCTGTAAGTATACCATAGTTTGTTTCTCTCCCAGATGAAATCAGTCAGATATCACTATTCATATAGCTGAAAATGAAATGGTGATTTCTCAGGGTTCAGTTTACCTGTGGTTATCAGTATTTTAACCATTTTTGATGACAAAACAATGACAAAAGTACTGGCCATGGGTATAGCATATCGGTTTAATTTTTATTCAACCAGACATTTTTGTGATTTCAGCAATGGGATGGTTGACAGTTGCATTTTTTTGCTTTGCTTTTAACCGAAAACTTTGACCAGGGTGCAGGTTTTAAGTGAACCCTTTTGTCTCTGCCAAGTTAACTGTACTGGTATTGAACATTGTCAGCAGGACTACTGTCGCAGTTACAGCATTTTCTTTTTGATCCATATCAGCTATAGCTATTCATGTCCGCACAGAACGCTCCAGTTTTAAGCATTTCACCTGCGTGGATGTCAGCCAGGAATGGGATAACTTTGCAGATTTCAGTTCAGCCCTTCCTTTTCCAGAAGCTGGAACCACGCTGGTCCATGGAGGAAGGTCAGCCCCCTGGCGTCTACAGCCCAGCACAGCCCATGGCTGACAGCACAACAGGGTCACTGCTGTCTATGAACAGAAATCACATGTGCCACCACTGCTCTGCTGCTTTTATGCTGGTCAGCAGTCTGCAGCTCCACATGGCGTCCTTCCATGGAGAGCCTCTGCCTCTAACTGAAACCGCTGGGGCGCCTGCGTCATTGGCACTTAGTGGTTTGGGCTGCAAGACTTCTGACAAGGTGGGTCAGTACAGTTACAGCCGCTCTATGCTGGTGGGTGAAAATTGTTAATGGCTTTTACTAAAAGAATGTGAGGGGAAAGAAAAAAGAAATCCAGCAGGGTACAGCTGGAAGATTCGTTAGCCATGTACCCACAACTTTTGATAAGTAACTTTTCTTATTGTTTTAACCCATTCGCTGCCTGAAAAACAAAGGCTTTCCCAGTGCCAGGAAAATCTAATGATTTGGGGGTAATAATTAACAAAACATTTTAGCTCAGAAACTACAAAAGATATAAAAATGAAATATATATAATTTTTGAAGGAAATTGAATAAAGATTTTGAATATGGGCTTCTTTTGTTTTAATTTTGATAATAAAAAAATATTTAGGCATTTAGATTTGGATAGATTTTTTTGCACAATCAAAAACGTATGTATTTACCACTACAGCTTCACATCCAAAAAAGAACACAAAGCAAAAAAGTTGTAAATAAAGTTTGTATTGTCACACTACACCTGTAAATGAAAGTAAAACAGTTTAGAAGTCTATCAATACGCTCACACTCTAAGCAGACAGGTCAGTCCACGACCACGCCCCCCTCTCCCCACCACGCCCCCTTGCTGGACTTCAACCCTCTCTCTCACTCCTGCTCTTCCCCTACCTTTCCCTCTGCCCTGTGTCACGCCTCGAGCAGGCCGCGCTCCCCTCTCGCGCTGACTATCACGTCACTGGCCACTGGCACACAGTGCAGAGTACACACTAGGCTAGTTCGTTCGACGCTGGCAAACCAGTCAGCTGAACACACACTGAGGTCGCGCAGCCCGACTCATTAACTGACGAATATGGTCGGCAATTCCATCACTATCATCATCTCACCTTCATGCTCGAGTGAGTCATTGAATAAAAGATTATTGTCTTTGTCAAAAATGATTAGCAGAGCCTGCTCAGCTGTGTAAATACGTTGATTTGGTCGCTGCGCTTGTCGAAGGTTGCGCCGCCATCTTTGCAAGCGAGACGAAGTGCTGGCTGGTCATCCAATCAGTGATGAGAATAAATGGTCTTTCCCCTCACATGTGGTCATTTGCATATCATTTTAATACTACAGACATATAAGGCTTACTACGCACACTCTATTTGAGTCCGTTGATATAAATAGTAATGAATGAAAATTCAAGAAAAATGCATGACGTCAGTGGACGGCCCATAGGCACTGGGAGAGCATTTTTACTGCAGCGTCAGCTGACGGCTTAAAGGCACTCTAGGGTTAAAGTGTCAGGGGACAGCAGCAAGATTTAGTGGCCTGCACGCTCTGCTGTGATAAATAACTTTTCTGACTGTTTTTTAAAGTTATCTCACAGGAGATACGAGATTCTACAAAACCTGATGTAATATCTTTCTAAGTTATTACATTTCCTGGTAAGTGACATAAAGGATTGTAGAAAACATTTCAGTTTGATCCCATAAGTTTATGAGGACCCCAATGTGATGTTGCAGAGAAGCTGAGCAGGGGCAGTGAAAGCAGTACAGATAATGTAAAAATTCATTTAGATTTTTTTTTTTTTTTTTTTTTTAAATATTTCTGTCCCATCTTCTGTGCCACCTCAGGGGCATTGCACCCACACCGCACATTCCGACCCCCTGTCTGCCAGC
>CM065745.1:14503220-14545720 GCA_033310375.1 Conus canariensis
CAACTACAACTGTGAGCCCAAGATATGTTCGTCGCTGGCAAGACAGGGCACCATGGTCTGCGGCACCGTACGAAGGAACAGCGTGGGCATGCCACCCAGCCTTGGCAACAAGCCCATGGAGAGAGGCCAGATGGACTATCGTTGTCGGGGACAGGTGGTTGCTACCCGCTGGAAAGACACAAAAGATGTCTTCATTCTATCCACCCTGCACAGGCCACAGATGGAGAGAGTTCATTGCCAATTTGGGGAAAAATTGAAACCCAAATCGGTCATTGAATATATCAAGCACAAGACTGGGGTTGACCACAGTGATCAACTGGTGGCCTACTTCCCCATGCACAGGAAGACCCTGAAATGGTGGAAAAAGCCCTTTTTCCATCTGCTGACACTGTGCACAATCCAGACTATGATTATCCTGAACAAGCACAGGAGAAGCCATGGTCGAAAGAAGATGCCCTTAGACCGAGTGGTGAGATCTCTCCTGATCAGCCTTCCCACTGTCAGAAACATCGAGGTTCCAGAACATGCCAGTGATGGTCCCCGACTCCCTGTGACCAGGCTGTCTGGTCGTCATTTCCCTGCTGTGCTGCCTACCACTAAAAGGAATGTTAAGCTACGTAAAAACTGCGTGGTGTGCTACGCCAAGCAGAGATCCAGTGGCGTTCCCCGGGAGCAGCTCAAGAACACCGTCAAGAGAACCAAATACTGGTGTCCTGACTGCGGGAAGGGACTGTGTGTAGTGCCTTGCTTCTTTGAGTTTCATACAAAGAAAGACTTTGCGGCTGTGTGATCAGTGTGTACAACAAGTGTTCAATAGTCTGTGTGTATACCATAGGTTTTGTGTGATCAGTGTGTACAACAAGTGTTCAATAGTCTGTGTGTATACCGCAGGTTTTGTGAATCAAATGAGTGTTTACCTGGAGTTCTCTGCTTTTTTTTTTTCTCGTTTTTTTTTACAAGCGCAAAGAAGTGCTGTATGATCGTTTTTTTATGGCCAGTGTCAATACACTGCTTTGTGTGTGTTGCTACAGGAAAATGATGCTGCTGTGTGATAAGTGCAAACAGCCAGTGTTTGAAAGTTGGTGTGTAAAGTACAAGCGCTGTACATCAGTTGTGTCATGATCAGCTATTCTCAACTTTTTCTTTTATCTGTATGGTGTATTTTTGTGTTTTGATCAATGGTAGTCTTTGTACCAGGGTACTTTAGAAACTTACTTACATCCTTTGAATTGTTCATCTAGTGAAAAGAAACACTCCATCGGCCAAATATCAACATAACTGTAAATCAGAACAGTGCGTGTAGTGTATTGATCTTTCGGGAGAAACTCATGGAAATTAATCTTTTTTTTCAAATGGATTACATGATGATTCGTGGATGATTTGCAAGGTAAGATTTGAATGTTTTTTCGTCCCCTCATCTTCTGATTGGGTGTTGTAAAAGAACGGAATAGAATGTAAACAAAGAATTTTGTTTTTACTTGTCAGACATGTCTTTCAGCGCACAGTCGTGTCTCCACATTGAAAGTAACTGATTCGAAATTACTATGTTCGATTAGATGGGTGTTTGTTCTTTCCTATGACACCAAACACAACCCTGTCAGTTGTTGTCTAGCTACTGTAAAAAATAAATCAAAAAGTGGCAAATATGCGCATTGGCAGGGACTTAGTGTTGTGCGCGAGCGTGCGGGAGCAGGGAATTGTGCTGTGTGTGCCGCCCGCGGCTAGATAGTGTTAAGGGTAAAGAGGTCTGCAGTACACCACTTGGTGCTCAGATTTGTAATCATATTAAGTGCAAGAAACAATTTTTTTTTTCCCAAGGAAGGGGGAGCATGTCCTTTGAATTTTTAGCCGTTTTAGCTTTTCCTGGATGGGAGTCCTGAACTGGTGAGTTGGGGATTTCAACAAATGCATAAACCAGTGAAGAATGGACTCAGAAATTCCTGCCTGATATTCAAAAAGCTTAGAATTCATTTAAAAGGTTTTTGCTTCCGTCCTAATGAAAAAGAGTGTACCAGGACATCATAAAAGAGTGATACAGGTCTCTGTAAATATCAGTTTTTTAAAAACGTCCTTTGGTTTTGTGACATATTTTCAGTCGTCGTTATTCATAAGGATTCTGTCCTGTCACAGAAGCTGGAGCCGCCATGGTCCACGGAGGAGTACCCCCCAGATCGGCCCTCCGCTGTGGTACAACCCACGTCTGACACCACCTCTGGGTCACGGCTGTCTCTGGATAAAAGTCGTGTGTGTCAGCTTTGTTCGGCTGCCTTCGTCATGTTCAACAGTTTGAAGTTGCACATGGCCTCTGTTCATGGGGAGAAGCTGCAGGCCGCGCCCCCCACACCGGGCAGCAATGACACCGGCAACCACTGTAGTGCAAGCAGGGAAAAGACCAGTCACCTTGGTGACAGGAAAAAGAGAAAGAGAGACAAAGTGGAAGAGGAGGATGACAAGAGAGGGGAGGGGAAAAAAAGCCGTCAGTATGTGTGTGACGTGTGCAGCAAGGCTTTTGGCAGGGCCGATAACCTGAAGAGACACAAACTAATCCACACCAGTCAGAAACCCTTCGTGTGCGATGTGTGCAGCAAGAGTTTCACCCAGGCCACCACCTTGAAGGGCCACAAGAGGATCCACACCGGGGAGAAGCCGTACAAGTGTCTGCACTGTGACGCCCACTTCAAACGCTCCAGCAGCCTACAGACCCACATCCGGTCAGTCCACGCGGGGACAGGCCCTACATTTGCGACGTTTGTGGGGCGGCCTTCTCCGAGGTTGGCAACTTGAAACGACACAAGAGAACGCACACTGACGAAAAGCCGTACGTTTGTGACTTTTGTCAGGCGGCGTTTGCTGAGGCGAGCAAGTTAAGAATGCACCGGAGAATCCACACAGGTGAAAAACCTTACGTGTGCAAGGACTGTGGGAAAAGTTTTGCCCGGTCAAGTGTTCTTAAGGACCATCGCTTAGTCCATGAAGGACAGAAATCTCACTACTGCCCGCACTGTCCGGCAGTGTTTGTGTGGCCCGTTAGTTTGAAAAGACATGTGCAGAGAGTGCACCAGTAGACACCGCGCTTGTGATACAGCTTAGATCATCTTAACCTACCATATAGTGGGGCACATACTGACAGTTCACTCTTCTGTAAGTACTGGTATAAACAGCTTCGTGTTTCAGATCATTGTTTTGTTGATCTCCGTGTGTCTTCAGATGAAGTCTTTATTCGTGTCACGTGCAGTGATGCAAATTGCAGAAAGTGGTGTTTACCCCAGACGATGAATATGACAGCCATGTATACATTTGGTAAAGGATTACCAATGTACAATCCATAGAGGATGGTTAAATCATTTTTTTTTTAAAGCAGATATATGATATCCAACTTCCAGAGGGAAGAACATTTTTGAAAACATGAAATTGTCAAATACTCTGCACAATATTTCGGCCACATGGCCTTCATCAGGGAGACAACAAAAAGAACGGAAAAGCTAGGTAAAATCCTCGGTTGGTTAAGTCGGAGAATGATGTCTACAATATTGACGTAATCATTATGTTTTTCTCTTACTTAAAGAGAAAATCATGGTTGCGTTGCATAGAACGGAACAACCAGAACGTTCTGTTGCAGCACAATTTTTATCGTTGGCACCATCAGGGACAGTGCAATGGTGGGGGTGGGGGGTAGGTGATGAAGTTGGTTTGTTGGGCAGGGAAGGGGGGGAGGGGGAGATGGGGGGATTTTTGGGCAGTGGAGACCCGTAAGAAGGGGAGCAAAGGGAATGGGCCCCGCAGTGAACCAATGTCTGACCGTCAATGGTCGATACATCAAATAGAGGCAGAGGTCGTGGTCTGATCTGGAAGCTCCACAACTCTGAAGTTGGGGTACAGCCGTCCTCCACGGCGAGAAGGGACCTCAGTCCTTATAGTTATACCTATATATAAATTTCTTTGAAGATTACACCCATTTAGTAGTCTGGTGTCCAGGGTTCTGATCCATTTTTCCTCAATGATCACTCTGAAAGTCTTTCGTTTCACCACATGTCTTGGACAGGATTGCTACGGGGAGATCGTCTTCAATGTGGTTGAGGAAGTGACACATAATGGGCTTGTCTTTTTGAAATGTTATGTCTCTTTTGTGTTCTACTGTTCTCTCCTTAACATGCATTCTGTTTCTCAAACATACACTGTTTTGTCGCATCTTTTGCACAGTAGGGCATATACTATATTTTCTGACCATCCATGTTGCTTTTTTTGTAACCTCATATGTTTTGTTGTGTTTTGCATCGATGTTGTAACCAGTGAGTTGCAGATCATGTCACAATTGCACGTCTCCATCTCTCCTCTCATAGCCCTATCTGTTTTTTGGTGGACGAGGGTGTCACGAAGATTTCAGTCATGTCTGTAAGCAAGAATTGGGGGATCTTCAAACACTTGTGGCATGCGTTCAGAGGTATAGTGTTGGTGTGTTTTTGAAGTATTGCCCTCACATCAGGTAGTAACCTTGAGTATGTCAGGACAAGAAGGGGCACTCTTTTTGTATTCTTATTGGTGTTTTTCTTTTCCAACAGCAGACTGTTTACCGTTACAGATTTTGCCGTCATTTTTACGGAAAAAAAATCGAAATTACGTGAATTATGCCCCCCCCCCCCCCCCCCTTCCCAAATTACAGGGAAAAAAATCTAAGAAAGAAAATTGTTAAATGCAAAGTTTTTCGTCTGCTGCCGTTTCGGTCAAAAACAGTTAGAAGATATTTCCCAGGGTGCCTTGCGTCTTTTACCTTGTCAAAGATGGCGACGAAGCGATCTTGCACGCCAATGGCCGGCTCTTCCAAATCTTCAAAAGTATTGCGATTATGAAGATTACGGGTTTCTTTTTCAAATTATAGGTTTTTGTCTGAGATATTACAGGTACATAAATTTGGGGCAAAAGGTCTGCAATAGATGTTTTCTGACCATATTATCAACCTTGTGTAGTTGCTGGTCGGTAAGTCTGCTGCTGTATCCACATTTCCTCAGTTGACTTTTGAGTTCTGATCTGTGCCTGAAGCAGTCTTCATTTTTTTTCACAAATTCTCCTTAGTCTTATGCCTAACCCTTACGCAAGAGACTTCTTTGTATGTGTTGGGTGGCAAGAGTCCTGTCGAAGGTACAGTTGTTTGTCAGTTGGTTTTTTGAAGAGATCTGTGTACATGTGCCCATTCTCTGACTTCACTAGAGTATCCAGGAACTCGATTTGTGTTGTACTCCATCGGAGCGTGATTTTGATATTTTTGCGTATGGAATTTGCGTGTTATGTAAACTGGACCAGTGACTCAAGATCCCCCTTCCAAATGCTGAATCCATCATCTATGTACCGTTTGTAGAAAAACGGGTTATGTTCAAATGCTAGGAGCTTTTCATCCCACTTCCTCATGTATGTGCATGATGCAAAGTTCTTTCCAAGTCTTGACCCTACTGCTGTCCCGTCAGTCTGTTTATAATGGGTGTCACCAAGGCTGAATCCATTGTTATCTATTAACGGTTTCAATCATTTTGATCACACCAGTTGTCTGCCAGAATGATTGGCTCAGGCCTGCTGTCTAGGGCCTCTATGAACGCTTGTATTCCTTCCTCCCTGGGTACCCATGGATGTAGTTATTCAACATCAGAGCAGAAAAGTATGGCATTTTCTGGAACAACGATTTCATCAACTTTGTTGATGAAATCGGTTGTGTCTGTGATATGTTTGTGATTTGGTAACGTATTCATTGAGCTCATGTTCAGTTAGTTCAGCCAACTTTTCCATCAAGGTATTGATACCACTTAAATTGTACTTAAGGGTACACCATCCTTATGTTGTTTGGGATTTCCTTTCAGTTTTCCATTTCACAGATAGTGTGGAAGGAGATACTGCTGCATTGTAGGTCTTTCGTAATAGATCCTTCTCTGTACATCTTGTTTACAAGCTTTTTTATTTCTTTTGTAGCAAATTCAGACAGGTTTTTGTCTACTGTTTTGTAAGACTCGTTGTTTATTTCATTCTGCAGACCAGAAACGTAGTGTTCATGACAGCTATGCCTGAACCTTTGTCTGCTGGTGTCATTGTTCAAAAGGTCATGGAATGCATCTTTTTGTGAATGGCTAAGGTTCATCTTCCCTGTTTTTTTTTTTCAGATTATTCACAACGTCGTTCTTAACTAGTTCTATATAGATGTCCAGCCAGTGGTCCCTACCCGCTTTTGGTGTAAAGTGGCTCTTCTGTTTCAGCTTGAATTTTTCTTCTGGAGGATTTTGATCTTGTGAATCTTCATTTTCATCGATCTTCTCATAGAAATACTAAGTCGCATCCTACATTCCCATTCTCCCAAATCTGCTAAGAGTTTCACAGTATTGATCATAGATCTCTCTGGTACAAACTTGAGCCCTTTGGAAAGCAGTGATAGTTCTGCATCCATAAGTGTGTGGCTTGACAAATTTGTAACTTCTTCTGTAACGTTGCCATGTGCTTTATTCTGGTTCTGTGGTTCCGGGGCCAGATTTGGGTCCTTTTGCATGGTCTTGTGTTGACAGCAATTGTCTGTTGATGCTCTGTTTCTGTTAATGCATCTCCGCTGTTTCCTGTTGTGCCGTTTTTGTCTATGCTTTGCAGGTTGGATTGCCACTCTGGTCTTATCAAGAGGCATTTGCCTGAGAGGTTCATTGCAGCATTTTGTATGGATCTGGCTTTCTCCATTCTTGTCCATCTGTATGTCCGTTTGTGTGTCTGTTTTCTGTTTGCAGTCTGATTGCACGCAGTCAAACCAATCCTGACATGGTTGTTGATCTCTTTGGGTACGTTTTTCTTCACCGCAGCATTTTGTATGGTTCTGGCTTTCTCCATTTTTGTCCATCCGTATGTCTCATTTGTGTGTCTGTTTTCTGTTTGCAGTCTGATTGCACACAGTCAAACCAATCCTGACGTGGTTGTTGATCTCTTTGGGTGCATGCTTTTCCAATGAATTGATTCAAAAGATCATAGTGGTTAGATCCAGACAGAAGGCACACGTTAGTATCATACAGCCCTTCACTTTTCACAGTGTGACTCGCACGGTGTCCTATTTGGAAGATAAAGACATGCCAGTCACATCGCCCTCGCTGTTTCACCTTTACTTTGGTATTGATCATGTAAAGTGCAGATGCTGCCATGAGTTCAGCCTCTGTAGCCCATGATTCTGTCAATTCCATCAGTGAACATTTGATTCATCAAGTGCTGCTCAACTGGCCCATCACTGAAAGCCTGGAAGTCATCTTTGTCTTCATGAAATCAACAATGTCATTCCGAATGTGCACACGTTTATCTTCATTGCCATAAAACTGAAAGCTTGAAGATCTGTGAAAACAGTTCCCATCCCCAGTGATTTTTATGTGGTTACCTTGGTTGTTAGACAGTTGTAGTTGTTTTTGCCTTGATACTGCTCATCCATGATCTTTCTAGATTTTCACAGTCATCTGTATATTGAGGAATGTCATTGTTTACAGTGTGGGTTCACAAGATGCCATTTCCTCGGACAGATTTGGAATTTTGATCCTACACGCCTCTCTGGTGAGGTCCATGAGTGACATTGAAGCATCTTCTTTCACTTTCTGACATTGGTCAAGAATATCACAGTCCATGTCAATGTCACCAGTCCACTGTAAAGAGAAGCCTTTAGGGACAATTGATCTAGACAGATATTTATCCAAGAACTGTAAAGAAAGTGCCAGATCTATAGAATAAAGAATATGTATAGATGCTTGTATGTGTGCCTGCTATCTATACTCTCTGTCGCTCCAAATCAAAAACGTGTTGACCGGCTGGGAAAGGAAACTCTTAGGTTGAAATGGTATTGAGCCACACCCTTTTATTCACCTAAAGAAATAAAAGTTTTTTGTTTGTCATGGCCAGGGTAAGGACAAGAGTAGGGGACCAAGATTAAACATTACCACAGTTGTGAAGATTTCCTTTCAGCCCCTGCTCCTGGCACTTCACTCCAGGCAGCTCTTCAGAGTCATTGTTCTTGGGCGTTCCTTGACAGCCCCATTCTTAAGATTTCCTTCCAGTCCCTGGAAGGCAGCAATGCCCGTAACCTGGCAAAAACCTGAGGTCAGTCCGTGCCTGTTTCCCGGCGCCAACAATTGAACACATGCCTAGTCCCTGGCACTGGAAGCCTTATCCCTTCATCAAAAAGACTGTAGACTTTGGTTGGTGTTCCACAATACTTCAGTTCAGTTCAGTGGTTTATTTAATGTCTGTTCACCATTGATGATATTAGATGAAAAATAATCTAAAATGTCATTACTCTCTAACAATGCTAACCTCAACATTAAAAAAAAAAAAAAAAGGAAAAAAAAAAAGAAAGAAAAAAAACGACATTGAAATTAATGGTATTTAAAAAAAAAAAAATGCATCAAAGCAACTTGGCTATTTTAGATTGTGCGATAATAGTAGCAATGTTTATGATAGTAGGGCTGGACAATATTTGACTGATATTTTGGACTTTGATGTCAGTAGAATTTTCTTCACAGATTTTAGTTAAGACAGAACATTCCATCAATAGATGATGCACTGAAATAGGCTTACCACAAGTACAAAGAACATGGCAAGAATATTTTGTGTTCCATGCATTTAACTTGAGTTTTGTTACTATCTTGGAAATGTGACGAGGACAAGTATTTACATATTTAAGATTTTCTCCACGAATTCTGTTATAAACACAACTTTATAATTTTAGCAAACTTTCTGACAAAGATATTTTCAGTGAAGATAATGAATTACAATCAGGGCTATGTTTAGCTCCAGCTTTAGCAAGTATATACTGCTTCGTTCCATTTCAACCCACTATGAGAGGGAACCCAGCAGAAGTCAATACATATTCCATGAATCCTTAAACAGTGTATGAGGTGATGAATATCAGAAAGTAAATCTTTACGAGCCTTACCGTCCCAGTGTTCTAGAGATTGCAAGACAGATTTAGAATCCACATATGAGAATATTATGAAAAGGCATAGGAGCATCATAAATGTAGCTCAAAGCCATCAATATTTGAATTCTGCTGTAAATATGGAAAACCTTTTGCCAAGATGATAATTCTTTTTCACATTTAGACTAGGAATGACAAAACCAGAACCACTACCAATGTTATCTAGGACTGAGCCATCAGTGTAAATTTTCAGGTGATCACTATAAAAATTGTCAAGATGAACTCTGACCTCACTAACCAAGAGATTAAAGTTTTCAGTTTTAGAAACACTTGTGTAATTGTAATCAAAATTTCCACACAAATGCTCCCAAGGGGGAATCTTAGGCGTGATGGGTTCTTCAGAAATTGTTGATAAATTAATGTTACAATCAGACATAAGCTTATATGTGTAATTTCTAATTGGTTGTAAATATGTAATATTTCTAGCTGGTTTGGGATAATCTTTGAGTCCATCAATAGTTCTGCTGTAACTGAGTTCTTAACTGACAGGCTTCTAATCACATATTTTGATACGTCTAAGAGCCGTTGTTCTCGAAAAGGTAACACCTCTGCAGCTTGATAACTTTTGATAGTATTTGCATGAAATGGTACCCCTAAGGCCAATTTCACTGCTTTGCTATCTGAACTTTGTACCTTTTTTAAAAGATATTTTGAAGCAGAAAAATAAACTTCTTGGCCATACTTTAATTTGGATCGAACTAAAGAGGTAGACAAATGCAATACATTTTTCCTGTCTTGCCCCCAAAGCTGGTGGTTGATTATTTTTCAAAAGTTTATTCTTTTTCTTGCCTTGGCTAATAAATGTTCTATATGCTTTTTCCAACTAAGTTTTGTTGTCAAAAAGACTCCTAAAAATTTAACACAATTTTGATATTTCAAGATATTATCCTCTAATTTCAAAATAGGTAATATGGAAGGATTTTCACCATTATTAAATAGCAGCAAACATGTTTTTCCCTGACAATTTTAAACCATTTTCTTTTATATAATTTGATAAATTGTTTAGTTCTTGTTGATAAATTGTCTGCACATGACTGATAATCCTCTTGTTTGAATTTTTCCTTAAACTGGTGTTTTTCCATACTGCAATATCATCAACGTATTGAACCACATGTGTGTTCTTAGACAAAGCTTTTGGAAGATCATAAACAAAAATGGAGAATAAAATTGGAGCAATGATTGAACCTTGTGGGATCCCCATATCTACACTTCTGAACTATGAGTAGGTATTGCCAATTTTTGTACACACACACATATATATATATATATGTCTATCCTTCAAAAAGGCTTTAATATGTCCATACAATTTGCCACAAATTCCTATTCACTGTGCTTTTTTTAACGTAAAAAAATGTAGCTAGTGTGCTTTTTCTTCGTGAAAATTGACGTTTGACCTGAGTAGTAAGCTTAACCAAATGATCTGTAGTGCATCTCCCTTTCCTAAAGCCAGCCTGCTGGACTGGAATCTTGTTATTCTTTTCACAATAAAAAGTGATCCATTTGAGTATAATTTTTTCCATAATTTTTCCAATATGAGAAGTAAGCGAAATTGGTCTATAGCTGTTAATTGAAGATCTAATTTTGCCCTCTTTTAGAATTGGTACAACTACTGAACTCTTCCAGATTTTAGGAATAGCATCAATATCCCAACACTTTTGGAATAAAGAAAGTAGCAAACCTATCCAAGAAGGAGGCAAGTGACAAAGCAGCTGGTAAGAAACGCCATTCAGACCAACTGCTGAAATTGAAGAAGAAATAGAAGCCAATGCTTCTTTCAGTTCTGTAATTTGTAAAGGAGAATTTATATAGTGTTCTTGAATTGGGCTAGGGTCTGAATACATTTCTTTTTCTTCCTCGGTTGTTCTAAAAAGCTTAGCCTCTGAATTAAGGCTTGCAGAACAACTGTTACATGAAAAAGTATCCACAAAAACCTCAGCCTTATCCAAAGCAGTTGGAAATTCCGTATCTAATTTCACAGAAATGATTGTGTCCTGTTACAATTTTTCATTTCTTTTATTTTAGAGACTGATAATATGCGGGCTCTAACCCACATCTTATTTTGCCCGAAACCCCCCTTTTCACAAACAATCTCGTCCATCTTATGCTACTTTTTGCCAAAACTAGCACCTTTTCTACAATCAAACTTAACATGCAAACCCCTCCAAAATTGACGTAATCGTTATTTTAAAATGGGGGTTTTCGTGCAAAACAAAGATGGTGATTTAGAGGCCCGCATATTATCAGTCTCTCTCCTCTTCTGATTCTTGCGCAAAACAATAGGAACGGCTTACTTAATTTTTTTAATTGATGTTTTTAATTTGGCATAAAAATGAAGCCTGAAGTTGCAGAGCTTATTGATATATTTAGAATGTGGGAGTTGGAGGAAAGGAGCTGGGGGGTTGATAGAGAAGAGTTTGAAGAATTAATTACGGAGCTTTTTGAGCGCGCCGATATGCGAGAAAGCGTAAGGAACGCCATCAGTAAACTACCGCATTCTTGGCCTTATTCAGTTATAAAGTTGTTTGCCATTTTAATTGATCAAATAGCTCCCGAAGATCTTGATTTGAGCGCTTCTACTGACCCTGAAGGAGTAACTTACCTTTAAACCCGGAAAGTTTTTAAGATTAGAAAAAGACTATGAGTAATAAATAACAGCTGAATTTACAATTATTTTTTTATTTATTTAATTTTTAGGTTTAAAATGACGGCCAAACACAGCGAATCTGATCTAATGATTTTAATAGAAAATTGTAATGAACTATTTGACGAAACGATGAAAGTGTTAAACATTGATTTTGGTGAATCTGGGTTTGAGAATGATGTAAACAATTTAATAAAAAATCATAGTGAACTATTTGACAAAGCAATCAAAGAGTTAAACATTGACTGTAGTGATTCAGAAAAAGCTAAAGTATTGGCAGGCGTTCTTGTAAGATTAGGGTGTCTTGAAGTATTGCAACGCTTGGGTGAAGAATAAAAGAGCATTTACTTACTTTTACTTATATTTATTTTTTTTTAATTTACGTAAATATTGTGGGTTAAAAATGCCCCTTACAAGTGAGTCTAAGTTTGAAAAACTACCCAACAACGTACTGTTGGAAGGTAGTAACAAACCATTAGGCGATATGTTCAGCGAACTAGATATGGACATCATTAACCCCACAAATGTTCAGGAAAGCGTAACACATGCTATTTCTAAAATCCCAGGGTCTCTTCAAATTGACCCACCAGCAAAAGTGTTGTTGGCCATTCTGATTGAATATATAACCCCCGATGATAGTAGTATGCAAGTCTGGGTTTCAACTAGACAGAAAGAAGTAATCAGCTATTACGACTTTACACCTGACTGGGCTGATTACTGCTTACACAGTTTAACCATGCAAGTGAAGAAGCGAAATTGCGCGGCTCTGGCTGGTCTGAAGGAACAGTCATTGAAATCAGATTAAGACAAACAAAGTTCTATCCTATAGTCGGCAATTCTTACATCCCTCTCCCCAGAGAGCTAGTGTTAAAACGAGCAGTCTTAAATATACATAATTCTGACAATATGTGTTTTATGTGGTGTGTTTTGGCACATTTACATCACGTTAAAAAGCACGCAGACAGAGTATCTATTTATGAAGCATACAAACATGAGCTGAACTTTAATAACATAAACTTTCCAGTGAGTGTAGAAAGTATCGACCAGTTTGAAGAGCAAAACAAACCAATAACCGTAAACGTATACACATGGAACCCAGTAGACAATCTAGTCCCTCTAAGAATCTCTCCCAATGCTCCCACTTTTGGCGATCCACTTAACAATCATGTAGGCTTGATTCTGTTTGCAGATGGTTCCAAGAGCCATTATGTATTAATTAGATCAATTAGCAGACTGTTAGAATATACATCAAAGCATAAATCTAAACAAGAGCTTTGTAGAAAGTGTTTGGTCAGAATCCCAACTATAGAAGCAGCTGCCAGCCATAAGAAACATTGTAAAAGTTTTGTAGACTGTAAAACCGAACTTCTTACGCCCCCACCCGGGTCTAAAGTTAGTTTTAAGAATGTACACAAAATGCAGATGAGACCATACGTAGTCTATGCTGACTTTGAAGCGATTTTGCCACAGTACTATGGCCCTCAACAAGAACAAAAAACAACCATATTATCCCGTCATCAGATCTGTTCTTATGCATTTGTTGTTGTTAGGTCAGACCCCCACCGGGGTCTGCCCTGGGGGACCTGGGTGGGGTGTCTTATTTTTAGTTCTCAGGGTCACCCTCTTGTGCCCCTTGAGGGTGGGACTTTGTTTTAAGTGGGCTTTCTTTTTCTCTGTTTTTTGTGTTTTTTCTGCCTACCCATGGTTCTTTCACCTGCATTTCTCTTTCAACATTCTCCTTATTAATCTGCAGTTTTCTGTTTTGTCTATCTTCTGCCTTTACGGATATTTATCCTATTCTTTTCCTTTTTTCACAAGTCTTCTGTAGCACTTTCTATTTTCTCTGTGGCCTCTTGGTCCACCGTGTTGACCGTGCGGTGCGACCCGTGTCGGGGGAGAATGGTGTCCTGGTGGTTGAGAGGGACTCGGAGTAGGATCTGCGCCCCTCAACACGCCACTTTGGCCCTGACTTCCCCTAGACGGGGGGCAGCATGGGGCCCAATGCTGTCAACCGGTCGCCTTCACAGTGTGGGCATGGCATGGGTCAAACCGTGTGCCACGTTGCTTGTCCTGGAAGCCAGGTGAGTGGCCTCCTGTCCGTTCCCGGCAGTTGGTCATGAGCCTGGTGGATGGGGTGGAGCGCGTGCCACGCGGTGTATACCTGCACTATAACCCTGGTGTTTCCCTTTGCTGGAGGACCGCTTAGGGGCATCGCCCTTGTGGGCACTCGATGGCGGGTGGGGAGTAGGGGAGGTGAAGTTTTTTTCTTTCATTATGACGTCTAAACAACTACCCCCTAACAAAAAGAGAAGAAACGATGATGGACATGGCACGCTTATGGACGAGACTATGAGTAGAGATTCAGATTCAGATAATGAGATAAGAGAAGTGGCAAAGAGAAAGGGTATCCAAAACACATGGCCAAGCTTCCTTTTAGTGGAAGCAAAAGATCCAAAAGAATCCATTGCTCGGATTTCTCCGTTCGCTGTTTGCAAGTGGTTCGAGGGAGTTTCGTCCACAGGATTTAAAATGATTAAAAGACTCTGATCTGGTAGTTACCTTGTTAACTGTGCTACGGAAGCGGCGTCTCGGTTGCTGCTGAAAAGGGATGGTTCTCAACTCATGCAGATCACAGTTAAGGTTTCCATTCACCCCTTTCTCAACTACTCGAAAGGGGTAATCAGATGTGTTGACTTGGCTGGAGTTGCTGAATCAGAAATTCGGACTGAGATGGAAAGTCAGGGTGTTCTGCAGGTCCATAGAGTTAAAATCTCTAAAGGAAGTGACTTAATCGAAACCAACACGCTATTCTTGACTTTTGCTATGCCATCTCCCCCAGAGTTTGTCAAAGTGGGTTATGTCCGAGTGAAAGTTACGCCTTTTGTACCATCTCCTTTGCAGTGTTTCAAGTGCCAACGCTTTGGGCATTCCAGCCGAGCTTGTCGGGGTCAGGAGATCTGTCGTGACTGGGGGGACAGAAGAAGCATGATGAATCTTGTATAAATGCTGTATACTGTGTCAATTGTAAGGGTGATCATCCAGCAAATTCAAAAAGTTGTCCAGTGTGGAAAAAGGAATGCGAGATTCAGAAAGTAAAGATTGAGAGGAAATGTTCCTTTCTTGAGGCTAGAAGGTTAGTGGAGGCCAGGACTCCTTCGGCTGCGACTTATGCACAGAAGGTGGTTAACGATTCTGCAAACCGGTCATCGAGTGATGATCTGGGAGCAGCTCCATTCACTGCTCTGGAGAAGAAATTGACAGAATTGTTGTCATCGGTTTTGGATCGGCTTACTATACTTGAACAATCAGTTGAGGTTTTGTCTCAGAAATGCAATAGTGTTCCGTCCA
Organism: Conus canariensis; assembly: GCA_033310375.1. NCBI lineage: Eukaryota > Metazoa > Mollusca > Gastropoda > Neogastropoda > Conidae > Conus > Conus canariensis. Next base: position 14,518,178 of record CM065745.1, read on the forward strand.
GCAGTGTACAACAGGCTTCAGTCCCTGCTGGTGAGGGAAGAAGTGTTTCAGTTGTACAAAGTGCTGTGGATCAGAGGTCAGGGGTGAAGGATCGGAGGAAAGAGATGTCCCCTCGCTCACAGGCCAATAACAGCAGTACGAGACAGGCACGCAGTGAGGAGCGTCCTTTTCGGACTCCAGACCCTCCTAGGGGAAAATCTCGAAGTCAGGTATTTGGTGCAGCAGGTTTCAGTCCAGTAAGAGCAAATTCCAAGCATGGCAACAAACAACTTAGAAATTTATCAGGAGCATCGGCTTCTGACCTTGTCTTGAAGAACCGTTTTAGTTCTTTGGTGGACAGTGAAGTTTCTGGAGAAGAGGGCTGATAGATATTCTTTTAACAACCTAACATGGACATACTCCAGTGGAACATAAGGGGAGTTAAAGCAAATTGTCGGGACCTTGAGCTATTATTGACAGAAAAACAGTAAACAAGTTGGGTATTTTTTGCTCCCATAAGAAAACCTAACACAGAGTAACTTGTATTCAAGACCGGCACAGCCTTTTAAACTTGAATAAAGTCAGACAAATACATAGACGAACAATCTAATAGTGGGGGAAAAAACAAGCGCAGGCCAACAACTGAACTATCTTCACAGCAATGACCCGGCAAAGATCCGGACCCAAGGAGGGGGAGGGGGCGGAATTTGAAGATGGAGAAACTGGGAACATGAAATTAAGAAAATATGTTACAGATATGAAAACTCTTCACTAGCTGCGTAAGGGAACCATCGCAATCCCCTTTGAAGGCAGATATATTTGTATTGCCTCGGAGCAGGCAATACAAATATATCTGCCTTCAAAGGGGATTGCGATGGTTCCCTTACGCAGCTAGTGAAGAGTTTTCATATCTGTAACATATTTTCTTAATTTCATGTTCCCAGTTTCTCCATCTTCAAATTCCGCCCCTCCCCCTCCTTGGGTCCGGATCTTTGCCGGGTCATTGCTGTGAAGATAGTTCAGTTGTTGGCCTGCGCTTGTTTTTTCCCCCACTATTAGATTGTTCGTCTATGTATTTGTCTGACTTTATTCAAGTTTAAAAGGCTGTGCCGGTCTTGAATACAAGTTACTCTGTGTTAGGTTTTCTTATGGGAGCAAAAAATACCCAACTTGTTTACTGTTTATCGTTTACTGTTCCCTGCCTCATTTCATTTCTGATATTATTGACAGAGTATAGATCTTCGGTAATTGCTCTTCAGGAAACCCTTTTAACTGCAAGTAAGAAGCATGAGATTCCTGGTTTCTCCTGCTTACTCAAGCCAGCTTCTGCAGACTTTTCAAGGAGAGGCGTTTCTCTTTATATTCATAATTCGGTACTACATACAGAAATTCCACTTCAGACGGATCTGGAGGCAGTGGCAGCTCGTATCTCGTTAAACAAGGTCGTTACGATATGTTGTTTGTATCTGTCTCCATCTTCTGTGATTTCGAAGAGTCAGTTGGATGGTTTAATTTCTCAGCTCCCTCGCCCATTTCTTTTATTGGGTGACTTGAATGGCCATTCTCCACAGTGGGGAAGTAACTGCACCAATTCTCAAGGGAAAGTTCTTGAAGATTTTATATCGGATCATGATCTCTGTCTTCTGAATTCAGGCTCACCAACCTTTTGTTCTCCTTCTGGTTCTTTGACTCACTTGGATTTGTCCATTTGCGACCCTTCCTTATTTTTGGACTTAGAGTGGCAGGTTCATTCGGACCTAAGCGGGAGTGATCACTTTCCGATTTTTATTTATTTTACAAAGCAAATGCAGGAGTCCCCTCGGGAAACATGGAAGTTTCGCTCTGCAGATTGGAGTCTTTATCAGCAACAGATTTTAAGTAGACTGCCTATGAATCTGTTGCGGAGTTATGATGATCCTGTTTTGCAGTTCACTAAAGTGATTGTAGAGAGTGCTAAGGAAGCTATTCCCAAGTCCCGTGATAAACCAAATGATGTTAAGACCCCTTGGTATGATAAAGAGTGCAAAACTTTGAAGGGTAAGAGAAAAGGTGCTCAAAGACTTTTTGCTAGGTTTCCTATGGTGGGGAACAAAGTTAAACATCAGGCGTGTAGGGCTAAGTGTCGGTATACTTTCAAAACTAAGAAGAAAGAATCTTGGAAAAAATTTTGTTCAAATCTGTCCTTTAAGGTCAATTCAAGGAAAGTCTGGAAACTAATCCGTAAGATTAAGGGAAAGTCGGTTTCATCAGTTATAAAATGTTTGCAAGTAAATGGATCGATTATTACTAATAAAAAGGAGGTTGCTAACTTGTTAGCTGTTACTATCCATCAAAATTCGTCAGCTGATCATTATTGCAAGGAATTCCAGTGTATCAAAAGATCAGCAGAGTCAAAATCTTGTTCCTTCGTGCCAGATAGTTCTGAGGATTACAACTCTGTTTTCAGCATGGATGAGTTAAAGGATGCCATTTTGAAAGCCAACAACTCGGCTCCTGGACCAGATGACATTCATTATCAATTTATTCAACATTTGCCAGCTGAGGGTTTAAAGGTGTTGTTGTCTCTGTTTAATCATGTTTGGTGTTCAGGGTATTTTCCACCTTCTTGGAGAGAGGCGGTTGTTATCCCTATTCCTAAACCAGGGAAAGATCATTCGGATCCTAACAACTATCGTCCTATAGCTCTCACTAGTTGCTTATGTAAAACTATGGAGAGAATGGTATACTCTCGATTGTTATGGCAGTTAGAATGTCTGGGGGCCTTAGATGTTTCCCAGTGTGGATTTCGGAACAACCGCAGTACTACTGATCACCTGGTTCGATATGAGTCTTTTATCAGGAATGCTTTGATTAATGGAGAACATGTAGTTTCTATTCTTTTTGATTTAGAAAAAGCTTATGACACAACATGGAGGCATGGAATTCTTCAGGATTTGAAGGCACTTGATTTCAAAGGTAATTTACCAATGTTTATTGCTAATTTTTTGTCTAACAGACATTTCAGTGTTAGACTTCATTCGACCTTTTCGGATCCTTTTGAGCAGGAGATGGGTGTCCCTCAGGGTAACATCCTTTCTCCACTTCTGTTCAATCTCAAGATTAATAACATCGTCCAGTCAGTAAAGTCTGGAATTGATAAGTCATTATTTGTTGATGACTTCTCCATCTCTGCCAAGGGGAAAACTTTGGCTGCAGCTGAGCGTCAACTTCAGTTGTGTGTTAATCATGTTCAGCAGTGGGTTACTGAAAATGGATTTAAGTTTTCAGCTACTAAGACAGAGTGTATTCATTTCCATAGGAAAAGATCTCAGGTCTTAGAACCAGCTATCAGTCTCAATGGTCAAGTAATTAAAGTTTCCAAACAAGTGAAATTTTGGGGGGTTATTTTTGATAATAAGCTTTCTTTTTTGCCTCTCATTAAGTACATTAAACAATCTTGCCAGTCAGGTTTGAATGTTTTGAAGGTTATTAGTCACACTGATTGGGGTGCAGACAAGCGAACTTTGTTGCGATTGTATCGGGCTTTGGTGAAACCAAAGCTAGATTATGGGTGTGTGGTATATGGTTCTGCACGAAAATCTTACCTCAAAGCTCTTGATCCAATTCATCATCAAGGACTGCGGATTGCTCTGGGAGCATTTCGCACATCTCCAAAAGAGAGTTTGTATGTTGAATCTGGTGAACCCCCTCTGGAGCTAAGGAGGTTGTGTCTTTCCATGAATTACTATCTGAAACTGAGGGCTAATCCAGAAAATCCTGCCTATGATATTGTCATGAACCCGCCTTTTAGAGCCAAATATGATCTAAAGCCAAATGAGATTCCTCCACTGGGTGTTCGTATTTTGCCCCACTTCGGGGCAGCTGGCATTGACCTTGATGCTGTTGATGACGGTCCATTACAGACTGATGTACCTCCCTGGAAAGTCGCCAATCCAGAGATTAATTTATATTTAACTCAATTTCGAAAGGAGGTCACCTCGAGTGCTGCATATAAACAACTTTATCTTGGGCAGTGTGAACTTTATAAAGATTTTATCAAGATTTTTACAGATGGTTCTAAAAAAGGTGAGAGGGCTGCAGCTGCCATTGTGTGTGATAACAATTTTCAGGAGCCTACTTTGTTAAGATTGCGGGATTGGTCGTCTGTTTATACTGCTGTACTGAAGGCTTTAAATCTGGCCCTCAGTGCGGTGTCCAGGTCAGATCAGAATGATTTCCTTATTTTATCGGATTCATTGTCGGCTTTATCGACAAGAGAAGTTTCACATCCAGTTTTGACTGATATTCATGATCTTCATACTCAGCTTGTCTCTTCGGGAAAGCATATAGTTTTCTTGTGGGTCCCCAGCCACATGGGAATCTATGTAACTCAGTGGTGGACAAAGCAGCCAAACAAGCTCTCGGTGCAAGTCTTTCCAGGAGGCCTATGCAGTTTGTTCCTCACTCTGATCTACGTCATAAATCTAGTTTGTATTGTCGTGAACTGTGGCAGAGTGAATGGTGTAATCAAATTCATAATAAATTGTTTAAAATTTGCCCAGATTTAACCAATCCTTTCCCATCGGTGGTACGGAACCGTAAAGAGGAATCGGTTTTGTCACGGTTACATATTGGGCACAGCTATATAACGCACAGTTGGATACTCAGAGGGGAAGACCCCCCATGGTGTGTTGCGTGTGACAGCTTGTTCAGTGTTAATCATTTTTTGACAGAATGTGCTGATTTGATGTGTATCAGAGAGAAGTTCTTTTCCACCAGTGATTTATCAGTTCTTTTTCGTGAGATTTCAGTAGATCTTATTTTTTCTTTTTTGAAAGAGGTAAACTTATTTTATAAAATATAGTGTTTAATTATGTATACAGGTGTCGTCGGAGTTGAACAGATAATTGTGCTTTTGTCCTCATAAATTTTAAGCGATGTGTTAATACTAGTGTGGGTATTTGTATCTAGAGACTTAGATATGATAGCTGAGGTCCTGATTTGGCTCCTAGTAGTCCGCTGGACCCTATAAACACTAACTAACTAACTAACTTGTTAGGTCAGACGGTGGACACACAGTGCCAGAGATTTACAGAGGCCCCGACGCAGCTAATCGATTTTTGGAGCAGATGAAACACCTTCGCAATCAATTTTCCAATCAGCTGAACCTTTCAGGCATTAAGATGACTCCCGAAGACCAAAGGCGCTACGAATCAGCCACACACTGTTGGATATGCGGCTCAGAGCTAACACCTAATAGTAAAGACGCGACAGTGAGAGACCACGATCACATTACTGGCAAATTCAGGGGGGCTGCGCACAGCAGCTGCAATCTTCAACTCAAGGTTAACCCCGAAAAATGGAAACTGCCAATCTTCTTTCATAACTTACGGGGCTACGATTCTCACTTTATCATGCAAGCAATAACTTCTGATTGTAAGAGAGTTAGCTGTATTGCACAGTCATCAGAAAAGTACATGACCTTTACTGTAGACTGCTTATCCTTCTATGACTCTGCCCAGCATCTGATGGGGAGTTTAAGTAAGTTAGCAGGATCTCTACAAGACTGTTCAATCACTAAAAAATATTTCGACCCCTCTTTAGTCCGTAAAGGCGTCTATCCTTATGAATACATGGACTCGTGGGAGAGGTTTGATGAGCCGGCGCTGCCACATAAAGACAATTTTTACAGCCGTCTTAGAGGTGGAGGCATATCTGGCGCCGACTATGAATACGCGCAGAAAGCCTGGACAGAATTACACTGCCGAACGATGGGCGATTATCACGATCAATATTTATTGGCTGACGTGTGTTTATTGGCAGATGTGTTTCAGAATTACAGAGCTACTTGCATGAAACACTACGGTCTAGATTCATCACAGTACATCTCTGCCCCGGGCCTTTCTTGGGACGCATTCTTGAAGTCTACAAACATTCAGATCGACTTAATATCTGATCTGGATACACTCCAGATGATTGAGGATGGGCTGAGGGGAGGCATTAGCATGGCCTGTCATCCTTACCGCAGAGCCAACAACAAGTATTTAGACGATTATGATCCAACTAAACCGTCCAACTATCTAATGTACTTAGACGCTAACAATCTGTATGGGTGGGCCATGAGTCAGGCACTGCCATTAAGAAACTTTAAAATGGATGCAGGACCTTATAAGGTTGATCGGGTGGTAGGACTATTGTCACAGCTTACACCCGATAATCCAATAGGGCTAATCTTAGAAGTAGACTTAGATTATCCTGCAGAGCTGCATGACCTCCATAACGATTTCCCCTTAGCTGCAGAAAGATTAAAGATGAGTCCCACCGAACTGCCCAAACTCGTGCCTAATCTTCGACACAAGACCAAATATGTCTGTCATTACAGGCTGTTACAATTTTACTTAAGACACGGGTTAAAACTAAGAGCTGTTCACAGAATAATTACCTTTGACCAAGAGCCTTTCATGAGACCATACATCATGAAGAACACCGATCTTAGGACTGCGGCCACTGACGCTTCAGAAAAAGACTTCTTTAAGTTGATGAACAACAGCTGTTTTGGCAAAACCATGGAGAACGTACACAATCGTAAAGATGTAAGATTAGTTACAAAAGAAAAACAAGCGATTAAGCTGGTCTCTAAACCTAACTACCAAGACTTTAGAAGATTTAGCGACAGCCTGGTTGGCATTATGATGAAGAAACAGAATGTGAAGTTAGACAAGCCGGTGTTTATCGGGTTTGCCGTGCTAGAGCTGTCAAAGTTATTAATGCTTGAATTTCTGTATGACTACTTTAAACCGCTGTACCCAGAATCAAATGTCCTTTACACAGACACCGATAGTTTTATTCTAGACATCCCAACTGAAGACTTTTACAAAGACTTAGAATTAGAGGTAGCCAAAGGGGCCGACAGCTGGTACGACACGTGCGACTATCCTAAATATTCGCCTTTACATTCAACTGTGAACAAGAAAGTGATTGGAAAGATGAAGGATGAACTTAATGGGACGGTTATACAAGAATATGTTGGCTTACGGGCAAAGATGTATAGCGTTGCCACCCAGACTTCTGAAATGAAGAAAGCTAAGGGCATAGGTAAAGAAGTTGTAAAAAAATATATAAGTCACGACAACTACAAGCAGGCTCTCTTTGAACGCAAAGTATTTTATCACACAAATGTTAATCTGCGCTCTACTCTTCATCAAGTAAACACAACTGCTGTTAATAAGAAATCACTAGTCTCTAACAATATCAAGCGAACTTACGTTAATCCGGAGTTTACATACGCTATAGACCACCGGAGAACCAACTTGGCTGACTTAAATTAAGATCTTAACTAGTACTTAACTAGTACTTTACTTAAGAACTTAACTAGTACTTAGCTAGTACTTAGCTAGTACTTAACATGACTTGCACTTAACTTGTTATAACTGACTTAACCAGTACTTAGCTTGTACTTAACCAGTACTTAACAACACATTAAAAAACTAATTTATTAAAAATGGGTCTACAGCAGGAGGTTGTACTTTTTTTGCAGAAGCTGGTTCTTTTTCTTTTACTGTTTTTGTGGGGGTTTGTAACTTTGTTGCTAAGTATGGCTTTAGACACTTGTATGCCAAAAGCCCTCCACCAACAACAATACTCCCCAGTACATAATAATACATCTTACAGTTTGATTGTGTTGTTGTTGGTGGCGGCGGCGGTGCTGGTGCTGATGTTGTATTACTATCTAATAATTTTTGTTTTGCTGCTTGGTTTGCTTTTTGCAGTCTGTTCCATTCAGCTAGTTTACGACCGGCCTCAACACGCCCAGCACTTTTAGACTTAGTAACACTACTCACTTGTGGGACACTCGCCTGTAGATTCACTTGTGGGGCACTCACTTGTGGGACACTCGCCTGTGGGACATTCTGCTCGCTCATTTTTTTTAGTCTGATTAAAATTAATATGATTAAAATTAATATGATTAAAAGTAATTAATCCCATGATGAATGGACATAACAACGTCCCAAATCTATAATACATGTCACATGCAAGAGATTCTAGGGACTTGGTTAAAACCGGATCTTGTGTTAAGTCATATTTTAAATCTTCTTCTGAATCAATCGGCGCTATCTTGCCTACTAACTTAGCATATAAACTAATCATTGTCTGTCCCACCGATCTAACCATTTTTGATCCTAGCTGTGCTTCGTACCTAGCGTAATACTTCTCAACATCTGATGTAGACAATTGCTGAATCTGTTCGATACTTAGTTCAACACCTAAATACTGTCTAGTTTTTCCACATGCAGCCAGAGAGTATAATCTTTCTTTATGACAGAGGTCTGTTGCCTCCTCACACTTTAATAGCTCGTCGCAATCCATTTTTTTAAACTCTTTTTAAAAGCAATAAAAATAATAAAACCATGAGTTTAACGCTGGTTAATTATGCAGTGCCTATTGTTGGTGTTATAGTTTATTCAACCCTAGCAAAATGTTTGTTAAGAATAAAACCGCCCAACATGGGAAAGATAGAAGATTCGCCGAAACTAGTTGTAACCTTATTTTTAGCTCTGGCAACAAAAGATTATCTGATTAAAAAGCACATAGACAGTCTTTCATATTATGATTATTTTAATTATTTTTTTAGTTAATAAAAAACATGAGCACTGCAAAGATCATCAATACTATTTACCACTCTGCTGTAATCAGCGGTCTTAGTATAGGGTACAGCATGTTAGCAAAAAACATGTTTAAGATGAGGCCGGCTGATCTAGGAAGGTTAGACATTGAGGATGTTGTTAAGGTTATAGCTGTAATAACGGCGGGGATTGCCTCAAAAGACTTTCTTGTTACACAGGGAATTATCCCAGAAAACATCAATGCATAGAAAGATTGATTTATAAAAGATTCATTCTAAAAAATATTGATTTATAAAAAAGATTCATTCATTTATAAAAAAGATGTCTGGATTAGTTCTGATGGTAGGAGGAGCTATTGTTAATGCATTGGCTTTCTCTGGCAGCAATTATATGTTTAGTAAATTACGGTCTGATGAAGAGAGAGAACGCCATATCAAGGCAATGGAAGATTTAGCTAAGGCAAGATACGCTTACGAGAAAAGGAGAATTGCTCACTTAGACTTTATTAATAAAAAGTTAAGAGAACAGGGACATGCAGAGCACACATTTACAGACGTTGATGAAGCAATGAATGAATATTACTTAGTGACAGGAAAGAAGTTTCTAACATCGTCACCGCCAGAACTGTCTGACTTTTATGAACCATCTGAGGATCAGAAAATGGTAGAAATAGGCTTTATTATAGGTGCTATGGGAGCAATCTTTCTTCTTGCATATTCAATCTAAAAAACATAGTTAAAAATGTAATAAAAAACAGTCCCTTCTTATGGACGATACAAAGTACAAAATATATTATTCTCCTAGAGGGTATTGGAAAGGAAAGGCCGCTATTGATAAACTGAGTAAAGCTGCTAGGGTGTCTGAATCAGAAGCGAAAGACTGGCTTTCAAAACAAGCGATCTGGCAAATATATCTGCCTGCCCCAAAAAGAATAATAAGGCCTCGATTTGTTAACTCAGTTCCTAATGACACCCACCAGATGGACTTGTTGTATCTTCCACATGACAAAGTTAGAAGAAAAAAGTTTAAGTATGCTCTTACGGTTGTTGACATGGCTTCAAGGTATAAAGATGCTGAGCCTTTAACGGATAAAAGCTCAACTGCTGTGGCTGTGGCTTTACAACAAATATACATGCGAGGTCCATTAAAGTATCCTAGGTTGATCCAGGTTGATGATGGGAAAGAGTTTAAAGGAGCTGTAAACCAACTGTTTTTAAGACATCGGGTTACAGTTAAGAGGGGGATCCCAGGCAACCATCGCTCCCAGGCTCTAGTAGAAAACTTTAATAAGAATCTAGCTGAGCGCCTGTTTACCTATCAATACCACAGAGACCTTATGGACAGAACACGCAACACAGAATGGGTCAGGAGATTGCCGCAGTCTTACGCGCCATGAACAATGAAGAATTTAAAGCAACAGGCCTTAAGCCAGTGAACGCGATCAAATTAAAAAAAATTAGCATTACTGAAGACATCCAAAGTAATCAAAAACTCTTACCTTTTGGACTAAAAGTAAGATACTTGTATGCGCCTGGAGAGGCAGAGGGTGATGTTAGAATTAGAGCCACAGACCCCATATGGAGCGTAAACGTATATGAAGTTGAAAGAATTATGAAAACAGCCCCTCCCGTGTATTATTTAAGAGAGACTCTTTCTTCTAGCGGTGCTACTACGTCTAAAAAGCCTGCCCCTAAAAGATCGTTTGTTCGTGAAGAGTTGCAAGTTGTTCCACCAAACACTGCCTGTTAGTTAGTTAAAAAAAAATAGTATTTATTTTTTTGTTAAACTTATGATTTATTTATTTTAGTTCACATCTTATTTTTTTTTAGTCTGTTTTTGGGTTTAACTGATTGTTTGCTTGCTTTTCAATGTTCTGTTTGATTGTCTCAGTGTCTACCTGTTGCGAAGTAAAAGTCTTTCTCCACTCCTTTTGAAGTTCAATTTTTTGCCGTCTGTAATCCTCACCATCAGCCATAAGACGCTCAAATTCTTCAGCTGTAATGTTTTCGTCCTGCAATGCTTTGCTTATTCTCAGTCTTAATGAACAAAGTTTTGCTGATGCTAGGGCTACAATGGCAGTGTGCTTTTGTAGTTTAGGCGTTAATTTTTTTAAAACAGCACTCACAATCATAGACATAGCACCTAAACCCAAACCAAGGCTCCCTAATGCTAAAGAGGCTGGCGCTCCGGCCCCAGTAGCTAAAAGAGCAACGCTAGACCCAGCACTTACGCTCGCTACAGCTGATGAGCCAGTAATCACATAAGAAAGAGTATTTAAAACTCTAGCATATTTCTTTCTAGTAACCCTATACTTATCCAAGTCACTTTCTATTTCTTCTTGAAGTTCAGTTATTTGCTCTAACCTAAACTTTTGAGCCTGATCATCCATTTTTAATTAAGATTAATTTTTTAATTAAGATTAATCTTGTACATATCTCCTTATTAACCCTTCTGGCAGCACTTCATCAACAGAGTAAAACCCAATAAAATCAACATACTTAATGAAAATAAAATCGAGTACTGTTAGTTTAGTATTGTCAACCATCACAGTGACTTTGTCAGAAGATACAAAAGTCTTTATTTCATCCCCGTTTTTAGTAATAGCAATAACAAGCCTAAGAGGCCCGTCCAAGTTTTCAGACTTTATTTGTACGCCTCTGATTAACGTATGCTCTGGCAAACTAGGATCAGACTCCCTTGGAGTAATAAATAAGCGAAAAAGCATCGTCATTTTTCTAGGCAGTGATTCTAGTTTTGGGTTAAATTCTAAGCCGACGGTGTCACCCCCCACTTCAGCTAAGGACTGCTTTCTCCGCAGCATATATTCAGAGCCCTGCTTAGTTATTTCAATCTGCTTTTTCTGTTGTAATCCTGGGACTAGGCTAATAAGAAGGTGTCCTTCATTCAAAGCTTTTCTAAAATTGTATTTCTTATCAAAGTATACATAGGGGCTTCGTAGTTCAAACTTTAAATCCCAGTTAATGTCAGGAAGCAACGCCCAGGCATTCTCTCGTTTATGAAGTTTGTATTCGTGTTTGCCAAAATCGTTTGCCCTTAGATTTCTTATCTCTTCCAGGGTAGGATATTGCTGTCGTTTTTTATCTTCAATTTCTATTCGTTTGTAAACGCCATCGTCGGTGTACTCAAATCCATAAACATTTCCTGCCACTCCTATTAGATCAAAGTCCGTTGTATCTGCTAGATCTTTTATCTCTACTGCAACGCATTTAGGAGCTAACTCTGCTTTTGATTCTGGCCCTCGAGACATTCTTTTTAATATAAACAATTTATTATAAACAATCTATAATAAGCAATCTATAAGAAACAATCTATAATAAGCAAACGTATTGAACTGGCGGGTCAGTCCGTAAGCATAGTTTAGCGTGCTTAGATTTTTCTAGCTGCTCTTTTATTTTTTTTAGTTCATCCTTGTCCCTGATTATATAGTTTTCACTTAAACATTCTTCAAAACTATCCCTGTCCTTAGTATAGAATAAGATGACTGATTTTAACTGCGATCTAAAGTCTTTTAAGACAGCATTGTATTTTTGAGTTAAGAGCCAAACAGAAACTAATGCATGTCTTCCGCTAAAGGCCAGCTTAGACAGAGTCCTTCTTTTTTTAACAATGTCTTGTTCGGCTGAACAGTCATCAATAATAAACAGCGTTTCAGTTCCCTCAAATAGCCTATAGTAATGTTCTAAACAGTCGCTTAGCTTGTCAGTAGGATCAACTAAAAATATATTCTCGTCTGTCCAAACAAACTGCCTTACTTTGTAAGACTTGTTGTGCTTAATGGTTGTGCAGAATATAACAATGTACTCGTAATGAAACCTGTAGACTGTTTGTAACAAATCAAGCACGAAGACAGTTTTCCCACACCCAGTAATCCCACAAATAAGCGAACAGTGCGGGTCTTTGGGCAAAAAGTTCAAACTATCCATCTGTTTTAATAGGCTATTTCTTTCAGTCTATTTTCTTCAATGTTCAGCTGGGCGTCATAAACCACAAAAACGTGCATTTGTATCTGGCCATTCTCCTCCTCTTCCTTATTAATCTGTATGAGTATGCCATCTGACCCTACCCTTCTTCCACTCCCGTGCAGTCTGTTGTCATACGTGGATCTAAAATCCAGCCATAGTCCGTATTTGTCTGTTAGATAATCTTCGAGTCTTACATCGTGAAGGTGAAGTTTTTTACACACATGATCGGCTGTGGGGCTTGTCTGTCTGCCTCCAGCAAACAGTTTTCTTATTTCATCAAAGTGTTGGTCGGGTAAAAGTCCGGCTGAATACAACTGAAAAGGCTTGCCATCTACTGTGCAAGACAACTGCTCAATTTTTGGGTTGTAAAACACCTCAGATTCTCTCTGAAAAGGAGCTGAGGGTTTAGTAAATAGCAAGAGAACTCCCTTTAGGGACCTTAAAGAATTGCTTATAGCTATTTCCCAGACAGCGTCTTGCTTGTTTTTAATCGCTAGACTGTGGTGTAAAACTCTTTCAAAGTAAACAACCGCCCTACTTTTATACTGGTTTAAGATTATTCTAGCCAGTTCAGGGTTAGTAACAACATCAAAATTAAGAGAGATGTTACTGACAGTGTATCTGGCTTGAGGATCATCTGATAAAATAACAGACCCGCTGTCATTGAATGTCAGTTCGTAAGTAAGTTTGTCTCTTAATACGCCTTGGTAATATGGCTGATGGGTTTTTAACAGTTCAAAATCTAGAGGGATGCAAAATCTGTTCTTAAATGCTCGCGCTATTGCCTGGTCTCCCTCGTCTTCCTTTGCATCTGCAGCATTAAACCTGTGCTTAAGACCGTTTGGGCTCTGGATCCCCTGAAAGATTTTGTCTTTCCTTTCTGTTCTGGGTAGCCACAGATCAGAATAGAGATTAAAAATGTCTGCGCTACTCAGTGAGAAGACTTCTCTACCTTCCAGTTTAATTACCATATTTTTAATGATGGCCCTGCCCAGGTTAGCAACGACAGTAGCATTAGGATCCGCCGACTCAATATCTATTTTGAATGACAGCCTGGCAGTGCCTGGCATTATAACATCGTCAGGCCCAAGGTCACTAAATCTTACTGTTAACATTTCATTGGGCTCAATTGTTGATGGATTATTTACAACGCGCACAGTCTGTCTTATGCCTTTTATGCCATGAGGCTCCTTCGCTTTTCTGAATGGATCGAGGTCGCAGCCGTATGGGTTCATTTTTTATAAAACAAAAAATAATAAATATATAAATATGGCTGATGAAGATTTTGACGCGATTAGTCCTGTTGAAGAAGAAGATGAAGAAAGAGAGCCGAGTCCTTCATTGCAAGATGAACTTGAAGAAGCAGGTTCTTTACTCCCTAGACGACCTCAAGATGTAGGTTCTTCACTCCTAGTGCTTGTCAAGAACTTTTAGGAGTAGGCTCTTCACTCCCTAGACAGCGTCACGAACTATTGCGACAACGAATTGAATTATTCTATAGAAGTATAGGACGGGAGCTGCCAGACACGCTCGATTCTAACGATTTTGAGATGGGAAAAGTGGGCGGAGACGAGGAAGGTCATTTGTTTATAAAATATAAGAAGGGCAATAAACAAATGCGTAAACAAGTTACTGATAGCCGGGACCCCTCCGAGTTTTTAACTCCGGGCTCACTTGGGGAGATTCCTATTCGGGTCAGAAGGCGATTAAATATTGCAGATCCAAGGAAGTCTGCTCTAAGGTCTAAGGCTGTTAGCGCTTTACAGAACTTGAAGCAAAGGTTGCCAGCGCAGTCTGAAATGCAAAACATACCTCTTCAAGAATTAAGTCAAAGAGCAGATGAAGTAATAGCAAAGTTGAGACGAGTTTTAATGAAGAAACAATTGCCGATTCTTCATCGCCTAGTCAAAGAGAACGTGAGCTGAGTCCTGAAGAAGAAACAGCTTTAAAAACAATTAATGATCCTCCATTGCCTGAGCGCGAACTCGAGGGTTTTAAAGCTGCTCGGCGTGAAATCAGGGCTCTTGATGCTACTCTACAGAGAATAAATGGCGAGCTAAAAAACAACTTGTCAAAACTTGGTGAGCTAGAGAGAGAGATAGAAGAAGAAAAAAATAAACTGGCTGATAACAATTTAGGGGTAGAAGAAAAGGCTAGAATACAGGCGAAAATACAGGAGTTAATGGAACTAAAGGCAAACAGGTTAGAAATGCTGTCTACTAACAGAGAACAAATAGCATACCAAACAAACAGAATCAAAGAATCTATAAACAGACTCCTTCATGAAAATACTACGTTAGCAGAAAGAATAAGGACTCTGTTCAGAGAGCGGGGGATTACAATAGTTAGTATATTAACGGCCATTGGGTTTGCTATCTCTACACTGGTTTATGCATTAACCGGCAGTGCACCGGCGGGGCCAGTAGCGCCTCCAACGCCTCAGCCCGGTAAAATTTGGATTAGAAAACAATTGCACCATCTGGCAAACTTATTAAAGAAGTTATCTGTCAAAGCGCTTGGTGCACTGCCTGGCATAATAGGCGGTGTTGTTAGTTGGGTTTTGTCTACAATAGGCAAAGTGGTTGGTTATATGGCTGACCATCTGTGGACTTTGGGGGTGCTGGCTGCCGGTTTAATTTTTAGTAAAATAAAGTATAGCCAGTCCAGTAAAAGTTAAAAACACAACAAGGGCTGTCTTTTCACTAGTGTGTCTGTCGGGGTGAGGTACATCAACAGGTGGACCGCTTTCTGGCTGTGGGCTGCTTATAACTGGTGGGGGGTCGCTTTCAGGGCTAGATACTTTTTTAAAAATGGCTGGCGCGGGTCTTGTGTTTAAGCCTTGATTGTGTCCTAAGTTTTGGTCGTCTCCGGCTATAAGGATTTCATTATTATAATTCTGTATCATGCCAATCTGTTGTCTAAGGTCAGAAGGCAGCATGTATAATCCATGGCCCACAACAAAGTCAACCTTTGACCTAGCATGTGAAAGAACGTTTTGGTACCTTTGTATGCTGGAAGGCAAATCAACAGCAGAGTTAATAGCATCTTCTAAATTGGCTAGAAATTGTTTTCTGGCGTCAAAGCCTGTAGATTGATCCACTATGCTAGACTTGGTCTGTGCTTGCGCTCCTAATAGACACCAAACGTACGTCCGTATGGAGTCATTGAGTCTTTGCACTCCTGGCATTGTTAGGCCTTCACTTTTATCCAAGATAAATGTTGCCCAAGCATTGGGGTGTTTTTGTTCTATGGACCACAATCTAACTTGGGAGTTTGGCTTAAAAGAGGTGTGGCCGGGCCAGTAGTCAAAATTATATTCTCTACGCTGACCCCACAAATACAATGTGCCTAACCCGTGATTGCGGTCTAACTTTTGTCTAAAGTTATTTGAAGGGTTAATGTTAAATTCGTTGCAGATTCTTTCATATGCATTATTGTCCATTGAGCTGAGAAATGGATTAAACGCGTTGTCGTTGGGGAGGCGCACCTGTAGTTCAGTTAGTATGCGTCTATACTGGTAATAAACATGAAAGTTATATACTGACCTTACTAAGAGATTGGGGTGGTTTAAATGGTTTGTATATGAAACACCGCAGCCAGTGGTTGAGCAGTAAATGGCAAAATTTAACTGATTCTGGTAAAAAGCCATGGGGTGAGTTGACCATGCTGATGGCACACTATCACTCTTTATTGGAGGATTTAAATATCTAGTTAGTGGGTTTACAAGTCTGACTAGAAAGCCATATGATTCATCCACTGCGATGGTTAGGTTACTAAAGTCCAAAGATTTGGGCTCATAAACCCCTCCTACATCGTAAGTGGCACTTTCATTATATTTAAAAGGTTCCATTTTTAAATAGTTTTTTAAAAAAGGATTTAAAAAGGATGTACATTTATATAACTAAACAAAACACAAGTGTGTTCTTAAAGTATCCAATTAACAATAGGCACGGTAATAGTAGGGTTGCTCTTAGAAAAATTGGTTTTAAAGTTAAGTGGTTTAATATATCTGAAGAAGCTCAGAATAACTGGATTAATATTAGTAATGAAGGGGGCAATCAAATAACTCATGAAAAAATACCAGAAGGCTATTACAGCTTTTGTTCTTTAAAAGAAGTATTTAACGAATTAGGCATATTGCTAAAAATTAACGAAGCAAACCTCAGAATTACTATGCATTTTCCACTAGAAGAAAAAAGAGAATACACTTTTCCTAAAGGCCTTGCTAGAATCTTGGGTTTCCACAGTACTAGCAGATCTTATAAATTTAGTACAAGAGAAAACATCTATCAATTTGAAGGTAATGAACCATGTGATTTTCTCGTTAACCCGATGTTGTATGTCCATTTACGAGAGTTAAAAACAAGTACTAATTTATTTGATGGCAATCCATCTACAGTTCTAGGAGTACTGCCATCAATTAAGGCGGGGTTTTGCGATTATCAGTTAAGCACATTTGGTGAAGACAGCCGGTTTAAAGAATTAGTTGAAGGGCCTATAAATTCAGTGTGTGTAAAAATAACTAACCAAGATGGAAGGCCGGTTGTTTGTTCTGATTTGTTGGTAGTGCTTGAGATAGAAGATTAATCAGAAGAGGAGAGAGACTGATAATATGCGGGCCTCTAAATCACCATCTTTGTTTTGCACGAAAACCCCCATTTTAAAATAACGATTACGTCAATTTTGGAGGGGTTTGCATGTTAAGTTTGATTGTAGAAAAGGTGCTAGTTTGGGCAAAAAGTAGCATAAGATGGACGAGATTGTTTGTGAAAAGGGGGGTTTCGGGCAAAATAAGATGTGGGTTAGAGCCCGCATATTATCAGTCTCTATTTTTTTTTCCAAACCTTGTACATATCCATTGATTCTGTAATCTCCGAATTACAAAATATTTCCCAGTATGTCTTTTTTGCTAGAGCGATGATCTTTTTGCAAATTTTTTTTCTGTATTTTCATAGATCGAAAGTTTTCCTCAGTCTTATCCATGTCTTGAATGCCTTGCACTTTGATGTCACCGCTATTTTACACTCCTCCGTCCACCACACATTACCAAAATATTTACCAATTTTCTTGTAACCACATTTTGGTATCGCCTTATCAGCTGCAAGTGGTAATATTTTCTTAAAATATGAATAAAATTCATTGATATCTTCACTGATTATTGAATCAGGATCATGAGACTCTAAGAATTTGCTGTAATCTTCCCAATTTGCAAATTTGTAGAACAAGTATATCTTGGTATGTTTTCCACTAGATCTGTCGAGTTTGAATTGAAATTTACATTGAGAGCGATGGTTGTGGGAAGATGATCACTACCAAGACAATCTTCTCCTGGGGACCAGTCATAATCTACAGCTAAGTTTGGGGACACTAAAGTCAAATCAATAGCACTGGGATTATGAGTTGAGACATCAGGAATTCTTGAAATACGACCATCATTCAATAATATTAACTCCGAAACTACAACATTTTCAACAAACCTGTTACATGTTACTTTAGAGCTGTTTGTATCCCAGAAAGGGGCATGGGCATTAAAATCGCCCAAAACTATCCATTTTTTCTGAGAGAAATCCATATTTTTAAGCCAGTCTGTATTTTAAGCCAGTCTGTATTGTCCTCCTTTGGACCGGCTGGGTAATACATTGATAATATGTTATATATTGAACACTCATTTACTTTAACTGCAGCACCGACAGCAAAACAACCTTTTTTATCACTTGGTACTGGCCAAGGAAAAATATTTGAATATTCAAAGCCACACCTTATATATAATGCGCATTGAACTTTTTCATTTAATCTGTTAATGGTAAAAAGTGGAGGATAATAAAAATCCTTACTATTGGGAAGCTTTTGTTTTTCAACATTGAGAGACTGAAGGGCCAGCACACAGTAATTTCCCTGCATAACATGATTTTCGAAAGATGGTAGGTTAGTGGAAATAGACCTTGCATTCCACTGTAAAATTTTGAAAGACCCATTACATTGTTGCTTCATAAGAGTTAATTTTCAAGTTCGATATTCATTGAATCATTTTCTGACAACCCAAGGGGCAAGCATAAAGAATCCCCAGTAAATACCACATAGAATAAAAAACAACACAATGAGTGTGGGTGATGTTAAGACAGATATGTCTCTCATTTCGAATATCATTAAAACCCCATTCTTGCACCGTCCCAAGGTTGCCACATCTCAAATCGTTGATGGGAGTTTTGCCCCCAGCTAGGGAAGCTCCGTGGAACGTGGAAGATCTGCGCAGGACCGGATCTTGCTGTTCTCCTGGGCCTCTCCCAAAAAAGGGGTGGATCGCTCTCCCAAGGTTCCTTGCAAGGATACTGGACCCTCAGCCGTTTGGGTGAAGGCTGTCTCTCATGGTGTTGAATCTTGTTGAAAGATTATCATGGGAGACAAAGACAACCCTTGGTTCCCCTGTGAGTACAGTCAAAAGGATCGCGTTGAACAGCTCTCGTTTGGGACGCAGTGACGGGTTACGTACAGGTGGCACTCTGCTTACAATCACTTTCACCTTAGGCCTTGCTGACAGAATCTTTTTGACCTCTTGAGCCAGAGACTGACTTGCTGTCTTTGGTCTTCAGATCGTTCAGGCCGCAGTGGGTGACTATGGCGTCTATGGGTCCCTTGGCTATCGTATCGGCAGCTTTAAGAGCACCCTCAATGTCACCAACAGAGACCACGATACTTGCTGCAGCCGTATGCAACAAATCTAACTGGAAGACCTGTCCCGTCTGCTGCTGAAATGAAAAGACTGTCGTGGAGTGACCTGGAAAGTTAGGCCTAACATCGCATACACCAAATAAAACAAAACTTTTTTTTTTTTTTTTCTGAATTCCTGTCTTATCTTCTGTACAACTTCAGTAGCATCACCCCTATGCCAGGCCATTTATTCTGGCGCCCTGTCAACAGCTGAACCCTGGTTTGTTGTGTCACAGATCTGGCACCGACAGTCCACAGGGAGCTGTCAGTGTCAAGTTGTCCTGAGGCAGCTCGCCAGAGGAGACACTGCACTGCTGCAGAGTCATTGTAGTGGTGAACTGTGAATGACTTTTTGACCTTGTACAAGACGAAATTAGTAGGAATTTGTGAATACTTATCAAATTAATAGAAATTTGCAAACACATTCAGAGTACATGTATGCTAATTGTTTTTTTTTTATCTCTGTCCACTCCCACCACCAGCCTACCTTTCTATAATATTGGAATTTAGAGTTCATGAATATGTACGTGTACAATGATGGATAAGTCTCTTTCGCTCTTCCTTTCATTCTCGCTCTGTTTTTCCCCCTGTCTGTCTGTCTGTCTCTGTCTTTGTCTCTGCCTCTCTCTCTCTCTCTGCCTCATTTTCTCTGTGTCAGTGTGTGTCTGTCTCTCTTTCAATTTATATACGTCAAATAGAAATTGAAAGGGTACATTTCTATGTAAATTTACTCACTTTGAAACCTTTTTGAATGTGGGCCGTAGAATTCCAAATAACTTGCTATGTGATGAGCGACTTCTACATTATGTTAATCTTCACTTTAATAATTTGTAAAGTACTGGGTAACCTAACATGGGTCGAGAAAAGTAGGTTGCAGCTGAAAACTTGTAAAATACCCCACAATTCAGAAAACACTGACTGGTTACGAATGCCTGTCAGTGCCTAGGTCATTCAAGGGGTTTGCATCAATGTGGGATCATTAACTTAAGCTGGTCAGTATATCAGGATTCGTGCTGGCTGTTATCTTTAAACGGTCACCTGACCCTCAGAATATTCTTAAGGGTCGTTAGACTCCTTTTTGTTTGTTTGTTGTTGTTTTTTCTGTAAGGGGTCTTGACTTTCCAGCCAGTTTCACGGCTCCTTAAAGTTTGTTTCATGTGCATGAATGAGGATCAAAATTTGTTTTCCTGTATAAACCAATATAGGAATATGGTTGTATTTTTGTTACACTGTTTCTTGAAATCATGTGTAGGAGATGCCATTTTCTTGATGAACTCATGTGTAAGATGTGTGTTTGTGTGTGTGTGCGTGTATGTGTGTATGCTGGCCCTTTGTGGTCGGCTGGGCTATAAGCAACATTACCATACCTTACCTTACCGTGTGTGTGCGTGTGTGTGAGAGAGAGATCTTGAGAGAGATCTTGAGAGAGAGAGAGAGAATTTGCAGAGTATTTTATAATCACTAAGTGGGTGGAAATGAAGAAAGCACTGAACAATAAAAAGAATAATGAAACGTGGCTTTGTGTGTATGGTTCTCAAATCAGCTTAGACTAAAAGATAATCAGAAATAACTTTGTATGTATATTTCTGAAAACAGCTTAGACCAGTGCTGAGAGGTACTGTGCACAAGGCTGTGTTTTATTGTGTCAAGAAAGAAATGGCATCCCTTTATTTTTGCACCGATTGGGAAAACAGGGCTGTGCTGCAACTCTGATCTGTTATGGTGACATGCGTTTCAGAAGTTTGAAGGGACCAAAAGACTGCTGTTTTTTTTCCATGTCAAAGGGGTCGACTGAGGACTGATGCAAAGGGTATTTTACGTGTCACGACACGCACGCAAAATGTTCGTGAACAGGGGCCCTGAAACATACCTTTTTTTTGTTGTTGTTTGTTTTTAAAAGGTCTTTCAGGTAGACTTCTTTATTCCAGTGGCATGCCCAGTGACAGGTGTTCCCTGCATTAACAATTTAACAGTGGAATGAGACAGAGCAGGTCTGATCAATCCTGGTGGTGGAATGTTCCCCACCTGTTTTGATTTTTATGTAAAATCCTCTTTTCTGTCGCTGTCTTTTTCTGCCCCCAACTCCTGGGTTTATTTGCCGAGACGCAATCTGTTGTGTACAGGAGGTTCTTTAAAGTTAACCTGCATCCACGCCTTTTGGGTTTATTTGCCGAGACGCAATCTGTTGTGAACAGGAGGTTCTTTAAAGTTAAACTGCATCCATGCCGTTTGATCATTTTGTGTGGGGAAACCTTCCCCTCTACTGTTATTCAGTTCAATTCTTCCTTTTCTTCTTCTTCTTTTTTTTTTTTTTTTAAAGATTTTTTTTTTTATCAGTCTTTGCTGTTGTCCAGTTTTCTGTTACTGTAGCCCATTTTCCTTTGCTTTATGACGTCTTTAGGCTGATGTTCCTTTGTTACAAGGTGTAACATGAATGCTATTTTTGTTGTTGGTGTTTTAATCCGGTGACTACCAAAGGTAGTTGAGAATTTAACTGCTGGGATGGGCACAACCTGTCCATTCTGCAATATAAGTTGACAATGACCCTTTTTTGTGCTTTTTTGTTGTTGGTGGCATTGTTTCTGAATATTTTGTTGTATTTGTTAAAATTTTTTTTGGTCAGCTGGCTGCGACAAATTCATGGGTGGGAGTATCATTCTGCAATGCAAGTTGCCAGTATGACCCTCTTTTGTGACATTATTTACAAATATTTTGTTGCAGTTTTCGAAATATTTTTTGGTCAACTGGCTGTGACAAATGCATGGGTGAGAGTACCATTCTTCAATGTAAGTTGCCAGTGTGATCCTTTTTTGTGCTTTTTTGTGACATTGTTTATGAATATTTTGCTGTATTTTTTTTAAATCTAGTTTGGTCAAGTGGCAGTGACAAATTCATGGATTGGAGTACTTCCTGTATTATATTGAATTTTGGATAGGTATTTTGACGATCTTTAAATCATGAAAAAAAATTGTTTTCTTTACTTTGTTTCAATGTGAATGCATGCAGTTAGGTTCAATACAAGCACAGATTTTTCTGTTCATATTTTTGTACAGCTTCATTGTACCCCAGTTCACCACCAGTTTGTTCAGCAGCACAGTCTTTCAGTTTCTCGTGTGTCTGAAATGTGTTTCATTATCAGTGAAATAGCAGTGCGAAAAATGACAGTGACATCAAAATAAATGGAAGAAAAAAAAAACAACTTCTGAAGGACAGTTTTAGGTTCATGGGTGAAGAAAATGACGATCCAGATGTGGCATGATTTGTGTGGTGTTCTAGGACACCAGAATGCGTGTCAAACAGATGAAAATCTTTGGTTATTCGTGTAACGTATTTTGCTGTTGTTCTTAGTCTTAGTCAATAATGATGACGCATTTAAAGTTCAGATTGGCATTGAAGGAGAAGACAGAAAACGTGGCAAAGTTTCATCCATGTAAAATCAGACATTGTCCTTGCTCCCTACCAGGGGCCATACTGAGCCCAGTGACCCCATCCTCCCAGCATTATAATGTTCTGTCGCTCCCACCCTAGCAACGCAAATAGAATTTCTGGTGCTGTCAGCATGACGTGTTAGTATGCATTGTGGAGGAGGCCAGTAGCTGAATTGTGTATTTTAACTAATGCACTGAGTGTGGAACCCATCACGAAGAAAGTAAATTGTACAGAAAAATGCGATTTCTGTAATGAAATACTGTAATGCACCCACCCCCCTCTTCCCCTGTTCTGATGAATGAATACATACCAAAGTATTGTCTGCTTTACGTGTGTCAGTGAGAATTGAGTCAGTACCTCTCTCTGCACTTTCTCTGGTCTCTATGAAAGAGAACAAGAGAGAGAGAGAGAGGGTGCACACCAGTAACGCACAGTATCTTCCAGTACTGGGGCATTTTGCTGCAGGCGCAGGCTGGCTGGAACTGGTGTGATGGACAACACATGCCGTGCGAGCGGCTGTGGGGAAAGAATGAGAAGGCTACATCCGCAAGGGAGCGTGCATTGCTGTTAGCTTACAGTCAGCTGTTAGCGTAAGGGACTCACAGACGCTCCTTGTGACAGCTGGTGAGGACTTCCATGACTGGGAAGGTCAATGCAAAGATTTGATGATGGCCTCGGGGGCCGGAATAGCTCAGTTGGTAGAGCGCCGGACTTGTGATCCTGGGGTTGCGGGTTCGAATTTCGGTACAGGGGGATTTTTCCCTCGGAGTTAACATTGGTTCTGACTCCATTCCCCATTCAGTCCTTCGAATGAGACTATAAACCGAGGTTCCGTGTGTGAACACACGCACATCTTGCACACAGGTAAAATCCCATCACCAACTTTTGGAAGAGAAGGCCAGTTTGGCCATTGGTATGGATGACACGTTACACATAGCATGCACCTTCCCTGAAGATGGAGTATGGCTGCCTTAATGGCGGGATGAAAAAACGGTCATACACACAAAACTCCACTGCCTGTCTATACAGGCAATGTCCGCAGGAGTATCAGCCTGCATACGCAGAAAGAAAAGAAAGAAAGAAAGATGATGGCCTCCATCTGTGTAGTGTCACAGTCTCTCTTCCTGTTTTTCCTCACCATAACTCCATCTGTGTAGGTTTTTTTTTTTTTTTTTTTTAATGCGTAACAAAGATGAAGATTACACTAAGATGATCTAGTTTTTTTTGTCTGAAACTACATGTCAGTGCTGTACCTTAGGTTTCCTTACATATTCCTGTGGTGTTGGTCATGAAATTTTATCAATACTCTCAGGGACACTTCACCTGAGCAGGTGAAACTCAGATGTGTGGTTTCAGTCTTCCCATTCGAGCCCATAGCACGCTCAACAGCTCTGAGCTGGAGCTGGCTGGGGAACATGATATCCCACAAATTATTAAGCCTCTGAAGGGATTTGAACCCCTGACTCCCAGCCTGCAACAAAGCACACTAACCACAGCGCCAAAGTGTGACTGAGGCAATGTTACTAAAGTGAACAGCTTACCAGAGCACCTTAGGGGCTTTATCATGTAAGACAACGTCAAAGTTGAAGCGGTGCTCAAAAATGAAAGCAAATCTTTGCCCATTTCTCCGCTTATGTTGAGAAGATGAAAAGAAATGTGGTCTAAATGATCTGCGGGCAGCCTTCCACGTTCACAGAGAGAAACGTACAGACAAAGAGATGAAATTAAATCTTTGCCCATTTTTCTGCTAATATTGAGAAGTAATGTGGTCTTAATGATCCGTGGGCACCCTTTCACATTCACAGAAAGAAACATACAGGCAAAGAGAATACACATTAACCTTTCCTGTACTTCACCTAAAATTTTACATGCCATATGTCGTGGGTCTCCTGAGACTCTAGCTTTTTGTGAAAGAATCAACCTTTGCCGTACATTGTGGGTCTCCACGGACCCTTGTTGTCTTCTGAAGGAATAAACCTTTGCCATACATCGTGGGTCTGCTCAGACCCATGATGTACTGGGCCAGTTGTTTTTGTTTACTCTTTGTCTTTAGAATGCATGGGTCTGGCCAGACCCACAACGTACGGCACTCAGGTTTTCTTGTTCGAAAGTATGAGTCTGCTCAGACCCACAACGTACTGGAACTTTTTGTTTACGAACAAATACAAAAGAATTTTTGGTACAGATGTAGGGCTATGGTTTGTTGATGAAGTCATAAAATTTGGTGGAGATAGTGGGGGCCGGAATAGCTCAGTTGGTAGAGCGCCAGACTTGTAATCCAAGGGTTGCAGGTTCGAATCTCCACTGGGCCATTTCGGTACATGGGGATTTTTCCCTCGGAGTTAACCCGTAGAGTGCCTTTAAGCCGTCAGCTGACGCCGCATTAAAAATGCTTTCCCAGTGCCTATGGGCCGTCCACTGACGTCATGCATTTTTCTTGAATTTTCATTCGTTACTATTTCTATCAACGGACTTAAATAGAGTGTGCGTAGTAAGCCTTATATGTCTGTAGTATTAAAATGATATGTAAATGACCACACGTGAGGGGAAAGCCCATTTATTCTCATCACTGACTGGATGACCAGCCAGCACTTCGTCTCGCTTGCAAAGATGGCGGCGCAACCTTCGACAAGCGCAGCGACCAAATCAACGTATTTACACAGCTGAGCAGGCTCTGCTAATGATTTTTGACAAAGACAATAATCTTTTATTCAACGACTCACTCGAGCATGAAGGTGAGATGATGATAGTGATGGAATTGCCAACCGTATTCGTCAGTTATTGTGTCGGGCTGTGTGACCTCAATGTGTGTTCAGCTGACTGGTTTGCCAGCGTCGAACGAGCTTGCCTAGTGTGTACTCTGCACTGCGTGCCAGTGGTCAGTGACGTGGTAGTCAGCGTGAGAGGGGAGCGCGGCCTGCTCGCGGCGCGGCACAGGGCAGAGGGAAAGGTAGGGGAAGAGGAGCAGTGAAAGAGAGGGTTGAAGTCCAGCAAGGGGGCGTGGTGGGGAGAGGGGGCGTGGTCGTGGACTGACCTGTCTGCATAAAGTGTGAGCGTCTTGATAGACTTCTAAACTGTTTTACTTTCATTTACAGGTGTAGTGTGACAATACAAACTTTATTTTCAACTTTTTTGCTTTGTGTTCTTGTTTGGATGTGAAGATGTAGTGGTAAATACATATGCTTTTGATCGTGCAAAAAAATCTATCCAAATCTAATTGTCTAAATACTTTTTTATTATCAAAATTAAAACAAAAGAAGCCCAGATTCAAAATCTTCATTCAATTTCCTTCAAAAATCATATATATTTCATTGTTATATCTTTTGTAGTTTCTGAGCTAGAATTTTTTGTTAATTATTACCCCCAAAACATTAGATTTCCCTGGCACTGGGAAAGCCTTTGTTTGTAACATTTTCAAGCAGCTTCAAGCAGCGAACGGGTTAACATTAGTTCTGACTCCATTTCCCATACAGTCCTTCGAATGAGACTATAAACCGAGGTTCCATGTGTGAACACACGCATAACATCTTACACACACGTAAAATCCCATCACCAACTTTTAGGAAGAGAAGGCAAGTTTGGCTGTTGGTATGGACGACACGTTACACATAGCATACACCTTCCCGGAAGATGGGAGTATGGCTGCCTTAATGGCGGGATAAAAAACGGTCACGCACACAAAACTCCACTCCCTTTGTAGGGTAGATGGGATTAATACTTGCCTGTCCATATAGGGAGTGTCCGCAGGAGTATCGGCCTGCGTGCGCAGAAGAAGGTGGAGAAAGCTTAAAAATGTACCCACTTATCAAGAGAAAATAACGAGTGCGGGTCATTTCAGACCCACGACGTATGGAAAAGATTAGAGACAACAGACATCTGAACTGGTGCAGCTTTTCATGCGATGATGTGCTTTCCCCGTCATCTCCCAGGTTCCTTTGCCACACAGGTGCAGAGGTCAAACGTCGACCTCAAAACGCAGAGAATGTGCGACTCGCGCTGCACGCCAGTTGATTGTACATGGTATTTATTGAATTCATACTCAGTTCTCACAATCTCGAATCAATTCAAAGAATGTGTAGTATTACATCATAAAGGTCAACCTCAGTGTGTATGTGTGCATGTGTGTGTGTTTGCGAGAGAATACATCAAATGTTAGTTAATGTTGAGAAGACAGACTGACAGAGAAAGAGAAAGCGGTGGGGTGGGGGTGGGAGGGGGGGGGGGGGAGGGGAGAGAGAGAGACAGAGAAAGAGAATAAACAATCTAGGAAAAAAATAAAGCACACACACACATGCTTATAAAGCACACACACACATGCTTACAAACGCACACATACAAACAGTGACACTCCAGTACCAACTCAAGAGCACACACACACACACACACACACACACACACAAACCAAACAAAAAAATACAGAAAAAACCCCCAAATGCTATTTCACATACATATGTGACAATTTTTCAATGAAATGACCACAACATTATTAAGAACTAGTCCCCCCTTCCCTCCCTCCACCCTTTCCCTTCTTCCCCAACCTCCCCCTCGACCTCCTACCCTTGGCTCTAGAGACCCGCTTCAAATCCAGTGAAGCTGAAAGAAGGAAAAACATTTTAAAAAGAGAACAAAAAGTGAGTGAGCTATGGCCTGAACCAGGACCATCAGCCCTTCAGTCTTACCCTCTCCCAAGTTATCTGTTCTGGCCGATAGTAATCAGAACCACAATGGTTTCTTTGTTTCTTTTCTACGTATGTGAACACCAACAGTGAGGTGTGCTTGACTCGCTTCAAATCCCAACATCACTTCGCTTCACAATATTAGTCATAATAATAGTAATAATA